>NW_019168481.1:2922231-3632403 GCF_002303985.1 Durio zibethinus
CAATTTCTTCTCCTATTCTCATCAGATTTGGATGCTGTCTCTCATCACCATCATTAAATGCCCATTTTGCAAACAAAGTCAAACATTCGTCATGAGGGAGACCATTTAATTCATAAGGGTGAATTGAACTCATTATTTTGGCAACCTCCCGACTCCGAGTAGTCACAATGATTTTACTTTGAGAAAAGTCACCCATTGACTTCAATAAATCTCTAAACTCAATCCATCTCCCACGATCTTCATTCCACACATCATCTAGGATAAGCAAAAACTTCTTATCATTCAAAAGACGTCGCAGACAAGTTTGCAAGGCCTCAACTGTTGAATCATCACATTTTTCTTTTTCGTTTACGGAGTGAATAATCAGCTTGAGCAATCTAGCAAGGGTAAATTCCTCAGAAACACAGACCCATATTTTCAATGGGAAAAGTCTAGTAACCCGATCGTCATTGTATACGAGTTGAGCGAGTGTGGTTTTCCCTAGACCCCCAATTCCAACAATGGGAATGACAGGGATGTCTCCAGCCTTACTTGGTTCCATCAAACGGTTGATGATGTTCTCTTTATCCACATCTCTACCAATGACATCAGAAGAATTCACAAAAGAGTGAGTCTCCCTGTGAATAACATGTCGGTTATCGCCACCCTGTCCTAGATTAAAGCTCTTCCACTCAGTGTCAAGTTCGTCTAACCTCTGATGGATCTCTCTGATTTTATGACCCACTTTTAAAGAGAATGAAAGTGGGAAGGAGCATGAAGCCAAAAATCGTACCTTTGTGCTGATGCCTGGATGATTTACGACCTGTTTCCGTAGAGCTTCACAGTGGAATTCATCAAGCACATCTTCAGCATCATAAAAGATGTCTCTGAGCTTCCACATACAGAGGCGCAACTTTTCATTCTGGTGCTGCTGCCTCTCAGCATCCAAAAGCACAGCTTTAATGCTGGTCATGGTCTCCTGGAGCTTTCTCAAATCGCTTTTGACACAAAACGCCAAACGAAGTTCTTCCACAGCCAGGTGGGCTATTTTCTCCAGAACCCTTTCTGCAATATTGAAGAGAAATGATTCCGCCATAATTGAACTCTAAGAGCAGGGAAAGAAAAAAGAAAGGCAACGGAAAATCGTTTTAGGGAAACAAGGGTAATCTTTTCAGCAACTTATCGTGTGGTTGCCTTTATCTAATCTTGTGCATCAACAAATATATTTTTTATTGGGCAAAAAATATTGTTTTTGATAGTTGACTTCCAGTCTCCGGAGACGCCAGTCCTTTTTGTATTTGGAATTTTTTCTTTCTTCTTGGTAACTTCTATTTTACGTTCTCCCAAAACAATTATCTATTCATTGTTACGGACGGCATGAGACAAGTTTAGGATTCACTCGCTGCTCTCGAGCCTATTCTCCTTTGGACCGGGCTTATAAGATATTATCAAACCTTGGGGAAAACAAAATAAAGAAGGGAATAACCAATCTCTTAGTAATAAATAAATCAAATCAGCATCAGACTCTTAAATTAAGTTTAGCCACAATAACATACAATTATAAATCTCAGAGAAATTCTACAAGATTGAATACTATGCTTTTGTTTATTTATATCATTTTGCTGCAAGATTGATTGAACAAATTGCTTTTCTTTGGGCTTGTCTTAATTTAAAAAACAGGATAGTATTATAATGCATACTTTAGGAACTCTAGCCAAATTCTCATCATCTAGCTTAAATCACCTCTTGATCATACATACAGACCAAAATCAAGGATTAACTGATTAAACCAGGTGTCAAGAAGCTAAAAGTTAAGGCGCATTCTTGATTGTTGTCTTTATCGCCAAAGCAATATTCGTACATAAAAATGCAGACATTGATCAAACATCCCGCCGATTGGACATTTTGCGGCCTTGGTTTCATTTAATTTCATTTACAGAGCCTAATAATAAGAGAATCTGGTAATCCAAAGTTGATACACTTCTCAGTCCCAGTCAGCATCACAGAATCCAGCATCTTTCATCTGTGAGTTGTATGCAAGTCTTACTCCTGCACAAATGTAGAAGATAAAATATTATAAAGCTTTGCTAAAAATCAATTAACAAGATGAAATTATTACTATGAATCAGAAATAAAACTACCAATATTGGAGAGGGGGAGGAGATCATAATGTCTGCATAACGTCTAAACTAATTAGAAGAGGCATTATCAAGCCTGGGAAAACAGAATAGAGAAGAGAATAATAAGTCTGTTAGTAATGGATAAATCAAGTCAGCCATCAAAATCTTAAATGAAGTTTAGCTACATTAACATAAAATTCTACGAGATTGAATGCCAATGCTTTTGTTTAGTTATATTATTTTGCTACAAGGTTGAACAAACAGCTCTTATTTGAGCTTATCTGCTTTAGGTCCTCTAACCAAACTCAAATTCTCAACATCTGAGCTTAAATCACCTCTTCATCATACATACTGACCAAAAACAAGGGCTAACTGATTAAACCAGACTAAGTATAAAGAAGCTAAAAGTTAAGGCACATTCTAGATTATTGGCCTTATCGGCAAAGCAATATTTGTAGATAATAATGCAGACAGTGATCGAAAATCCCCTCCGATTGGACATGTTGCAGCCTTGGGTCCATTTAGTTTCATTTACATAACCTAATGACGAGAGAATCTGGTAACCAAAGTTGAAACACTGCTCACTCCCAGTCAGCATCAAAGAAACCAGAGTCTTACATCTCTGAGTAGTACACGTTTTCTAAATCAAGTCTTCCGTCTGCACAAATGTAGAAGATGTCATATTATAAGGCTTTGCTAAAAGAATCAATTAACAATATGAAATTATTATTATGAATCTGAAACAAAAAGGCAGAAGGAAAAAAATTCAATAATTGTTTAAATTTTTTTTATTTTATTATAATTAATTAAGTTTTGAATATTTTATTTTGAATCAATTAAATTTTTAAATATATATTTTTATTCAATTGAATCTTTATACACATATTTTCACTCAATTAATGTTTTGATTTAGTAATTTTGAAAGGTTTGGTTTGTTGATCGAATCAGGTTGCTCGCTTGCAGCTGGCAGAAGAAATTAATTTGAAGAAATAATTTTGAAAAAAGAAAAATGTTAATAGATATTGGTGGGCCAAGTTTAAATTTTAGGACCACATTGGGTTTTTGGCCCACTAAGAAATCTGGAAACTAATCGAACGGGTAAAGCCCACAAAATCATGTGTATATTGCTTTAAATTTGTTTGAGATAAGAAGATTGCATGAATTGGGCCATTTCCTACCTGAGAAAAATTGAGACAAACTTATTTTGTTATGAAATTTCATAATTAAAATAATTAAATAAAAATTAACATATAAAATTAAATTTGATAGATTAAAAAGTTTTGTTGTATAAAATTTAAAAAATTTTAATAAATTTGATGTAGTTTTTAGATAAATATTTTTAATACAAATATTGATAAAATTTTTATTATTAAATAAATATTAATTAAATTTAAATTATAAATAATATTATAAATAATTTTTTACATATTATTAATCTTATATTAAAATTTATTAATTTGTCAATTTAATTTTTTATTAAAATTTTTATTAAATTATTTTTAATAAAAATTTTTACAAACTCCACCTAGCAAACTTAATAAAATTTTGTGCTCTTACTTTTGAAAGTTTCATCTATTAAAAAAAAAAAAAAGTTGGGCTGGCCTTATTAATTTAATATCAATAATTCTTAAAACCCTAAAAACCTGTAAAAACAAACAAAATGAAAAATCTAGCCCTGTAAGCTGTAACTGAAACTTAAACTCAACGCACTCACCGTCTGTTCTCTTTATCGTCTCTCATCTCAACCCATTTGCTCTGTTACCTTCGCCAGTCAGCAAAGATTCTTCGATCTCGAGAGCCCGCCCGTAGGCTTAACGCCATCCTCCTCAATAGTCTCAGGCACTTTCCTTTTCAAAGATTCTTCTATTCCTTTTCTTTTCATTTTCTTTCTGTTTCATTTTTAATGAATTGGGTTTTCTTTTTTTTTTTTTAATTTTGTTTTAAACAGTTTCCATCAGTTTCACGAGATGGCAGCTGAGGGAGGCAAGAGCTATGCGAGGAGAGATAAACTATTGGAAATCGAGTCAAAGGTTAGAGTTTGGTGGGAAGAAAAAGATGTGTTTAAGGCAGAGCCTTGTGAAAAACCTCCTCAACCAGGTGAAAAATTCTTTGGGAACTTTCCTTTTCCGTATATGAATGGTTTTTTACATCTGGGTCATGCGTTTTCGCTTTCGAAACTCGAGTTTGCTGCTGCTTACCATAGACTAAGAGGTGTTAATGTGTTATTACCTTTTGCTTTTCACTGTACTGGTATGCCGATCAAGGCTTCTGCTGATAAACTTGCTAGAGAAATCCAACAATTTGGTGATCCACCCATTTTTCACCATGGGGTACTAGATGAGGAACCTAAATCAAAAGAAGATTCTGACCCAAATGAAGGTGCCAATGTAGCACCTGATAAGTTTAAAGGGAAAAAGTCTAAAGCAGCGTCTAAATCTAGTGGACAGATGTTTCAATGGGAAATCATGAGGAGTTTTGGACTTTCAGATAGTGAGATATCGAAGTTTCAGAACCCGTATGAATGGCTGAAATTCTTTCCACCAGTGGCTGTTCAAGACCTTAAGGCATTTGGATTAGGTTGTGATTGGAGAAGGTCGTTTGTGACTACAGATATGAATCCATTCTTTGATTCATTTGTGAAGTGGCAGATGAGGAAGTTGAAATCAATGGGTAAGATTGTTAAAGATTTGAGGTATACTATATATTCTCCCTTGGATGGTCAGCCATGTGCTGATCATGATAGGGCAACTGGTGAAGGAGTTCAGCCTCAAGAGTATACTATTATTAAAATGGAAGTGGTGCCACCTTTTCCAGCTAAAATGCATGATTTGGAAGGGAAAAAAGTGTTTTTGGCTGCTGCAACATTGAGGCCTGAGACCATGTATGGGCAAACAAACTGCTGGGTGTTGCCTGATGGGAAATATGGAGCCTTTGAAATCAATGAATCTGAGATATTTATTCTGACAGAGAGAGCTGCTCTCAACCTTGCTTATCAGAAGCTCTCCCGTGTCCCTGAGAAGCCTACTTGCTTGGTTGAGCTGACTGGTTATGATCTGATTGGTCTTCCTGTTAAGTCTCCTCTCTCATTTAATGAGATCATATATGCTCTTCCAATGTTGACGATTCTAACAGACAAAGGTACTGGAATCGTGACCAGTGTTCCTAGTGATGCTCCTGATGATTATATGGCCTTGCATGATTTGAAAGCAAAACCTGCTTTTCGGGCAAAGTTTGGGGTGAAAGATGAGTGGGTATTGCCGTTTGAGATTGTACCTATCATTGACATTCCTGAATTTGGTGACAGGGCAGCTGAAAAATTATGTGTGGATCTGAAAATTAAAAGTCAGAATGAGAAAGACAAGCTTGCCGAGGCAAAGAGATTGGTGTACTTGAGAGGTTTTACAGAGGGAACCATGATTGTTGGAGAATATGCGGGAAGAAGAGTCCAGGAAGCTAAGCCACTGATAAGGACCAAATTGATTGAGATGGGCCAGGCAATAATTTATAGTGAGCCTGAGAAGAAGGTCATGTCAAGGTCTGGTGATGAGTGTGTTGTGGCTCTTACAGATCAATGGTACATTACATATTGGGAACCAGAATGGAAAAAATTAGCTGAGGAGTGCTTATCCAGCATGGATCTTTACTCGGATGAGACAAGACATGGCTTTGAACATACTTTAGGATGGCTGAACCAATGGGCTTGCTCACGATCCTTTGGGCTTGGTACTCGCATTCCTTGGGATGAAGAATTCCTTGTTGAGTCATTATCTGACTCAACCATTTACATGGCTTATTACACAGTTGCTCATCTTTTACAAAATGGGGACATGTATGGAAAAAGTGTTGATCTGGTCAAACCTGCCCAGATGACTGATGAGGTCTGGGAATTTCTCTTCTGTCGTGGTCCATATCCCAAATCTTCTGATATCCCATCCTCTATTCTTAATAAGATGAAGCAGGAGTTTGAATACTGGTATCCATTTGATCTTAGAGTCTCTGGAAAAGACCTTATCCAGAACCATTTAACATTTTGCATCTACAACCACACAGCAATCATGTCCAAGGATCACTGGCCTCGTGGATTCAGGTGCAACGGACATATTATGCTCAATTCTGAGAAGATGTCCAAGTCTACTGGAAATTTCAGGACATTGCGCCAGGCAATTGAGGAATTCTCTGCTGATGCTACAAGATTCTCTCTGGCCGATGCTGGAGATGGCGTAGATGATGCAAACTTTGTGTTTGAAACAGCTAATGCTGCAATCTTACGGCTTACAAAAGAGATTGCATGGATGGAAGAGATTCTGGCTGCAGAATTGTCTTTAAGGACTGGTCCCTCATCTACCTATGCTGATCGGGTGTTTGATAATGAGATAAACATCGCGGTCAAAATGACAGAGCAGAATTACCGGGATTACATGTTTCGGGAGGCTCTCAAAACTGGCTTTTATGATCTTCAAGCTGCCAGGGATGAGTATAGGTTCTCTTGTGGCAGTGGGGGCATGAACCGTGACCTCATATGGCGCTTTATGGATGTGCAGACTAGGCTTATTACTCCAATCTGCCCTCACTATGCAGAGTTTGTTTGGAGAGAGCTTTTGAAGAAGGATGGCTTTGTGGTGAAATCAGGCTGGCCTACAGCAGATTCTCCAGATCTGAAACTCAAGAGTGCCAATAAGTATTTGCAAGATTCCATTGTGTTGATGAGAAAGCTGCTCCAGAAGCAGATTTTGGGCTCAAAGAAAGCTAATAAGAAAGGGGCTCCAGTTTCATCACTAACTGAGGACAAGTTGAAAGGCCTAATTTTCGTGAATGAGCAATTTGATGGATGGCAAGCAGAGTGTTTGCAGATTCTCCAAAGCAAGTTCGACAAGAAGACCCATACTTTTGCTTCAGATGGGGAGATAATGAACGCATTACAGGAGAGCAGTGTTGGTCAGGCAGCAGACTTTAAACAGATCCAGAAACTTTGTATGCCATTCTTGAGGTTCAAGAAGGATGAGGCTATTAAAATTGGTGTCCAAGCCCTGGATTTGAAACTGCCCTTTGGAGAGATTGAGGTCCTTCAGGAGAACTTGGACTTGATCAAAAGACAACTTGGTCTTGGAGAGGTAGAAGTATTGTCGGCCACTGACTCTGATTCTTATGTTCAAGCTGGTCCTCTCGTATCCCTGCTAGAGCAGAATCCTCCCTCCCCTGGAAATCCAACTGCCATCTTTCTGTCAATGTGAAGGAACTTTATCATTTTAGCATCTAAGTTCTACCTGAGGAATTTTTTTTGGTTGGACTATTTCGTATTAGATGTTCTAAATTTGTATTTTCTAAACATAGACGTCGCATGTCTGCCGGTAAACAAATTTGTTCCAGATATGTTGCATCAAAATGCTGTTATGACAGTGGATTTTTCAGTCTGAATTTTGTCACTGAATCAAAAATATTTTCGTTCTATCTGGATCAAATTGTTACGCTTTCTCATAGGTTATAATTCCAGTTCTATATGTCTGCCTTGGTGAACTGAACGTTCAAGTACAACAACTATAGGTGGTTTTTTTTGCCATTTGCCGAGATTGGGCCTGGGCACCCTAGAACTCCATTTACCATGGAAAGTTTTCATACAAAATTTTCTATTCTGTTTAATTGATTCTTTGTTATTTTTTATTTTTCATGATTTTTTACATTTTACATTTTACTTTCTTTTTTTTTTTAACAAAAAAAGGAAGTAAATAGCAAAAGCATCTAGCGAATTAGAAATTATAATATTTTATAGAAGAAATTATAATGTTTAAAATGAAAAAAGACTTTGAAATTCCAAGTTTTAGGGAATTGGAAAGCACCAATTTTAGGAATTCAAAGTTTCCAAAAGGTCACAAAAGGTGGATGATATCACTTTTTCTAAACGAAGTTACATCGCGGTAATAGAAAAAAAAAGAGTTACACGGTTGAAATTTGAAATTTAATTTTTTTAAAATTTAGATGTTTAAAAATAATTGTTACTATTTTTCATTTTTTAGTTTTTTCCTAAAACTCAAAGCCATTTTGAAAACGTTTTTGCTCTTGAAAAAAACTAAAAAAAAAAAAGGAATATTTGAAAAATAAAATAAAAAACCACTGAAAAATGAAAAAAAAAAAAACTTTTAGGCTCATTAAAATAAAATAAAATAAATAATGGCAGAATTTGAGAATAGCCCAAGTATTTCAAGTCCATAAGAGCCCAGCTTCCTATTTTATGGGCTTGTATCAGAAAAAGATTTTTTTATTTTTTTTGTTTTCAGATAGCATAATTTCCATTATACCCTTGAATGGTTGGTGGCGTGGAGTAAATACAAGAAGCCTTCCCTCATCGTTAATAAATTGATTACAAATTCCTGGGCAGCACACATTTTTCACTGTTCTTGTTCGTTTTCTTTTGTATACTGTGAAGGGGTGCTCTGAGGTTAGCATCTTTTTGACTTTCAATTTCCATTCCATTTTTAGGGTTTTAAAGCTGTGATCTGATTCATTTCTCTCTATCTTACGTTTGATTTTGCTGTTCTTCAGCTGTTATGGAAGATCTGCTCTAGATTTCTTTTTTTTTTTTAAACTAGATTTTGCTTGCTTTTTAATTTGTTCTTATTATTATTTTTTTGGGTGTAAGATAAGCTTGATTTTGATGGCTGTGAATCCTATTTTTTTGGTTGATGATTGAAGAAAGTTAAAAAAGTTTTTTTTTTTGAAAAATACTTATTAAAGAAGGATTCTGTGCTGAAGAAAGTAGCTCAATTTCAAATTTTTTTTTTTGAAAGTCAGATTTTCTTTTCAAGTTTTATTTTCTAATCTTAGCTGAGAGAAGTTTTGTTTTCTTCGCTGTTATATGATTAAAATCTAGTGCATGAAAACAATCCATTTTTAGTTGGGAGAAATTACTGTATATGGTGAAGATTTAGCTTTTTTAATTGTGTTTTTTTAACTCCTTAAATATCTCCAATGGTTGGTTAAGTTTAGGGCCCTGTTAGATTTTTAGATGTATTTATTATATGACAAACTTTAATGGGTTTATATTTGATGTGCTTTCGGTCTATAATTAATTAATTTGGGGAATTACTAGCATTTATGTACAGGGCTTCTAAAAATGTTTTGGTGATGTGGTTACTGGTGAAACAGAGAATGACTTTTGATTTTATATAAGCTATCAGAATTATACTTTTTGAGCCTTTTCTTCCATTGTTTTTAATGTTGCTATCAAAGATATCTTTCATTTAGGTAAAATTATTTACTGTCACATCTAACATTATGTAGTGTAGATCACATAGAAAAATGGTGAAGGCAGTTGCGGTTCTTAGCAGCAGTGAAGGTGTTAGTGGAACTGTTTTCTTCTTGCAAGAGGGAGATGGTAAATCACAACCCTGATAAGACTTCTTGGTCTCTGTATTTCTGTCTTTCATGTCAAAGTTATTTAATCTTTTCTGCCCTGTTTAGGTCCAACTACTGTGACTGGGAACATTTCTGGTCTTAAGCCTGGGCTCCATGGATTCCATGTTCATGCCCTTGGGGACACAACAAATGGTTGCATGTCAACAGGTAAAAGTCTGAAAGTTGGATTTGTTTTTCCTTTTTGTTTGAATTTGAAAAAAAAAAAACAAAGGAATGACAGGAGATCGGCTTTGTTGATTTCTTTTGTCTTTGGATGTAATTGTTTTGGGGGTTTTTACCTTGTGATTAATCTCTTTGCAGGACCCCACTTTAATCCTGCCAACAAAGAGCATGGTGCCCCAGAAGATGAGAATCGCCATGCTGGTGATCTAGGAAATGTCACTGTTGGTGATGATGGTATGAATATTTGCCTTCTGTAAATGACTATAGGCTTTCTAGTTCATCATTAACAGATTCAGAATATTTATATTAGGCTTTCTTTTTTTTTTTTCTTCTCCTTTTTTGTTTCAACTTTTTTCAGTTGTATGTTGTTTGGTGTTTACGTTTCTTGTATTGTTAACACTGTTAATTTTATTTGTGTGGTCCAGGCTGCGTGAGTTTCTCTATTATTGACAAACAGGTTTTTGTTCAACTCCTTATTCCTCTGCTTACATTTGATCAACATAAGGTCATTTCTGAAAGTTATTGTTTCATACTTTGGCAGATTCCTCTCAATGGGCCACACTCCATTATTGGAAGGGCTGTTGTTGTCCACGCAGATCCTGATGACCTTGGCAAAGGTAATAGTTACAAAATTTTCATTAGATTAAGTTGTTTACTTCTTTTATACCTAGTCTTGCCTATGCTAGGAACGCTACTTAATAAGTGGTTGACTTCCTGAATTGGTCCCCCTCTCAAAAATCTTATCTGCCTTCCTGCAAGGGAAAAATCAAATTTAAAATACTAATATACCCTTATGGCTCATGATATTGTCGTGGAGATTAGCCGAGCTGGTGATTTTAACCAGTAATTGGAATGCTTGTAGTTAAGCTTACGTAAGAATCCTCCAAGAACTATGAAATGGATTAGTAATATTAGGGGCATTACCAACTTTGATCATTTATAATTGTTACTCAATTTTATTTACCAATTTATATATTCAGCGGTATAGACATTTCATGACTGCTATCATATTTGCAGGGGGCCATGAGCTGAGCAAAACCACAGGAAATGCTGGTGGCAGAGTAGCTTGTGGTAAGTTAACCATCTTGATTGCATTTGAAGAAACTTCTTTTATTAGCTAACATCCACAGGCATGATTATTTTCTGTAGTTTCGAGGTACAATATCAATTACGTCGTCAATAATTTTCTGAAATACCTTTTATCCTCTTGATTGCTTGATTTATTCTTGTTGCTTTTTTTTTTTTATTATTTGTAGGTGTAATTGGTCTGCAAGGCTGAAGTCTCTGCCCTGGTGACCGGAAGAATAATACGCATTTGGAGATGCAATGGCCTAGAGAGCAAACTCTTTATGTGAACTAGAAACGTCTTGAATAAAAGTAAAAGAATCCCTCTCGTCTGTACTTTTGTTGTGTATGTTTTGTGACTTAAAAAAAGAGTGTTCTCGTAATGGCAGCTTTGGAACCGCCTTTTCCTGGTCTTTTCCTTCTGGCAATGGCCTCATGATTCAGCCATTTTGATTCTATATTTGGTTCGTTTTGCATGAAGCTATCTTTATAATCTAAAGCCTGACTCAAGAAAAAGCATGCTTGATTACGCCTCTACAGATATGTTGTCGTGAGGTTATTAATTCAACGTTTGAAGTCTTTCCTTGCTACATAATTGTTAATTTAGTTCGAGTTCTGGTATGATTAGTCAAAGACGCTGTATCATCTTGGGGCGATGGTTTGAACTTTGATTTCTTTTTATGGCCGAAACATATGACTTCGCTAATTTCTCATTGGCAACGGAATTTCCATGTATCAGACAGGGCCATGTCGTACTAAGAGAATCTTTCCTCAACCTTTATTATTTTTTACTGATAAATGTATAAAGCATGGTAGATAAAACCCTTCACCCCTTTATATTTTCTATTTTGTATTATGTATTTTATATTTTAGTAATTAGTATCGGTCAATTAGTAGAAAGATATTAAAGCATAATGAGTCGACAAAATCAACTAACACATCTTATCCTTTTCTTTTGTGAATTTGTTTGGACTTGTACATGGTACAATGAACATGAACAAAGATAAAATTCAAATTCCTTTATCTCATTAACATTAATTAATTTATTACATTTTCAAATCAATTTTCCAGGTAAATTAAAATCTTTGTTACGAAACTCAATTCAATTAATCGCATAAGTCAACAATTTTTTTTTTTGGTCTTTAAAATTAGATTTGAATTCAAAATTCTCAAATTTGAAACCGAGTTTAGTAATATCAAGTTAATATTATAATATTAAGATATATGCATATATATATATATATATATATATAATGGTAATTGAGCTATACTGGGAGAGAAACTACCTCCCTATAATTTTTGAATCTGATTTATCTATTCAAAGCATGCAAAGATCGTATGCATGAAAAGTCGATTAATCAACTATATCACTCAACATCTTCTGCAGCCAGCCTGTTCTGCACCTTTCAAACGTTATTAATGGCCCGAATGGCTATTGATCAGGATGGATTGTATTCTGTAGAGGCAAAAAAAATTGTTGTGGGAGTGGGGGATTCATTCTTAAAGGTGTAAATAATAAGAGTTTTTGACTAATTGTTTGCGAATACGTTCGATTTTTATTTGTTTATATTCATTTGTTAAGTTTAACAAACAAATCTTGAATATATATTCGTTTATTAAATGAATTAAACACAACATATTTATTTAATTAGTTTTATGTTTATAAATTAACTTATTTAAAATTCATTTAAAATTTATTCGTTTATTATTCGTTTGTTATACATTTATTGTTCATTTATAATAATATAATAAATTTATTTTTTATCCTTTACCTTAATTTTATTTTTAAATTCGTTTATATTTGTTTGGGTTCATTTATGTTTATTTAAAATTTGTTAGTTTAAATTTATTTAATTATTATTTGTTTATTATTTATGAATATAATCGTTTATAAATGTTTGTGAACATATTTATTTAATATTAACAAATGAGTTCATTTATTTAATTGAACGAATACGAATCGAACTAAATAACTTATTATTTAAACAAATGAATATGAATAAACATGATAATTTTTTTAATAAACACGAATAGAATATGAATACCTCTAAAAATAAACCAACAAATCACAAACATCGGTTATGTTTACAGTTTTATTCATTCTCTTTCTCATATTCACAGCAATCGATGCCTCAAGTATGGGAGAAGTTCCAGCATTTTCATCGGTTGCAGCTATCAGGGATTCCCAAATAAGCGCCGGCACAGCCTCAGCCTCAACTTAAAACGGCGGACAAATGGACTCTCATAAAATTAATTTTTTTAACAGAAAAAGGAAGGAATATAATAAATACTTTTAACTCCGAACTCTTTCGAAATTGAAGCCTTGTAATTTATGATTTTGTAGCTAACATAAAAGACAAAGAAAAAGCCAAAAGCCAAGCCAACATTAAAAGACAAGGAAGGGTCAAAACCTGCTGTAAATCACTTGTATAAAAGAGAGTATCAAGGGGTAAAATTTTTTTAACTTGGTAGTAATTTTATTTTCCATAGAAAATGTTTTCTTCTTCTTGATTTTACAGTAGGCCATGTATGGAAATCCATGATATTTTTTCCTTGTAATTAGATAAGCCCTCCTAACTAGTTGTAGCCGCCAGAAGGAAATGGAGAAAACTACACTCAAATTGGCTTGCTTCATAGCTCTGCTCATTATTGCTTTCGGTATGTATGTATGATCTCTTCCTCTTCCTCTCTTTGGGTTCATTTGGCATCGTGATGGAAGAAACTTTCATCGCATCATAGCTGTGTTTTATGATTGAACTCTTAACGATTCTATCATAAAACACATCACGACGTGGTGAGTGTCACTCCCACCGCGCCGTCTTTTCTACATTTTTTACTGATAAATGGTTAAATGGATTTTCATTTTTCATCCTTCATTTTTTATTTTTTCAGTTATTATCATTTGTTTATACGTACAACTAACGGATTCATTTGCTAGTTGCAGCCAAACCAGAATCCGAAGCATTGCTCGACGTTTCAAAGGGACAGCCATGCAATAAACATGAGGACTGTCTAGATGCCTGCAGTTATCGCGGCCGGTGTCCTGTCCTATGCGTCGCCGGATTCTGCGTTTGTGATTGCCCGCCGCCGAAGCATTGACACGATGGCTTCTAGCTATATATCTCAAGCATGATTAATTTTAGCTAGGCAGATGCTTATTCCATTAGCATATTATTATGCTTTGTTGAAGTAAGCTTATATGTTTTACCTTGTATGGAATAAATAGTCATTTTTTCTCCGGGATCCTAGAAAAAAAGGGAAAACAAGAAAAAAAATTTTTTTTTCTTTAGCTGCTGGATTGTTTTAAAGCTTCTGTATCTGAGTGTGTGTACCCCAGTTTCCATTAGTAAAAGTTAATTTGCTTCATTTACCTCTAGAAATTAAAGAATAAAATTAAGTTTTCTACTTTTCTTGTTTCTCTAAGAACATAAATTTGTGACTTCCATCACAAATATCATTTTAAGCACGATGAGTAAGGTTTCAGATTTTTTTATAAAATTATAAGTACAAAAAAAAAATTACAATAAACAAATGTTTGATGTTACATTTTAAAAGTGATTATTTAAATCAATTGAGTTAAGTCTTGAATGGATACATTTTTTTACCATCCTATCAATATGCCAAAAATAAGCAAAAAAGAACTTCTAATTTCTTTAAAAAATGAGATACTACGAGGTTAATTATGTTATTGCTATCCAACTAACTTACCTAGGTTCATAAAATTTAATCTTGATTCAAAGATTAAAATTTTTTTTACTTTTTATTCCTAATCAACGCAAAAGTTATTTTATCTAAATATAATTAAGAAAAATATTGTAAATATTCACAAAAACATATTTTAATTTAATGCATACAAAATCAGTGTATTTAAGTTTTTTTTTTTTTTTTGGGCCAATAAATCCCTTGAATTGATAATGGATTAATCCAAGGGTTCAATCGAAAGGAGTGGAATTTAGGAACCCAAGACCATTAGAAATTAGGCCCAACTATAAAAGCACAAAAAAAATAAAGGGAAAGAAAAAGAAAGAAACTTGAAAATATTTTAGGGAGAAGAAGCAGAAGAAGAAAGCCGAAACTAATTTCTTCCATTAGAGAGAGAAAGAAAGGAAAAGAATGGGGAGAGAGGTATCAGAAAGCTGCATCGATAGCCTACAAGGCGAAATGGTTTTGGCATATTGCAACCGTTTCTACGCCAATAAGCCTGAGCTCGCGGCCCGTCGGATCGAAGCCATCGGATGTCAGGTTGGCCACCAGCTCTCTGAACGGTAAACGCTTCCACATCTTATCGAAATCCAAATTAATGCTAGAGATTTATGAATCTGAACTGCCCATTTGAATTATATTTTGTAATGAATTGTTCTTTAGCTTGAATTTTAGTTTCAGTTACTGTGCTTTAATGGCTTTTTTTTTTCTTCTATCGGAGTGAAAAAAAAAATCCATTAGTTGAAATTGAGTCAACTTGAGTGGAATTCAAAAACCCAAGTTTAAATTTTGGATCCTTACTCTATTATCGGGCGTAATTTTTGACTTGGGAAAAAGAATGGTATTAGTCTTCTTTTAGTAGTAATAAAGCTTTTATGATCGAGTAATGTTCTGAACATATGTGAATTTGAAGTTCTGATTGTCGATGCTAATGGATGCAATGCTTTGGCTTTTGTAATTATTAGTATTGCTTGGACGTGTTGTGTGATGTAATGCAAGGTAAATACTACGGAGAATAAAAGCTGAAATTATTTGATTTTTAGTCTTGACGAATCTTCTTAACTTGTATTCAGTACTTTTTACTCTAAACTGGTAGTTAGAATAAAGGGTAGGCCAATGTCTCTGATCTGGGTTTATTTTTCAACTTTTTGTCTTGTGTAATGAGCCCTTTACATTTGGTGCCGCAAGTTGCTCCTGACAAAAAATTTGATATACAATGGGGCCTCTAAGAATTGTTAAGATACTTGATGTATTTGGTGAAATTCATTTTGATTTCTTGGGGCTTGATTAATTACGTAAGTAATGGCTCTTGGACAATGGATTCTTCCTGATATTCATTTTTTATTAAGGTTAAGATGCTTCTTGTTGTAATAACAAAGTTCAGTCATTGCCAGGTACATGATGGAGAGACCATGTTTTAGTGATCATTTAGAGGCAATCAAGTTTATCTGTGAGGATTTTTGGTTTGAACTCTTTAAGAAGCAGATAGAAAACTTGAAGACAAATCATAGAGTATGTTTAGGAACTGAAACGGGCCAAAACTGGTTGTGATGATGAAGTTTATTAAATGGTCGCCACTTGTCTTGTAGGGTACCTCTGTATTGCAAGACTAATTGTTTTCGTTGGCTCACACGCCTGTCAGTTGATCAATCACCTGAAAATGGAGCATCTGTAGAGCCTTCTATCATGCCTGACAACAAGGCTGTGCAAAGCATGTATCTCTATTTTCCCTGTGGAATCATCAGAGGAGCTCTTTCAAACTTGGGAATACCTTGTGCAGTTTCTGCCGACATATCCAGCCTTCCCGCATGTGAGTAGCCTGCTTGATGATTGCTATATAAATTTTTTTACCATTTTCTAAACATTTATTAACCATGTTTAAATGACAAGTGATTTTGAGTCATTTAAGCTTAACATGCCACTTCAGGAACTTAGCCAGTGCTATTTAATATATGAATCAAATTAGCTTTTGGTTTCTTGTTTATAAACTTAAGCAATGTTAAGTGACTTTCTATTATAGAAATTAGATAAAGGTTGATGTAATGGTGTTAGATACCTCTTGTTTATAACATTCACATTCACTTCATTTGATGTTTCTTGGGTTTTGAATACATCTTTTTATTCTTTAACCTTGTTTCTTGGTACTTAATCAACGTCGATAACATGTTCTGAAACAAATTTAAACTTAGTGTTAGATATTTGAACAGAATTAACTGTTTTGAGTTATTTGTTTATTCATGTAGCATATAAACTTGTTGAGACTTCTAATCTTGCTTTTACTTCAGGTTCATTTGTGGTCCGAATAAAGGCTTGATGAGCATGTTAACCAGAAACGCAACCCCAATTATTAGGTTTTCAAACATACACTTGATGTTAGTTTAAAAGAAAAAATATTCGGCTTCTGCATGATAACAACTCGGTTTGAGAACTGCTAGAGTCCCATTCAGAATATAAGAAGTTGTGGCACAAGAAATACATATGAAGAAACTTATTTGACAAATAGACTTGGAACTTTTGTATGTGGATATTGTGAAACCTTTGTTGGTGATAAGGTTGCATTGTTGAATTCTTTTCTGTGCATTTAACTGTGGCATTGAACAATGCCCTTCATGTGTTAAACTGGCATGTTTCTCTGAAAAGGATTTGTACAGGTGTAGAACTAGGTTCACTAAAGAAACTATATGAAGTCCCGTTTCAAAGAGTGATCCTTGTTTAATGCATGCAAAAAGGATGGATGCTTTTATCTCTCCCTTTTTTTCTTTAAATTTTTTTGGATGATTGAAAATTTATTGATCCAAAGCACAAATGCGATTGATAGCATGAAATCCCACCTCAAGGGATTTCAACAAAACCGGAAACCGGTACAACATAACAGAAGCAACTGTGAGACAATTGGCTGTTGTCATAGAACCAGGAAACTCCCAAGATATGATAATTCTACAAGTGAAGTCAGCCGATATGGAGCACAGTATAAAGCAAACAAGTGTTTTTGGGCTTAGGTAATATAAAGCAAAAATTAGATTCAGTAATTCTATTTGTATAATATAAAATATTAATAATTTATATATTTATATTATATTTTATATAAAAATTATATATTATAATTTGTGTTTATATGAAAACAAAAATATATTTTTTTATTTTATTGAATTTATTTATAATTTTTATTAAAATTTTAAATCATATTATTTTTATATTTTTTATTTATATCATTTTTATATGTTGTGTCAACATGTCATATTTAAAATTGTTAGGTTTAACAAAAATATTATTCTGTTTAAATCAAATGTTAGGATACATCTTTTTTTTCATAATTTTTCACATTCATGAGGAATAAAATTTTTGTACTATGTATCATTTGTAGTTAAAAACGCCCTTTCTAATGTTGGGGACTCTAATCATAGATTAATAGTACTAGATTTTTTTTACTACAAGTATTAGTTAATTAATTATTGCAATATTTTATTGATAAATACATTTTTAATTGAGTCCAAAATTCGATCATCCAAATAGAGCCAAAAGAGGACAATATGGTAAAATCAGTTTTGAAGCTCACCAACCCATCTATTTCACCCAACTCCAAAACAGGGCAACCTTACACATTAATTTTGTCATTTTTTATAAGAGAAAAAAGCGTCATTATCGAAGGAATGGTACTTGCGAGAGCTAGGACCGTGGCATGCGGAGAGTGATTCTGAAAAGAGATATGCTACGTGATTCCGCAGAAATTTATTTTTAGATTCATGACATCATATACCAACACCTTTCTTTACGTAAATGAATTCATTTATTTTTTTTAAGTCATAAATAAAATTGGCTAATAAAAAATATTTATGTAATTATAAATTCATTAACATGAAAAATTAAAATTTTAGTGTTTTTCTGTGTGTTTATATTAAAAAAATTGTTTTATTATTATTTATTAAAATAAAATAAATTAAAAATAGTAGAAGCCAATGTGTGAAAATAGGTTCCAAAACCATCAAATGATGATTTATAGCTATTGAAAAAAGAAAAAGAAAAATTACAATAATGAATATAAACATGTAATATATATATATATATATTAAAATCGGTTGAATTATTAATGAATGGTTGATTAAGTGATAAAGAGAATACGTGTTTTTATTTATCATTTGATTTTAATTTATTAAAAATATTAAAAAATCAGAAATAAATAAATAATATCACTTAAAAAATTAAAAAAAAAATTCCGTTGAACGTAAACAGGTTAGGAGAGGACTTTGAATTCGTTTTTAGTTGAAAAAAGTGTACGATGGAGTGTTAGGAGGCGATCGTAGAAGTGGCTGCCCCTAACCAGTGTGCAACAATTTTTTTTAAAAACCAAAACCCATACAAATAGAAGAAAAGCTACACCTAACTACTCACCACTCTACCAACCCCAACTCCAAAAATAAAACAGTGAAAGTCGCTTTACCTTCATTGCTTTCTTCTCCTTTCTCACCTCAAAGTCTCAACGCCATGACTTTCGAAAGCTTTCCGGTGACAACCTTTTTTCTGTTCTTTCTGTTTTCCTTTTATTATTGTTGTTGCAAAGTTGAAATAAAAAGCCAAAAGATTGCTATGTTTTTGGGGTGTTCTTTAGTCTTCTTTGATGATCATCTGTTTTGTTGTTGGGAACAATGCAAAAGAAGGAAGAGAAATGAAAGAGAAGAATATATGAAGTTCTGGGTTGTTCTTGGATGTTGTTTTAATGGTTTCTCCATTAGTCTTTTCTTTAAAGCTTCTGACTTTTCAGTTGACTTAAAAAGTTATAAATTGCTTCCATTTTTGGGAATGTAGGAGAAGTACCCTTATTGATTTGATTTGAGTTGTAAATATAATTTCTTTTGATTGACCTTTTAGTGATTTGAAATTGGTTAGGATTGAATCTACCAAATTTACGACTTTTTCTATCCTTTTCATTATTGGATCAGTGGATGCTGGTTTCATGAACTTAGCTTAATTGGCTTTAAATTAAATTTTTATTCTGCTTTTGATTTTGATATACCTTTTGGTTTTCTTGATTTCATTTTAGGTTACTTGGTTCAATTTCCTTAGCTGCCTGATAAAGCATTTCATGCTTGTATTTGCTTCATAGTTCTGATTTTTTTTCTAGGAAAATTCAGAATGACATACTATAGAAGCTTCAAAAATGTTTTTTTTTTTGGGGGGGGGGGTCATTTCTAATATTTGATTCTGAATTAGGTTAATTGAGTCCAAAAATCTATGCTTTTTCGTTGGATGTAATGTACTATTTTGTTGACTTCTTTTTGGTATTTTTTCAGTTGCCGATCACAGATTTTCAAATTGGTGATGGAGCTCAAAGGAATTCAACATTAATTTGTGTGCCAATAATGGCAGAATCAGTTGATCGGATGCTGGTTGAGATGCAAAAGGCAAAGGAAGTTGGTGGTGATCTTGTTGAGATTCGGGTGGATTTCTTGAAGAACTTTGTTCCAAGACAAGATCTTGATATCCTGATCAAACAAGCTCCATTGCCAACTCTTGTCACCTTTAGGTACTAAATTATTTATTGGAGGAAATAAAAACGGTTGCATCTGTTATCCATGATATTAGGGGTAATTTTGCTTTATATATTATCTGGTTGGAAATGTAAATTGAGCTTAAAGTAATGTTCTTTGGGTTGCAGAGGAACAGTGAAGCATGAAATAATTTGAAAGAAAAAAAGAAATAATACTACTAATTTGAAAAAAAAAAAAGAAATAATCATTAAGTTTTTCAGGTCTTTTTTTGTTTCTTTTTTGCAGTAATGGAAAGCTCAACTTGATTAAACCAAAGAGTAATTACACTGAATGAATGATCTTAGTTCTGTCTTATCTTATGCCAAATTATGTGGAACTTCATGTTCAAAAGCAAAATTTCTTTGAGTAGCAAGAATTCAGAATCAAGTTCAAAACCTGATTTTCTACATCTTTTTTATGCTTATGAGCAACTTGATTTCTTTGAAACATTATTCGGACTCAAAAAGTTCTGTCAGCTAGTTATGTAAAAGCGCTCAACTATTTATAAAAAAACAAAGTGTGATTGCTGCATTTGATATCTTTCCATATTTACCAACCCATCATTTGGATAATGCACTTTTAGACCAAGATGGGAAGGTGGCCAATATGATGGTGATGAAAGCAAGCGGCAAGAAGCACTACATCTAGCCCTGGAATTGGGAGCAGATTACATTGATATTGAACTGAAGGTTGGTCACCCAAATGCTATGCTCTATGACAATGTTGTCATAGTTACTGCTTGCATTCTTAAATTCGATTTACTTTGTCATTTGTTGGAAACATGCTAATAAACATCCTTTTGCCTCTTGAAGGTTGCTTGTGACTTCTTTAATTCACTTCCAGGGGATAGGCCTGAAAATGTCAAAATTATAGTTTCTTCACACAACTACGAAAGTACTCCATCTGTTGAGGAATTAGGTGACCTAGTTGCAAGAATACAGGCTACCGGTGCTGACATAGTGAAGATAGCTACAACTGCTTTAGACATCAAAGACAATGCTCGAATATTTCAAGTACTTGTTCACTCTCAAGTAAGTAATTGACAATTTATACTTTTGACTTTGTTCCTTACAAACTGAAAGTTTTCTTTGAAAATAGTGACATATAGTATTAATCTTTGAAAATAGTGACATATAGTAATAACTTTTTAAGTCAATGCAAGATAAATGTATGAGCTTCCATTTGCAATTACGTTAACAATGCTTTCTGTTTTCTTTCTATTTTAACTAAATGCCAAAACTGTTTCTTATTTTCCTTGTTTCCCTTTTCATTATTTGTCGTAATAGGTTGTGTTCTTACAGTCTTTCCTACATTGTGAATGACATGTCAGCTGAATCTGTAGGTCCCAATGATTGGACTTGTCATGGGAGAGAGGGGTTTGATGTCAAGGATCCTTGCTGCAAAATTTGGAGGATTTCTCACTTTTGGTTCACTTGACGCAGGAGTAGTATCAGCCCCTGGGCAACCAACTGTGAAGGAATTGTTGGATTTATACAATATGAGGCATATAGGACCTGATACCAAAGTATATGGTGTCATTGGAAATCCCATCAGTCACAGCAAAAGTCCTCACCTCTACAATGCAGCATTCAGATCCACTAGTTTTAATGGAATATATCTACCTTTGTTGGTTGACAATGTCTCAAATTTTATCACTGCTTATTCATCCCCTGACTTTGCTGGATACAGGTAAAATCTGCTTTGGTAGGGTTGAGGGGTTTCTATAAGTATAGTATTTTTTTCTGTCCTGTTGATAATAAATATTCTTATTGACTCTCTTACAATATGCTCTGCAAGTGGTTATTTCTCTGTCTGGTGTTCCGGGTTCTAATGTCCCTTTTTGTGTCCATGAGTGCTTGCGGTCTCTCAATAAAATTTAGACTTCAATTTCCGGAGAAAGGCATTGGAAGACTTATAGAAGTCAATTCAAAGCTAAATATCATAGTCAATTTATATTTCTATTGTGTCAAAACTGTATGGTTCAATTTATGAACAAAAGTTGGAAAGATTTCAGAAAGTTATCAAAGAATCATAAGGTTGATTTGATAGAAGTTTCCGAGTATAATGTTCTTTTGTTATGCTTCCTTTTCCAAAAATTCCTAGGAATTTCCTCAGAACTTGCTCTCTTTGTCTACAAAAATTATAGTTGTCTTTTCTGAAATGCAGTTTTACTATTCCTCACAAGGAGGCTGGACTTAAATGTTGTGATGAGGTTGATCCCATTGCCAAGGTATTGGTCCTCTCTGGACTTTGGAGTGTTACTTAATGTCTTTGCCAAGTTATCACCTTTTAAAAATTTCAGTCTTAACATGTTGAGAAATGTGTTGCTTATCATATCAGAAAAGTATGTTTGATTTTTCTTTTTTTTTTTTTAATCTAAATCCTCACAGCAAATAGGAGCAATTAGTTGCATGATCAGAAGACCAACTGATGGAAAATTGATTGGCTACAATATTGACTACCTTGGAGCTATTGCAGCTATTGAAGAGGGACTAAGAGGTTAATGCATTTACAATATCTATTCAACATTCTATTTATGTTCTTTTTCTTCCATCCTTTCCAAGTGTGATGATTTAACCTACAATTTTTCCATTCTTTGCAGCATCAAATGGCACAACACCTGCATCTGGTTCGCCATTGGCCGGTAAAATATTTGTTGTAATTGGAGCTGGTGGTGCTGGAAAGGCACTCGCTTATGGAGGATATGAAAAAGGCGCTAGAGTAGTGGTTGCCAATCGCACGTATGGTAAGGATCTCCAAATAGTCATATCATTATGCTATATGACATGATTAGCATGAAATTTTATGGCTTTTTTATCAGTATATAAGCATATCAACAACATGGTGCAATGCTTTTGCTTGATATACTATGAAACATCTTTTGGGGGGGCACTGGCTTCATAGGATAAATCTGTTGCTGCGATTATATTAGGTTGAAACTTTGACAAAAGTTTATTCTTTACGTCTTTATTTTCTCTCTTGTTATCATTAATATTAATGAATTCAATGCAAATTTTTTTATCAGCTTTTATGGTTGAGACTTTGTGTATCTTGATCCATTTTTGTCATCTTTAATAGTGTGATCAGTGGTTTGTTTCTCATTGGCGAATGATGACGTTTTTTCTTCTTACGTCCAGACAAAGCTGAAGAACTTGCTGGCAAAGTTGGAGGACAAGCCCTTTCCCTTGCTGCGTTGAATGATTTCCATCCAGAAGAAGGGATGATCCTCGTTAATACTACATCTGTTGGAATGAAACCAAGAATCGATAAGACACCAGTATCCAAGGTTTGCCTCCTTAATTTTGTTTTCAAACACATCTATCATGAATGTCTTGCAAAAGCATAAATTTGTTCACTGGGAAGATCCATTACTTAGTAACAATGTCCTCCATTTCAGTTTAGACTGAAATTCAATTGGAACAGCCTTATCAGTTTTTGATTTATACATTTCTCTTTCCAGAAACAATCAAAACCATTCAATTTCTTTGATTGAGATCTCGGATATGAATTTTGTGTTATTTAGTGTTATTGTCATTGTTCTCTTTCTTGTATTAATCAACAAAAACTTGATGATCTTCTCTTGTGGAGAGCATTGCTTCCTATGCAAACTTAAGAATTAAATTTACATGAAGAGCTTTTAAATATCCACATGTAAACAGAAAAGCTTCATATGCCAAAAGTGAGTTTACACAAGTCTCTTTTTCCCCTGCAGGAAGCTTTGAAACACTACTCATTGGTCTTTGATGCCATCTACACACCAAAGTTAACCAGACTCCTGAGAGAAGCACAGGAGTCTGGAGCCACTATCGTATATGGCACAGAGATGTTCATCAATCAAGCATTTGTACAGTTCAAGATGTTCACTGGTTTGCCAGGTAAGATGAAGCCATGATTGACCGGATTCAAGAAATCTCTACCCATATTCTTTTTCTTTTACTAATCTATCATCTATGCATACTCTTTGCTTCTTCTAATGATCTTTTTTCATTTATCCATTGCATGCAGCACCAAAGCAACTCATTAGGGATGTGTTGGCAAGAAATACATAAGAAGGAATTTGCTTATTCAAACTCTTGTTGCAACTGAACTTTTTCAGTTGCAACAAATTTTCTTGTTCTTTTATTATAGCTATTAACATGTTGTATTGTTAAAATGTACTAGAAGATGGATCATTACCTTAGGAAAGGGTTCATGTAATGAAGCTCAAGCCCTGATTCTTGGTCTAGGTTTTTTTTTTTTTTTTTTAAATTTTAGTTTGGTCATTAATTTACAGGATAAAATCAAAATATTTCCCTATTTAATGAGTTTTCATTTTGTGAATCACAATGGTGGCTGCGTAAGATCTTCAGATTTCAATAAGAATTTTTTGTCCTTGTTTTTACATTTATTTACCAAAGGCTTCTTTTGCCATGGGACTTCGTTTGATTCGGTTGAAATTTTTATAAGAAGTGCCCTTAGATTAGAGCTGTTCTAAAAATACTTAAAGAGAAGCTAATATAGCCTTTGCTATAAAAAAATCGAAAAAATTATTTAATAAAATTTTTGTATATTTTTATAAAAATAAATTAATTAAAAAAATCAAATTATTGTAATTTCAGATTTAAAAATAATTTACTATCAATAAAATTTACTTTGAAATTAATTTAAAAAATATGTCAAATAAACTTTTTTTTTTAATTTCAAATGGTCTCAAATTAAGCTCAATAAAAAAACAAAAATTAGGCTCAAGGCCCAATCAGTGATCGTCACGATTGTTTTAATCTCTTTTTCTAAAAAATTCCTTTCTATTCGGGGTTGGATTCCAAACGAAAGAAACAAAAATAATTAAATAAAGCAAAAACCTTTAATTATCAAAAAAGCAAAAAGGTTAAAAAAATCAAGTGTCTTTACCCAATATTTAGTTTGACAATCCAACCCTTAGCCGTCTTTTTTAATTTTATCCGATTTTATAAAACTTTTTTATTTTTTTAAATTAAATTTTGAATCAAATCAGATTAAATATTTTAAAAAATAAATTAGAATGGAGTTATATGCAAATCAATCTTGATTCAATTTGATATTTATATATAATTTTTATTATTTATTTAATTATATATATTTAAATTTATTTATATTTTATTTATATTTAAAAATTAATATTTGATTAATTTTAAGTTAAATTATTTATGAATTTAAATATATATAAATCGAATAAAAAATATAAGTATTATTTTAATACCAAAATTCAAAACAAATAAAATCTTACGCGATTCGTTGCCACCATTGCCTAATATGTTGCAAAAATGAGTGAAAAAAAGAAATAAAATGAAAAAAAATCTTGGGGCAGTTTCAAAAAAATTTTACGCAAATTCAAGGAGTCTCACCGGCTAGTACTGCCAAATTCACACAGAAGGGGTATTCTTTTAAATTCAGTCTAAAAAGAAGGGTAGTCTGGTAAAATAAAAAATAAATAGAAGTATTTTTTTTTTTGGTTACCATAACTCTAAAATCCGAACACGGCCGTCCTTTTTTTCGTTTAGATTTCATTTTAAGAAAATTTCTTTTTTCCTTCTTCACCTCAATTAAAAAAAAAAACGCAGCGAAAAGTTCCCAAATACAGAACCCTAACATGTTTGTATGGTCAGGTTTCATAGCAGTGTTTTTCGGAGTGTAATTTTTGTTGTCATTTTCTTTTGGTTGCGGAGAAAGGGAACGAAAGGTAACGAAATTTGAAAATCTTTTGTTTCTGTTTTTCTTTTCTTGTTTTGAAACGGTTGATTTTGATTGATTGCTATTCTGTTTTCAAGAGTTGGATGTGAAATTTTAAATCTTTTCAAGGAGCTGTGAGTTTTTTTTCTTTTGATTTACTGATAAAAGTTGAAATTTGATGTGTATTAAATTTTTAGGGTTTGTAAAGGCTAAGAAATTTAATTTATATCTATAATTGCTGAAAATCGTTGCATGGTTAGAGATAAAATTGAATCAATTTGAATTTATTTTTGCCAGTTTTAGTTGGCGTAACTGTTTATCTGATATGGGTGTGGTCTGTTTTTATTCTGTTTACCTTTTTTGCTGCATTTTCATGTGTTTTTCTTTTGGAAAATTTATCAGTCCCTAGGCTATGGTAGGAATCTAATTAGATATATGTGCATTGAGAGGAATTACACTAAGGATATGCTTTGCCTGATTGGGGTATTAAGAAGAGATTTGGCTGAAAATGAGTTATTTGGAATTGAAATTTGAGCATTTTTAGTAGATATGTGAAAAATGGTGAAAGGGGAGGAAAGAATTAAATGAGATTGTGTTTAACTGTTGTTACTTCCTTTCTGTCCGTGGATAATGTGATGTGAGGTGAGCATGGATTTAAATAGTGTCTGCAACTCATGGCTGATAGTTAGCGGTAGCGCTTCATTCCACTACCGTTACTCACCGCAATGGAGGTGTGAATCATCATTCACAGAAATAGCGGTGTATCGCGTCTGCAAAGAATGGTATAATGGAAAATTGCGGCTATAACGGACGCTAAAACCGTTATTTGTGCATTTCTTTAATATATCTATGAATTTTATAGCATATTGATTCTAAGTTATAACTAAAATATGAGAAAAAATTATGTTAGCCTATAAATATAAGATTAAAATATCATAAATTACTTTAAATATCATAAGTAAATATTATCATATCAAACTATTCTTTTGCTTCATTTTATGGTAAATTGTGAAAATTTTTAAAAATTCACAACGATGAGCACGACTATAGCTATCTTATCCGTTATGTCTGCAATCGCGACAAATGCGTCGTGATCGAAAATGCGGCTACGACCACATTTTAAATCATTGGAGGTGAGAGAGAAAGTGGAGATACTTCAATTTTCTCAACTTAAGTTCTTATAAGTTCTAAGTAGGTGACAAGAAGGGAGAACTCTCTCCTTACCGGTGATATTTTCTTCATCTTGTTCCAACTCCAACTTATAACTTTACATATATATATTGCTTTGCTTTGGTATTGACAATTA
This sequence comes from Durio zibethinus, assembly GCF_002303985.1. The sequence goes on from NW_019168481.1 coordinate 2,949,189, forward strand.
GGAAGTTCTTAATTTTGATAGGCAGAAATGTGTGACTAAGACGAAGTTATGGCTAACCAATGTTGGTTTGATTTGATATGGACTTTACTGGCGAATTTGTGACTCTACTGTGTGTGTTTAGGCCTTCTGGGACATACTATATTTATGTGTCTGCTTGGAGCCAATTTTAGAAATCAAGTTGCACTAGGTAGAAAGACTGCAAAGTTTCTTGTACAAATGATTCTAGTTTCCATAAGCCTATTCACCTCCATAATGATGTTAAAACATTTAATGTACATATTTGATTAGGAAAATTTACTGTTCTTTAAAAAATAAAAATTGGTTTATTCCTTGTGTTCTTTTTTCCCTTGACGTTTACTCAATGTGCTTGACTGGCTTTAGACATTCCCAGAACCTCTTTCTCTCTCTCTCTCTCTCTCTCTCTCTCACACACACACACACACACACACACACATTCCTGTTCTGGTTTAAAATCTTATCTGCATGCCTGCTAATTTGACCAGGAACACAATTGGCTTTTTCACTCCTTGGGTCAGTAGACTATGGAACAAGAAAATAATAAAAATGAAGCTGACAATGCTGCAGAAGACATGGCAAAATCACAATCATCTGAAAATAAAAGCCCAAATTTATTGAAGGCCAAATCTAATATTGCAAAGTCAATGGCCAAGAATTTCTTGAAGACAAGAAAAGCCACTGGTACTTCTGAGGTTCAGAGGAAAAAGCAAGAGAAGAAAAACAAGAGTGTATCAGAAGGCAGTAAAGCAACTGAAAATGATGCTAAGAAGCTAAATTCAAGGGAAGAGAGCCAACAAAAGGATACAACCACCAGTATGGAGCATGTAGAGAACGGTCAGCAGATCGAAAAGAACAAAGAAAATACATATGCATCTGATAGCAAGGAAAAGAGTAGTAAGTCAAATGACAGTCCCAAGAAACTAAGAAGGGGAGAGGAGCCTGGTCGGAAGAATGAAGAAAAGCAGAAAGTTACGAAAAAGAGAAAACGAAATGAGCAGAAGGAAAAGCACAGTAATTCAGAGAAGAATAATGATAACAAAGAAAAGCATGATGATAAGGGAAAGAAACCAGAAAATAAAAAGAGAGAAAGGATTGATGGTCTAATATTTATGTGCAATGCAAAGACCAAGCCAGATTGTTTCAGGTACCATGTAATGGGGGTACCAACTGGTAAAAAAGATCTTGTTTTGGGTATCAGACCAGGGCTTAAGCTTTTTCTCTATGATTATGATCTCAAGCTTATGTATGGGATTTATAAGGCATCTTCTTCTGGTGGCATGAAACTTCAGCCCAAGGCTTTTGGTGGGGCTTTCCCTGCTCAGGTACCATTTTGTTATAGCCATCTTCCTTTGGTTACAACTCTTATTCTTCCTTACTTTAAGAGATTTGTGTATTAATGACTTCTGTTTCAGGTGCGGTTTAGTGTCCATGCTGATTGTTTTCCTCTGACAGAGAGCATTTTCAAAAAGGCGATCAAGGAGAATTATAATGAAAATAACAAATTCAAAACTGAACTTACTGCTAGACAAGTAAGGAATAGGTTTTTTACCTGGTAGTTAGGTGTTCATAGTTTCCTTTCATATTTTAGCATTAATGACATCTGACATTTCTTTTTCAGGTTCGGAAGCTCACAGAACTGTTCCGACCAGTTGCAGTTCATTCAACTGCACTGGTTGTTCACTCCCCGTCAAGGGGAATGGCTCGAATCCTTGAACACCCTGAAAATAGGGAAGCTCATGTTAGACCAAGGGAAGCAAGGCCCCCTTCAGACAGAGAAGCATCTGCTAGAGACCCTTATGCCAATATAAGTGCTAGAAGTTATTCTGTTTTATCTCATGAAAGGGATCGGCAAATTGTAAATGGAGAGTTGGCATCTATTCGGAGGGAGGACATTCATCGTGATTTATACCTTAGTGAGAAGGAATACAGGGCTTATGGTCTTCAGGGAGAGAGAAGAAGCTCAACTCTTCAGCATCATATCGCTCCTAGATTAGGACCTTACCAGGGAGATTATAGGGAGCAGCTTCTATGCCAACCGGAACCGGTATACAGGGAATCTGTGCCTATGCAGAGAGATATAATTCGCTCTGATTCTCGTTACTTGACTGAGAGAGAGTATCGGACCTATGATTTGGGTGCTACACGAGAAATGCAATCAGCTGTTTCTGCTGCAACTGCAAATACATCTTTAGCTGCTGCTTCTTCTTTGGATTCCTATGCTACGGATCCATATTATGGTCGTTATTACGGTGCTTCATTGGTGGACTCTTACCTGCCACATCCAAGAGAGGCACACCTGATTGAGACTGATCATCTGAGGAGGAGAGAAAGCAACCAAGTGGATAGAGTGTATTCCACATATGCTTCTGATGCTTTAGCATATGACAACCTGATGCATCGACGTCAAGATGTTAAGCCTGAAGCTGCTTCTACATCAGTTTCATCCCGGTATTCTTTTGCTGGTGCATCTTGGTCTTATCGCTGAGAGTCGAAGTTTGATTATCTGTCCCTTCATATCCGCAACTGGAGACGTCATTTTCTTTCAATTAACGACTTTTTCACTGTTATTTGCATGCATGTTGTTGAACTTCAATAGTCATCTCTGTTAAACAGTTTATCCTAAATAATTAGCATAGACTGTTTTGAAATCAATTGTTTTCGAGGTTTGCTGAGTACGGCTGCAGGTCGAAGTTCTTATTCAGCATACACTTTCTGTTGGATGGTCTAGGCTTGGGTTGGGGCAGCTGATAGTGAATGTGGATGGTTGTTTTTACGATACAGCCAATCCAAACCAACTGCCTAAGGAAGAAAACATGATTTGGGCCTTGATGTTTTGATCCATGCGCTGAGTTCAAGGAAGATCCTTGATTAATAAAGACGATGCTTGGGCATTTTTATGCTAGCAAAGGAGATTGTGATTTGTGAGTGGATGGAAATTGACAACATGTAATATCCAAGTACTTAACATGATTGTTGTTTAAAATCCCATAATATTGACTTTTCAAAAAAAAAAAATCCCTATAATATTGAAATGGGAACTGAAAATTTTTCTGAAAGTATATGAATTTGAATAGCTCTTTTGAATAAGACATCAAGTAATTGTTTTTAGTAACAGATAAGATTTTGATTTAGTGAAAAAAAAAACGGCTTTAGAACATTGAAGTTTTAGGTTTAAATTTTACTGTATGAGTTTGATTTGTCTAATTACGTTTTAATTAATTAATTAATTATTTAATAATATATTATATATGAATATAATACTTGATATGATTTAACTTCTTTTACTTATGTAATTTCGTAAAAAAAGAAAAAAATGTTCTTAGTGTCACATTTAGCACATTCTTATCCATAATTTGTATGGTGAAAATTGACACGGAAAAGGGTGGTTGTTGCGTGTAAAACGTCAGCAAACACTAAACATTTGTTTATTCAACACATGCAATGCCAAGAAAGACCAAATCTAACTTCTCTTGTTAGTCAATATTTGAAGTTAATACTTATCTTAAAAAAACTATTTCAAGTTTAAGTCACCAATTCGGATTGATAGCACGCAACCCTTTATTCCTACGTTTAAAAAAAAAAAAAAATTAAATATTCAATCTATTACAAATTCCACGTTCTATTAATTTTATTAATCAAAGTAAAATTCAATCTCAAATATCTTTTCTTACAGTACATTACAACTTTCTCAATATAAAAATCGGATTCTAATCAAACAAAAATTATCGCATCTACTTATAATGAGGTTTTAAAATTTTATAAGTAAAATTAACATGATGATATATACCTTTTAAAATATAATAAAAAATAAAAAAATAAAATATCTAACAACGTCTGGATCTTACTTATAAAATTAAAAGAAAAAAAAAATCACTGTTAGTGTATAAAAAACAATTTCACTACAAGCCTTCTATAAGCATTTCTTGGTAACTTTCTTCTTTAGATTGAGGAAATCGAAGGGAATTGCACATTTACAACCTTTATGAGAATTATTATATTAAAATTGGTAGCGGTCCAAAACCTTGAAATTTCACTGAAAAATACGAAGGGAATATTGAATAATCCTAACAATGAATTTTATTGACTGAAACATTCGACCAAGCCGTTGGAATTTGACAGTTCATTTCTTTCATTTAATAGATAAAATATTTAAATATTGTCTTTTGTGGACTTGAAACAAAGTTTCATACACGTAAATTGCCAAGCAACATCAAAACCCAACAATCTTTCGCTCTTATTCTCTGCACCAACGTCTTTATTAAGTTCGATACATTGTTTCTGCATACGAAACCAAACAAATCTTTGATTATTAAGACATGCAGGAACAAAGTCAACATAACTGACGAATAAATGACACGAAATCGAGTTATTCATGTTGGAGCTTATCTTCATAGCTATAAGAGCAAACCCTCTCTATAAATAGAAGCTGATAAAAAGATTGAGTAAGTGCAAGAAAATATAAAGGAGAAGAATTCTAGAGGATGATGATGATGGTTGACAATGGATTTGTTATTTTTTGAGTACCCTTTATTAGTCATCGTACTAATAATTTTGGATTCAACGTAGCTACGTACTCGGAAACAAATTATGAGTTTTTTATTTTTGTAATCATGTAAGTTTTTATGATTTTTTTTTCATATTACTATTCTTACATATTTAAATTTAGATTTTTTGAGCTCGAATCATGTCAAATAATTATAAGTTTAAGTATTTTCGGTTTAAGTAATTTCGAATCTAAGTTGAATTCAACTTTAAATTACTCATATCATTTTTTAGGTTTTATGAATTATGAATAAGTAACCATTTTATTATGTTTTCTTTGAGTTGAATTTGAATTAAATTTTTTTCAAGTTAGGATCTTTTTATGTTCAAATATTTTTACGATAAGATTACTCAAGTTTAAGTTTTCGGGACTGAATTTTTAATTTTTTTATTAAATTAGATTTAGGTTTAGACTTTTTAGAATAAAATTTTGAATTTATATATTTTTCTCACCTCTATATATAACTTTATTTAAATTATAAAGTGGGTTGATTAATTAGTATCACAGCAATTTGGCAACTGTCCTTAATTTTTTTTTCTCTTAGCCATATATTTTGTTGTTCAAGGAGCTGTACGTTAAAAAAGATTGACTATATCTAAATCTCTTCTCTCCTATATAATATAGTAAATATATTTAATATTAAAATTTAAAATTTTTTTATAAAATTAAATTTTCATAATTTTTAATATAAGAAAATATATGTAAAAATAATTTTAAAATATAAAAAAATATTAATTTTACATATTTAAAAAAATATAATTTTGAGACATTTAAAAAAAAATAGACAAAAAAAATGAAACAGAAGGAATATAAATTTTTTTAATAGATTCTAAAATTTTGAGAAAGAATAATCCACATTCATATTCTTGCACCTAACTAAAACGACGCATACATTTATCATGTGTCAAATACCTAGCTGGAAAATTTCATGATTTTAATTGATTTTTGGAAGTTCTATATTTAAAAATGCCTTAACCTATTAATTATTAGTCTTTTTTGCCTTTTTTTTTTTTTTACAGAAAAAGGATTATGATGAGGAGAAGTCTACGTCTGTGATCTATTCAAAAAATTTTTGGCTAATATTTCTTTCCTTGACTGTTCGAAAATTAGTTTTTCTTTGAAGAAAATTTATTTTTTTTTTAATAATTTTGACCCTTTGTTGTACTTTGTTGACTACATTTTGACCGTACGACGTGTCAACTAATTTTGAACATCAAAACCTAAAATACGTTACCTTCTTTTTTTTTTTTTTAATTCTCTCTCAGCAAATTGTCTTGAGAAACAAAAAATTAAAAAATTAATCCAAACCCAAAAAGATTTTAACAAACAAGGCCTTTTTGTTACCTTATATTATTTATAGGGACTAACTTTCGTGGACAGTACTTTTTAAAAAAGAAAAAAAAAATTCTTAAATTCAAATCTTAAGCCTCACGAAAAAGTTTAAAGAATTAGGGTTTTTTTTTTTTTTAAAGAATTTGAGATTTGATTTTAGAGAGAAAACGCAAAAGACATGGGATTGTGCTTTTCTGGTGACTTGAAAGGAGGCAAACAAGCCATTGGTGGGGTTCAAGGTTGGTCCACCATGAATAATAACGAAGGACATAACGAAGCTGTTGATCACTTTTATAGAGCTCGAGGTCATTGTCCTCTTTTTACTCAAATTGAGGTATAATTTTTATTTATATTTATAAGTATTTGATGTGTCTATTATTGACTATCAATAAATGTTTCATATTTTTCTTTTTTTTTTTTAGTTTTTGATAGAGGTTTTGCATCAGAGAATAATGAACTCTGTTTTTAAGTTTTTGTTGTTTTTAATTTTTATGTTGATTTTACCATATTGTTTAAGGTTTGTGTTTGTGTATGTTGGATTGATCAATGAGGTTAATTGATTCTTTGTTGCATTCAGGGCATCTTTGCCTATGATTTGGATATATTTTAAAGAGACCTTTTGAATGAATGTTTTCATTACCTGGAATTGTTTCTTACTGATTGGTCACACTTCATGTTTCCAATATGTGTATGGCAGTGGTTCTATCGTTTGTGTCTGTCCGTATGATGTTACCCTAAATTTTTTCTGTTTCTCTGCATCAGTCTTCATGCAAAGTTCATAGTTTTGACTTCTTCCGTTATGGACTAATTGATGTATTATTTTTGGTTTTTGCTACTTGCTTAGCAAGTTTGTAAGGCCACCTGCTTTAAATTGAACTAATCCACTTTAAAACTTTTTCCTAAATATTGTTTCCCTGGCTGAACCAGTAAGATTCTCATTTTCTAGATTCTGATTCAAATTGCGACTGAGAGGTAGAAACCATGTGTTCAACCATTGGTTATAAATATTTGACCATGTGCAAGGGTTTGACATGATATATTTATACCCTGGATGACTAGATTTTTTAATTTTGGTGGCGCAAATAGGACCACCAGATGCTTTTATAATTTGATTTTTTCAATTTTGGCTTATGTGAATGTTTTATAAGCTAAGACCTACCAAGAGACGACCATTTGGACCCTTCTTAGCAGTAACACTTCTCACTATTCTTAACAGGAGTAATAACTAACGAGTAATCAACTATTCATATCTTATGCTGGAAATCAAGTATTTGCCTGGTGACAGTCTAATGCCAGCATGCTTTGATGTACTTAAAATGGTAAATATAAATTAATTGAAGAGATAGTCTTCATGCTCAAAAAGATTAAATACTAGAATTGTCATGTTCCTGAAAAGAATATATCGGTGCTCTACGTTCTCTTCTATTGTGTTAATGATAAGTTCATTTTTCCAGTCCATGATCCAGCCTTTTTGCTAATGAAGGGTGATTATTTGTTTCCAAAAAACTTAATGTTGCATGGAAACAATGTCATTGGATGCAGTTGGGATAGTAGGATACATAATAATAATGCAACTACAATTTTAAATTCCCTGGAGAGATATATTAATGTTATAATGTGAAAACTCTGCCACTTATGATGTTTTAATGTGATTAAAATGTGCATTGCAGTTATCTATGTCAGCTTCAAATTTACGTGATTGTGACATCACATCAAAGGTAAGATTGTTGATATCTTTTCTTCATTTTATGTGCAAGTGTCTTTATCATTTTCTGATTACAAATTTGGGAATTTATGACTTGAACTACACACCTTATTGATGTTCCACATCTCAAAATAAGATGTATAGAACATGTTGTGCATATAGACAGTTCCTGAAAATTCAGGTCTTTTATTGCATGTAAGATTTGCTTCAGATGGTAAAAATTGACTTTACAATTGCACTTGTTCACTGATTTTTGCTGGATTTCATCTAAAACAGTTTTTTTCTTGTAGAGTGATCCTATAGCAGTTCTGTATGTAAAGAAAAGGGATGGGACAATTGAGGAGCTTGGTCGCACTGAAGTCATACTCAACAGTTTGAATCCTGCTTGGATTAAGAAGATTAATGTTGCTTATCAGTTTGAGATTGTTCAAAATTTGGTGTAAGCTTCTCATATTTTCTCAAGTGTCTATATCTTTCACTTTTTTTTTGGAGATATACAATAGGTTTGTGTGCGTCTGCGTGTGGATTATGAGACTGACGTTCCTTTCTTTTCCTCCTACTCAGTTTTCATGTATATGATGTGGATACAAAATTTCACAACATACCTGTGAAGGTATGTCAAAATTCTTTTTTCAAGGCTTTGTCTGTTGTTTAATTTCCAAATTTAATGAATGAAATTTACAAGTTCAGCAGAGATATCAGTAGACAATGTCACGTTACTATGGCATCTTTACCAATCATAACGTTTCAAGTTTATGTTGTGCTAGATGAATCTCCTTCCTATATTTCAGAAATGAAACTCCTTTGTAAATGAATTTAGTAATTTGATTCATATAACACCTAAAACTTGAGGAGCCTAAGAAATTTATAATGTATCATCATAGAAGAACGATTGCCAATGAGTGCAGGGCTTAGATGTAAAAGTGTTTTACAAATTTTACCACTGGACCAAAAAGTTTCCAACTTGTGAAAAAAGCAATGGTTTCATAAAGATTCTTTGGTTTTGGAAAGTTGGTATTGGAGCTTTCCTTTTTATTTTTTCTTTCTGCTTATAAGTTACCGTAAGACAAGTACTACTGCTTTCTTTGACACAAAAAAACAAGTCATGCAAAGAATTTTTGGATGAAAGTAAACTAAAGTGGTAATTGATAGCATGTCGCTTATTATTTTGGTTGAATAATATTTGAATTTCATAAATAAAATTTTGTGCTGATGTGCTAAATAGCCATTCAAATTTTCTATAAATGGAATTGATGATCATAAAAATTAAGTCTCCGATTTAAAGAATTAGAGATTTATGCATTCAACATGGTATTGATGAGTATAAAAAGTAAGTCTCCGATTTAAAGAATTAGACATTTATTCACTCAACATGGATACTCAGAATAAATGCAAAAGTGAGGATTGAATTGAGAAGGAAAACTTTGAGAGAAATCTCATAAAGGATGAATATTTCAGATTAATGTAAACATCTTTGTCAGTTTTTTTTTTTGGTTCTTTAGTGCAATGTTCCCAAGATTGATGAGAAATTTGCTGAAAGTGGTAACCAAACTATATTATTCAACTTTTCTATTTTGTTGCTTTGTAGGTGCTTAAGTTGAATGAGCAGGATTTTTTGGGAGAAACCACTTGTGTTCTGTCTGAGGCGAGTTGCATACATTATTGTTTCTTGGATTTTAATATGTATTTCTTTCGTTTGAACTAGTGAAATACTGTTTATAATTATGTCATTTGTTTCTACTGTCTTTCAAGTGAAGTTCTTGAAAAACCTGCACTATATTTTTCATCATGGCAATTAAATGCTATTGCATTTCCCTCAGGTCATCAATAAAATTTGCTCGTCACTGCTAATTTTCCAAAAGAAGTGGCTTAAAACCATTTAGAATGATTTATTAAACCATGCTTACTGGTAACATATGTGTTCTTCAACTTTGCTTAACAGATAGTGACCAAAAGAAATCGATCTTTAACTCTCAATCTCCATAGCAAAAACGGGCCCGGAGGTTTCAAAAACTTTGGGACAGTGACTGTCCATGCTGAAGAAACTTTTTCATCCAAGATTGCTGTTGAGATGAAATTGCGTTGTTCCCAATTGGACAACAAGGACATGTTTTCTAAAAGTGTACGTACTCATGATGCAAACCAGTTTGGTCTGTGAATGTGCGTTTATGTGTTCTAACTTCCATACTCTTCTTTTTTGCTTATAGGATCCTTTCTTGAGAATATCAAGACTAACTGAAAATGGACATTCTGTTCCAATATGCAAGACAGAGGTGATAGACAACAATTTAAATCCAATTTGGAGACCGTTATGTCTAAGCATGCAACAGTTTGGAAGCAAGGCAAGCTTGCAATTTCTTTAAGATTTCTGTGATAATATCTTACGAGTTTATAAGATTTTTGTCACCATAGTTACATTTCTATGTTCTATGTTGATTACAGGATAACCCATTACTTATCGAGTGTTTCGATTTCAACAGCAATGGCAATCATGTATTTATTGGGTAATTATTGAAATTTTTGGCCTCTGCTTGTTGATTTTGTTCATTTTTAGCTTTTACTAGTTTAAAGTGTTTGTTATCTGGAAAGAAAAAAGCTGATTTTGGATTTCTTTATTTACTTAACCAGCCAACTTCAGAAATCAGTTTCTGAGTTGGAAAAACTTCACAAAGACAGAAGTGGTGCAAATTTGGTTTTCCCATCTAATCGTGGTCAGGAAAAGGTGTTCATTCGTGCTTGGCATCAATTTTTTTACCTAAATAGGTCAATCTGTTCTTAAACATACCCTTACCTTGCAGGTTCTGAAGGGCCAGCTCTTCATAGATCAATTTATTGAGAAGGAGCAATTCAGCTTCCTTGACTACGTATCTAGTGGATTTGAGCTAAATTTTATGGTTGCCATTGACTTTACAGGTAAATAATCTTTGTGATCTTGGATATGCTTGTCCTAGGCTTTTATTTCCTATTTCTGATTTTATGTTCTGGTTGAAATTTAAATATTTGACATGTCCAGCTTCAAATGGAAATCCTCACAGCCGAGATTCCTTGCACTACATTGATCCTTCAGGCCAATTGAATTCTTACCAGAAGGTAAGTCTGGGATAGCTCTTATTGATGCACTGCTATTTAGTGTAGAAATGTTCTCCGTGAGATAGCATAAGATTATTTGCAATGTATTACATTTGCATAAAACAAAGTGTATTTGTTTTGGTCATATAATTTGTTGAGATTTACCTTGTTTGAGTTCTCTAGAAGCCAACACTAGTGGTTGGTGAATTGGTGGCTAACTTACTAACGACGTCCTTAACAGGCTATAATGGAGGTTGGGGAGGTCATGCAATTTTATGATTCTGATAGGAGGTTTCCAGCTTGGGGTTTTGGAGGAAGGACATATGATGGCACTTTGTCCCATTGTTTTAACTTGAATGGTATGAATGGCTATGAGGTAAGAGAAGCTGAGTTTGTTGTTTTCAACATGATCCTTCACCTGGAAAGCCACGAGTTAGGTGTTAAATATATGCTGCTGTTTTGAGAAAAAAGTGCCAAATGATGAATAATCCTACTTCATTTTCTTTTGTAATTTCATGATAAAAACTTACAACTGTTTTCATTCTAGTTATGGGATTGCAAGCTGATTTTTTTTCTAATATTGTTTCTGTTGATCAAGTTGTATCCACTTCTTCCATTTAAATATTTATGATTATTAGCACTGTCATCACTACTTTTTTATGATTAAGGTTATTTGAGTTGAAAAGAGTTTATTTGAAAATATGAAACCTTCACTCTGGAATAAATTTTCTCATCTTTCACTTTAACTAGATTCAAAATCTTAGTCTCCAAGTTCACAATTTTTTCTGCAGTGAATTTTCTTATATACTTGTTTCTTATAACTTGCCAATCAGTTGCCGGTAAAAAGAAAAATTTACATTATGGCTGCTGTTGTTATGAGATCCACATTATTATTATTTTTTTTCCAGATGCTTATGAGACCCTCATTACATTGACTACAGACTAAAAGTTGCAGCTAACTTGTTTGATTGCACTTGCTGAACTTGATTAACATATGTTGAACCCTGCATTTTTGTCTTTTCTAAGACTTGTTAATTTACTTCCTTTAACAGGCTGAAGGAGTTCAAGGTATCATGGCTGCTTATGCTAGTGCTCTGCACAATGTCACTCTGGCTGGACCTACATTTTTTGGCAATGTGATCAACACGGCTGCAAAAATGGCTGGCCAGGCTACCTCAAATAACATTACCAAATATTTTGTGCTGCTCATTATAACGGTAAAAAGGGGTTATTACTTCTGTGTGCTTTAAGAATTGTTATTCTCTCTCTAACTTACAAAGATATGTGGCCTTATGCAGGATGGAGTGCTGACAGATATTCAAGAAACAATGGATGCTGTGGTTAGGGCATCCGATCTTCCTCTATCTATTCTTATAGTTGGAGTGGGGGATGCAGATTTTAAACAAATGGAGGTATGCCCTTGTTTTCTAGAAGCCTTGGGATATTTGAATTGTCAGTTTTTGCATTAATAGAGTCACCCGAGCTGTAGTTGCTTGTATATTTTCAACTAAAAAGATAATAAGAAAAAAGTTTTCGGTCTTATTATTTTTTAGATTCTGGATGCTGATGATGGACATCAATTGGAGAGTTCAACAGGTCGGTTGGCTACACGAGATATTGTACAATTTGTTCCCATGCGAGAAGTGCATAGTAAGTTTTGTTCTGCCTTAGCAAGCTTTTCCTTTTTATCAAGCCCTTGAATGCATCTTTGCCCTAAGTAGTTTCTACAAGATGGGGCACTCAAGCTTAAATCACGCCCCCCCAAATTTAATGATCAAAAGGACACAAAAGAAACATATGTATCTTTACCTTCTGTTTCCTTAAGATGACGTGGTCGGGAGTTTGATGGTTAAATGGCTTCAAGTTGATTCTTAAAACGACCTGAAAACCTAAAGCAGGCAATGGTGCATGATCTGCATGAGATTTCTACCTCAGGCAAATAATAAGATAACTATTTGGAGACTTCAAATCAAAATAGTGGTAGACTTGGCTTGGCTGTTGAAACAATTGGCAAGCACTTCTACTGGTTATAATTCTAAATGTTAATAGGCTGAAAAGATGATTGAGAGCTCTTTTTCACTATTATCTCTTCGAAGCCTAAGAAAAATTGGATACAGTGATACCGAACTTAAAACTATGTTCTACTTTTGATTATAGACACTTTCTTCATTTTAATTTTGATTATACTAATCAAGTGATGGTGTTTCTACAGGCGGGCAGATTTCTGTTGTTCAAGCTCTGCTGGAAGAGCTGCCAGGGCAGTTTTTGACTTACATGCGGTCTAGAAACATTAAGCCACTCCAACATGCTTGAGTGCAATCTTTTTTGGGTTGTAGCACAAAATGTTTCAGAACCTTGGGAATGGAAATAGGGTTGCAGCCGTCTCTGGGCTAATGTCCACAAGATAGCCTAAGCAGCAAAATATAGATGTTTTAGAACTGTTAATATTGTTTTTTTTTTTTTTTTGGGGAGCAGGGTTAGTGCCATGTAAGAAGGCATTAACAACTGAAATTGGTCTTTTCATACATATTTTTTTATTCTTTATTTGTCGTGTTAATCCTTTTAGATTGAATAAAAAAAGTAAATATTTTTAAAATCAGTTTGTAGTTTAAAATGAAAAACCATGATAAATTGTACAATGATCTTTTGTTACTGATACTAAAAGTTAACATCTTGTCCATCAATCTTGGAAACTCTTGGTTTATAGTGTTTTGAAAGAACTGAAAAGAAAAATCATAAACAAAAAAATAAAAATAAGTAGGTTTTTTAAGCGTTTAATCTATTTTTGTATCTTATACCTTATTATTTTCATTATTAAAAAAATATTATGTATATAAAATTTTTTTGAATCCGTAATCATGAGCGTCAGTTTCAACGATATATCACCTTATTCATGGGTAAGTGGACAAAAAATGTAGTTTGGTAAGACTTTGTAGCAATGTAGTTGGTTGGGTGGAAGGGGTGGGGACTCTAGCAGCACCTTGTAGTAATTGTCTATAAAACCCCCTTCATCTTTTTCCTTCTTTCAATTTTGCCACTCTCTTTCTCTCTCATTCCTCCGCCTACACCCCTCTCCATCATGGCCTCTGCAACTCAGTCATCTTCTTCTCGGGTAATTTACAGACTCAACTCTCTCTCTCTCTCTCTCTCTCTCTCTCTCTCTATATATATATATATATATATATATAACAAAAAAACTGGGCTTTCTTTTCTGTATTGATTTTTTAACTGATTTTGTGATTTAAACTTGCTCCGATGAAAGCATTGGTTTTAGTTGTAGAACAGAAGAGTTTTGTTAGATACAAATGTTTGGCCGTGAATTTGGGACTGGAATGGTAATGTGCACAGTGAATATTAAGATACAGGCAAAGTACTTGATCCACTGCCCTGTGGGTAATATGTACATTTTCAAGTTGGAATCGTTAAACAGCCATCAGCCAGGCGTTTGGGAGCCTAACAAAATGTTAAATGTTAGATTCAACATGCATCACCTGAAGCTCTTGTGCAGCCTCGTTTTTCTTTTTCTTCAACCACTGTTTCAACCTTTTGGTTGTTTCCAGAGCATCAGATAACTTAATTTGCTTTTGAAATGGATTCTGTTTCTTTCAATTCTTGAAGATATGCAGAATTTCCATCCAAATGCTCCTCTGGTGTACAAAATCCCAGGCAAATTTTATATTTTTGGTTTCTCTAGGAGGAAAGGATGTACTTTAGATTTTGATCATAGAATCCAACCTGAGCAGTCACGGACAAATGCTACCCTCTAAATCTACAGGCACAACCTTTCTCACATGGTTTTTGTCTGCATAATGATCAGGCAAATCTAGCCATCAAATTTGACAATTTTTTACCACATGTACAGCTTCAATTGACCACATGCATGATATCAAGGACAAAGTCTCAAGGAATCTGTCATCTCATTGTTCAACTTTTACCATCATAGTTACCAAAATAACACAATTTGATCATGAAGCAAGGTAGAAGGAAGAGAGCCACTCGGCCACATGCATTTGTCTAAGTTTTTGGAGTATAGGAATGAGTGAGAAGAAAAATGATTACTTATTTATAATAATAAAAATTTCCACTTCTACACAATAAACCTGGCAGAGACTCTTTTAACTTTTCTATATTTTTAACATTAGCTGCAAAAATATTCCCAAAAATTCAAAAGAGAAAAAGCCTCTGCTGCTGCCATAGATATATGGACATATCTCTCAATCTGAATCACTTTCCATACTTCCCATGGCCTTTAATCCTCTTGGTCTCTGAATAATGCCAAACCACATAAGAAAAAAAAAAGAAAATAACTACATCTGCAGAATATATTGAAAACTGAAAAACAAACTATATAAAAAATAAAAATCCAAGAATTATTTGTAGAAATCTAGACTCTAGAGGAAGAGAGACTCAATCATGCACCTTTTTAGAAGTCTTCTTTTCCCTAATTTCATATCTCTGTTGGCACATATCACTCAACCATGCTCCAGGGCTCACCAGCTGCCAACCACCAGAAGAAGTCAAAGTTAGACCAAAAAAGGAAACCAATTTTCAAAGAAATCCACAAGATAAATCATCAAATTTTAATCCTACAATAATCCAAAGAGAAAATCATTTTGCCTCCAAAATCCAATTCAAATTATTACATTTTTTTCCATCAAAAAACAAAAACTACATATGATTCAATTATTGAAAGCTATGCATAAACCAGCTATATTACTTACAAGTAAGATCCTTTGGATAATCTTGGCTCTCTTTTTAGGCCTTTGAGGGGGTTTACACCCTTTCATTGCCATAAAATCCTCCTCCTTTTCTTTGTGTGACAAAGTGATATACAGCTTTGGCCACACTAGCCCTTTGTTATTGTCTCCATTATTGCTATCCAGGGCAACCTTCCCATTCTCACCCACCAATCCCACTGCTGATCCACCTGTTGTGTAGTACCTATCCTCCTTCTCCGGCAACAAGGCTTTCTGGTGCTCTATCGTACCTGTCCGGAGTATAGCTGCCTCAGAATTCCTACAACCAAACATACAAAAACAAAAGTAAATTTCACAAATTTACCAGTTTGCTTGATCATTATAAAAATTTTACTTGGGAAATTTCTTAACACCATGTTTGGTTGCTAAGGGAACAAAAAATAGTAGTCATAAAACTAAAATGTCATAAAAACAGACAAATTCGAACCTCCCTTCTATCTATTCCCAGCAACCAAACAGGGGAAAGGGATAAGAAGGTGTCCAACCTCATTTTCTCGGAAATTCCTTAAGACACTGACAGAAAGAAATGGATTTTCTTTCTTTTTTAAACCCAAAAAGATTCCACATCCATTCAATCTTTTCTCCCCAACGCAACAGCATCTTAGAAATCGAACAAAAGGGTACGAAGAAAAAAGTTCAAAAAAATGTAAGAAATGGAAGAAATTTTCATCGTTTTCAAACCAACAAAAGGTGCCAAGAAAATTCATGATTTTTTAAACGCCGAAAAAGACTGATCTTCTTACCTGGTGAGACGATGATTGGATTGAGAAAAAGGAGAGATTTCTTTATCTAAGAGCCGAGAAGTGATTCTCCTACGAATTATAGCATTCGATTTATGAGAGATTTTTTGAGGGTCTTTAACTCTCACACATCTTAACCTCTTTCTGTTCCCCCACTGTAAAAACAGCTCTGGCTCTATTGTTCTACATGCTCTTTGGCTCCTCTCTTCTTTCCCCATCTCTGCCATAAAAAACAACCAAAAAAAAAAAAATCAAACAAGTTTCAATTTTCTTACCCCAAAAAAAATCGAAGTTGAAAAAAGAACGAACAAATATTGAAAGACCCAAGATGGAATTATTGCTGAAGATAATAAAAAAATGGATTTTTTTTTGGAGAAAACACATTAGGGTGGTTTATGCTGTAAAAATCAAAGAGATGATGAAAATAAAGTCTGGGTTGTTGCTGTTTTTGATGAAGTAAGGGAAGAGTCATCAAAGAAGAAGAAATGTTATTTGGAGAACAAAGAAAATTGGAACTTTGAAAGGAATTTGTTGCCTGACCTTAAAGATCTAAATAAATACACTATAATCTTTCCTCAAACAAGTCCTGAAATTCAAAATAAAAGAGATATCAGTTACCCAATAAGAAAAAAAAATACAAAAGCTTGTGAACAATACAGAAGAAGAAGAGAAGAAATCTTACAGTGAAACACTATCATCCCAGAGGAAAAAAAAGTTGGGTTTTCTTTTTTTTTTCCTAAATTGTTACTTCAATTTCTCTGTTTTGTTTTGTCAATTGAATTTAAGGAGGGATTCTCTTCTTGTTGTTTCTCTGTTTCCCTTCACTCTATTCTATCGTCATTCCTCTTATCCGTTTCTTTCTGATTTCTTCACGCTTTTCTCCATCTGTTTTTTATTTATCATCTATCCGCTACCAATGCAAAAATAATTTAAAAAATGGAGATTTATAACCACCGTCTGATTTTAATAGTACGGCTTGATGGAATGTTGGGACCCACTTTAGATTAAGCAAAAATGCAAATACAAAATGATTGTATACATGTACGTGGTAAGTGAGGTGATTAACGAAAACCAAGTAGGCTAGGCCAGTGCCACTTTGTTTTCGCAGTCAACTTGAGCCGAGATTGGGCTAAAGCTTTGCGTTTGGTATGTTAAGTAAGGACTTTTTCTAGAAACTATATCTTTGGGCTTTACAAATAAAATCTTACAAAGATGGGCTTCAATTCAGGTCGACAAGAAAACGAGCTTGTTTTCCTATATAAAATATCTGAAATAATTTTTTATTATTTATTTGGATTCGAATTTATTAAAAATTAATTAAAAATTTAATTTTTATAAATTCGTTAAATTCGATATAGATAAATTTATTTAAATCGGTTCAAGAGAGAATATAAAAAGTCCATTAGCTTTTTGTCTAAATTAAGGGAAGTAGCTTTCTCCATTGTTGAAAAGTTCAAGCGTAGGGGTGAGTAAATGGTTAATTTGATCGATTCGATTTGAAAAAATCAATAATCGATTTAATCGATTTTTATTTAACAAATAATCAAATCGATTAAATATTATTAAATAATCGATCATAACTGAATCGATCAAAATCGGTTCGATTCGATCGATTCGATTAAATAATCAATTTTTTTATCATTTTTCTTCCTATTATGAATAATTATTTAACTATAAATTCAATTTAATAAAATTCAAACTCTAGTATCATTCAAACTAAATTACTAAAAAATTTAATAATTTTAACAATATTTTACTAAAAATAAATAAATAAAAATATTTATCTCAATTTTTTTATTTTAAATTATTAAAAAGTAGGTTAATTCGATCAGTACGGTTATTAATTTTAAAAATCGAAAATCGATCGAATTAATCAATTTAATCGATTTAAAAAATTGATTATAATTAAAATCGAATAAACCAAATTGATTCAACTGAATTTATTCGATTTTGATCGATCTAATCGATTCAAATCGACTTTTGCTCATCCCTATTCAAGAGTGTTTAAATTTGATTGAAGTCACTATACAAAGGTTGATATTCTCACGGATCAAAAGCTTAAGCTTAGCTATCTCTTATAAAACTAATTGTTGCTAGGCATGGAATTTTATCGAAGATTGGTCGTTAGGCAGCACTATTCAACGCCTTATATCATTTTTAATGATACTTTTTCTTAAATTCTGTTGTATCGGTGGCAACTTCCGCCGTATTAATTGAAAATTAAGGAAAGAACAGTTCAAGGGAAGAGAGAGAAAAAATGAGAGAATATTTTGGGTTGCTTAGAATGAAAGAGAAAAAGAGAGACAATGACTTGGATATATCAATTTAGAGTGGAAATAAATGAAAATATAATTTATCTTTCATTTTTTTTTATAAAATATAAAGTAATCTAAGAATAATAAAAAAAATTATAAATATTAATTTTTAAAAATAATTGTGTAAATAAATTAAAACATCAGAGTTGGGGTTGTCATAATTTCCAAAACGGACTTTAATTACTTGACCAACCAATGGGGTGGCTTTAATTAACAACTAAAACCACGTGATAAAATTTAATAGTTTTTTCAGTTTGAAGTGTAAATTAAGCAACATCAATTAAATTTAGGCAAATAAAACATCATTGATTAAATAAAATAGGGGAAATTGGTCTTGCAGTTTTCACATAAAAAGAAATCCACCTTTTATTTGGCTTGTATGAATTTTGTGGGTTTAAAAAATGGAAAGAGATGGCGAGTTAAGAGAAATGGTGAGAAAAAAAAAAAGGAAAAGCAAGTGCATGGCTCTAAACTATTTGCTCGTGAACAACATTGTTCTATTCTTTAAAAAAAAAAAAATCTAAAGATGAAATTGTATATGTGAGGTTGAAATATAGATAATAATTTTGAGGTTCTAATTTTGAGATTCTATTATTGATTAATATGAAGTGAATTAATCTCTCATTAAGAGTGTAAATGATATATTAGTATTCGTAAGTTACTCGAATTCGATTTGAATAAAATTCGAATTTGGTTTGATTATTATCAAATTGAACTCGAGCTTAAATAGCTTGATTCATCAATCGAGTCGAATTTGAGTATTCTTATACTCAGTTCGAGTAACTCGCGAGCTTAATCGAGTTTTTATATTAAATTTTTTTATTATTTTAATTAATAAAATATTTCAAATTTGAGCTCGAACTCGAACACAAATAATCAAGTTCTTGTCGAGTACAAGAATCGAATTTATTTTTACATATTTTCAAGCTTAATCAAACGAGTTCGAGTAACTCAAATTCGATCACGAATCAAGTTCAAATTAAAAAAATAAAATTCGATCGAATTCAAATCGAGTATCGAACCGCGAGTTAAAAGTCGAGTTTAAACTCAAACTTCTCACTGTATCTACTCGACTCGATTATACCTCTATCTCTCACCTCTCACGTGTTCTAAGTTCTAAACCTCAATAAAAAAAATTACTAATTTATTTTAAAATTTTTGTTTTTTTTTTTTTATCACACACAATTTGGGGCACAATGTTTTCCACCACAAAATTGACATGAATTTTGCGTCAAAAAGTGAATAATTTTGAATTTCAAATTTACTTTTGATTCTTATTTTTGTGTTAATTACAATAAAAGAACTGAATAAATCTTAATTTTATTTTTTAAAAATTAATATCTTTTTGAACTCAAAGTTTCGTGGATATAATTCATGTAATCATTTAAAAAATTCATATATAATAAATTTAAAAATTGAATCTGACACATATTATCTTTTTTTTATTCTCAAATTTCGAATTCTTAAAAAAAAAAACTTATCACCTTATGTACATCTTAGATTTTCTCTAACAAAAACTTTAGCCAAAAGAAAATACCCTCACAAACAGCCATTGTCCCTTACCTTTAATTATCTCAAATTTGCAATTGACAAAGCAAACTTAGTTTATTTGCATTAAAAAATTATTATAAGTAATCAAATCACCAAATTATATAAATTGGTGAATGCCAGTGAATCAAAACAGCACACACCAGCCCTACATTTCTAACCACAAATCCCATATAAATATTTTAATATTAACTATCATCGCGTCAAATACCCAAATTGCCATAAAAAATTGAAATCAAACCACAGAGCATGATTTCACACAGGGTTAAAATAGTCTTTATAAAGAACAAAATTTTGTAAAATAAAAAGTTTCTATAGAATTGAGTTGCCCACACTGCCCAAAAGAAAGTAGTGGTTACGGCAATGGACCCGACAAATAATGCCCACAATAACCGTTGGCGACAGCTGTGTGGCACCAAAGTTTAAAGCCACCCTGTCCCGACGAAAGGGCAGCCCTAAAAAGGAAACCATGTCCATATGGTTGGACCAACGGTCATCTCGGGCAGCCCACCCGTAAATCCCTAAAATTTTCTCCTGCCCGGTCCTATATAAGTATCATTTTTTGCCATCCCACTATTGCTTGTCTCAATTTGTTCAAGTAACATTCTCCCCACTTTCATTCTCCTCTCTTTGCAACAAAATTTTCCTGCTAAGACCACATCAACAATGGAGGCATTGAGGGTGAGATTATTTTTCGCCATGGTGGTTGCGCTCATGGCCGTGTCTACGGTCCAAAATGTCGCGGCAGCTGATGCCCCGGCCCCTAGCCCTACCTCAGATGCCATCGCCTTCGTGCCAACGGTGTTTGCTTCCCTTGTTGCTCTTGCATTTGGCTTTCTGTTCTAAAATGGTCGTGTTGGATGAGCTACAATATATAAATATATATATATATTTCTGATCTTTTAAGATTGGGGTTTATGTAGAATTCTTTTGTCTCAAGTTTGATTCTTTCTCTCCAAAGGGCATATAACTCCTATTAGTGAATTAATTATGGGATGAGAAAGATCGAAAAGCTTGGGATTTTGCTTTTTACATGTGACTACTGCTTAATGAATTCATACTTTTCTTATTGTTTTAATTTAATGTATAATTGATGTAATTTGTTTGTTGGTGAGCTAATGAATTATTTGTTTGCTTATGATTTCTTTTTATTCTTTGACCTCTTCTTTCTTGGATGGGTTGTTGGATTGTTCTCTCATCACACCAAAAGTTTTCCATGAAAAAAATTGCCATAATTTTCTTCTGTTTACTTATGAATCAGTTGTTTGCCCCCTCATTTCACAATTTACTCAAGCAACTGGGCATTAATCTTCAAAACAGAGGATCTTTACCCAATATGTAAACCTTGGAATGTCTCAGTTGTAGGTGGATGATTTGCTTTCAATTTGCCATCTAAATATACAAAACCAGCATTAATGGAACTAAACAGAACATCATCATCCATATAACAGAATTACTATGATCATTTAGTTCTCATTAAAATCCCATATTGTAAAATCAGAAAAGAATTATTCTTTCCTTCTTTCTTATAAGTTATAACCCAGAAAATATTGAAGATCTTTCAATCAATTTGTAAGTGCCCCTATTTTAATCATATATATATATATATATATTAAATATGTGTTTGGTATATTATATTAATGATATCATGAATGTTATATTAAATAATATGATTTTATCTTATATTTGATATATACAAAAATTAAGATAGAATAATTTTATTATTGGTTAAAATTATTTTTTTTTAAATTTATAAAATTTAAATTATTGATATAATTATAAGAATATAATAAGACATATAAATTTAATTTTTTGATTAAAAATAATCAAATTTACTTTGAGAGAATTAAATCATTTTATGAATTGATTTTTTTTATAATTCTATCCATTTTTTTAAATACAAATCAAACATTATATAAAATAATTATCATCATATTATGTATCAAATATAACTTAAGTATATAATAAATTTAAAATTTAAATTTCAACACTTCAATTGTGATTTTTTTTAATCTCTTTTTTATTTACTGGCTACACATTAGAGTTAACGTTGTATTAAGTATTAGGATAAATATTAACAAAAATAATTTATAACATTTAATCTTAGTTTTAAAATATAGCAATTTTCACTACTTTAATTAATTTAAAAGTGATGTTTTTAAATTTCATTTAAGAAATTAAAAATTGATTCATGTTTCATTTGATTATATACAGAGAAATTAACAAACTTTTTTTTGATGGAAAGTAATTCATAGATTAATATAATAAATAATTAATGAATTAGAGCATGATAATGTTATAATATTTTTTATGAAATTTCTCAATAATGTTTAAAATAATCCTTAAAAATTATGTAGTGTGATCTTAATGTCAAAGAAAATTTTGAGCCTGAACAAAGATTAACAATGACCCATCTTAAAAAAATTTAGTAGTAATATTTTAGTTTCATACTAATCATAAGTTTTTATCAATAATTATATGATTTATTGATAAAATATTAAATTTGATCAAATGTTAAATATTTAAAATATCACATAAAAAGGATTAAAATTACTAATTTATTATAAATTATAATAAAATATTTAATATTATACTTAAAATTTAAAAATATTTATTGTAATATTTAAATTATAAATTTATTAATTAAAATATTATTCACCCTTAATATTATTAACTTCAAATAATAATATTTGACGAAAAATAATAATTTAATTATTACATTAAATATTTTATTATATTTTAAATATCATTCACAAAATTATCCCCCTAAAAAAACTATGATAAGTTCTCGAATACGAGAGGCAGCCTGAGCCCACCGACCACTCTAAACACCTCTTAAGTCTTAAATTTTTTGTTGGGCCAATTAAGTCTTAATTATGCAACTACAAAAAGTTAAAAAAAAAAAATTAAAAGGGCATCTGTGTAATTTTGAAACAATCACGATAATAAGCCTCCACCTGAAAACCCTAACCCATCTCACATCTTAAAACCCTAGAATGGCTCTTCGCTTTCTTTACAATCCGAATTTCTTTTCTTTTTTTTTTTTTCCAATTAATTCTCTTCTCATCTTCTTGTTGGTTTATTATTTGCCTCTTTGAGTAGCCATGTGAATGAAATCCAAGTTTCTCATTTGGTTTAGTTAGGAGGCGGAAATCAACTCGAAAACCAGAGATATCGGTTCAGATATTTTTGGCCATTTCAACTCAGGCCTATTGAGGGGACTCTTTGCTTTTCTTTCTTCGTTAATTTTCCCCCAATCAGCCTTGGACATTTTTTTCTCCTTTTCCAATTTTTACTGTTAGTGCCATTTAATTTTCTTCTTTTTTTTTGGGGGGGGGGGTTGGATCTTTAGAACATAATAATGCCTCCTGAATAACCAGAAGGTTAGATTATGATCCGACGCCGTATGGTTCAGACAGAGGCTTAGAGCAATTCGATTCAGTTTGAGGGTAAGGAACGATTTTCCTCCGTTCCTTTCCTAGAATGTTTTCATATATTTCCTTTTTCACCCCATTTTCCATTTTTCTTTTTTTTTTCTTTTTCAATTTTGCTGTCAATTTTTTTTTCAAGAAAAGAAAAAAAAAGCAATAAAGAGTTTTTGGTTTGTGTAAATGAAACAATTACGTTCAAATTAACAATTAATAAATTCGTTTACATTTTTTTATTTTTATAAGAATTTATTTTTGGGAATTTTTTATTAATCAAACAGTACATTCATATGAAAAACGTTCAATGATAATTTTTTTTTTCAAATCAATTCAATTTGAATTAGATAAAAGAAAAAATTATTGTAATTGAAAAAATATTTAAAAAGTCCCATCGATCAAATTTATGATTCTTTTACTGATAATTTTTTTATATTTTAAAATAAAATTGCAATTTAATTTGTCCAAAGATTGATGGGATATTTGATCTATCAGTGATAAATTTAATATTATCCTAACAAAAATGATTGGAAGTTAGGTGAGTGATGATCTTGCCTTTACGATAATTTCTTGAAGAGAAATTATCTAAAACCAAATAATATAATATGTGTTGCAGGCGACAATTCTTGTCAATTTGATTGAATGATTCGAAGTTCTAACCTATTTACTTGATGACATTATATTACTACTATATTATAAAAGTGGTTCGGCCATGGCACAAAATTCTTGGCAGAAACACTTCAGTGGACAGCTTGCAAAAGCAAATAATAATAATAATCTTGGTAGATTTATTGTCATGGCGTTTTCTTTGATTCCTTTGATCATACTTCAGCAAGTGCCGAATTTGTAGACATTTCAAAATCAATTAGAGGATATAAATTTTATACGTAAAACATGAAAATTTTTATATCATAATTTATATTGATATATTAAATTTAAAATATATTTTTTTATTTAATAATACTCGCAGCATCTATTAAGTGGCTAAATATAAATATAAATATATAATATATATATATATATATATATATAGAATTTCTGGATTACAAACAGGATTCAGAATCCATATAATAAGCATCCATGTAGATATTTTAGAACTGGCATAGCAAAGCATCACAGTTCAGAACAGTTGATCAAGCCAGTGAACGGTTCTAGATTCTCTAGCAGGCAGTGGTTTAGAGACCATCATAGTAACCCCCAAATGCTATGTGAGCTCTGGTGATTGGAGCTCCTCTAACTGCAGAAATTGCTTCATTGAGTTTGGTTGTATGATGAACCATTTGCTTCATTCTCTACAATCACAATAATTTACTTAAGCTGCAAGAATCACTAAAAATGGGGTCTAAATTTTCTGTCCCCATAACCCCAACCCCTTCTAAACTTTTTGCTGTGCTGTAATTTGCAAGAAAATGTGTTGCTTTTGAATTTGAGTCTCAAATGATAAATGTGTAGATCCTTTTCAATTATGTTTGCATTGTAGCTAGGAATAGTGGAGACAATTATCTAGCTGTAATGTTCACATCAACATGTTTAATTTAAAAAATATCCTTATCAGATCAGTTAAACTGAAAATTTAACAAGATTTCCAACCCAAATTATTAAATGCTCTCTCCTTTTGCTATTAACTTGCTTGATCATGGCCCCATTTTCTGACCAACCAATGAACTTATGACCAGGATCACCAAAAAGAATCATGACAAACTAAAAATGGATAGAATTATGCATAACATAGGTAAGGAAAACAGAACATTTTCAAGAACAGTAAAAAATTTCATACCTTGTCATTAGTGTAACGCTGGAACAGCAGCTTCTGATTCTGTTGTTGCTGTCCGCGTCTTTGTTGACCTCCTAATATGATGATAAAAAAGGTAGCAGCAGCAACACCCAAAGAATAGATGGCTCCACTACCAGCTAAGCTCCATTTCCATAAATTAAGGTCACCAGAGTTCTCCTCGCAGGTAACATCTTTGTTCTCAACTTTGTTTTCCACCAAATCTTTATTTCTTGGGGAACTCTTATTCTCCAGAACCTCACTTTTGTCATCAAAATTAAATGTACTTGCTGCAACAATTTGAGGAATAACTCCCCTAGAAGTGGACTTTGGTGAGTCCATTTTGTTGGTCATGTCGACAGATTGATCATTGTAAGTTGGTTTCCTAAAGGAAATTTGCGTCTTCACTTCTTTATCACCTTTAGCTGATCCAATATCAGGTTCTTTAATCATCTCAGGGATCATGGATGGCGTAGAAGTGACACCAATAGGTACCCCTTTGGTAGTTTCCTTCCCCAGGTCATTTTCTGGAGCCTTAAAGATTCTTGGTTCCGTTGGAAATGAAACTGGAACAACTTGTTTAAATAACCTCCTTGATTTCCTGATGGCGGAGGCTGCTCCTTATCGAAGTAGTCTGTCAGAAAAACAAGTTTTGCATCAGAATTTCTTTTTCCTCCATAGACTTTTTTTTCACCATACTGACTGATTTCCAGGAATCCATTGTCAGGCAGGAAAACCCACTCATGATCAATGTCCATTTCCTGGTGAATCATTTTAGGAAATGGAATCTGATCAAACGGGGAATTGATATAGAAACTGGGTAAAGGGTAGGGGGGGGGGGTTTGAATTATTGGATCAAATAAGATGGCTTTACATGGGGTTTTCTGTGGAATTTTCACTAATGAATTGAGAGCAAGGGCCACCTCCGTGATGGTTTCCTCTTGCTCTTTGGAGTGCAAGATTGAACCTATCAGCAAGAAAAATATGACAGTTGAGTGTTTATCAGGAGAGGATGGCAAATGTAGGGGTGGTCGAAGGGACCCACCTAGAGAATGCCTTCTCTTATGGGGTTCCTGGATTTTTTTTTCAATTCTTTAATTTTTTTTTAAATAATTAAAGTTTGATTACAACACCAATACTTTGGTTAATACGAGCCAACAGCATAATTCTACCTCTTCAAAATCAACAAAGATGTTATTCTTTTGGCCTCTTTTATCAAACTTATGGATAAAAAGGAGACATGGTTTTCATTGTTTACGAGCAGAGACTCTTCAATTACTCTCACTTACATGAAGAGAGAGAGAAAAAAAGAGTGTCGGTTGCTTGGAATGATTTTCACTGGTACGTTTTTGAAGAAGAAAAAAGAAAGATGAAAGTGAAAGCCCCATACAACTGTCCGTGGGCTCGAATATTTCTGCCTGTTTTTGGCGGTCATTTTCCAGGGAAACCTAACACGTTGCAGCAAAAGGCTTCATATGTAGCACTTAAGAGGGTTTATTGTGAATTAATTAGGAGATGAAAATTGATTTGAAGCTAGATTGAACCGGGGATGGCCTGCCTAAGAAATGGGGAAGAGATCCATCTACTCCTTTTGATGTTGGAGGAATTGCCTCTATTTCTTGGGATTATTGATTGTAAAGTAAAGATGTTCCTCTAAATATGAAGTGATATACACAAAAAAGAAAGCTGTTCTCAGATTTACATGCTAGTTGGTTTCCTCACAAAAAAAAAAAAAAAAAAAGGGAAAAAAACCAACTCAAACAAGGTCAACAGCTTTAGGTATCAAGACTATCAATAGAATTTAATATGAGAGAGGGGACTAGATGTCCCAAGGCATCATAGCGCTTTGGAATAAACTATCTGATCGATAAGCTCATTTCTACGTGTTTTAGCTCAATTCTGTGAAACTCCAACCTATGATGAGAATGATGATGATCTACCAGAAGAAGATTCGCCCAAAGAGACAGAAGCCAGTGAAGAAGCCCAAACACGGGCACTCTTTGCACCTTGATGAAAATTCCTGGTCTTGCATAGCCTCAGTTTGGTCCAAGCTCTCCTCACATCAACCATGTGAAGGGCTCGTGTAAACAACTGACTTGTCTCACCAAATATTTCCAAGTTCAAGAGTGGAGCACATGAAACCCAGAAAGCCTTGAGTCGAGACAGTACTTCAGGGAACACGGACAGAAGTACTCTTAAACAGAGAAACAACACGGCAAATGCTAAGTAGGGCTCCCGTTTTACCATCTGCATTGGAGATGACTCATTCCACAACTGTATCATATATTTATTGTGGTCTCCTGATACAACAGGTTCTTTTTCAGCAATATATTGAACTGGTTCGAATCCTGAAAATGCAAACACTCATGTTAAGAAACACATAATTATATTACAGAGTTATAAAGAGTTACAACTCTGTTATGCTTGCATCTGCAAAGAAAAGAAATTTTTTATGTCAATATTTTTTGCAGCTAGCAATCTAGCTGACATTGTCAATGTCCATGGGATTATTCCCATAGAAAGTCAAAAGCAGTAGAATATACATCTTTGGCATAGGACAGCAAATACCTGTTGTTTTCCCATAAAATTGTACAATTGAGGGGAGATCTTTTGGACCATGATATCGTATCCTTGATGTCTGGTTCACAATTAAAATTGACGGCAAGCTATGAATTCCATACCCTGAAAATATACTATGATACAACAAATACCAAAGGCATTAGATATGAAATTTGTCATTGGTTTTCAGGGGGAAGCAAAAGAACATTTTATTTGATTGGTAACTCTCTATCATGTACTAATAGTCACGAAGCAATGTCACCTTAAAGGAGATTCTTCATAGAAGAACTGATTCTGGCATCACTTAAGGAATCATTAATCATTATTAAGGAGCACAAAAGACACATCACGCAGCAGAATTTTAGTTTTTTCCTCGAGTAGCAGACATGAGCATCTCATGTTACATCACAGACAGGATAAAACAACAGCAAAAATATTTTAGTGCAGACTACTTCAAAAGGCATAACTACTTTGTAAGTATTGGACGGTGGACTCGTGTTTGTTTCCACAAATTAGTCATACCAAATGTTAATAGCAGACAAATCAGTTCAATTGAATATGCATACACACACATACACAATTTTTTCTTAAGGATGCTCTCAAGTACATTTGGTC
The DNA here is from genome assembly GCF_002303985.1 of Durio zibethinus. Next base: position 2,977,586 of record NW_019168481.1, read on the forward strand.
ATGTTGCACCAAACCAACACCGCAAAAATTGACTTGAACATAAGGATGCAATTGTAAAAAAATAGCAATTAATTGCATGCTTAAAGTCATGACAAACAATATAAGCAACCCAATTCTAACAGTTAAAATTCTTCCTCCTTATAACATTTATCCAAGAATATGCCTTCTTTAAGGTTTGTCAGTCTCTGTAGTCAAGAACATATAAATAACAAAAGAAAAAGAAAGTCAATATTCGTGCACAAACTCTAACACTGAAAGCAGGATAAGTAGCTACACACCTTGGGAAAACTGAAGACTGTTCAACTGCCAGATGCTCTATTTGAGGAAACATGGAACTGAGAATGTCAAATTTGGTACACAAACTGCATGAAAATGGGCACCAGGAAGCATAAAAGAGTACAGAAGTGTAACCATTTCTCTGTTTGGAAGTCAATGCCCTGTCCAGGAAGTTTCCATTCACCTGCAAACAAAAATGAGAAACATATTTAAAACATTATCAGAATGTTTGTCTCTAAGAAACAACAAGTCATGCAAAATATTAATCCTTGAAACATATCTTACAAACAGATGGCACACACTGATATAAGCTAATGTACAGGAAAGATGGCAAATCTAGGAACCATAAATGCGATAATTAGAGGAGCCTCAGCCAGGAAATTTGATGAGCCCTAGTTATTCATGTCAAATTTGAAAATACAAGTTGATGGTCAAGATAATGGTATCTTTCAACAAAATTGTATAGACCTCTAATGGAAAAGAAAAAGAGAAAAAAAAAATTGCCTTTGAAGGTAGAAAGGAAAAGGGTAGGGAATGGAGAAGGAGTTGTATCCTATCCCTGGTTTGGGTTTTAATTTCTGGCCACATCAACAACTTTTAGTGTATCTTTGTCTTATAATATCAGTCTCATTAGAAAACACACAAAGTTCTTTTTTGTAAATCAACGAATTTTAGGGAGCAAATTTTGTTTTCAAATGATACTAATCTTAGTACTTATAGTTAACTAGAAAGTTTTCAATAATTCATTTGCACAGAGCATTTAGCTAACTATAGCACCATAAGCCACACGACAGTACAACCAAGCACTTTAAGCTAAAAAACATAATGCTTTAGAAGGGTCCATACATTAATCAAATGACTAAACACCAGCTGAATCACATAAGAAGGTTTAACTTAAGAAACTTGGATGGAGACATGCTTGCATGGGCACTCATTTTCATGGATATTATCATCCTTGATCAGGTGAAGGTCATCAAGTGCCTGTATGTCCTGTACACCCATTTTGGGCAATTAGGCTCACTCTTTTCTTTTTTGCATCATATATCCTAAAAAGTACTTGTGAAAGAAATGTTGTTTGCCAGCTTTCCTACTATTACATCTGAAAGAAGCAAAATGAGGATAGAAATATTATTATTTAAGCTATGGACATCAATTAACAATCTCCTAAAACCAGCATTTGGAGAACAAAGAAGCCTAACCTATGGAATCTTACGATTCTTACACTTACTTGTTTTGTAGGCCTGAACCTTAACTTAAAGTACAAAGATAACAGTTTCTGATAAAAGATTGGGACATGTATTAAGTTTCTATATTTTGGGTCATTTACGCCAAGAAGAAAGTCTGAGATCAAAACATCAAAAGATAAAATTTTATATTCCCAGTCATCAAGCAATATAGATTCTTTTCTAGCTATAATCTAATCGACATAATGCTGCTATCATAAAGCTACAAGTATGTCGCTTACACGAACACATTTAATGTTTTACATCTTCAGTTAGAGCTTTACAAAACAGATAACATATTTCACTAATCTCAACTTATATTCTAGCTGAATTGCACAAGGCTTAAATCCTCGAATATAAGACTTAAGCTGCATCTATAGTACTTTTTGCATAGCCCTAATAGCCTTAAATACAACGTGCTCATGCTTTCATATGCAAAATAGTATTTCAATTCTAAATCTTCTAGAAGAAAATAACTATATTGAAAAGCAAGACTAATATTTTTATAGAATGAATGCCTAATAATTTTGCAATTTCATTTCTATTCTCTTCTTTATTTAATTTTTTCAAATTAAATGATAACATAAGAATCCAACACCCCCAAAACATTCAAAAAGTCAATCATAAACCTTTGTTCTGGTTCTTCAAATTTTTTACAGCCATGAAAAATTCCATAATAATACTCCAATATTTCAGACTAAAAAACCCAAAATTTCCTAAAAATTTCCCTTCTTTGGACCGATTTAGGCAAATTAACAAATATCAAGAATCCAAAATCAAACAAAAAAACTAACCAAAAAAAACCATTGCAATAAAAAATTAGATCAAATCCCAAGAACCCATTTTTCCTGAACCAGTTAACAAATCCAACTAAAAATTAAACAAGAAAATCCACCAAAATTAAGCTAATAAACGTACCTTGAGAGGGGGAATTGGGGAGATCGAAGGAGAGCATTGAAAGTGAAGATTTTTAAGGAAAACTTCAGTTTCATGAGAGCACATAGAAGAACCCAAAACGCAGCGTATTAAATAGAGGGCTGTGATACAGAAGAACAGAAGACGAGAAGAAGAAGAACCCATTTTGGATTTGATTATAAAACAAAACAAAAAAAAAAAAGAAAATTCAAAACCACAAAAACAAGAAGCAGAAGAAATTGGGGAAAATTGAAACCCAGAAAAAAATAAAAATATATTAATTTTGCGAGAAAGGGAAGCGAAGGTGGTGGGTGTGGGTAATCTAACGTCTGGCTGGCTTGGTGGGCTGTTGATTTTTATTTTATTGTTTTAAAAAAGAAAAAAGGTATAAAAAATTGTGCTGCTTTTTGGAAAGTTTTTGGGGGGCTTTGGAATTTAGAATTTGATTAGTGGAATTTCAAGGTTAATTATATTAATTTGATGAAGTTGATTGACGATGGTGGTGGGTTGAGACTTGTGCCTCGTGTTGGTGTAATGAGAACTTGCTTAGGTAAACAAAAAGAAAGAAAAAAAGAGAGAGGACGCGGATGCTTTGGTTTGATTTCTTTATTTTGGGTTTCTAAGGCCTTTCATTTTGTTTTTTTTTTAATTATAAAAATACTTGCATTTTGTTGCTATATTTAAATATTTCATGCATTTATATTATATAAAATATTAATAATTTGTTTACTTATATTATATTTTATATAAATTTATGTATTATAATTTATATTAATATAAAAATATAAAATATAATTTTTATTTTTATTAAATTTATATATAATTTTTATTAAAATTTTAAATAATATTTCATTTGTATTTATTGATATCGTATCCATATTATATAATTATATCATATTTTAAATTATTTAAATTTATATTCATGCAACAATTCACTTTTTCACAAAAAAAAGTTTTTATAAAATTATTAATATATATTTTAACCGAATTTATATTTGCTGGAATTTAAATTTAAGATATAAACATTTCATAATCTCCCCCTCCGTTTCGTTATAACAAAATCTCATTGACGTAATAATCGAATTAATGTTAATTAGATTTGAGCTTTTATAAATTAAATCCAAATTATATGCAAATTTTAAATTTCCCAAATTGAGTAGCTCTCTAATAAAATAAAAAGTTTTGAGTAGTTTATACTAACGAAATAAAATATATTGCAGTATAAGATAAAAAAAATTATAAATATTGTAATTTAAATGTTGAATATATTAAATGTCATTCCTTAAAAATATTATATAAATTAATTAAATTTATTTTAATTTCCCTAATTGAAAATTTCACTTAAAAGATAAAACAACAATGTAGTAAGGTTAAATAAATTAATATTAAACACAAAACTTGAAGTCAAGCTAAAGTAAGATTAGAACAATGTCGCTATAATAAAACAAACTTCCTGTTAGGTAACAACGTTCCATTCAAACTTAATTTATTTATAATATTAAATTTTTTATTTTAATTAAATTGGAAAGCTAACTTCGCTTTCTTCTATTTTCTTTTTTTTTTCTTCTTTATTAAAAAATGCTCTTAACTTATTGAATTTAATGGCTATATACATCAAATTTGCAATTCTTAGTTTAATCATATATATTACTGTTAAATTAAACATTTTAAAACACAAAAAAATGAAATACCTGGTCTCATTTCTTGAATAAAGAATTACTATTACAATGGGTTTAATTAATGATTTTATCCTTGATAAAATTTTCCCAAATTTTGCATCCAAGAGTTTGGATAAGTGCATGTATTCTTTATTCAAAAAATTGAATTTAAATTTAAAATCTTTAAAAAAAATCTCAAATTTTTACAAATTAACACTTTTTTAAAGAAAATTTTGAGTTTTTTTTTTTTTTTAACTAATACTCGCAGAAAATGACAACATTGGCATAAATAAAGGATGAGTATCATAGTAGTACTAAAGATTTTTCAAGATGTCAAAGTTGATGTGTATTCTAGAGTATTTTGAATTTCATAGCAATTAAAATTTTATAAAGAGTAAATTTTGAACATTAAAATACCAAATTCCCTCTTTTGGTCTATCCACGTTCCAAGAAATTCATATATTTTCATGGACAGATCAAAAAGTGGAGTCTTGCTTGGGGCAAGCAGCCCTATTCCATTGGCAGACGTAATTGAGTTAGGTATGGATATTGTCATTGTTCATTCAAAACAACAAATATAATACAATATTTATTTGAACTAAAAGGAGATCATGTATCTCATTCCAATGTTCACCTTCCCATACCCAAGGCTGTGCCATTTAATTAAAGATGTTTTGTAACATACTTTGGCTTTCCCATGAATATAATTAATTTTGCATCCAAATACAGCTTTTCAAAGTTTCATTGTTGCCTTGAAATATATAACATTAATTAAAATAAAAAAATTATTTTTTTATCAACAAATCATATGACTGTTGATGTTTAACGTAAACGAATTATATATTTTCATGTGCCGGTGTGCTCTTCCTGATTGAAATCATCAGTTAGAATCTTAGCAACATCTAGTCTTAGTTGAGAGAGGAAGAAATGGGAAAAAATGATTATGTTCCACTCTTCGAAACAAGGCCGGCTAAGGGACGAATCCGTTTCAGGTGTTTTGCAGCTTCCATTTTGGTGGGCATCTGCTTCATTTGTATATTTAGAATAAGGTTTTTCCCAGTGGGAGGAAAAGTTGAGAGATGGACTTGGATTGGATTGTTTCTGTCTGAGCTGTGGTTCAGTTTTTATTGGTTTCTTACCTAGCTTGTAGATGGAACCCTGTTTACCGTTTTCCATACCAAGACAGGCTCTCTCAAAGGTTTCATCTCTTACATTATTTGATAGAGCCACCAAGCATGGTGATAAACAGTGTTATCAGTGATGGCCTATGATTATCCGCCTGAGAAGTTAAGCATCTATTTATCAGACGATGGAGGATCGGATTCAACGTTTTACGCCATGTTAGTGGCTGCAATATTCTCAAAGAAATGGCTGCCCTTTAGCAAGAAGTTCAAAGTAGAACCAAGGTCACCCGAGGCTTACTTTAGGGCAGCTTTGGAACCAGTTAACGACCCTGTTATGTCCGAAGAATGGTTTTCAGTTAAGGTAATTTAATTTGTTCATTTTCTCACATCAATCAATCGCTCATTAATGTTTACCTTTTGCCGTCTTGCGCAATTAGATTGCCTCATCCAAATTGGACTCTGATCATAAAAAAGAAAAAAAAATTTGTACTAAATTTTATAAATACTACATTATTTTTTATAATTTTATTTATTAATTAATAATTTTTAAGTTCTAATTGAGTAATTAATTAATAAATTAATTTATTCAATTCATCTTTCTACTCAAATATATTATTACTCCCCTTTATTTCTACAGTTCCAAAATATAGCTATTTTTCAATTTTTAAACACTTAATATTTTTTCTTTTTCAATATTATTATATAAATTTAGTTTTCGCTTATTCTTTTACTTTTTCACATTAAATAGTATTGAATATCATATCATATATTATAAAAAAATTTAAAATTTTAATATAAAATACACTAAAATTAAAATGTCTTATTCTCTAACGACAGTCAAAGCAAAACGAATTAACAGATGAAGTACTATTTGCAATTTATTTATTAATTAATGATCTTTAAGTTTTATTTATTTGGTTGAAAATTTGTAACGATCCTCGGATGCTATCAAATTAAGATATGTTTGAGAAAAAACAAAAGCATTACACCTTTTTCTTAGTATATTATTTTGTAGCTACCGCCGGCTGTTACAATTGCTAAGTTCCAGCATTTTGGGGTAAGAAGTGGATTTTTTTTTTTTTTCAATTATATATGCAAAAACTAAACGAGGGCATGAAGGTGAGGATTGAAACCACCACAAAGTTGAATCGAATTCCTGAAGACCTTCGCAAACAACACAAAGGTGAATGGGACTTTGTTTCAAGCAAACGTGATCATCAAACCATTCTTCAAGTAATTTTATTTGATAAAATTAAGCTTCAAAGTCTTGATTAATATACTTGAGCGTCGTTAATGGTGTTTTAATATAATTTCTGACTAAATCTTAATTGATGGGAGAGACCCCAATGCTGTGGATATTGAAGGAAAACCTCTACCAACTCTTGTGTATTTGACACGAGAGAAAAGACCCCAATATCACCACCATTTCAAAGCTGGTTCCATGAATGCTCTTGTAAGTAATATTATACCTTCTTTTTTTCATTTTATATTTTTCTTGAATGGAATTTAAATTGTATGTTATTGAATGATTTTCATGGTGAAAAATAGATCAGAGTATCGTCAAGGATAAGCAATCGTTCAATTATTCTCAATGTGGATTATTCGAACAATTCAGAATCATTAAAAAATTCTTTGTGCTTTTTCATGGATGAAGAGAAGGGAGATGAGATTGCTTATGTACAGTGTCCTCAGAATTTTGATAATCTCACCAAGAATGAAATTTATGGTACTTCATTTCGAGTATCAACAAAGGTAATCAAGCATGCTTAACAGAAAAGTTTTACTCAAATTAATACAGCCGGCGATCATTCAAAAAGATTTTGATGAGTTTTTTCTTCTTTTTTTTTCTTATGATGTTTGTGATGGGGTATCGACAATCAAGTTGGAGTTTCAAGGACTTGATGCAAATGGAGGGCCATGCTACATCGGCACAGGATGCTTTCACAGGAGAGAGGCTCTTTGCGGGAAGCAATATGACAAAGACTGCAAGGTTGATTGGAAGAGACTAAATGATAGAAAGGTTGAAGAAAGTGCAAGCATCTTGGAAGAAACATGTAGAGTTCTTGCAAGCTGTACCTTTGAACAAAATACACTATGGCGAAGAGAGGTTCGTAACGCTCTTTCTCACATGCATAAACACCGAGACACATATGCGAGCGCACACGCACACAGGCGTATATGCAGATTGGATTGAAATATGGCTGTCCTGTGGAGGATATAATTACAGGTTTGAGTATACAATGTGGAGGTTGGAAATCCATCTACTTAAATTCCAAAAGGGAAAGCTTCTTAGGCGTTGCTCCAACACCATTATTGCCGGTCCTGATACAGCAAAAGAGATGGGCGGAAGGTCACTTAAAAATTTTCCTATCAAGATACTGTCCCTTGTTGTACGGACATAAAAGGATTCCTCTAGAACTTCAACTTGCTTACTCTACTGCCAATTGTGGGCTGCAAACTGCTTGGCTACCTTGTACTATGTTGCTGTGCCATGCCTTTGCCTGCTTAGAGGCATCTCATTGTTTCCTAAGGTATGAGTAAGAGGAACCTATCTAGTTATCCTTGAATTATACTACTTTTAAGGATTTGGTACTTAATAGAAAAAAATTCAGAATTGAGTTTATGAATTTTGTTTCCATCGAGCATCTTACACCACTTACTAACACCGTTGGTTAAAATACAGAGTGACAAATACTGATCAATAAAAATGTTTTACTTATTATTATAATCTTCGTTGTTTTTTGGTCATATCAACTTATAGTTAGCCAAATTAGTGTGTGGAAAAATATCACAGATCTAAGGAAGAATCTTGAATCCTATATCGAATATAATAAGAGGATCACTGGGGTATAAAAGGGTTCACACTAGCTTTTTCTTATGAGGTATTTTTTGTAAGACAAAACAATGAGATTAGAGAGGTCAAAGCGTACAATACCTCGTAAGGGTATGAACCGTAACAAGAAGATTGATCTGGGATGTCAAAAGGGTGAATGCTCGGGTCTCGAAAACTAAAAAAAAAAAAATCATGTACTTAATCATGAATTTTACTTTTTTATAAATATCAAATCATGAAAAGTAGCTAGTATAGTTAAGGAATTAAATCATACATTAACCCTTTTAAATTTTATATTTATACTTGCTTATTTTTAACTTGACAAGGTTTTAAATTTTATCTTTTAATTAGTACTTTCTTTTAAATAAGACAGCAAACGCTAAACAATCAACTTTCCCGTATACCAAGCACTCTTTTTCCGAAAGGACAATGGTAGAATGCCAAGTTCTGTTACTTTCAAGTCAATTATTTTTGCCTTGCTGGCCTGTACACTAACCATGTATTGAATCAATGTGTGAGAAGAATCACAGAAGTTATTTTTACCATGCAATGTTTTGTGCATAATGTATTTTTGAACTGAAATAACTATTTATGTCAATTAATGTCAACATAGTAATGAAAGATTTGATCTTTTTAATGCTCATAAAACTCCCCTTGAAACGAAGATATATAAGCCAAAAGCCAAGTTAGCCTAAGCAAGTAAGATGTAATATCGAATGCAACATCATATTGAACAAGTTCTCAAGTGAAATTCAAATCAATCTTACTCTTAAAATTCTTTTTGGAATGAGATAAAGAGACCAAAAGAATTAATGGGTAAACCGCATCAATCAAATTATTGAAAAAAGTCAGGTTTACTACAACCCTTTCGCCTCATAAATCTTTAAAAAATTAAATATGTTAATGTTTTTGATCAACTAGATAAAAAACTTTTTTTCATAAAAAATAATTGTCTAAAAAATTCTATCAACATAATAAGTCAAATAGAAATTAGTTGCTTTCACAATAAAAATGTACAATTTCACATATAATTTAATTTTTACAAAAACAAAAAATTATAGTATTTGTAATAGAAAGATGTAAATTATTTGAAGAGAAGATTGAATTTTGGGAAAATTTGGATATAGTTTGATTGTATTATCAATAAATATATAATAAAATTTTAATAGTATTTTAATGAAAATTATGTTATAGATTCATACGCTCATGCCATTTATGGAGAAGAATTAGAATAAAAACCTTTTCTTTTAAACATAATTCTTTTTTAGAAAAAGAAAGAAATAAATTTTTTTCATTTTTTTTTATTTACTCTGTTTTTTATTGTTTTTCCAAGTTAAATAAAAAAATAATATATTTCTTTTTTTTTTTTAATAATATGAACGATCAAGATATTTTATTATTATTGATGAAAAAGAACGAGAGAAAAAAATCACGAGTGCGGAGTCTGGGAGAACCGACAAGGGAGCCGAGCTAGTACAACTACAACCCCACAATACAGTTGGCTCCAATTAGCGGGACCCACGTCTCTTTAATTAAACAAACTTAAAACCCGTCTTTGCGGTTCTTGGATACCCGTTTAATCTTTTTGCTTTAACATTCATCTATATCTTAATTCTCTTCCTTTTTTTCCTTCACAAATTCTATAGAGAAAAGGGTTGAGGAAGAGAGAGTGGGTTGTTTTGGAAATTGGGTTTCGAAAGTGCTGTTGAAAGAAAGGAAAGATGAGGGAAGTGATTAGCGTTCATATAGGACAAGCAGGAATTCAGGTTGGAAATGCCTGTTGGGAGCTTTACTGTCTCGAACATGGAATTCAGCCTGATGGGATGATGCCTAGGTGAGCATGTATATGTATGTTGGTATTTTGATGTATGTTTTTGCATGTATCATGTCATGATCATCCTCATTCATGTGTTGAATGAGATTTTTTTTTTCTTTTGTTGGAACTGGGTTTCTTTTCTTGTTGGTGGGTTTTTTTTTTTTTTCTTTTGTGATTCATTTGGTAGCATTAGAGAGTTTTCTGTTTTGATTTTTGTTTCATAGAAATGGGATATTTGGTTTGAATTGAAGTGAAAATATAGAATTTAACCCAATTTTCCATTTGCATTGCATATTTTCGTTTCCTATTTCCTTTCCAATTTGGCCATTGAATTAAATTATATGTAATATTGTATTTTTAATGGTAGCCATAAATCCTACCAATATGATCCTGAGTCGTTGACTTAAAAGCTATGCTCATAAGGCGAAACGATCAGAGCTATCTCCTCTGCTGATGAAGGATTCGAGGAACTGGCATGGCTAGCTGCCTGGCCTGCTCTAACTGAACATCTTACAAGAATAGCATCATAATTTATGTGCTGAAATTCAAATGTTCCCTGAATCTAGAAAGAATTCACATAATTCTAATACAATGCATCTCTGTTTTTCTTGATTTTCCTTATGTACTTACAGATTTCCTCTTGATTTTTCTATTGCTTATTGTTTTCTAGTTAGGAACTTTGGAAATTTTGATTAACTTCTTGCCCTGCAATTTATTCAATTTTTGTTGTGTCATTTCCTTTGTGCTATTGTGCCGTAACTTCAATATGGCTCCTACTCTTTACTTATCATGCTCAATCGTATTGTACGACTTTAATAGCTACAAATGCTTATAAACGGCTACTTATTTTTCTTGATATAAAATTTCGGATGTGAATTGTCAAATGGAGATGCACATAGAATGAGATCTATAAATGGATCACTTGTTATATCCTTGATGTTTTTTCTTTCTCTCATTTCATTTGAACCTAACAAAATTCTTTTGTGTTTACTTGCAGTGACACCTCTGTAGGTGTTTGTAACGATGCTTTTAATACCTTCTTTAGTGAGACTGGGTCCGGCAAGCATGTGCCTAGAGCTATATTTGTTGATCTAGAGCCCACTGTCATTGACGAAGTTAGAGCTGGGACTTATAGACAACTCTTTCATCCAGAGCAACTTATTTCTGGCAAGGAAGATGCTGCTAATAACTTTGCTAGAGGACATTATACAAGTACTAGAATCTTTTCTGCATTTCCAAAATACTAGCAATTTTATTAAACCTGATCCATGGCTTAAACTTCTTCATTGGATTTGTATGCTGCAGTTGGTAGGGAGATTGTGGATCTTTGCCTGGACCGAGTGAGAAAATTGGCTGACAACTGCACCGGTCTGCAAGGATTTTTGGTATTTAATGCTGTTGGTGGTGGAACTGGCTCTGGTTTGGGCTCGTTGCTTTTGGAGCGCTTGTCTGTAGATTATGGAAAGAAGTCAAAACTTGGCTTCACAATCTACCCTTCTCCTCAGGTAATTCCTTGAAGACTTCAAAGAAAAGTAAAAGAAAAATAATCTAGTAGCTGCTCTAGTACAGGTTGCTTTTTCTCATATGCTTGAACTATTATGTACAGAACTCACTGAAATTTTTTCCCCAACCGTGCAGGTTTCAACTGCAGTTGTGGAACCTTACAATAGTGTTCTCTCAACTCATTCTCTCCTTGAACACACAGATGTTGCTGTGCTTCTTGACAATGAAGCTATATATGATATCTGTAGGAGATCCTTAGACATTGAAAGGCCAACTTATACTAACTTGAACCGCTTGATATCCCAAATTATCTCTTCCTTGACTACTTCATTGAGGTTTGATGGTGCCATAAATGTGGACGTTACAGAGTTTCAGACTAACCTTGTGCCATATCCTCGTATCCATTTCATGCTTTCATCTTATGCCCCTGTAATCTCCGCTGCAAAGGCCTTCCATGAGCAGCTATCAGTTCCTGAGATTACAAGTGCTGTTTTCGAACCTTCAAGCATGATGGCCAAATGTGATCCAAGGCATGGGAAGTACATGGCATGCTGTTTAATGTACCGTGGAGATGTTGTACCTAAGGATGTCAATGCTGCTGTTGCTACCGTCAAAACTAAGCGGACAATTCAGTTTGTAGACTGGTTAGTAGACATCTCTTACTTTTCAGTTCCAAATAATTATGTATAAGCAATCTGATTATCATTATTAGATAGAGTGTACCAAGGTGAAACTCAATTTTTCCTTCAGTTCTTCATCTGAATGATTGTGATGTGTCTTTCTTTTAGGTGCCCTACTGGTTTCAAGTGTGGTATCAACTATCAGCCACCCACAGTGGTACCAGGGGGTGATCTCGCTAAGGTTTTACGTGCAGTGTGTATGATAAGCAACAACACAGCTGTGGCTGAGGTTTTCTCCCGAATTGACCACAAGTTTGATCTCATGTATGCCAAAAGAGCATTTGTTCACTGGTATGTAGGCGAAGGAATGGAGGAAGGTGAATTCTCAGAAGCCCGTGAAGATCTTGCTGCACTGGAGAAAGACTACGAGGAAGTTGGGGCAGAAGGTGCTGAAGACGAAGAAGAACCGGAAGATTACTAGATATATATTTCATTAAAGCATCAGCTCACTGTCTACCATGTGCCTCTTCTCATTTTACTTCATCAGCTATTTTTATTGTTCATCTCTTGAACCTGTCTATCTTTTTATGTCTTGGCTCTGCACTTGAGTGGTTTTTTAAGTGCAGCTGTGAGAATCTATGGTTTGTGTCCTATGAGATGTGGCCCTTTTCATTGTCTAATAAAGCTTCTGCCTTGTGCCATGACTTAGAATTCATTTGAGTTTGTAGCATTTTCTCTGAATTCATTTCAATCAATATCATTTTCCCATAAATTAAAATTGTCTATATATGGCATGTAGATGAGCATCAAAATATCAGGAGCACATGGAAAATTTGTTCTGTAATCAAAATTATTTAGGTGGTCCCATTGGAACTTATTGAGAGATTTCTGTAAAGAAATACTACACTTGACCTTATCCTCTTCCAGCTCAATAATTGGTGGCCACCCTTGCTCTTGTGGGCGCCTTCGGTATGTCATCATCACAAACTGTTTGATTAAAGAAAATAAATGCTTCTGCAATTTTCTGTTTGGGGTGATTAAGTACTTTGCCAAAAGCTGATCACAGATATGGAATTGGAAACAGAAATACAAGCAGGGTTTAAAGCAATACATGACTTTTCTAAGCATTTAGGAAAGCAGTTTAGCAAACACAAAAACATGTTTGATATTTTCTAGGCTGTCAAGGTGGATTGCTGATTTCAGGGATAATGCAATTGTCAGAATTAATGCAGCAAGGAAAAAAAAAAAAAATCTTTTCAAAGGTCTTATAGTTATCATTGGAATGTGATTGGCATTGCAGCATTACAGATTCTTTTTTGCAATGATTTGAGACTCTTTGAAAGTACCCAAACCACATGCAGTGGGGGCAAGCTTGATATTTTTTTCTCTTTTTTATTCGTTGGTTGATTGAATAAAATAAAGAACACTATCTACCACCCTTTTAATTTTCCTCTTCAAACAGGATGACTCGAACGCAAGATCTCAAACTTCTACAAGGACACACATACACCACTAGGCAACAAAAGTCAATTATAGAATCTAATTGAATATCAGAGCTCCATTTGGCATAGAAAATGAAAGATTTTAAACCAAGGAGAAAAGAAATTGTTGGAACCTTGTCCCCATTGATCATCATATATGCGTGTTTATAATGAAATTTTAGAACATGGCAAAGTAAATAATAACCGAAAGGGCATATTTAAATCAGCATGATTGCTTAGACTTTGTATTAAGAGATATAGGAGACCTTCGTATGATTTTCTCAATTTTGTGTATTTGTTGGCATTTTACAAAATGGAAATCATCTCTTTATCTCTGGCTATTTTTTGTCCTTGTAAACTTTACAAAAGCTTGCAACAAAACCTACATGATCATCTACTCTCTTGATTTTATAAGGAGAAACGGAAGCAAAGACCAAATGAAAAGCATATCTATCACTCAGGAGAACAAAGAGCATAATGGTGGAAGATCCCACAAGGCTTCACCAGAATCATGGACAGTTTCCATATACTCTTGCACTCCATTCATTGCATAAAGTGATGCTGATATCTGCCTTTCAACTTTCATTCTTTGGAATTCTGTTAACTCAGAGCCTGTTTCCTCAGGCAAAAGAACATTCTTTGGCAAATTCATGATTTCTTGTGTATAAAGAAACCTATCAAACCCTGATTCATAGGTATAAGAAAAATCAGATTGAGAAGAAGCAAACCCAAATTCCCTTGTGCAGTTGCTCATATCAGGTTTATATGCAACATCAAACAACTGAGTATCTTGAACCATTCCACTAGCAGAAGAATTCTCATTGCTTAAGCCACCACTACTACTGCAACTACTACTGCTAGAACTACTGCTGGTGCTGGGGCTGGGGCCAAAAGTTGTGGTGGTACTTGTTGTCGGGGCTGAGACTAGAACACTTTGTTGTTGTTTATCTCCTTTTTTGCTGTCAAGAAGATTTCGAATCCGAGAAGCAAGAGGGGAATCCAAGGACACTTGAGTAATGAAGTTGGTTCGAGTATTGGCTCCGCGGAGAAGGCAAGCAGCTTCATCATAAGCTCTAGCAGCTTCTTCAGCAGTCTCAAAGGTACCAAGCCACATCCTGATATTCTTTGTTGTGTCTTTAATTTCAGCTACCCATTTGCCAGAAGGCCTTTGCCTCACTCCAACAAACTTGTTAACCTTATTGTTGTTTTTATTTCTTCCCTTCAATTTGCTCCCTTTTCTAACAGGAATGCTTGATCTTTGATGCAATTGCTGCTGCTTTTGTTGTTGGAACTGAATTTCCATTGGTATCAGGCACAAAGAAAATCTAGGATTGAAGACAAGGGGATAAAGTTTATTTGGGAGAGACGAAATGAAGGACTCAGGGAATATCTACTTGGTTGTTTTTCAATGGACGATGGGGATTTATATTTATAGGTTTGAAAGGATGTCTGAGTTTTCTATAAGCAAATTTGGGTAACCATCGTAGGATTCATTATGCTGTGTTTTCTTGTGTCTGTCATTTCTTCTATTTGTTGTTTTATAATCAGGAGCTGGGGACAAACTATCCCTCAAAAGAAGACTCATTTTCTACTAACCCTTCTTTTGACTTTCACTGAATTGTCTTGTCTGAACCCAAGTTGTAATTTTTAAAGCATTAAGCCAATAATAAGAAAATTGAAGTTATTGGAAGAGGTAGGCAAATTTAGTCCATCCAAATTCAATTAAATTGATTTTATATCTAACAAAGAACATGGTTTAATTGACCATAATGTCATTTGTTGACTTATTTTGATTGTTGTAGCAACTTTAACCATTTTCAACATTCTCATTTTGAAACAAAATCCAAAAGCATGATATCTTTTTTGGCATGTTTAATCTTCATTTCAAGAGAAGTCTCACTTTTTGAAGGAAGTGAATGCCATTGTAACTGTCATTCCAAGAACATTTGTGAGACAACCTCAACTTGTTTTTAGGTTTAGGCTGAGTGATTTGTGCTTCATATGCATAGTCTATGAAAAAAAATCTTTTCCTATAGCCATGAAATGAAGTTTTAATCCTTGTCCCATTGTTCTTCAACCCTTTTAACGAAGTCAACATAAGACAAAAAATGAAGAAATGCCTCAAAGCCTGCCACTTGGAAGGCTGTAGATAATCCTCTAGAATACAGATGAACACAAAAACTAAGCTTCAAAAATCCATTGAGCAGTTGAGAGAATTGGACCAAGTCATCACCATGACTTTGACAAACAAAACAATAATCAAATCATGCATACTCCTTTTGTTTTTCTCTAAACAATCCTCTTACATCACTAAACAAAACAAAATTGGAAAGGATGTTTATTTGTATTATATTATCTTTGTATTATTTTATGATTAAGATATAACATAGCTTTCATCTTTATGTTTAACCACTAAACTATAATATTAGCTTATCTGAGAAACCTTAATTTTTTTTTAAATGGTATTTTCCTATTTTTTAATTTCTATACAAACAATATGGTTGATCTTTAAGTAGACATTGATTGCTTAGATAAAAAGTTGATATCTTAATTTACCCTTACAACACTACCATATAGAAGCTATTGTCTCACTTTCATCTTCCAAATTTATATGGCATTCAATTTTTTTAGCAAAAAATAGAATTTATTTTTTGATATTTGAAATTGTCAAAATTTGGTAGAGAAAGCAAATGCTTCCATCCTATACAAAATGAAATGTAGGTTATATTTATATTCTATCTTGACTTTCCTATTCTATCTAAAAAATTGAAATTTTAAAAGTTTCAAATCATAACATGAATGGATAAATTTTACAAAAGAGAAAAAAAAAAAACTTCTATTATGCTTTATCATTCAAAATGCAACTTTACATAAAATAAAAAATAAATTAGATCAAGTCAACTAATATTTTGATTAGAATCTTGATGAATCTCCAAAGATTCATATACAAAAAAAAAAGTATTATTTATCAAAAGTAATCTCATGAAAAGTGAAATTTCGACATGTAATAATTAGGGGAGAGAGTCAACAGCTACAAGCACATGCAGTGAAAACCAAAATAAAAGGAGAATTACACACAACAGAAAATTTATGCCAACCAAAAGGAGAACTTTATTGAAACTTTTTCAGATTCGGGCAAATACACACCAAAACTGTTGCAAGAATCATCTCTTGTCTCAACCTCATATTTTGGCCAAAGGAATGGACCCATGTCATGTGGCTATTATCTTCTTCCTGCAAAATAAGTTTAATGGGATTTGTAACACCAACGTTTCAATATAGAATTAATGCACTTTGTCTATGTTTCTTTTTTTTTTTTTGGGAAGTTTGATGTAACATTTTTTCTCAACCAATTTCGTGATGTTTTCGTCGTGGCTATGCCACTTTACATATTTCCTTTTAGAGCTTGTGATGCCTTTGTCACAGTTGTGCCATCTTGCCTATTTTCTTTTGGAGTGTTTGGTGTGATCAAATTTTGTTATTGTGTCTTACTCTAATACCTAATTAAATGACTAGATTAGCCCACTTTATCTACCCCACTGGGACGCTTGGCATGAAATCGTACGAGTCAAAGGTTAGCTCTAATACCATTTATCAAGCGATTATTATTCTTTTATCATAAAATTGATTTATTAGAATGTGCAGTGCTAACGCTTATATATCTAATGATTTTTTTTTTATCTAATGTGAAATTAATATACTCTAACTACTCTCTTTGAGCACTTGATGTAACATCTAAAGTCCCTTATATTATGCGCACATTCTATACCTAAATTTTGTTATATTCAACCCTCGATCGCATCCCATCAACTAAGCACTTACATTGGTGAACAACAATGCAAAAGAAATTATAGAACATGCTATCAAAGCAAAACAATAGATAGCTGAAAACATTATACACACCCAGGTAAACCCTCCCCCCTTCTTTTTTTTTCCCTTCTATCACCAAAAATAATATAATAATAACAAAAAATAAATAAAAACTCCCCATCCCCAAAATTTTAGAAGGCTAAGAATGAAGTAAAATACCAGGATCAACAACAAATAACTAAGATGATAGAATTGATTGCAATACAAGCTGCTGCTATGGCTGCTTAGATGACCAGGTTGATGCTAGTGTAGATGCATTTAATGCTTGCTGGAGATGCCTTAACAGATTAATCATTCTACTAGCAGTTTGCGATGTTCCCAGATCTTTCCCGGCACATAAAACCTATATCATAAACGTTCAAATAAATAATCAAGGAAATCTTAATCTAAAGAGCATAAAAAAAGGGCAGTCAAAATATGGTAAAGATGATACCTCTGCAAAAACAGCAACTATTTTGGGAAGATATTGATCGTTGGGTCCTAAAATTTCCTGTTCTGACCTGAAAACAGGTGCAGTTGTTTTTCAAAATGTGTAGCCACTAAGGTGGACCTAAGAAATGAAGCACACAAAAGATGTGGAAGGAAAAAGGAACTACACAAATGATCAGGGAAACAAACTTTTATCAGAATGGTCCAATAAATCCCAGGTCCTACCTTTCCACCATCGAACATAGCTGATCATGAACAAGCTTGGCCTCAATCAGATCACCTTTTATCGGCAAGCAACTTAACCAAGCTCGGACAATCTTCCAAACAGAAAGATGGATGCTGTAACTAATGAACCATCAATTATCTCAAACAAAAGTTGCAATCGGGTTTATGGTCCTTTGCCTCGATCCACTGCATCGTATATATAAAAGTATATCTTTTATTGTTTATTTATTTTATATTTATAAATATATATTATATTAATAAAATTATTATTTGATATTTTAGTAAAGTTATAGCATGTATTATGCTAATAAAATTATTATTTGATATATCTTGATTTCTTTTTTTAAATTTTTTCTCTTTTAAATTTTTTCTTTTTTTCCCTTTATATTTAATAAATAATATTTTTTAGATTTAAAGTAAGACTTATTTGATAAAATTGATAAAATTTTTTGTTTGTTTTTCTTTTTCTTTTTTATCATCAGATTTTTTTGTAAAATTGCATGCCAAATATAGTACTCATGTGACACCTGAATTTTGCTTCTTCTTTTTTTGTTGTTTTTTGTACTTTTTGTTTAAAATTTAAAAAAATTTATTAGAAAAATTTTAAAACAAAATGAGCTAGTTAATAAAGATGACAAAATAATTAATATTCAATGGATTTTGGTCAATTTTAATTGGATATAAGTGTTTTTATTAAAATTAGTATCAAATCAAGTCGAGTCGATTTAAAAAAATAATAATAATATTGGGTCAAAAGTAAATTTATGGTGTTTTATCTTAAACTATTATGTAGTATATTTAAAAATAAGTATTTTAGTATTTGTTGAATTTTATATTTTTTATATGTATTATATTAATAAAATTATTGTTAATATTTTAGTTTAAGATATTAATATTTTAAGTTCAATTTGAATATCCAAGTGATACCTTGATGAGTTTTTTTTTATTTTTTTAAATTAAATTAATTTTATGAAAAAAAGGAAGTCAATGGAAATGTCCATAGGGCACTCCCATTTGGCTTTTTTTTCTTTTATTTTTTTTTATATTTTTTAATTAGATAAATTTTATAATAGAGTGTTGATTAATAGATATGACAAAGCAATTTGTGTCTGAAGAGTTTTAATTTATCCCAATCTGATAAGAGATGATTTTTTTTTTTAAATCAAAATCAATATAGGATGGGTGAGTTTTTTTAAAAGAAGCGAAGTCAAATTGAAAACATATTTAGAGTGATGTGCCTTGATGCATTTCAAGATATATATATAAAATATTTTATTATTAATTTAATTTTATATTTATATTTAGATTAATAAAATTATTATTTAATATTTTAAGTTTAAAAATTAATATTTTAAATTTAATGAAAATTTTTTACGATCAATAGCCATGTCATTTGTTGGCCGAGTGGTTTGACTCTTAAATCCAAATATTAAGGTTTGAATTCTTATAGTCTCAAATATAAAAAAAAAAAAAAAAAATGTCTAAATGCCACTTTCTATGAGCTTTTTTTCTCTTTTTTTTTTTTGTTTTTGTTTTTATATTTTTTAATTTTTTAAGTTTTTTTTAATTAAATAATTTTTTTCTATTTTTTTATTTTTTAAATTTTTAATTATGACTAATGTACTGCTAATTAAATAAGTGACAAAACTATCTAGAATAATAATAAAAAAAAAAGGTAAAGTGCACATTGGATTGAAATAATTGTTGTCAAAGAAATTTTGTTAGATCAATAGATATAAAAAGGGGAGTTTGCTTTTCTTACTGATAGATCCTTTCTCTTTTTATTCATACTCTTTTGATTTATCATAATAAATCAAGTTATTTATCAATCGATTTGAAAATGGTATGTTTATATAGCTTTTCGTTTATTTTCGCCAAGCCAACAAATCCACCATAATAAATAAGTATTTTTGTTTTTTGTTTTTTACTTTTTTAGATTTTTTGGGTTTTTATTTTTATTTTTTAATTAGATAAATTTTGTAAGAAAAAAGACTTATGTTTGATTTTTTAATTTTTATATTTTTAATTTTTTATTAGATAAATTTTGTGACAAAATTTAAAAACCAAATCAATAAGATAATAATAATAAAAATATTTAACCCGTGACATTGCACGGCTTATCCATCTAGTAATTAATTTTTTTTTAATTTAATCCAATTAAAATCACAAGCAAGCATAAAACAGTTAAACCTTCGTTATCAAAGAAAGGCATGATGACTGTTGAACTAAAACCTTCGTAGCCTAGCAGTATCCAACCATCTCATCGGGGCCAACAGCATCATATGTGAAGACACAACCTTTACTATGGGTTTAACATAAGAATATTAATAGATAATATAAAGAAAGTCTTAAAATTAAATTTAATAATTTTAAACATGACACGATAATATAATAAAAATATATATGAAAAATATAAAAGTAGCATAATTTAAAATTTTGACAAAAAAATGCATATGAGTTTGAAAAAAAAAATTATATTTAACGTGTTAATATAAATTATAATATGATAATTTTTATATTTTATAAATATTTGACACAAAATAGATCTAATATGAATATATTAATTATCAAATTTACTTAAAACTATATCCATCCAAACATTAAAAAGGTAATAAGGAAAGAAATGCTTGTAGTAAATGGTATTGGAGAACAGGGGAGCCATTGCACGTTTGCTTGTTATGCTGATTCTGATCCGATGAATCTCCATTTGGAGAAGCACCAAATTATATATTCATCATATTGGCTGTGCATTACATGTTTACGAGTATCAATGAACATAATTTTAATTCTTAAATTTATAGGCTTCATCAAACTTGATTTGCCTTTGTCTTTGGAAATTACTGTAATTCATTTTCTAATGCAAAAAAATCATGCAAGTTCAACATCCATGTACAAAACAAATGTTCACAAAGTCCATGAAAAAGAAAACTCATTCATTTCAAGCCAAAGCCCAAAGTCCATAATTGATATTCTTATTTAGTTGGGGAAAGCTTTACTAAGATTCCTTCTCATAATTGTTCTTTTTTTTTTTTTTAGTTTCAAAAGAAAAAATTTCTAATTGTTTTAAGATATAAAAGTAAAATTATTTTTGAAGAATTAAAAATTTGGTTTTATTACCATATGAAAGCTATGATATTTGAATTAAAGCAATCTTTTATCAATTAATTTTATTAATCAAATATATTTTTAGTTTTTACTATTTACTTTTATCAACATTTGAATTGTCTTAACTAAAAGTTTCAATAATTTAAACAATTAATTATGATTGATTTATGATTTACATTACTTAATATTATTAATTTTTGGGTTCTAATTGAACTTGGTAAAATAAATAAAATCTTTGAATTTAACAAATATTTATAAATTTTATTTGATTAAAAAAATAGTAGATTTATCGTATTAAAAAAACTATTTTGATTCATTAACAAAATTGATTGAATTAATAAAAATAAAATACTTCATTTATAAAAATTTAAATTCAATTTTCTTAAATTGAATAATTTTTCTTCATTTATTTTTCAAAAATAGTCTGTTTGAAATTAAATTCAATTTGCACATTCTCTCTTGTATCTTTCATTCTTTTTCTTCCTCGTATATCAACCCTAACCTTTCCCCTCTTCTCCATTTCCCTGCAAAAAAAAAAAAAAAAATCCAAAACCAACAAAGTTCACCAACAGACCCAAAGAAAAATTAAGAAAAGGATCACAGTTTAAGAAATCATGAAGAACCCAAGTTCATCAACAACAAGCAAAACACCATGTTGCAGCAAAGTTGGGATGAAGAGAGGGCCATGGACTCCGGAAGAAGACGAAGTCTTAACCAACTATATCAAAAGAGCAGGCGAAGGAAGGTGGCGAACGTGACCTAAACGAGCTGGCTTGCTTAGATGTGGCAAGAGTTGTCGTCTCCGGTGGATGAATTATCTCCGATCTTCTGTTAAACGAGGTCGTTCTGCTCCTGATGAAGAAGATCTCATTCTTCGGCTTCATCGCTTGCTCGGAAACAGGTTCCCTCCTGTTTACAATATAATTATAATTCACATCTCCAAAATTCAATATCAGCTTTTTCGTATTTCTCTCAGTAAATTTTTTGGGGGTTTTTCTCTGCTTTTTCTATGGTGCACCTCTCTTTCTATATATATTAAACATAAAGCTAATTTTAGGGTTTCTTTCAATTTAATTTGAATGTTTCATTTATGGGGTTTTTTTCTTCATTCTTTTTATCCTTTTTTGGGTTCTTACACGGTTACACCTTGAATTTTCAGGTGGTCTTTGATAGCTGGGAGGATCCCAGGACGTACTAATAATGAAATAGAGAAATACTGGAATACCCATTTGACTAAGACGCTAATCAGCCAAGGAATAGATCCAAGAACGCATAATTAATTGAACCTTATGTTAGCCATGGTTCATCACAGGTTAACCATGATCCTGTCTCAAAATCAAACCCTAAACCCGCAAACTCTGGTTCTTCAGAATTAGGAGGAAAACCTATTACCATGGCAGCTACTAACTAAAAATGCTACCCAAGATTTTTCACCAACATGGAATATCATCAACAGTATCAACCATGGATTTAGGTGAAGATGTATTATTGATCATTAGATAAATTAGTCAAAACTTCCACTAGTGGAGATGTTCTTTTCTCAATAATTGACGTGTAGAAGCCAAAGGAAGTGAATTAAGCTAGAATTGCAACAATGAAAAGCCTAAGATAGAACCCCCAAAACTTTGAAAAAGGTTTGTATTTGCTATTTTTTGTTGCTGCATGTAATTTGCAATAAGGATACATATATTTGTTCAAAAGATATTTGGAACTTGGAAAGTCCTATAAGTTCCATGAAACTTACCAGTAGTGGATTTTAGAATTTTTTCGGAATGTCCATTTATAATACATATAAATTTACTGACAAATTTATCAATTTGATTAACCAAATTTATGAAAAAAGTATTTATAAAAAATTTTTGGGATGTTCAATTAAAAATTCTTTAATTTTATATCTTTGAGGTGTCAACCGGAAAATTTTAGGGATGTCCCGTTAAAAATTTTTCTTCAAACTTCATATTTTTCAAGCTTTGGGTTACTCATAGACACCCGATCATCAAAGGTGTATCTGCCACCGAAACTTACAATTAAAAATACCACCAAATCGGCAAGAGCAGAAAGAGTAATATGTAACTTGAAAATAATAGAACGATATACATATATACACAGTAAAACTCATTCATTGATGTTCAAACGAATGTTATATAGCAATAAAGTGAATTAATAATGTTCCAAGTCGTTGAAAACTTAAATCAGAGATAAGACCTAATTAAAAATCCAGAGATGATTGGTTTCAGCAAAAAGTTGCACATCTCAAATACAAAAAAGGGTCTCAATGTATCGACAGGCCCGAAAACAGAAATAATCGGCTCCATATTGGTCTACCGTGGGACAATGCAGCACTTTTAATGTGTCATCCTTGAGATTATAAGACATTGCTTTACCATCTGAAAATACTGCAAGTAATGAGTCTCCTTCCTCGGATTGCATAGCACAAAACAGTACATATTCTCCGGAATACGTATAACTTGACCAAAAAGGTAACCTGGAGAGAGTATCATATTCCGCTTCAAGATTTAAGCTGTACTTCAAGTACCAATCTGAATAATCCTCCACCATCTCAAACACACTAAACTTTAAACGTTTAGCAGCACTATGTGCAATTGCAAGATTCAAATATCCCCCTGACTCCCCAAAATATTGACACTGCACTTTATCTACTCTCGGCATCGGCATTGTTTTCAAGCATTCATTTTCCACATCAAAACAATGTGATTCCCTACAATTACTATACCAATGAACCGCACCCTTAAAGAAAACACCATGATTAAATTTTATACCCCAATCCCCAGGGAATTTGATTTTTGATAAACTCCAAGAATTAGTCTCTGATGAATATATGTCAAAAGAATACTCAGGTTTGTCGGGAACCGGCCATTCCTTTATTTTCTGCCGCCAGACAGAAATAATCTTGTAATGAGGTGATTTAAGAGGATCAAAAGCCAGATTAAGAGCCTCGTGCTCGTAATCCTCAACCTGAGAGCTAGGAAAAGAGAGCATCTTAAACTTCCTGGTGGTTGGGTTACAGATAAAATATCTCGGTGAGCTAGGACAAGGGAACATCTTAACCTTCCCGGTAGTTGGGTACCAAGCAACACATCTAATTGTTGACTGATCTGGGAAAGAATCATAGGAAGCACAAAGAAGCAAGCCAGAACAAGATTCCAATATCATAACGATCGGCTCATCTATAAAATCGAAGCGTGGGAGTCGTACGCAGTCATGAGTCAGAGGATGGAAGCTGAACTCTGAAGGTGGAAAATGGTAGACGTCGAGAAATAAAGCGGAAGGTTTAAGAGAGCCTTTGTTGCGTGGGGAGCAAGCGTGGGAGAGGCAGAACCCGGTGCTGGAAATAAGAGACATCCATTGTTTTGAGACGACCTTGAATTTGATGAGAGATTTTGCAGGCAAATAAAGGAGGATTTCAGTTAAAAGATCTTCATTGTTGGCTATCTGCTCTGCTGACTCGGGAGCCTCCATCGTCTTCGTCTTCGTCTTCGTCGTCTTTTTATCTAAACGTATAACAACTGCTTTTGCCCTTCAGCCAAAGAAAACCCTGCAAAACTGCTTTTGTATATGAGTTTGCGTCGGGTAGGGATAACTTCGTATTTATATGAAAAATAAGGGTAACAAAAATTTTAGGTTGACCTATGCAGGCCCAAATTTTCTTTTTTATGGAACATAATCTCAAAAATCAATTAAAAAAATAAATTATTTGATGTGTCATGTTATATTAGGATTGGTAAATATTCTTTTAATGTATATTTAGAAAATCAGTAAATTAGTTATCTACATCTATAATATATATAAATACGGATGTGAACAAAGTTTTAAACTAATGACAGTAAGTATTTTTGTTCATTATTTTTCTAAAATATTATTTGTCATTTTAAATTATTTTTAATTTAGTATTTATAAAAAATAATACTATTATTAATTAACAATTCGATTAGTTGTTAGCTTTACATAGTCATGTTCTAATTCAATTCATATATTAATGCTATTAAGAGTTTGAAATAAAGTTAGTTTTAATAGTTTGAATTATTTAATTTTTATTAATGGTTTAATAGTTATTTTAAACCTGTTTTATCATATTATGTGCTTATATACTTTTGGGTTTTAATTTTTTTTTCCTTTTTAATTTTTGTGGTAAAATTTTTAATGTTTTTATTCTTGAATTTATTATTGTGGGTGTAATTTGTATGTTGATAGTGATTTTTATTTTTAATTTTTCAAAAATTAAATAATAATAATTAAATTTTGTTTTCTTTGTAAGTTATATATTTCTAAAGTAAAAATGAACTAGTGTTGGTTAAGTTATATAATAATAGAGATTACATGTTTATGATAGAAAATATTAATTGATAATACAAAGAAAGGTTTAAAATTATATTAGGTAATTTTAGACATAACACAATAACATAACAGAAATAATCTTTTAATGAAATAATTTGTGTTAATATTATGATTAGTAAATTTGGAAGGAGCAGTTGCAAAGTTTGTTAGAACCTAGAATCTGAATTTTTTTTGTGATAGTTCACAAATGGAACCCAAATCATCTTCCAAATTTAAGCTCTTAGTTAAGAAATTCAATCCGTGGAAACAGAGTCTTGAAAGTGTTTTTTTTTTTTTTTTTGGCTTTCTCATTCTGTTATCATCTATTAGTGTTTATTAAGCATTGCGACCTGAGAAGAAACCACAGGATGAGCAAGAAGAGGTGAAATTCTTTTGCTTGCTTAGTTTTAATTGAGTTGCATTGTCCGGGTAGTGTCTTTCAAAGAATTTTTGTTGCTTCTAGAATAGAATAAACGGCATTTCTAATTTGTTCAGAATTATTAGCATTAACATTATCATTTATCAAATGCCAGGCAATAACTCCTGAACCTTTTATCCCTCTTACAGAGGAGACGGTATAGGTTTCCCAAGCTTTTTCTCCAAAATACTGGTATGTAACAATGCATGTGTTAGTGTTTAATTATTTGATTGTATGTCACTTGTGTTGTAATGTTTTGTGTTTGCTTTTGCAGGAGGAAGATATTGGTCTCTCATAAGAACTCAAGCATTGATATTAGAGGAGAAATTTTGGAATGCTTGAAACCAGGTTCATGGTTGAATGATGAGGTCATTTTCAATTACTTTCAGGGTTATATCTTGTGTTGTGTATTTGCAGATAGTAGTCAGTGAAAGGATTTGTTAATTTATCTAGTAATATGGTTTTACCACATGTAATTTCTCTTTTGTAAGTCATTAATCTCTGTCTTGAATTGCTGAAAGAAAGGGAAAACAGAGAGCCAAAAAAATTTCTGAAATGCTATTTTTTCAACACCTTCTTCTATAAAAAGGTAGTTGTTTGCTGGTCTATCTTCTTCAATTTTCACATACCTTATTTTGTTCTTTCATGTAAGTTTGTATAACTATCAATTTCTCAACTACTTTTTCTCCTCTGATACTCAGTTAGTGAGTCCCCGGAGAGTGGCTATAATTATAGACTTTACAAAAGATGTTGGGGTACTGCCTGTTTGATTGTGACAAACTAAGTATTTATCTTTTTCTTTCTATAATCATCTGTTTGGCAAGATTGAACATTGCATTTATCCTTAAATCAATTATTCCATTTTGCTCAGATATTTGTCCCCATACACAAATATATACATTGGTGCTTGGCAGTTATCAATAAGAAAGATCAGAAGTTCTAGTATCTTGATTACTAAAAGGGAAAGATGCTAAAGTGTTGAATACACTAATATGATTTTCAGGGACGTGTTTTTCTGTTTATATGTCATATTTTTTATGCATGTAATGAATGAATTCAAAGTATATTAGGTAGTTCAAATGTACAAGGATGTGGAGTTTAGGATCCTGTTAGCTGCAAGACTCATTTCCTAGCTACTTCTTTTGCTATACAGCACCGCAAGTCTGTAACAACAAACTTCACAAGTTAATAATACCACTTAGAAAATGCAAGCTAAATTGACAAACAAGAACCATTTCAACTAGTTTCAATTTCTTACTTACATAAGCGTTCCCTCATCCGCAGCCAAGATCAGGGCAGTAACAGTCTACATTTTCCCATCGCCGCATCCAAGATCACACGACTAGAAGTATGCGTAACATCAGGATCGAGATACAATTGTTTCGTTATGTCATCTCTCGAACAAACCTCAAGTGCCAGAGACGAGTCAGGATTGAGATACAATTTACTGATAATTACACGTAAACTCAATCATCAAAGAAAAAAAAGAAAAACAAATGCCTGTTTGAGTGAAAGATTATATACCCTAAGGAGTGCACGAAATTTGCTCAAAAGCCCCCTGTAATAACGAATTATATCTCTACTATTAGGTCCACCATAGTCTATGAAATTCAATATTGCTGAAGCAGCAAGGACCTATGTCACAGAAAACAACAAAGATGACTATGAAAATACAAGTAAATGAAGCAATCAGACAACAAAGACGGATGGCAACAAGATATCAAGCTATTGCGTCTAGGAGAAATAATTATTACTAGAGAACATTTACAATGTGCCTCAACTAAGATTCAGAAAACTTCAAATTTTACTCTCCATAAATATCTTTGAAGGGATAGGGAGAGGAAAGCAGTACCAGAACAATTCAAGCTTCAGTAGCATACATTTAATCATATTATTAGATGTTAAAATGAATTCATTGTACAATTTAACTACTTCAACCTATAAAAGTTATGAACCCTGAATGATTTTAATCAGGTAATGAAATAATAAAAACCAGAAACACATCTAACCAATATAGCATGTTGGTTGCAGTAGTTGGAGACTTCCGGATTAAATTCAGGTGTCAAAAGTGAATAATTCTTGTAACTATCCATTCTAGGATGCACACTTGAGTACGTGACAATTACATCCAAGTCTGACACTAAAATGAATAAGGAAATTCACCTTAATTTACTTAAACAGTATACAATATAAGGCGGCCAATATGCAATACTCTCAAAAAATTTTTAAAAACATGATAATGCTTTATACTATTCTTTAGAAACATGATAATTGCCGTTTTCTGGACCTTATGGGTCTCATTACTTTTCTAGTCCCTTTAATTTTGTTTTGTCCTGCCGCTGCCGGCTATTGTGGAATCGGCTATAATTTGTGCGTTATTGTGCCGTGGAGTTCAAGTGTATTGGCAGCTTTTTGAGGTTGGGACAAGGATCCTGTACCTGGTGGGGGCTTATATGCCAATTATCTTATGGGATGAATAGAATTGATAACAACTTCGGGTCTTCCTATTACCAGGGGTTTATTGTTGTTTTAACTTAACAAAATTTTTTATGGTACCTTCAAAGAAAGAGATGATAAACTTTTATATTTTTATTCCTACATACTTGTTTTCAGGGCTGAATTCTAACCTAAGGGAACACTTTCATATTTAAAGTTGATTGCATAAACAAGTTTAAAAAATTCTAACTATTGTTGAGCAATATCGTTAAACAAGTAAATAGCATTGTGCATTAAACAATGGGTGTCTATAGTGAGCAATTCAATGAATAGCTTAATAATTATTTGGTGTTTATATAAAAAAACAAATAAATACAATAAACAACAACAAACTAAGGATTTTCCCACTAGCAGAAACGATAAAAACTAATATTAATGGGTGGCACACCTGTTCTTGAGAAGATCGGAAGTCTTCCATGACTACAGCTAATGCAGGTAAACATAGGTGATGACATTCCTGCTGAAAGTTTGGGCTCAAGTGTACGCTCTAATGTCCAATGGCTTTAATAGCAGCCCATCGAACACGTGTATGAGAATCATGAAAACAGTCCAACAACATCAGGACCACCTCTTCCAGGTTATTTTGAATTGCCTGTGCCAACAAGGTAAAGAAATAACCAAGTTAAAAAGAGGTTTACATAAAGACAAAGCTATAACTACAATACACAAGAATAATAACTAATCATAAACATGTAGCAGAAGTAATAGGTTGACAGACTGCTGTAGACATCTTATTTCGTCCTGAGTTATCCTCGAATCTCAAGTCAGTTTAAATTGGGCTTTAGGTTTAGCCCATTTAGTTTTGGATTTGAGTTTTGTGTTTGCTTTGGACTTTAAATCCAAAATATTTATAATTGTTTGCCTTACTTTATTTCAGGAGATAAATCATTATGTTTGGGTTTGAATTAAAATTGGAAAATAAACTTGTTGAGTTTAAAATTGAAATTGAAGGAGACCAAGGATGAGAATCTCATTCAACCAGATAAGATTTTGATCTTGTATCCTGTGGGGGTTGAGTCCTTATTTAAGCAACAACCATTACACTACAAAAAAGGGGGGCAAGAAATAGATTAGATGAAATATTAGAGAAAAGGTCATAGAAAGATCACGATCTTCACCTATTTCCTCCACTTTAGCAACGGCTTAGACTAACATCGCCTTTCTCTACCATTGCCATCACCAGTCATAGCCTCATGTGAAACCACAAACACCATTGCCAAATTGAAAACCATTATTCACATCACACTGCTACCGTCGATCAATCCAACCCTATCACCAATTCAACTAGGCTCCACCAGAATAAAAAATCCACCAAATACCTAGCAAAACTTCAGAACACACAGTAATTACACAGAAAATTCAAGGGACAAAAAATAAAAAAACTGAGTAAAATCACCCTACCACTTGCAAATCCACCACAGTAGAACCAAGGCAACGCACGGCACACCTAACCACAGTCTCAAATTCAATTCCAACCAACAATCAGGAAATTCATAAGCCAACAGTAATAGCTTTGCAACCCAGAAGCGACTGTGACTCCGACCACTACCCAGAAACCCAAAAAGAACCAAGTTTCATCACCCACCTCCTACTAAGCCAAAAAAAACAACAAAGCAAAGTTAAAAACAAAGAAGCAATTTTTTTTGTTTCATTTGAGTCATTATATAAAGGGTTTTAGGTCTTCAAATTCAATGTCAAGGTAGCCCAGAACGAGGCTAATAACATACCTTGAAGAAGTGGCCATAGGAGTGTAGGAACCAAGATGGAAATCATGACTTTCGAGCACAGATCTATGGCTATCTAGATAGTTTTAGAAGTAGTTAGCTAGAGTATGAGGAAGAAGAGATTGAGACAAGTTTGTGGGAAAATTTTGAAGTTGTTTCAGTGACGTACGATAGTGAGGGAAGCAGAATAACGTTGATTTTTTAATAAAGCTTAAAGCTGGGCTTGTGTTTTTTAGTTTATTTTGGTTTTTGAAAAATCTTGAAAAGGGAAAGAGAGAGAATAACAGAGGATAGAGAGAGAAACAAAACTTTAAGAATGGAGAGAAAGGCTTGAAAAGAGGCTTTTATAGTCCCTTAAACGGTGTCGTTTAGCATTAAAAGAAACTTTTTCCGCCAACCCGTCCAGTACATCCGCACGTCAACCCATGGTAAGCCGACCTAGTCACGACCCTCTCCATAAATCTGCATCCCCTAAGCTGCCAAGCCAAGCTGCTTTTGCACCAAGCCGAGTTCATCCTTGTAGCCAAGCTCCTCCCCAAGCAAAGTTAAGCCAGATTTTTTGGGTAGTATGTCCTGTTATGTTATTTATCTAATGTTTTTTTGGATGAAAGTTTTGAAAAAAAAAAATAAATAAAAATATTTTTAAAGAATGATGACAATTTTAGAATACCAATAAAAAAATGTTTCAAAAGAAAAAAAATTTAAGAAAAAGTTAAAAGTATCAATTTTTCATAGAAAAAAATTTTTCAAAATTATATTTTCAAAAGAAATATGTTTAGAAAAAAGTTGAAAGTATCAATTTTTTTTAAATAAAAATATTTTAAAAAAAGATTTTAAAAAAAATTAAAAATATCAATTTTTCTTAAATAAAAATTTTCTCAATTTCAAAAAATGCATTTAGTAAAAAAGTTAAAAGTATCAATTTTTTCTTAAATAAAGGCATTAATTTTTTTTTTCAAAATAAAATAAGAAAAGAAATCTCTAGAAAAAGTTGAAATATAAATTTTTTTTTGAAATTTTTTAAAATAATATGACGACGGAGCCATTGCAAGAGAAATAGTAGTTTTTTGTATACTTTTGAGGTAAGAGAATTTTTTAATTTTTTGTCAAAAATATTGGAGTCAATTAAAAATAATTTCTAATGATTAATTATTTAGTAAGATTTTTAAGGTTTAATGGATAACATAAAATCAAGTTGATACCATCCCTGGATAAGCGTTGTGGGGTGCTATGATCTTCCTCACACGTAATCGTACTTTCGAACTTAATTCTAATTTCATAGATATTGAATTTACCTTTCAAAGATACCTAAGCCAAACTTATGATTTTTCTTTAAAAATAGACAAATTCAGTTGAGTGGCTAATTGCACTTAAATAAAAAAATTTGGTAACAATTTCTTAATAAATATCTAGCGATAGGTTCACGGATCTAGACGTTATGACAACCATCACTCGAAGATTATCAGAGTCAGATGGACGCTTAAATTTAAGGTCTTATAGCACTTGATCACTTGAAGACTTGGACAATTCTAGAATAGCAAAAATGGTAGCCCACCTTACATTAAGATGTGGATCTGAGCATAGTATATTTTGAATCATTGACTCCACTACGTCCCCTATCATCACTTATAAAAAACACCCACAATGAAATAAATACTATGTGAAATAAATTGTTCTGATATAAATACATATAAAAGATTTAAAGATCCTCAAACCTCATTTGCACAATTCTCAAAGGTATATGTAACTACACACAAAAAAACATGTTTGAATTGCCACTTGCAACTTGCCAATAAATCTTGAATGAGCTCCATAGCCAATTAAATGATTATGTTACCACCTTACAAATGGTAATTTATGCAAACATTTCTTAAAACCTTCATCATATTGTTTTCGTCCTCATTCCAATCTTGGTTAGCCTCCGTATCCACAACAATAATTTGGATTAATATCACATATAGCCTATAATTTGCCATCATAATTTCCATCACCAACTACATCATTTTCCCTAAACATATCTTAAAATTTCCAAAATTTTTATTTACTAACTCTATAAATAAAGACAACGCTTTTATAACCTTTGAATCAATACTGAAGTTTACCACATTAATTAAAATCTTCAACATCAACATAACCAAAACTTGAATCAAATCATTTTGTTCTGGAATGATGTGTAAGAATCAAATCAAATCCATTAAATTTTAAATGCTCATTTATAATACACAAAACATAAAAATTTAAGTTCCTAATAAATTTTATCTATATTAAATAGATTTAATAACAAAAAGTGACCAATCTGGATGCAATGCATTAAATACAAGCAAATTAATAACTCGTAATTTGTAAATTCAAACCTTGGAACAATTCTCAATCTAGCAAATTGAAATGAAAATGGCATATCGTTTTTGCCACTACACAGAAGGTAAGAACACCATAGATAACTTCAAAGCAATGGAAAAACAAAGTCCCCTTTTAATGAAATTGACATTCTGTACAAACACTCTCGAGCAATACTTGTTTCCTCATCCTCGCCAACCAATTTTTTTGCATTATGCTAATTTGCATCATCCTTAATGTTAACCAAAAGATTCATCAACAACCAAAATAAGTTCCTTACAAACTACATTGAATAAAACTATTTGATTTTTTTTTGTTTGAAATATATTGAATAAAATTGATTAAAGTGCTTAAAGCAATGATAAAAGATTTAGGGTTTCACTTAAAACTAGAAGGATTTGATAAATATTTGAAAAAAAATGAAATTGAGAGTCTTTAAATAAAGGATTAAGACTTCGTTAATTTGAGAATGTTTAAATAAGGGATTAAGGTTTTGTTTGTTTATCAGATATTTTGAGCTGATTGAAAGAAGATCAAAAAAGCAAATTGTTTGAGATTTAGACTTGTAGAATTTATACATTAGAATAGTAATGGTTATAACTCCAACTAATCTCTAACAATAACAATGGAAGAAGTTAGTACAAAGATGATATGGTAGAGTTTTGTTTATTTTTGCTTTTTTTATCCGTAATATAAATCTTATTCCATAGAATTTTTATTGTCAGTGCTACACTTCTTTTTTTTTTTTTTGTTTTTTTATCATAAATGCTTCGATTCCCAATTAAACCAAAATTATCATTATCCTAATAAAACAAAAACAATCAAATTGTGAAAATTTAAAATCATATTAGCATTTAATTAATCTTAAAATTCATTTTTTCTAAAAAATTAAAATCATGTTAGCATTCAATTAATGTTAAAATTCAATATTTATAATTCAATAGTTTTTAAAAGTAGTCGCAAGTGTCACTAAACTCTCTTTCAAGATGGATGGAAATTTCAGGTCCACTATGATACCAGGAAGTTACACATTCATTATATAAAATCTTACTCTTATACAGAGCGTAGGATTTTTCATTAAAAGTGTTACATGGCATTATCTTATCCTATCTTTTTGTTTTACTTTTTTTATTCATAATATAAATTTTTGCCATTTGGCACTATCTTATTTTATCTTTTTTTTTTGCTTTTTTTATTCATAATATAAATATTATTCTTGTAGCAAGCATAGGAATTCTCATTGTGAGTTTCATGTGGCACTATCTTATTTTATCTTATTTTGTTTTTTTATTCATAATATAAATTTTATTCTTTTACGGAGTGTAGAACTTCTTATTAGAAGTGTCAAATGTCATTATCTTATCTTATTTTATATTTTTTCTTGTTTTTTTTTTATATATTTTAAATTAATAATTTTTTCAATTTTAAGTTTTTCTATTAAATTCACTTGATCTGAATGCCATGTGTTCATTTTTTTCTCTTTTACTTTTCTTAATTTCTAATTTTTTATATATGCAATAAATATATTTTAGATTTTTCATTTTATGTGAAATTGTTTTTCCTTGTTTATATTTAACTAATTAAAAAAAAACAAAAAATAAATATATTTTTAATAATTTTACATTTTTGTATGTAACATCCAATTATACTAAATTTCTTTTTTGCTATTTTTACCTTTCTTTTACTTTTTGTTTTTTCACTAAATTTAATTTTTTTTTGGATTTTTAATAAATTAGTGAAACCTATTTGATACCAAAAGTATGTCACATTTTTTTTTTACTTTCTTCCTTTTCTAATTTTTTACATATCTAATAAATATTTTATAGATTTGAATTGTTTTATGCGACCTACTTGGTATCAAGAGTAGGTTAAATATCATGCCATTTGATTATATCTTTTCACTTCTTTAATTTTTTTTTTCTTTTTCATATTTAATAAAATTTTTTAAAAATTTTAAAATCCTTTTCATGTCGGCCATCCAATATATTAATTTTGTTAACTTTGACTTTTCACATGACTTTTTACATGGCAATTCCTTTGTGCTTTTTTTTTTCTCATTTTTTTTATTTTAATTTATATTTAAAATTTTTTCTTTAAATATTTAATAGATTATCTTTTAAAAACAAATTCATGTGGATTCATTTGATATTATTGAAAATTTTTTTAATATTTTTATTTTTTTAATTAGATAATTTAAAAGAAAAGGATGTTGATAGTGGTGTCAATGTAAATTCTAGATTTTTTTTTTTTACTTTTGTTTTTCCAAAAATTTATACACTAAATTTGGTTAAAAAAATAATGTCAATGGAGATTTCCACTAACACCCATTTTGTTTTATTTTCCTTTCCTTTTTTTTTTTTTGGTTTTTTTTAAGTTAGGTAAATTTTGTAAGGAAAATGGTCAATGAAGGTAAAAATGACAAAATTATTAATTTTTGATAGGTTTCAACCCACATTGATACAAAATAATCCTTTTTGAATCGAAATTTGGTTGAGGTTGTTGAGATTCTTTCTTTATCAAAATCATGGTTGAAGGTGGATTTAGAGTGTTCCGTCTCGAGAAATATATATATATATAAATACATTTTTTTTATTATTCAATCAATTTTATTTTAATATATATTTATTATATTAATAAATTTATCTATCCATATGATTAATTTTGCTTATGTTGACTTTTGGTTGACTACCATTTAAGGTTTCGACGTGCCCTATGGTTCTTTCATTTTTCTTTCTTTTTTAAAAAAATTTAATTAAATAAAATTTGTGAAAAAAAATAAAAGTATTCACGTGACATTTCAGTTTAGTTTTTTTTTTCTTTCTATTTTTAGTTTTATTTTTTATTTTTTTAATTAGATAAATTTTGTAAAAAAAAATCCAACAAAGGTATCCACATGGCATCCTAACTTAGTTTTTCATTAACTTTTTTTAGATAAATTTTGCAATAAAAAGAGCCTATTCATGAGAATGCAAAATAATCTAAATTTGACAAATTTTAATCAATCCTAATTCCACAGGGAATGAATTTTTTTATAAATTGGGGTTGGATAGGGGCAAATTAGGTTTTTAAAAGAGAAACGGAGTCAGGTCAATGGTGAGTTAATGGTGCTTTACCCTTATTGACTTCGAAGTATATATAAAAGTATATATTTTATTATTTCTGTAATCATATATTTATATATATCTATAATATTAATGAACTTATTATTTGATACTTAATATATTAAGTTAATAAAATTATTATATTTATATATAATTAAGATATAATTTATATTAAAAATAATTTTTATAAACATTATCCATCAATAAAAAGTTATAGAATGGAGTGTACACATGACATCTCCATTCATACATTAAAAGTTATAAAATTTTGAGGGATGAAATGTCTACATGTCACTCTTTTTAGCTTATCTTATTGTTTTATTTTACCTTTTTTTAAGTTTTTTTTATATAATTTTAATTAGATAAATTTTGTGAATGAAGAATGGGATATCCATATGACACCTCAATTAACTCATTTTTTGTTCTTTTTTTCTATTGTTTTATTTTTCTTTTATTTTTTTCTTTTTTGTTTTTCATTTTTTAATTAGATGAATGTTTTTAGAAAATAATGTCAATAGAAAGATCCACATAGCACATGCATTTGGTTTTTTTTTTTCTCTTTTTTGTATTTTTTTTTGTTTTTACGTTTTTTAATATGATAAATTTTGCTTCAAAATGAATTACTTTTAAGGGATGACAAAGCAATCAATATCTAATAGGTTTCGATACGTTTCAATTTGATATTAATTTTTTAGCAATCAATATCTAATAGATTTCGATTCATTTCAATTTGATATTAATTTTTTTAAAAAATTAAAATCAAGTTGGGACAAGTCAGATTTTATTAAAAAAATGAGGTCGAGTTGAAATCGGGTTTATGGTGCTTTACCTTGATCCACCACATTGTATATATAAAAGTATATCTTTTATTATATATTTGTTTTTATATTTATAAATATGTATTTAATTAATAAAGTTATTATTTGATACTTTAGTAAAGTTATAATATGTATTATATTAATAAAGTTATTATTTGATCTACCTCAATTCCTTTTTTTTTAAATTTTTCCTCTTTTTGTATTCTTTTTCTTTTTTTTCCCTTTATGTTTAATAAATAATATTTTTTTAGATTTAAAGTGAGACTTATTTGATTAAATTGGTTAAATTTTTTGTTTGTTTTTGTTTTTTTTTTTTTACCAGATAGTTATGTAAAAATGCATGCCAAATAAAAGTGTCCATGTGACACTTGAATTTTGCTTTTTTTAGTTTTTTTCGTACTTTTAAAATTTTGTTTAAAATAAAAAATATTTTGATTAGATAAATTTTAAAACAAAATGAGACAGTTAATAAAGATGACAAAACAATCAATATTTGATAGATTTTAATTAATTCTAATTGGATATAAGTGTTTTTATTAAAATTGGTATCGAATCAAGTTTAGTCGATTTTTTAAAAGAGAAACAGTATTGAGTCAAAAGTAAATTTAAGATGCTTTGTCTTAAACCATACCGTAATATATTTAAAAGTATATATTTTAGTATTTATTGAATTTTATATTTTTATATATGTATTATATTAATATAATTATTATTGATATCTTAATTTAAGATATTAATATTTTAAACTCAATTGATATATCCATGAGGTACCGCAATGATTTTTTTTTCATTTTTTGTTTATTTTTTATTTTTTCATTTTTTTAAATTTTTTATTAATAAAGTTGTTATTTGATACCTTAATTTGAGATATTAACATTTTAAGTTCAATTAGAATATCCAAGTGATACCTTGATGAGCTATTTTTTTTAATTAAATTAATTTTATGAAAAAATGAAGTTAATGGAAATGTCCATAGGGCACTCCCATTTGGCTTTTTTCTCTTTTACCTTTTTTTACATTTTTAATTAGGTAAATTTTACAATAAAATATTGATTAATAGATATAACAAAATAATTTGTATTCGATAGATTTCAATCCATTCCAATCTAATAATAAGTGATTTTTTTAAATCAAGATCAATATGAAATATGTGAGTTTTTTAAAAGAAACGAAGTTGGGTTGAAAATATATTTAGAGTGTTTTAACTCGATGTATTTCAAGATATATATATATATATAATATTTTATTATTAATTTAATTTTATATTTATATATAAATTAATAAAATTATTATTTAATGTCTTAATTTTGAAAACTAATATTTTGTACTCAATAAAAATGTTTGTGTGATCAACAGCCATAGGCCGAGTGCTTGACTCTTAATTCCAAAAATCAAGGTTTGAATCTTTGCAATCTCAACTATTAAAAAAAAAAAAAAGGTGTTTACGTGCCACTTTCTATGAGCTATTTTTTTTTCTCTTTTTTGTTTTTGTTTTTAATTTTGTTATTTATTGGGTTATTTATTTTTATTTTTTCAATTAGATTTATTTTTTATTTTTTTTATTTTTTGGGTTTTCGATTATAACTAATGTACTGTCAACTAAATAAGCGTCAAAACTGCCTTAAAAAAAAAAAAAAAAGGCAAAGTGCACCTCGAATTGAAATCGACGAATTGTTGTCAAAGAAATTTCTTAGATCAATAAATATAAAAAGGGGAGTTTTCTTTTCTTATTGATATATTCTTTCTCTTTTTATTTATACTCTTTTGATTTATCAGAATAAATCAAATTATTTATCAATCAATTTGAAAGTAGTACGTTTATATAGCTTTTTGTTTATCTTCGCCACGCCAACAAATCCAATATAATAAGAGGTTTTTTTTTTTTTTTAGATTTTTTGGATTTTATTTTTATTTTTTTAATTAGATAAATTTTGTAATAAAAAAACCGTTAAAGCTATTCACATATCACTTATATATGGCTGTTTAATTTTTATCTTTTTTGTTTTTAATTAAATAAATTTTATGACAAAATTTAAAAATAAAATTAATAAGATAATAAAACAAAAAAAATAAAATTAACCCGCAACATTACTCGGCTAATCCATCTAGCAATTATAATTTTTTTAAAAAAATTTAATCCAATCAAAATCACAAGCAAGCATAAAATAGTTAAACCTTCGTTACCAGTTGATTATCAAGGAAAGGCCTGATGACTGTTGAACTAAAACCTTGGTTGCCTAGCAGTATCCAACCATCTCACAGGAGCCAACAGCATCATATGTGAAGACACAACCCTTTGCTATAGGTTTAACATAAGAATATTAATAGATAATACAAAAAAAGTCTTAAAATTAAATCTAATAATTTTAAATATGACATGATAATATAACAAAAATATGATATAAAAAAAATAAAAGTGGCATAATTTAAAATTTTGACAACAAACGTATAAGTTTGGAAAATAAAAAAAAAATTTTGTATTTTATGTATCAACATAAATTATAATACGATAATTTTTATATTTTATAATTATTTAACATGAAACAGACACAACATGAATACATTAATTATCAAATTTACTTAAAACTATATCCACCCAAACATTAAAAAGGTAATAAGGAAAGAAATGGTTGAAGTAAAGGGTGTTGGAGAACAGATGAGCCATTGCAGGGCAGGTCATTTGCTTTTTCTGCTGATTCTGATCCGATGAATCTCTATTTGGAGAAGCACCGAATTATATATTCATCATATTAGCCATGCGTTAAATGTTTACAAGTATTACTGATCATAATTTTAATTCTTAAATTTATAGGCTACATCAAGCGTAGTTGCCTGTAATACTTTTTTCAGTGCAAAAAAATCATGCAAATTCAACTCCCACCTACAAAACAAATGTTCACAAAGTCCATTAAGAAAAAGAAAACTCATTCATTTCAAGCCAAAGCCCAAGTTCATTATAGAAAGAAAGACCAAGGTAACCAACAGGTTCACGAAGAAAGAAAACTCCCAAGTTTTCAGCCCAATACATATTTAGTTGGGGAAAATTTTTATTAAGAGTCCTTCTTATAATTTTTTTTTTTCAGTTTCTAAAGAAAGAAAAATTCTAATTGTTTAAGATATAAAGTAAAATTATTTTTAAAGAATTAAAAATTAAAAACTAAAAATCATTGGTGTCAGCAAAAAGTTGCAAATCTCAAATACAAAAAAGGGTCTCAATGTATCGACAGGCCCGAAAACAGAAATAATCGGCCCCATATTTGCCTACCGTAGGACAATGCAGCCCTTTTAATGTGCCAGCCTTGAGATTATAAGACATTGCTTTACCATCCGAAAAAACTGCTAATATTGAGTCTCCTTCCTCGGATAGCATAGCACAAAACAGTACATATTCTCCGAAATACA
The DNA here is from genome assembly GCF_002303985.1 of Durio zibethinus. Next base: position 3,017,295 of record NW_019168481.1, read on the forward strand.
TATAACTTGACCAAAAAGGTGGCCTGCGGAGAGTATCATATTCCGCTTCAAGATTTAAGCTGTACTTCAAGTACCAATCTGACTAATCCTCCACCATCTCAAACACACTGAAACTTCAAACGTTTAGCAGCACTAATGTGCAATTGCAAGATTCAAATACCCCCGACTCCCCAAAATATTCACACTCCACTTTATCTACTCTCGGCATCGGCATTGTTTTCAAACTTTCATTTTCCACATCAAGTGATTCCCTACAATTACTATACCAATGAGCCGCACCCTTAAAGAAAACACCATGATTAAATTTTATACCCCAATTCCCAGGGAATTTGATTTTTGGCAAACTCCAAGAATTAGTCTCTGATGAATATATGTCAAAAGAATACTCAGGTTTGTCGGGAACCCGCCATTCCTTTATTTTCTACCGTCAGACAGAAATAATCTTGTAATGAGGTGATTTAAGAGGATCAAAAGCCAGATTAAGAGCCTCGTGCTCGTAATCCTCAACCTGAGAGCTAGGAAAAGGGAGCATCTTAAACTTCCTGGTAGTTGGGTTACAGATAAAATATCTCGGTGAGCTAGGAAAAGGGAACATCTTAACTTCCCCGGTAGTTGGGTACCAGACAACATATCTCATTGTTGACTGATCTGGGAAAGAATCATAGGAAACACAAAGAAGCAAGCCAGAACAAGATTCCAATATCATGACGATCATCTCATCTATAAATCTAAGCGTGGGAGTCGTAGGCAGTCATGAGTCAGAGGAAGGAAGCTGAACTCTGAAGCTGGAAGATGGTAGACGTCGAGAAATAAAGCGGAAGGTTTGAGAGAGCCTTTGTTGGGAGGGGAGCAAGCGTGGGAGAGGCAGAACCTGGTACTGGAAATAATAGACATCCATTGTTTTGAGACGACCTTGAATTTGATGAGAGATTTTGCAGGCAAATAAAGGAGGATTTCGGTTAAAAGATCTTCATTGTTGGCTATCTGCTCTGCAGACTCGGGAGCCTTCATCGTCTTCGTCTTCGTCTTCGTCTTCGTCTTCGTCGTCTTTTTATCTAAACATATAACAACTGCTTTTGCCCTTCAGCCAAAGAAAACCCTGCAAAACTGCTTTTGTATATGACTTTGTGTCGGGTAGGGATAAATTCGTATTTATGGTAACAAAAATTTTAGGTTGACCTATGCAGCCCCAAATTTTCTTGAAGGAACATAATCTCAAAAATCAATTAAATAAATTAAATAAATTATTTGATGTGTCATGTTATATTAGGATTGGTACATATTCTTTTAATGTATATTTAAAAAATTAGTAAATTAGTATATCTATATCTATAATATATACAAATACGGATGTGAACAAAGTTTTAAACTAATGAAAGTAGATATTTTTATTTATTTTTTTTCCAAAATATTATTTGTCATCTAAAATTATTTTTAATTTTGAATTTATAAAAAATAATATTCTTATTAATTAACAATTCGATTAGGTGTTAGCTTTATATATTTAAGTTCTAATTCAATTCATATTATAACAAGAGTTTAATATAAAGTTGGTCCTAATAGTTTGAATTATTTAATGTTTATTAATGGTTTAATAGTTATTTTAAAACCTTTTTTATCATATTATGTGCTTATATACTTTTGTGTTTTAATTTCTTTTTCCTTTTTTTTTGGTTAAAATTTTTAATGTTTTTATTCTTGAATTTATTATTGTGTGTGTAATTTGTATGTTGATAATTATTTTTATTTTTAACTTTTTCAAAAAATGATTAAAAATTGTTTTCTTTCTAAGTATATATATATATATATTATAAATTAGTAAAAATGAACTAGTGTTGGTTATTTGTAGGCTACATCAAACTTAATTGCCTTTGTCTTTGGAAATTATTGTAATACAGTTTTTCAGTGCAAAATAAAAAACCACAGAGTGAACATCCATGTACAAAACAAATGTTCATAAAGTCCATTAGAAAAAAGGATACTCATTCATTTCCATCCAAAGCCCAAAGTCCATTAAAAAAAAAAAAAAAGAAAGACCCCAGGTAAGCTAACAGGTTCACAAAAAAAAAATCCAATTTTACAGCCCAATTTATATTTAGTTGGGGAAAATTTTAGTAAGATTTTTTTTTTAGGTTTCAAAAGAAAAAATGAACAAATTGTTTTAAGATATAAATGTAAAATTATTTCTGAAGAATTAAAAATTAAAAATTTGGTTTTATTAGCATATAAAAGTATGATATTTTAATTAGTGCTATATTTTTATCATTTAATTTTATTAATCAATATATAGTTTTAGTTTTTACTATTTACTTTTATCAATATTTGAATTGTATTAAATAAGAGTTTCAATAACTTAAACAATGAATGATGATTGAATTATAATTTACATTACTTAATATTGTTAATGTTTCTTTTGTTAAACTTGATAAAAAAAATGAAACCTTTGAATTTAACAAATATTTAAAAATTTTGTTTGACTAAAAAATTAGTAAATTTATCATATTGATTATTAGCATAAATCAAATATTCCATTATAATAAAATTTAAATTTAAATTTTATTATTAACATTCTCTTTTAATAAACAATATATAAATTTAACACAAATTGATACGTTATGATTCTGAAATAAAATAAATTTTTTAATCTATTTTTTTCTAAAAATAATTTGTTTGGATTCAAAAATTTTTTTATCAAATAAAAGAAATATATAATTTCTCAAATTCAAGGTGAAGGGACCTTTTGATAGAGATGTGGGTTTCACTTTTTTGGATGAGATGAAGTTTACATTATCCATTAAGTTGTATATTTTTTATTTGGTACAACAAAGTGTATAAATTATAAAATTTTCACAAAACATTTTTTTTTTTCATTCCTAAAGCTAGAGTAAGTCAAGCAAACTGGCTGCCAGCCGCATGACCAATTTCCCACATTCAGAAGGTCAACATGAAAAAAAAAAAAGGAAACAAATCAGCAGCACCTTGTCCCTAACTTTTTTGGAAGCAAAACCATTAGCATTTCGACACGTCATCATGACAGCCGCCCATGCAATCAAAAGAATAATACTTGTAAAGGAAAGTCACATCATAATAAATAAAAACAACTAATATAAATAAATAAACAAATAAATAAATACATTTGAAGTGAGATGATCAATTACTTAAATAGGAAAAATGTGAAATTTTTTGGCAAGAGAGAATTTCTACTTAATTATCAGAATGAATTGCTAAAATTTTAAAATAATTAAATTATTTAATTTTCAATTAATTAATTATTTTTATAATAACTTTTAGAAAATAAATCTTTAGGTATAATTTGAAATTTTTTTAGAAAAATGTGTAAATATGATTTTTATAACTTATAACCAAAGATGCTTTTTACAACATCATTATCTTTAATAATATACAATCACCTAAAACAATTACTAAAGTTTACATGAAAAAGAGAGCTAAAATTTTAATTTTAGTAATTAAAAATCAAAATTTAATAATTTTAAGTACAAAAAATGGCGCATATACCATTATCACAAGAGAAAATCAAAGTACTAAAAATAGTAAGAATATATATTTCATCAAGAAATGCACGTGGTTTACTTGATTTTCAATATTTTCAAAATTCATTAACAAAGGTTAACTTGATTTACTCTATTTAAAAATATAAATAGTTAAAAATAGAGAGCAATTCTCTTTAAAAAAATTCTTATATATACAAGTCTTCTACTCTTAGCCATCCTTCTCTTTCCTCTTTTTGCACTTTTTCTCTTATATCTTTCCCTAACCCTTTCCTCTCTTTTCCTTTCCTGCCAAAAAAAAAAAAAAAAACCAATCCAAAAACCAACAAAGTTCACAAAAAAAACCCAAAGAAAAATTAAGAAAAGGATCATATTTCAAGAAATCATGAGGAACCCAAGTTCATCAACAACAAGCAAAACACCATGTTGCAGCAAAGTTGGGATAAAGAGAGGGCCATGGACGCCGGAAGAAGATGAAGTCTTAGCCAACTACATCAAAAGAGAAGGCGAAGGAAGGTGGCGAACATTGCCTAAACAAGCTGGCTTGCTTAGATGTGGCAAGAGTTGTCGTCTCCGGTGGATGAATTATCTCCGACCTTCTGTTAAACGAGGTCGTATTGCTCCTGATGAAGAAGATCTCATTCTTCGGCTTCATCGCTTGCTCGGAAACAGGTACCTTCCTGTTTACAATATAATTAATAATTAACATCTCCAAAATCCAACATCAGCTTTTTCATATTTCTTTTAGTAATTTTTTTTTGGGTTTTTCTCTGCTTTTTCTATGGTGCAGCTCTCTTTCTACATGTATTAAACATAAAGCTAATCTTAGGGTTTCTTTCAAGTTAATTTGAATGTTTCGTTTATGGGGTTTTTTTTTTTTCATTTATTTTTTTAATCCTTTTTTGGGTTCTTAAACGTTGAGTTTTCAGGTGGTCTTTGATAGCTGGGAGGATCCCAGGACGTACTGATAATGAAATAAAGAACTACTGGAATACCCATCTGAGTAAGAAGCTAATCAGCCAAGGAATAGATCCAAGAACCCATAAACCATTGAACCTTATTAGCCATGGTTCATCACAGGTTAACCATGATCCTGTCCCAAAATCAAACCCTAATCCCCCAAACTCTAGTTCTTCTGAATTAGGAGAAAAAACTATTACCGTGACAGCTACTAAAAATGCTACCCAAGATTTGACACCGACTAACCTGGAATATCATCAGCAGTATCAAAACCAACAGGCTGGTGGTAATTGTCTGGCGAATTGGCGTAATTCTGAGGGTGCTACTCTCATCATGGGGCAACCAAGCAGCGGTGGAAATGAAGGAGGTTATATTGAAAATTGCAATGAAGATATGTTCTCTTCATTTCTGGATTCTTTGATTAATGACAACTTTCTTGTCAATCAGCACCAACAGCAGCAGCAACCTAATAATGTGCTAGCAGCAGCTGCAGCATCTGCTGATCAGAACTTCAGTCATGGCAACATTTGGGAAGCTGAAATCATATCTTCAATGGTTGCCTTTGGGAACGAGCAAAACTCTTCCAATAATCATCACCGTCATGATCAACGTTAGCAAAGCTGCAAATTTACCTATCATATTGAAATTAGATGCATATTTAAATTAGATGCATTTTGATTTTACCTACTATTTTAAAAGGTAAAAAAAAAATAGATATGATAGGTTTGGTTATAGTTTTAATTATGCTTGTGCTTTTCTGTTTATTCCTTTCGTTTCTTTGGTTGTTTTAATGTTATGCATAGAACTCTTTGTTGTACGAAAACATTTACTTTTACTTGTATGGTTATGTTGTGCCTAAGACCGTAATGTCTTAAAATTGTATTGAAAAAGATTTGATGAAGTTATTTAGACGAAATTTGTGAAGTTTTATATTAAAAATGATTAAATAAAAGTTAAAATTTAAAGTTTAAATTGATAGATTGAAATATTTTGTTACATAAATCAATTATGCAAAATATAAAAGATTTCTAATAAATTTTGATATATTTTTTATATAGTTATTTTTACTAAAAATTTTGATATACTTTTTTCGATTAAATAAGTACTAATCAAATTTGAATTATATTGAGAGGTTTAATTACTTTCTATGAATTCAATCTAGTTGGTATTTCCTCCTCTCTATCAACTATATATGAGTTCTAACATATACTTCCAGATAAGCAGACAGACAGTAAAGTTTTGTTCTATCTATGTTAAGGAGATCACCATACATGCACTGTTCCATTGTTTTTGTTCTGTCGGCATGTCTTTTAACATTGGTTTGCTCATTTAAAAAATTTTAGTACATATTTTAGCAGTTTCATCTAACATGTTTCTTAATTTTATTCCTTAAAATAGTAATTAACTAATCAAAAGCAGACAATAAACTGAACTGATCATGCTTAATAATATTATATAATTGTACTTTATGATCACCAGTATCATGCATGAAGCAAAATGATTAGGTAAGATGAGCATTTTCTTTTAATGTTCTTTGCAATGTAAATGATATTTATATATACGCTATCAAAATCAGTACTAATTTACACCAACACTACATTCCTTTGCTTTTATATATAGCTCCCTTTGAATGTTTTTACTCTCTCTATACATAAGCAAGATATATAGTTTCCTTAATTTTATGTCTTCTTAAAATTTATTCTTATAATCCAAACATGATTACTTAATTTGCTATGGCATGTTTTTTAGGATTTTTTAATTCAAAACTGTCAGAATTTAAAATTTAATCATTAAAACTAAGAATACAATAGTTGTTGACATGTTTTTTAGAATATTTTAATGAGTTAGTGTATATATACCGGATTTAAATTCTAAGCATCTAATTTCCTAGTGGAAATAATTAATCATCAAGTTGTTATTAATATGTATTAAGAATTTCAATCAGCTAGTCCAATGCTAATTTAGATCTGATTTAATTGGAGGAAAAGAAGTTTAAATTCTCAAAAAATAAAAAAAAATCCTGCTTGTCTTTACTCTCAATTAAAATTACAAATTAATAACATAAAATGTGCGCAAAAACAAATTTTCTCCCAGCAACATGTACATATATATATTTATTTATTTATTTATGCCAACTATATATTACTTTCAAATTAAAACCATTTGATTTTAATTGTAATTTAGTAAAAAAATATGAAAACTTTAATTGGACCAATGATCTTACATGATTAAAACAACTTTGTTACGAACCACTAATTTTTATTGGTTGCTGGGTTTTGAAGCTAAGAATGGTAGATAATAGAAGTACATGTGAGAGTTTGCTGTTCTAAGTTAGGTGGCATGCATGTCCAATCTCATATACTTACCTTAGCCACATAGTTATGTGCATATTTTTTATAGGATCCCAAAGCACCTAATCTATCTTCAATTGCTCTCCATCAAGTTTGGTAGGTGAACTTTGTACTTCCTAGTGTAACCCTTTGGGCATTGGGTAAAATGTTAGTAATTAAATTTATTTTGTCCTGGCCAATTCCAACTCAAGATGAATTTTATATGTCACATGTTCTAATACTTTTTTCTACCTTTTTTTTTCTAATCTAAAATAAATTTATCAAGTAATCAAGTTTTTATAAATGTTATTAAAAGCTAGTAAAATCGTTTTAAATGGAATCTCTATTTTATTTTGAAACTTAAAAGCTGTTAAATATTTTTTTATAGATTATACACTTGTTGGTAATCTAAACTTTTTTTTATTACTTGAAATCTATTTTTACTTTTTTAGTAATTACCACTTTTAATTTTTTATATTTCATATTAGTTTTTAATATATTTTTTAATTTTGACGTAAAAAATTTTAGTTTATTATTAATTTTGTTAAAATAATACTAGAATACAAACAACACTAAAGTCAATGTTTGTATTAATTTTTCTATGCCAAAACATTAATGTTAACATTCAATTTGAAAACAAGAAAGTATTTATATATCTTAAAGAGATTTAAAAAATAACAAAAAAAAAAAACTAATTACCATGCTTTAATTAACTGATTAATAAATTAATGACTAGGATGCTAAAGTTTTTTTTTTTTTTTCTTTTCAAGCTTTTCAATTCAAATTATTCAAAATATCTATTGATAATATTAAATAACAAACACTATGACAAAAAAATACATATATATATATATATGTGTGTACTGAGATTTAATCTAAATGGGTTATCCATTTCTTTTAAGAAATAAATTCCCATAAATCTAAAATTCAATCTCTAATACTTGCAAATTTCTCTTATCCTAATTTCCATTGGCCTTAAGCCTCCAATTTGTACAAAGAAAAAAGAAAACCATATATAAGTCCAAAACTAAACTGTTGCACTGTCTGTTGCACTGTCTATGTTGTCAGCCCTTAACCTTTGTTTAGATTTCATTATACGATGATAGCAACTATTTATAGTAAGTAGCAGAGCAAATCACACGGAAAATTAATATGTATACATACATGATAGAAATTTAAAAGTTGACAGTAAATAGACAAGATGCATATCAATCAAACATAGGTTAATACACCTAAAATACAGGATGAAATAGCTTGGTAAAATCTCTGGTATTAACACACTCAAAAGGGTAGATTTTCATCGGTTAAAATTTAAAGCTAAGAAATTTAGAGAAACAATTCCATAGTGTGGGAAAGACTCTGATCTTCTCACTATCATGGCATTATATTTTCAAGTAGGAAATGAGATGAAAATATCTGTAACAAGCTGAAGAACACAATATGAGAAAAGTTATATGTGATTGCCAGCCAAACTAACCTGGAAACATGAAGTTCTCGATCAATATCAAGTTCCAAAAAAAATGAAGAATTATTATGTTTTGAGGGGTGAAGTATATGCAAGGGAAAAACCATGATAGAAATTGGTAAGTAGCCAAAGATTATTTGAATTGCAACAGAAAATAAAACCCTGGAAAATTGGAGAAAAGTGCGTTAATTCTAGGTCAAGATGCATGAGGGTTAGATTGATGCACGTCATCAACCAAACCTTTGGAGTTTGGATCGACCTGCATGCTTTCAGCCGGACCTACCCTTCTCTTTTTCCAACTCCCCCCTACGTCAACAACCACATCTTGGGATCCCCCTTTAATGGAGATTGGAGGGCTAGTCCATTAAAATTGATAATCAGGCACAAAAAATCATACAATTATGAACATTTCAACATTTAATCATCATTTCATGATGCAAATGAACGAATAATTGTTGATTAATTTATGACTACCTTTCAAAAGAATGAAATCATCAATGAAGGGATAACATATTAACAATCAACGTTGTTGGGATATGGGCCTTGCAGCATCTGGTGTTCAAACTCAACCCAAAAGGAGAGTGTTTTCTTTTCATCTTTGTGAAAGGTATAAGCACTGGCAATCTTGGGATTTAGCCTACAATCATATGGCCCATGCCCATATTAAATGGAAAAAGCCTTTGGAAACGAAATGGAGTTAGATTTGGAAGAATTTTTTGCCAGTATCTACTTGAAAATAATATAAAAATGTAGTGACGAAAATATCCATGGTACCTTCATTAAGAAAAGAACAGATCATGACTTTTCCATCTCGCAACTTGCTAAGTCAAAAGTTGCTGTCTCAAGTAAATGTTGTTCTTTGGTTTTTTCCCTCTGATTACCATTTTCTCAAGTACTAAGTTAGACTAAAAACAACCAGGTGAGTTCATTTCCTTCTCACTGTTTTTTCTTTCGTTTTAGAAGCCCACTTTCAACGTCTCTCTCTCTCTCTCTCTCTCTCTCTCTCAGGCAGAGCAATGGCCCGTTCTTCATTGGTCCCCTTATCGGCGTCTTTCTTCACCTTCTTCAAAATACTTCTTCTTTGTTTCTGCAACTTTATGTCTTATTACTACTGTTTTCATTCTCTTATACATCTTCATGACTTCAACTCTCTCCACTTCCGATCAACATAGGCTCATGATTCACTTAAAACAGCCTCTTGGGTCTTTTCCATTTTCTCCTTTGACTCCAAATCTCTCCTCATTTTCACTTATTAATAATGGTTTTAAAAATGGGACCTTTGATTTGCCGGAAAAGTCTCCATTTAAAGCTGTTGGTAGTGGTGAAGATGGGACTGCAAGTCAAGTATCTTCAAGATCTCATTTTGGGTCAAAGGGTATGTTAATTTGAGCTTTGACCTTAAAAGTCTTTATTGTTATATGAGTTTTGAGTTTTGTTTAAGTTTTTACCGAGTGTCTGTGGATATATTATCAGTTTATTGATTGCAGTTATGGATTTTGTTTAAATTTGTTTGGCCTTTGATGTTCACATGGTTTGAACTTTTGTTGTCATGGGTGCATTAAGGATGTATGAAAAATCTTTAAAATGTAAGGATACGATAGAAAAGAGAAGAATTAAGAACCTCCTAATTACAAAAAATGGAAATTACAAGTCTTCAAGTGCCATTTTTTCCTCTTTCCTTCTCTCAGTGAGAGATTTTAGTTATTTTGTTGAATGTAAATCTTCAGCCAGCTTTTTATTGGATTGTGTTTGTCAGATATGCAAAAGTTTGAGATCAAGTTATTGAGCTTCTTGTAGCATAGATATTTTAATTCTTCAGTTCCTTCCCCATAGGCCCTTGTAAAGTTCTGTGTGAAGCATGTCTAGCATAGGCGGTTGATATCAGTAGTTTTGATTTTCATGACAAGCAGTAAATTAACATATATCCTAGCAATCTGCGCGTGTAGTAGGTGGATTGACTAGTTTATGAATGTTGTTTGCTGAAAGTGATTGAGAATCAAATGAGTTAACCAGCTTGCCCTGAAAAGTTGCTGTGTTCTGTTTGATTTGTTTTGTGTGAGCTTCAATGTCAGAGAAACTGCAGTCAGTATTGTAAAGTATAAACTTTAATATTCTACAGCAGGAACTGGAAACTATTGGTTTTTATGGTTCAGGAAACTTTGTGGGTGACATTGCGGTGTATCATGATGGAGATATCTTTCTAGAGGACTATGGAGAGATGAATAGGAGTTTCAAAATATATGTTTATCCTCACAAGAAACGTGATCCCTTTGCTCATGCACTGTTGCCCGTGGATTTTGAACCTGGGGGTAATTATGCTAGTGAAAGTTACTTTAAGAAGGCTCTTATGAAAAGCCATTTCATAACCAAAGATCCAACGAAGGCAGATCTTTTCTTTCTGCCTTTCTCAATTGCAAGGTTGAGGCATGATCCTAGAGTTGGTACTGGAGGTATCCAATATTTTATCAGAGACTACATCTTTAACATTAGTCGAAAGTACCCTTATTGGAATCGTACTGGTGGAGCTGATCATTTTTATGTTGCTTGTCACTCTATCGGACGGTCTGTCATGGCAAAAGCAGAGGAAGTAAAACTTAATGCCATTCAGATTGTGTGTTCTTCCAGCTATTTCCTTTCTGGGTACATTGCTCACAAGGATGCATCGTTACCTCAAGTATGGCCAAGAACAGGAGATCCCCCTGACGTTGCTTCATTCAAAAGGTGAAAACACTCACTCCCTCGAAGTGTTTAAACTTACAATACATCATGATTTTCTGAAATGCTTGCCACAAGTTTGATCTGAGTCAAGATAAATAGATTAAGTTTCGTAGTTTTTCTGAAATGATCGAAGTTCAGATAGTGCTGTTAATTTCTCGTATTGTTATCCTTCGAAGTAATCAATATGTGTGGACTCTTACATAAAATTAGGTACTATATCAAACATGTCTTAGTTGCTGAAGTTTATGTTATTGTTGTTAGAGGTACATAACCATGTTTTATCTATTTTGTAAAATAAAATTACAGGAACAAACTTGCATTTTTTGCGGGATCCATCAACTCCCCCGTGCGTGAAAAGCTTCTAAAATTTTGGAGAAATGACTCTGAGATCTTTGCTCATTTTGGTCGGCTTAAAACTCCTTATGCTGATAATCTACATGGCAGCAAGTTTTGTCTCCATGTAAAAGGTTTTGAAGTCAACACAGCACGTATAGCAGATTCATTATATTATGGTTGCGTTCCAATAATCATTGCTAACTACTATGATCTCCCATTTGCTGATATAATAAACTGGAAGAGCTTCTCAATTGCTGTTGTAACTGTAGATATCCCATTGCTCAAGCAAATACTTCAGCAGATAACTTCTGATGAATATTTATTGTTACAACGCAATGTCTTGAAGGTGCGCAAACATTTCCAGTGGCATGTTCCTCCAATCGATTTTGATGCCTTTTACATGGTGATGTATGAGTTGTGGCTTAGACGAAGTTCTGTTCGAACTAGTGCTTCCTTGAATCCTAAGTAATGACTGTATTTTCCATTTTTTCCACATAAAACAGCATCCAAGTTGGGATTGATCTATAATCCGTTGTTCTGAAATAGAATTCCCAATAAGAAAATTAGAGAAACAGTAATTTTTTTCACTCTCCTGCCTGCTGGGCCAACTCTAGTAACTAAACAGTAGGTTTTTCATTGTAAAAAGGACTCCATTATCATAAGTTTTTATCCACCTTTCAAACATGAAACCATGGTGAAAGCCAAAATTCATTCTAGATTACACCAACAAGATTCTTTATAAATAAAATATCCAAAGGTCTTTATAAATGGTTGGCTTTATTTCTGATAACTGCTGAAGAATTTGTTAACCTTAAACATGTTTAAGACAAGTTTTCATTGCAGAATGTGAAACAAAATGTGACAATAACTCTTAATACACATTTTCTATTTAACTTTTCATTTTTTTTCTGATCCTGACGGTATTTAATGGATGTAGCTATCGGTTAATTTACTGAACCAGTGAACTATATATAATTATTGATTGTATTTTCAATCTCCATTGTTCATGCCCCTCATTGCTACCATGGGGAAGTCTTCTTCCTTCTGCTACCAAATCTCTCAGCATCATTTCTCAACATCTTTTGGTGGCCCTTTCTTTTTCTTACCTTTAAGTTTAGCGATTTCTACTTTTCTTCTTATTTTCTTATACATATGTTGTACAACCTCAAAAGTCTTCACCAGTACAGAAAACAATCTTTACCCTGAGTATTCTCCAATATCTTCTTTAATCCAGCAAATGATTCCAATTTCCATGAAAAATGTAAACTGATAATCTAGTTTAGATGAACCATCACTTGACGTTACAAATGAAATTGCTTGCAGGAACCAACTAGCTTTCTTTGCCAGACAAGTTAGCTTTTTTAAAACACCGGAGAAATGACACTGAAATATTTGCCCATTTCGGATGACTTGACGGCGAGGAGCAACTTAGAAAGCAAGATCTCCATTTCTGTCTCCATGTCAAAGGCTTTGAAGTTAACACAGATAGAGTAACAGATGCATTACATTATGGTTGTGTTCCAGTGATCCTTGCCAATCACTATGATTTCCCATTTGCTGATATTCTCAACTGGAAGAGTTTCTCAGTTGTTGTACCCTACATGGATATCCCAGTTTTGAAAAAAAAAATCCTTCAAGGAATAAGCTGGGAAGAATACTCTTGGCTGCAAAGCAATGTATTGAAGGTGAGGAAACATTTCAAATGGAATGTTTCACCAGTTGATTATGGTGCATTTTACATGGCTATGTATGAGCTGTGGCTCAGAAGAACTTGTGTGAGGGTTCGGTTAAGTGCTTCCAGGGAATATATATAAATACTCAGAGCTCCCTACATTTTTTTTTTGCCCACTTTTTATTTGTTTTTCTGGTCTGTCATTTCTTACATGGCAGATGGACCATGATTGTTCAACTGAACTCCATGAAGCAATAGCTTGAATTTCATCGAACTTTCCATCTTCTTTATTCATTTTTGTGCACATGATTGTTCCAAAGAAAGCTTTTTTTTTTTTTCTCCTAAAAATATATAGTGCAGTTATAAACTTTGGTTTAGTCTTTCCTCGGCATTAGAGTCATGCTCAGATCTCCAGATTTACGTCTTTATTTTATTTAAACAATAGAATGAGATACCAAGTGTAAACTTCATTGGATGGTTATTTTATTATTTTTTTCTAACTAAAATTTTTTTTATTTTCAAGTCATTTAAAATGAACAATTAGAAGTCTAGTTTGGACTAACACAATTTTAATAAATCTCTTTATAAAATATATTTATTGTAAACAAAATTTTGAGGAGATGATTTACTTATATTAATGTAAGTTTTATTATTTTTAAAATTTTTTAATTAAAATTGTTTAAAGCTAAATATTATGAATTTAATTTTAATTTAAAATTAAAAAATATATAACACTTATGTTAATGTAAGTAAGTTATACTCTCAAAATTTTATTGCATTTGTGTATTACAATTTTCTTCTCTTCTCTCAATATTTGAGTTTCATAATTGTTAACACAAAAAATTTTATGTAAATTAACCTATAAAATATTAAAATTTTAATATTAAATTTTAGTGAAAAATGATAATTTTTGACAACTTCAAAAAATTTGTTCCTTATCATTTAATATTAAAGATTATCTTTTATGTAAAGATTAATGTAAAGATGACCCCAAACAGAAAAAATATTAAAATTTATAATTTCTTTAACAAAAAATTCTTTACTATAGAACTCTAATGTCTCTTAGCTTTTGAGTTTTAATAAGGAGTAATAGTATTTTAAAAGTAATTAAATATTTTATCTAATCGTATACTTAGATGATATTCCCCATTAACCTGATAAGGCAATAACATCAAAACTAATTTTTTTTCCAATAAAATGAATTACTAAACATTAAAATGCAAAATCAGAACAAAAGACAAAAAAAAAAAAAAAAAAGGTCTTTCAGCGTAGGTACTTTTTCTAGTAAAAATCACCAAGTTCGCTAGATTCACTTCTGTTTGTTCAAAACTCGCTTACGCACAATATTATGAAAAAACAAGAGCAAAAACATAAACTTCAAACAAATCTTTGTTTCAGAACTAGGGTTCCTTATATACAAAAAATCAATAAACAATCTTTTTTTTCTTGTTTCTTAGTTTCTTTTGTCATTTTCTCAGAAAAATTCACAATTTTTTTTAAAATTTAATTTTCGTTTCCAAAGAGACAAATCTATCTTAAATCCCAATCTGGGTGTTTTTTTTTATTTTGTCTTAGATACTTTGCTTCCTATACAGATTTGAACTTTACCCATTTCTCAATATCTGTTTGCCAGCCAAACAAATCAAGGGAAAAGGAAAAAGAAGGTTTAAATCTTTTATTCGAATCTGGGTTCTTTATGTTCCTAAGTGGATCTCTAATTCTGGGTTCTCTTCACTGGGAGCTTACATTACTTTCCAGGTAACAGAAAAAGTATTTATTTTATTTTATTTATTTTACTTTGATTTGTTTTAATGTGATTTTCGTTTGAAATTTTGATATATATTTTGGATTTTTGGAGTATAGGGAGAATTGGGTGTTAAACTCAACATCCAAGAAGCAAACTTGATTTGATGAGTAAAGATGGTGTTCAAATCTAAGATAAAATGGGTTGCATTATTTGTGTTGACTTTATCTTTGGGATCATTGGTGGCTCATCTTTCATTGACAAAGTTTTCAAGTATGAATTTAATCCAATATAGCGCAAAAGATGCTTTAACCCATGATTTTCCTATTATCGGATCACCGGTAAGTTTTTTTTTTTTTTGGGATTTGGATTACAAATGTTTTATCTTCATCTGTTTGCGTGTATGATGTGTTGATTGATGACCTTTGTTTTATTCTTATATGTTGAAGGGTGGCAGAAATAAGAGGCTATGGGGTGCTGTGAGGTCATTGGAGTCTTTGCAGCCATATGCAAACCCAAGAAACAGCTATCCTGGTAAAGAGTTTTGTTTAAACTACCTAATTATGTATTTATGCTTCCATACTGCCAAAATTTAACTAAATGTTCTCATCTATTTCATTAAGAAGGTTTGTTGAATTGATATGATTTTAAAATGAAATAATGATAGATTTATCTTGTTGTGTAGGTGATGATAACTGTTGAACTAGAACTTTGCACATTTTTTTAATTAAATTGGATCATATCTTGAGCATTGTTGATTATCCTATTGCCCTAAATTTGGACCTAAATGACAATTTGTGATCAATTGAAGAAGCTGGAAAGATGATGATTTGTGCAATTTCAAAAATGTTAGAGCACCTTTAATCTTTGAAGCAGCGTCAATACTTTGTAGTGCTCTAGCTCAAGTTGGTAGATTGTTATCTCGAGATCAGTTGAAAATTAAATTTCATTATTTGGTTTGTGAAGGACAGCTGAATTTGTCCCCATGAAACTGACTAACCATAAATATCTTCATATTTTTTCTTGTTATCAGCAATGGAACTCCTTTTTTCTTTTTCTTTTTAACCATTTTTTATGGTTAAGGTGTGTGTGAGATTTTCTTGATCTTGTTTGAAGTGAGGAACTCTGCTGTTTAATGGGTTGGGACTTGGGAATGGGACAATCTCTGTGGCATTTATCCTACATAGCTCTACATACTGAGCATGTATAAGAAGTTTTGCTTTGTTGATGAAGATGGAGATATGCACATTAGTTTAGGTTTGTGACAAAAGTGGTATATAACAGGGCAAGCAATCTTAAGGAGTTACTGAAATTACAATTTGCTTTGTAATTTCTATGACAGCTGTTAATAGGTTTTCTATAAGAAAAAATAAAAGTGGGGATCTTTATGATAAGTGTAATCTGAAAATAACTATAAGTGGAAAAGTTGGTGTATTCTTGATTTTTACTACATAAATTTGGTTAGAACTGCAATCTTCTGTTTACTTTTCAATTAAACAAGATCGTTACTTGTTGTTTAGTTTTGTCTATGTTGCTTGATAATTGACTAGGTCCAGATAATTCTTTTAGTCTGTTAATTAATCTTCTCTCTTTTAACAGTGCCAAATGAAAATAATAATGGTTTCATCTATGCAAAAATCTATGGTGGGTTCGAGAAGATAAGATCTTCGGTACGATCTATTAGATGCATTAAAGTCATCTTTTTTTACTATTCTCTGTTGGCTGTTCATAACATTTTTGTTAAATTTCTAGATCTGTGATCTTGTCACCATATCCAGGCTTCTAAATGCTACTCTTGTAATTCCAGAGATACAAGAAAGTACTCGTTCAAAAGGCATCAGGTACAGTTGCTTAATGTATTTATTATAATTTCAGTTTCAAGCCCTATATGTTATAATTTTACCCCTTTCATTGTTATGCAGTTATAAATTCAAGAGTTTTTCCTATCTTTATGATGAGGAGCAGTTCATTGCATCACTTAAAAATGATGTGAATGTTGTGAAAAGCCTGCCTCAGCATTTGAAGGCTTCAAAAAGAAGGAATGAGTTCCCTACTTTCAAGACCCAAAATTCTGCTTCGCCAAATTTTTATGTTAAAGAAGTTTTGCCAAACTTGAAGAAAGCCAAGGTTGTTGGGTTGATTATTACGGATGGAGGGTGCCTGCAGGTAGTTCGAAGTCTTGTAATTGTAAATAATATATTTGTCATAACTGCAAAAAAATGTTTGACAAAGTGTAAATCTTTTTCAAATATTCCTCTGTGTATTCTCTCTAACTGTGAAAATTGCTTTGCAAAGTGCATGTCTTGTTCAGATTAACCTATCTGCTCTCTCTAAATTCAATGGGCTCGGTTCTTACTTCATTGGCCCTTATTTAGTTTTATCCACATAATGGGCTTTGACTTTGTGACAAATGAAATTGTCGAAAAAGGAATTGGTTTATGCATATCTCTTATGTTATGTATGTTATTGACCTCTCTGTGTGTGCATGCACATTATAATATCTCTGATATATCATCAGTTTTATGAAGATGCATAAGACCTTGTTCTGCACAAAAGCTTATGTTGCCAGGGATGATGCTTTCCAGGAGAAATAAAGATTAATTTTTCTTTTCTTGAGAAACATTTGAAGATAATTTTGGTTTGGAGCTGCGTGTCAATGTCAGACCTTAGTGTGCTATTGCAAAATAGTTCTAACGGACTGTTTGATAATCAATTTTATGTTTCTTTGTGTGATTTCCATGCTTAAGAGTCTTGGTAGTGATTGTACCTCTGTCTCTAGTATGAGAATTTCCTAAATTCATAAGCAAGTAACTAAGCTTCATGCTTTTGCCATGTTAGAAAAGGTAAAATATGCGACACTTAATAGGTGAATCTGATGTATCTGTTTCTATCTATTGTTCGAATGAGTTGAATTCATTTGACCACTCTCATCAGGATTTTTCTTATCATTCCAAGTTACTGTCTGCTCAGCTTGGTGTTGATTTCATTGCCTCTAGTTCTGGATTAAAGTGACTTTCTATTCTAGCAATCTGGGTTATTGGTTACCACTCATAGCGGTTTTCATTTGTTGTTATCTAGGGGTTATTGGCCCATCGGTGGCTTGGAGTTCCACATGCATAATGTTTATGTATTACATATTCATTTATTGAAAAATATTACTGTTTCTTGTGATTTGCATACTTTCTGAATTAATGACAAACTATAAGATTAATATTAAAGCAGTAACCATACACCTTTCAGTCGATTCTTCCACCTAGAATGTCCGAGTTTCAAAGGCTTAGATGCAGGGTTGCCTTTCATGCCCTCCAGTTTCGTCCTGAAATTCAGATCCTTGGCCACCAGATGGTGGAGAGGTATAATTTCCATTTGCCTTTCTACTAAAGTCTTAAGACACCGATGTATGAGTTTAAAATATATGGACATAGTCCATTGCTGAATCAAGATTATATGATTCCTTGTGCTTCCCATCTTCTGTTTGTTAATGTGTCTGCAACTATACTTACAAAACTATCATATGACTAGTTGTTATCCAATCTGAGCTTTCTAATCTTCCTGCAGGTTACGAGCATCGGGACAACCTTTCCTAGCATATCATCCTGGTATAGTAAGGGACACCTTGGCATATCATGGTTGTGCTGAACTTTTCCAGGTCAGCTATTTATGCCTTTCTCTTTCCTGCATCCTTGTCTAGCCTAAGTTGAATCTTTTATTTATCCCTCCTTATGATTTAATTTTCCTATAAGTCTATTACAAATTCAACATTTTTGACATTCTTTCATTCTTTTGAAGGATTTTGGAAATTTAACAAAAAATAATAAGAGGAATTCAGTTGACATGTTCGTCCAGTTGTATGTTATTTTCATTACTTCATCTTGGAATTTGGTGTTTCTGTAGGATGTTCATACAGAACTTATACAATACCGAAGGGCACAGATGATTAAGCAAGGGATCATTAATGAAGAACTAAGCATTAACTCACACTTGCGCAGAGAAAATGGTTCATGTCCTCTCATGCCTGAAGAGGTATGTTACAAATAGAATTCACTGTTGCAAACCAGGGTGTGGTGATGCTCTCAAAAGTTTTGGTATACCTTCTATGTGTTTATTTGTGTACAATGCCTTGATAGTTCCAACAATTTCCTTGCTTCTTTCCTTGTTGGAAGTTGTGCTGACTGAAATTTATATATCAAAGTTTATATGTCCTAATTGTTTGAGTTTTTATAATTTTCCAACCTCTAATAATGGGAGTGGACTACAGTAAAAAGTGGATTCTCAAGCATACTTTTATTGGTTCTGAATGCTAGTTTGTTTGGAAAGAATGGTGAGCAGCTCAGCATCCCTTCAGAAAGCAATCTTTCCAGGATCTGATTAGTCAATCTAAGCAACGTTGAAAATGAGGGAAATAGATTTTAAAAAGAGAAATGTTAATTGCTTGTAATTTTATGCTTTATTAGCATATGTTGCAACAGCCTTGGAATCACATACATAATTCAGTCATGACAAAAGTAATTGCAGGACAGGAGGAATAGAATGGTGAGAAAAACAAAGAAGGAAAGAGATGGGAAACAGGGGGAGAAAACAAGAAGGGGGAGAAATAAAGAACAACTTGGAAACAGAAAATCTGAGTTGATTCCAATGATCCAAAGCCTTTATAAGATTACCAAACTAGAGTATTTATGGTTACAAGCCATATTACCTTAATGTAAATGGGAGATCCAATCTAACCTTTTTAAAAATAAAGCATAATAAAGGCCCAAAATAGTCCTCCATCAAAAAGACACAACGATGTTTTAGTGACAACGGTATTGGATGGTTGTCCTTTACTTATATTTGTTTATTCATGAAATTTTGCAGGTTGGACTTCTTCTTCGTGCAATGGGTTATCCTTCTAAAACAATTATATACCTGGCAGGTTCTCAAACTTTTGGCGGTCAACGTCTTCTGATACCTCTACGTGCTATGTTTGTAAACCTAGTGGATCGCACTTCATTGTGCAGCAAGACAGAGTTGTCGGACTTGGTTGGTCCTGAAGCACCTCTTCCTCCAGATATTTTTCAACTACCTCATCCAAAAAGTGATGAACAACTTAAAGAAGAGTGGAATAGGGCTGGTCCACGGCCCCGGCCCCTTCCTCCACCTCCAGATAGGCCCATATATCAACATGAAAAAGAAGGTTGGTATGGTTGGATTACTGAGAAAGAGAAAGAACCAGACCCTTCACCTATGGATCTTAGGATGAAAGCTCACAGGTTACTTTGGGATGCCCTTGATTATATAGTCTCAGTGGAAGCTGATGCATTCTTTCCTGGTTTTAACAATGATGGTAGTGGATGGCCAGATTTCTCAGGCTTGGTTATAGGACAAAGGTTATATGAGAGGGCTTCTTCTAGAACGTATCGACCAGACAGGTTTGATATGCAGAAAGCTAAATTCATGAGTTTTTTGAATTGATTAAAGCAGTATTTCAATTTACCACTGAAACTGAAGTTATTCTTTTTTATGGTAATAAAGAGAATGAAACCCCTCCTAATTTATATCTAAATTACACTAAATTGCTTTGAATAAAATTAATTCATCTTTATATTTATGTCTAACATCATTTATTTCATTTCTTTAAACAGGAAAGCTATTGCTGCACTTTTCAACAGTACCCGTGATGATATGTACCATCCCAAGCGTAATTGGACACTATCAGCTAAGGAACATCTGAACAGAAGTTTGAGTGAAGATGGCCTTATCAGGCAATCTTTGTTGTCAAAGCCAACCTCTTTCCTGTCGCATCCGCTTCCTGAATGCTCTTGTAGAATTTCTTCTGTGGAAATCCGAAAGCAAATTAAAGGCAAAGATGGCAGACTTTTATATGGAGGAGAAGAGGAGTGCCCCAAATGGATGCAGTCAGCTGGGGCTGGAGGGGTTAGAAATGATTACACTGAATTGGCAGAAGATGATAATGATGTGGTTGAACAGCTAGAATCCGATGGTGCTGATGTCACAAGTAGCTTAACTTCACTGATTGATCATGATGAAGAATGGGATCCTAATGACTAATTGGATTTACAGATGATACAGTTTCCTCTTTATATCATCAACCAGTGGAATTCAGTTTCTGGTGAATTCTTCTGGAATGAAATTTTTTGAGACACGAGGATAACAGCTGAAGCCATTCTTTATAGTTCCAGGTCTAATATTTTCGGATGAATAAGTAGCCAAATTTTTGTCCTTTTGAGTAGTTTCTGGCTTATACATCAAAGTTTTTGAACGTGATAACAGTGGAAAGATTTGATGCAGTGATATGAATTACAGCCTGAAGCTAAAAGTGGGAGATAAGCTAAAACTCAGTGCTGTAATCTTTGAGGTGGTGCAATATTTCTTGTTGTGCGTCTTCAAATGCTTTTTTTTTTTTTTTTCCTGGTTAAAAAGAGTGTAAATTTGCATAGAAAAAGGATGTCAATGAGATAGTTTTGTTCTGACAAATTCTTTTACCATGTGATTAGTTTGGATTTTTTTTATATATATATTTTTTCATTAGTGAACTTTTTTGTTTGGTACTCGGAGGAAAATTTGTTAAAGGGCAGGATTATTTTAACAATTTGGGTCACTCATTTTATTCAGCGAAATTAAGTTGTTTTGATTAATGCCTCGATGCTATAAGAAATCTTGAAGATTAATTTGGTAATTTGTGAATTTATATATGTTTGTTTGTTTGGTATTAAATAAGTATAAAACATAAATTATAAATTCATAATTTACATTCACATATCAAATATAACATATATTTTTTAAAATTTTATTAAAATTTTAATTCATATTATTTTTATATTTATCTTGTTATTTTATCATTTAAAATTGTGAATATCATGTCATCCTATCATTTTTTAATTTGTGATAGATATTTATTTCATATGGTTGTTCAAATGATTTTCTTTGAAGACCAGTATAAAAATTCTTAAACAAACAAAGAATATTACACGTTCATGTTAATTAACATTTTCCACTGATAAATTAGGACTTGGAATCACCATCCAAAATGATCACTTAAAAAAAAAGATTCAATGCTTAGTACTTAAAAAAAAAAAAAAATGTTTAATCTAACACAAAATGAATTCAAAGCACGTCTGCAAAAGAAATCAACAAAGACCATGATATTATATTTTTATATCAAAAGAACATTAGAAAATTTTCAAATTTCAATCGTAACAGTATGCAAACGACAAAGACTCGCAACAAAAAGGATAGACCTCGAATTATTAACAAGAACAGCCGAGAGAGGAATGATTGAACGAATTCATATCTATATTTTGTATATAAACAAATTAATGAAAAAATCTAAGCACCTTTGTTGCTGCTCCAGGGCTTGATCACAGCGACGACAACAATTACAACAATCAGGAGAAGGATGATAATAGCAATGCACATCCACTTCCTGGAGTTTTTCTGTAATTTCTTTGCCTTTTGCAGTGCAGTATTACCCGACTGCACATGATCTACTGCACTTGAGACCTGAAAATTTCAAATGACGAGGAACTCAGTTTATGGATCCCAAAGGACTATCCATACTGCTTGTGAGATATACAATCGATGTCTTATCAATTGTTTTTGAAGATTCTGTGAACTAGTTAAAATTACCTGAGATTCTATGTTGTCAAGCATGTCCCCTTGTGCATCAATCAGCACCGCCATATCCAAAAATATCTGCATGAGGAACATTATTAGTATGCATTCAAAAAATATGTCCACTCCATATGATATTCAACGCAATTTCTTTCCTAAAGTGATCTGAAATTTTCATGGATCTGATGATATTGTACAAAGTGCACATAAATGAAATGATTCTTTGTTCAAAACATTTCTGAAGGACATTTGCTCCAAATGATTCAAAGACCAATGACCCCACAATTCATAATAAATTCAGGTATACACATAGTATGCATATATCAAAACAAAATGAGCACCACTAGTGGTATATATGCTTTTCACCATGAAATTCAAAGGCAATGAATCTGATAATTAAACTTCAAGATTTTTTTTTGGACATGAAGCCTAAATTTAGATTTTAATAATTTGATTATTATGATCAAATCGTTGCACCTAAAAACAAACTGATCAAGTACCTGTTGTAACTCAAGAAGCTTTCTCTCCAAATCTCTTACCGCTTCATGTCGCTCGTGAATTTCAGAAACAGTATCCATTATCTGCAAACACCAAATACTAATTTAGCCATAGCCAATTTCTAATCACGTATCTGCTACCAAATCACAGTCTCATTAAAATCCAACAAGGTAATTGCCATTGCAGATTAAGAGACGGGATAGAAGAGAACATTGAAAATCAGTCCTTGAGCTGTAAAATGAAAGTTTAATTTTGAAACTCTAAAATAGTTTATATCCTATCCCTCCAGTGAATTCTACAAAACAAAGAAGGTTTTAGGGATGAAAAAACAATATTAGCTTCCTGAAATTGCTGAAGAAGTAAGAAAATACTATTAGCATCAGGGAAGAAATAAGAAAGTTTAAGACAAACCCGGCCTCGTCCTTGCTCCTGAATTGCTTTCTGGAATATTTGTTCACTATCTCCAGTATCAATCAATTTTTCAATTGTCTGTACATGTTGAACGGTCAGATATGTGCTAAATAGGATAGAGAATTATTCATAATATCAGGAGTGAAGCAAATCACACCTCTTCATCAGGTCTTGTGCCCGTCACTGAAAATCATAATAACCAAAGAAGACAATATTAGCTCCATATCATGCATGTTATAGCAATTAAATAAGTATAAGGTGAGCATCTTAACCTGTGAAAACACGTCTCTCAACAACCTCCCGATACTCTTGATGGATGGTTTCCCTCAAAGTCTGCATAGTTAATACAACAAACATACTAAGGTTAAAAAAAATTGGAGTACCAGCTGAGCAAATAAATAACATCTTAAAATGACTATATCTGACCTACCTGAAATTCAGCCATTTTGTCTTTCAACTTCTTTTTCACGGCACTGCAACAAAAAGATGTCTGTTACAGGAACAGTTATAAGATATGATAAAAACTCATCAAGCCCAAAAGCTTGAAAAAGCATTTCAATTGAGGTGGAAACAAAATTGGCCACATAATTTTAAGATCATTCCTAGCCTTTCTTTTTCTCCGGGGGCTGGGGTGGGAGGGTTAGCGCTTTGAAATCATTAATATAATGGATAACAATCAACCATGAGTTAAGAAACAGAACTACTCTTTTCAATACTGCCTTAATCATGAATCAAACCTGCTGACTAGTTTATACACCATGCCAAATTGAATTATCATGAAACATGGTACAAAAACAAGCTTCGTTAACTTGAAGCCTGCATTCTCTCCATATGCCCCATGCAAGCATAGATATGAAAATGCTTTTAGATATAATATGCACATGTTCCAATATTGTAGAAAGCTTAGACATTGTAGCTTTAGCAATGAATACAAATAAAATTTATTTTTTTTGTTTCATATTTCTGGTTAATTTAACAAAATAAAACAGAAATAACTTTTTACACTACCACCAGTCATCCACATAGCAAGAAATAAACTATCACCAATCATTTATTTGAAATATCAACAAAAGGGATAGAACCCATGCATCCTTAAAACATGTGTCAGGTTTTGTCAGTATAAACTTTTCAACACAAGAAAAATAAAATAAACTGACTTCTGCTAAGCATATTTTAGATCCACGTTACCACCAGCTTTGATCATATAATAAAAGGGAATATGAAACAATAAAAAACAAAAAAAGGACGTATATTACAGAGTTGTTGCCATCCTCGACCGGTCTACACCTGTTCCTTTTCCGCATCCAGGCTTCTGCCTATTGGCTAAATTCTGCCCAACATCAAGAAAATGGCATGAGCAAAATCTATGAACTGCAAATAACCAAAATAAAAGCAGTGAGCAGCCTTACCTCTCTGTCCAATTCCTCAATTTTCCCCTTTATAAAACAAGAAACTTTTCCAACTTCATCAACATCTTTCTCCATTCGCTGCTTGATAGCTACACATGATATCATGAGCATTAAGTTCAAAATAATGTAGCTCAAATTCCAATACATGAAGAATAAGCTTTTATATATTCTCAATAGCAAAGTAATAAAAAAAAGATACAAACACAGGCCCCATCATTTTTTTTCCCGCAGCTTTAGTGAAACTATGAATGCAAAAAATATATACAACAAACTATTGCTTACATTTCATGGCAGGAGCCTTAGTCACTGCCTTTGATTCCTCATGTGCATCCTGCATGCAAGATTTGAAAGAAAACAGCATTAAAAAAAAACACCTTAATCACTATTAAATATTGTAGCTTACAAGCTTCATCAGCCACAAATCATCCTCAGAATTATGTTAGGCAAGTTTCAAATTTTAAGTATCAACCCATGTACATTATCTTGAACATGGATTTATGAAACAAGAAATTAAAATATTTATCACAATTACATTGGAATTCAATAACCAAGAATAGGTTACTTCATAATCTCACGTTTTAGGTCCTATGGCTAGAGAGAGTAGGAATGCAAGATACTAGTACTTTCCCATTGCAGTCCTTTTGAAAATCATAGAAACAATACTAAAGCTGACACTTTAAAATCTGGACAGAGGGCAAAAGACCAACTTTATCAAAGCTCTTGAAAGATCCAAAAAAAAAAAAAAAATTAGCTTTTATTCCATATTAGTCTAGTGCATCCATAGGAGGATTAAAAAAGCGAGGAATACACTTTCAGACAGTTTTGAGAAGAATTATACATAACATTCTCTAAAATTCAGAGTAGTCAACAAAACACTCAAGATAGATAACTTCAGGATTCTTGAAGCATTGATACTATACAAGGAAGAGAAGAAGACATTAAATCAAATACCTGAAGCTTTTTGAGTAGCTTATCCAGCTTCTCAAATTGTTTATCCATCTCTTGAACCTGGCAAAGACAAAACATAGTACTAGAGCACTGACTCAAGCTGGATTATACCATATTGAAGAATTTAAGTCCACCTAACCTACAGAATAAATATTAAGAGTTGAAACACAGAAAGAAGAAATAAAACTTGAAACTGCTTCGAACGCATTTCTGCCTAATGTACAAAGAACAATTATTACATTAAGAAGTGTACAGCACCTTTTTAAAGAAACTCTGAAGGCCCAGTTCTCCAGAATTCATTTGAGCTCCTAACTCGATATCACCACCTTGTGATCCTTGACCTCGAGGGATCTCAAATGACTCCTGCAACAAATATAAAACAAGTAAGCAGAACTAGATTCAACCAAGCTATGATAATAATTACTAAGCATAATTCAAGAAGGATAAGATTATCTAGTCATTCTAAGTAAACTAAGAATTCACAAAGATAGACATCTTAAAATATCATAATTATAAGGAAAAGCAAATTTATGTTGGCGCCAAAGAAAAATTATATAATAGAAGAAGTTTGCGATTAGTTTTTTTTTTTTTATTAAGATATGGGATGTAAATGACTTTTTTTACAAGCTCAAACTGTAAGTTCTAGTCTTCAACTGCTATAAATAACTAGTTAATTAGTTTTTTTTTTCAGAAATAAATTCTAAATTGATCCGACTCCAGCATAATTAAAGCATTCTCGATTAATTTTTTTTTATATCAACTTTTAGCTCACTAGCGTCTTTTTTTCTGAAGGAGAACACTAGTGTCCTAAGTAATAAGATTCAGTATTCAAAATTCTCAATTCACTTAATTTTCCTCCATTTTCACAGCATCCAAACAGAAAAAGCCAAATTAAAGTCCCCAAGTGTTATTTTTCCTTCTCTTTGTTAATCACAATCCACATAAAATTAAAAGAAAAACCCAAATTAAAGTCCCCAAATGTTATTTTTCCTTCTCTTTGTCAATCACAATCCACATAAAATTTCCAAAATGCAGCTACCGCAATCCAAAAAACCCTAGATCCAAACAAAAACCAACGCATACAAACAAAACTATATAAATAAATAAATAACAAAAATTCGAAAAAGAAATAAAAAAAGAGCATCATAATGTTACCGTTAGAAGGTCGTTCATAGTGGAAAGATGTATGACGTTCAACGAAGCTTCAAAGAGAAGAAACCAAAAATTAAAACTTTTCAAAAAAAAAAATAAAAATGAGAAAGCTAAAAGGAGATTATAAACAGATCTAATATAAAATGTGATTAATAATATTGAAGCTAATTATTATTAAGACCTGGTTTTAAACTTAAAACCAGGTCTTTTTTTAGGGTTTCAGGTTTTTCTTCGGTGATTTTTGGAAAAAAGATTGAAAAAAAAGAGAGAAAATGGAGAGATGGAAGAGAAAGAGAGAGATTTGCTTAGGAGTTGGAAAAGCAAAGCAGCTACAGAAACGTGGAGACAGGTTATTGAGTGTATGTGTTGTAGGGAATCCTTTAATCGTAACGTTCGAATTTGTAGGCCCCGATCTTTAACGGGTGATTAACGGCGATTATTGTCAGGTTTTAGAGAGAGTGATTAGATGCGGTTAATATACCTCTATCTTTTTCTTGGGTTCTTTAGCCATGAAGTGGAAAGTTTTGGCTTTCCTTGTCTGAAATTTTCGGATGGATTCTTGCTTTTTGGTTCAATTTGTATTTGTTTGTTTTCATATTTAACTTCTATATTATAATTTGTGTTGGTATAAAATATATTTTTTTATTAAATTTATATTTGATTTTTAATTAAAATTTAAATAATTTTATTTTTATTATGTTAATGTATTATATTTAAAATTATTAAATTAATTTTTGTAAAAAGATTTCAAAAAGCAAGTAAATAGATTTATAATTTAAAATATAATACGATGATATGATATGAAAATAAAATATAAAAATGATATGATTTAAAATTTTAACAATAATTATATATTAATTTAATAAAATAAAAAAACATATTTTATATTTTTTGTTGTCACAAAATCATATATAATATTATATTACAATATATATATATAAACTTGATAAAATTTACTTATATGAATACTTAGGTAAATAATTTTTTTAGATGATACATATGATAATAATAAATAATTATAATATATATTATCAAAATAATCAAATATAAAAAACTTTTAAACTAAATAATTAAAAAATAATAACTATTCAAATATTAATTTAAAAACGGATAAAAGAACATGTGATTATTTATTTTATTTAATATTATTTGTTTATTTAATATTATTCAAATCCACTTAAAACATTGAAATTTATTTAAATTAATAAGAGCATCATAAATTAGTATTTAAAAATTTACGTTTAAAGACTTAAAAATATCCATCTTAATACATTTTTTATATATCCAATTAAATAAGTAGATAAAAACACCTATTTAAAAAAATGGATAAAATCATGTTTAACTATTTATATTTTAAAATACTTGATATAGATTGAAAACATAATAGATTTTTGCTATTCTATTCTCTCTAAAACTTTTTTCTTTGCTTTTTTTATTTCTTTTTTTTTTTTCAAATTCTTCATTTAAAAATATTTTTTCATTCATATTTCATTTTTAAAACTTTATTTCCTCCCTTAAATTTCTTTGTTTTTAATTTCTTTTTACAATGATTTCTACAATTAATTAAAATAAATAATGAATCTTTTAAGAAAAAAGAAGCATTTTTTTGTCTCATTGACTATTTGATTTATTTTTAAAAAGGTTTTTGTTTTTTAATTTTCATATAATTATTGGTTAATATATATAAGTCATATTGCTACTACTCTAAATTCTATTATATTATGGTGAAAAAAATTTTAATTAGAGTTTTTTTATCACAATTTCTTTTTATAATGAAGGAAATTTTTTTATTATAAGTGCATGTACGCATCGAAAAGATAAATATTTAAGAGATTGAAGAATGTTTAGAATTTGACAAACTTTTCTCGACTTCTTAAATCACATTTTTGTCTTAAATTTAAAATTCTTTTATTTTTTTTATTGGCTTTATTATTAAGTTTCAATTACACTTTATCTTAATCATTAGTTTTTCTTATAATTTTTTAGGATCTATAAATACTTATTACATTTGCATTTTATGTAAACCTTTTTTTTATAGTAAATTTCTGTTTTTTACCAATTAAGCTATTAAATTAATAAAATGAATTTAATTAAAATTTTAATATTTTATATATTTACTAATATACTTTTCTAAATTAAGAGGGAGGTGAAAAAGTTATTTAAAATTTTTGTTGATAAATTATATTTTTATTTTGAAATTTTGTACTTTTAATTTATGAAATTAAAAATCAAATCAAAAATTTTAACATTAAATATATAAATTTAATTAAAAATAAAAAAGAGAGAAAATACAAATATTTAGTGATAAAAATAAAATTTTAAATCTACGAAAATTTTATATAAATATTTATTGAATTAAATAAAATACTATTATAAATAAAAATATCCCATGCATTTGCATGGGTAAAAAACTAATATTTATATAAATTTTTAATATTTTACACAATTAAAATACACAAATTATTTTATTTTACAAATAAGAGTATAAAATTTCACTAAATAAAATAAAATATGCGGTAGCTTGATATGGATATAATCATACACTTGCGATCAGCTTCAAATGAGGAACATTGGTCAGTTCAAATACAATACCATTTTCCATTACAACTTCATCTTCTATAGTGGTAGTTTCTCCATTTCTTTTTCTCTATGATTTGCAATATACTAATGTATATATAAAAAATTAATCATTTGATTTAAGTAATAATATGGGATTTTATTCTTTTTTTTTATAAACATTTTACTATATATCAGGAATTGCTAAAGCTAGTTCTAAAAAATATTAATGATGATGAAAATGGCTTCAAACAATTAGTAAACTTCAATGGCTTCCTCATAGCTTTTAGTAGGTTTAGTAGTAAGGCCAAAGCCAAATGGGAAGAGGGGATCATAATGTGGATCCCCAACATTCATCGGCAGTTGATCAACTGTCTTGAACCAAGTACGAGGAAGCTTGCCTGTAAAACCATAGTCACCAAACAGAACATCAGCCACACCTTGACCCTCAGTTCCTGGCAACCAAGCGGCAACAAGAGCATCGATAGTGTCAACATAAGGTTGGATCACGACAGGGCGACCAGATATTATGATAACAACACATTTCACAGCTCCACAGACATTTGTAATTGTGCTTGGACCAGGGTCTGGAATTGTCAAATTCATACTGTCACCATCATATTCTGCATATGGATGCTCCCCTACTACAACAATGGCGTAGGAAAAGTCACTGGACTTGACAAATTCGGTGTCAGGATTCTCCTCGTATACGACATCAGTGCTTGAATCGACAGTGTTCTTGATGGCAGTTAGGATTGTTGTGCCTGCGATCATAAGAAGGTTCTTGTAAAGGTTAAAGAATGTACAGTTGAAGAATTAATTAATTAGAGGGAGAATTCTTTGATTACCAATTGTGAGGTTGTTGCCACTCAACCCCTGCCACTCAATTGTCCATCCACCACATTGATAGCCCAAATTGTCTGCATGGCTACCAGCAACAAGTATTTTTGATGTCTTCTTGGGTAGGGGAAGCAATGGAGGATGGTCTGATTGTCCATTCTTTAGCAAAACAAGTGATCTTCTCACTGCTTCTCTAGCCAACTCTCTATGCTCCTGTTGAATTGGTTCGGAAAATTAGGACATTATAATCATCTTAATGTTTAAAGAACAACCTAGTTGAACTCGAGGCTTAGCCCAAATGGTTCACCTATCTCAGTAAGACTAGGGTTTGATCCCTAACATTTGCAATTCTTCTTTAAACTAACCTGACTCCCAAGTTGGTCGACCAAGCTGTTATCTGCTAGTGGGTTCTCAAATAGACCCATGACAAATTTAACTCGCAAAATTCTGGTCACTGCATCATCAATGCGGCTCATGGGGATGAAATTATTTTTTACCAGGAAGGTTAGCCCGTCGATGAATTCATTATAGTTGTATGGAACCATGACCTGCAAAGACGAATATAGTAAGAAGATCAAACACTTAATAACATAAGCATAAAATTCAACATTTAATAAACTCTAACCATGTCAATGCCAGCGTGGATTCCAGCTTGAATTGAGTAGGTATAGTTAGCATGAGGTGGAGATGTGATCCTGTCAATACCTTCCCAATCCGAGATGACAAAGCCCTGTGACAATGTGCAGAATCTGTATTATGTTCTAATATTCTTTTGTATGGTATGCTATTGATGGGGAAACTTTATTTCAATCCAGTGAGCAAGAGTTATACCCTGAATCGAAGTGTATTTTTGAGAAAACCGGTGACTAAATCACGATTAGCATGCATTTTAATGCCATTCCAGCTTGAATAGGAGACCATGATCGTTGAAACACCTTTGATAATTGAGGGATAGTAGCCTGGCATATGAATGCTAAGCAAACCATGCCAGTCTATCACTGTGTTGCCCTCATCTATGCCATTAGTTGTTCCACCATCACCTACATAGTGCTTAGCACAAGCTGCAACATTTTTCCTGGACAGCAAAGAAGGGGGAAAATGACAGGAATTAGTTTCAAAAGTTTCATACTGCAAATTCTGTAATCAGAAAGTTGGAAAGTGTTTTTTTTTTTCCTAAAAATAAAATAATAATAAATCAATTAAAAAGTTTTATGTCAAACTTGCATTTAAATGACAAGATATTATATTATTTAGTATGAAAATCTCACAATTTTATTAAAAAAATGCTACATAAATAAATTGAAGTTTTTACATATATATATATATATATATAATAACATATCCTTATAACATCGGAAAATAGCATTGGGGTTAAATTTAAAACATAATAACCTCTGGTGAAATGAAATGTGATAAATTGGCGAAATAATTTGTTATGTTGGCATTGTCAATGTACAATGAGTTTATCAATAAAATATTACTATTTCCGCAGTGGATTCCAGTACACTCTATCCCTTCATAAATAAATGGTAGGACACCCAAATGTATCGTAGATAAGAAGGCCAACAAGTTAATAACACGAAGCAGTCAAACTTTGTGTCGTGGATACAAATGTAGCCTCGACTTCTATTTTTTATTTGCATTTTATATGTGGAATTCAGGTCCACACCAAACTATAACAAGGAAAAAAAACTACCAGATCCAATGTCACAAGTCAATGATGAAAAAGTTAAAACTTTGTTCTTCTGCATGACATTTGATGGCATGTAACAAAAAGTTAACTATGAAAATTAAGGTTTATGTCTGAATCTGAATTTTAGTAATACTTGTAGTTTGTGAAATTGCTTACTTTCCAGCGACAAATGGAACGCCTTCTGGGGAGCTAGCAGGGATGTCTCCTTGTAATCCTGGTATAATCTCAGTCATAGCTTGAACAATCTGGGGATCTTCGCTGTAACTTTCATAACATCGACCCCATCTTGGATCTCTGCAAACCTGTTCAAAGAGAAGTTGTAAAAGGAATCAGAAGTGAGAAGATCACTTTTTCAATTTGTTTTCGTATACCGTTATAAGAAGTTCATGCATCCTAGAAATGAAAAAGGGGAAGGGGAAAATAAACAGGAAAAGGTAAATGAAAGCTACCGCTATACAAGGTGCAAAAGTATATGGAATGCCAGTTGCTCTGGTTTCAAGTGCTGTTGCAGCCCCAATTTTCTTCACTAGTTCAGGGTCCCTGGTTTATAAGAAAAATGTTTCACCATGGGTGTCAGAAATATCAGTGGAGAACCATATCAAAAGCTAACTAAGGGATGTCAGAAATAACAGTGTTGAACCCGGAATTTAGCTTGGTTGGTTCATGTAACCATCTTTAAAGGTGACATTTAACAGGTTCAGAATTTAAATTTCGGCACCTGCAATCCTTTTTTCTATTCACAGATTAAGCCCAACAGCTAAAAGAAAACTGATAAAATCCCTGATCAAACTTGCAGAAAAACGCAAGATTGGACTAGTACTGTATCACTGACTAAAGAATGGTAGATGAGTAAGGAAAATGTGATTAAAGTGCATCTACATGCCTGGTAGCACCTAGACCAATGTTGTGAGGAAAAATTGTTGCCTTGTAAACGTTGTTGTTGCCATGAACAGCATCAATCCCATAAATCATTGGAATTCCCAATCTGGTAGATAAAGAGCCTCTTTGAAAGTCATTGATCATGTTTATCCAAACCTCTGCAGAAGCTTGTGGAGCTGGGACACTTCCTCCACCACTCAATACACTTCCTGCCAAAGCAAAACCCTTTTTTCCTTGAGTTATGGCTTAATTACCCAAAAGTTACTACATTTGGTACAATTATTTTATTTTCTTTAAAGGGTGTCATGATGGATGATGCTCACCAATGAAATACTTCTTCATCACCTCAGCTGAAGCAACCCTGCGGTCGATTTGGACCATTTGTCCTATTTTTTCCTCTAATGTCATTCTGTCCAATAGGTCCTGAATTCGAACAGCCACTGGTTGTTTTGGATCTTTATATTTCATATATTCTGCTTTTGCCGAGGCTGTCAAGCAACACCAAAGCACAAGTCCCATCAAGAAGATGGGAATTCTTGCTCTTTCCATTCTGATTTTCTTCCAATTGCCTTCAGATTAAAGAAGAATATAATGCTTACTTAGAATCCCAAATTGAGGGAATAAAAGTTGCTGCAACATCTAGTTTAAGCAATAAAGATGCAGGAAAATATTAACCCATAAGTATGAGAAAAAACAGATGAAAATTTGGAAACAGAAAGTTGAAGAAAAGTATAAGCATCATTCCATGATGTTTCATGTTCAAATTCTATAGTTGCTTGCGAACCTAGAAGTAAACCAGAAGAGAGGAATCAAATGACCCACAACGGCGACACTAAGAATTGCAGAGAACCATCTATGAAGCAGCTCAAAAACAAACAAATAGGCAAAGAATAATACATATTGAATCGGCAAAAGCACTCAATTTTAAGTATTTGAAGCTCTGAAAAAATCCCATGAAGGAAAAAAAGTAAAAAGGAAAAAACCAATGAAGGGAAAAAAAAGATATGAGCAAGGCTTGTTTTACATGTGATTATAATTCCAACTTTTCAAGGAAGAAGAGATTGAAAACAATATGATTTTTCTTGATTTTTGCTGGTATGACATATATGAAATGAAAAACATTAATATAACTGAATGTAAACAGCTAGTCAGGTTAAGTTGAATAATACATTTCCATTCTTTATGTAAGTTTCTAATAAAATATAAAATATAGC
Organism: Durio zibethinus; assembly: GCF_002303985.1. The sequence continues at coordinate 3,051,240 of NW_019168481.1, forward strand.
AATGGCTGGTTTCTTCTCCAATCTTTTCTCGACTAAAAGGCATAACCAACTAGGAAGAAGCAAGAAAAGAAGAGAGTTTAGAACATACAGAAAAATCCCATAATTTTACTGGCTTAGAACATACAGAGAAGTCCCAGAACTCCAATTGCTTCTGATCCTTAGAAAGAGACACAGAAACAGAGACCGTTAAAATGTCAAAGGAGCGGGTTGGACATGAAAGGAAGGACACGGTGGTATTTATAGAAGATTCTTTGAAAAATTTTTTTGATCAAGATAATAAAAAAGTACTTAAATTTTATAATTTTATTTATAAAAATTATTATACTTTTATTACGTTCAAATAAATTTATAATTTATAATTTATATATAAATAAATATTTAATATTTAATTTATATTAAATAAATTCTTAAATTTTTAATTTATACTTAAATAAACGTATATTATAAAATTTTATTTAAAAAATAAAATAATTCGAAAGCTTTTTTAATATTTTAATTAATTTTTTTAAATTATTTTCCTTATTCCATTTTGAATTTGTGCAAGAAAAACTTGCTGAAAAATTGGAGATTTGACTGGTAGACAATCACGTTGATAATATTTTTTCTTTGGGCTACAACACTTTTTATGAGCCACCTCAGCATGATTGCAGCTTCCAACAAATTCTACTTCAAGATAATTTTTTAATACTTTTTTATAATTGTAATATTTAATTTAATAATTATTATAAATATTTTATTCAATAATAATTGATGCATGGTTTTTGTTAAAAAAAAAAAAAGATTCTTTTCCATTTTATCATGACTATGACAAGTTTCAAGCAATATATTATATATTTAATAAATATTTTATTTATTCATCACGTGATGCTTAAGTTAACGAAATAGAGATAAGATTTCAAAAGAAAAAATATATATTGTTGTGATTTTTCACAAAGCCAACCTAATTTTTTGGTCAAAGAAGGAACAAATTAATCGTACTTATTTACTATTTTGTCCCGTCGGTGTCTTCGAAAATGATATTGTGTAGCATCAAAAAATAACCAAAGAAATGGTCAAAACTGAACCTTTTTACCTTCGTAAACAAGAATAAAATAATAAATTCTAATTAAAACTACCGTTGGCACGGCAAAGATTTTGTGAGTTTTCTTGATTTAAACGGTAAATTATGATGGACCGTTGGGATTAAGGTATTAAAATTATCATTTATAATTAAAAAAAATGTATTCCTTTTGTCTTTTTTTTTTGTTATTTTTTTAGATGTCTTAAATTTATGTCTTATTTTTTAAAATATCTAAAATTCTTATTTTTAATATTTTAAAATTATTTTTTATGATTTTTTTATTTTTTAACATTAAAAATAATGAAACTTTAATTTTATAAAAAAATTAAAATTTAATATTAAATATATAAAAATCAAAGTTTTTTTTTAAAATTTCATAAAAATCAATACATTACAAATATTTTGAGGTGAAGAGAGTACATTTTACTATTCTTTTATTTTTATTTTCATAAAAATGTTGTAATTTGGATTGTAAATATTAACATTAAAATTTTATATTTATTTAAAAATATTTTTAAGAATAATTATATGAACCAAATAAATTAATTTCTAAATTCCCGATATTCTATTTTTTAGTACTATTTGTTTTACTCTAATAGTATAATGTGGCTACGTAGCCAAAGGGATGAACAAGAAAGTGCAACCCCCAAAATATATTTTATGTTCACTAAGCTGACTAAAATGTCTAATTTTGCGTTTGTAAACATTCCAAAATATGAAAAGAAAATGTAAACTTTTGATGTTGGTGGCTGAATTTCTTAATAAAAATTTCAAAATTTTATTATTATTTTATGGTGTCCTGAGCTTAGCTAGGCATCTTTCTAATGCTCAAAAAGAGTTATATGCTAATGGACAGATTAATTTTCTAAAGAGATTGTAATTTTTTTTTTCTCTCTCGAATTAAAATATGATATTAAGCCCTTTGATTAGGTGATCACTCGCTTTCAGAACTGCTTATAAACATTTGTAAAAAATAGGGGATTCTCTGTTTCTGATTTCTGGTTAAAGACAAATTTTAATTTGTGGTTTGTCATGGCCATTAAGATCTTCATTATCTATGCTGAGAAGCAAGAAAAAAAAAGATTAATGAAATTAAACTCAGAAGAGAATTTTCGATTAAGTGAAATGAAAAATTAATTGAACAATCGCACAAATAGTGTCAAAATCTATTAAAAATTGCTTATTTTCATTTTTTTTTATATTTTAGATTATCAAATATTTAATCTTGATTATTGAAATTAAGAGTTTAACATTTTATTTATTGTTGATCATTTTGTGTGTAAAAGCAATTGTCCCGAATTTACAAAATTTTAATTAGATTTTCCCTTTAAAAATGTTATAACAAAAGTACTTCAAATAAATCTTTCAATTTTAAAAAATAAAAATAAAAATTCGAATCCGATTCTTTAAGCAGCAAATATGTGCACTTACAATTCAGTTAAATGCTCAACAGCAAAGCATTCATGATTCAAGCGTTAATTGTGTTACAAATTCATTGACTGCCCATGAATGCAAGAGCCCATCGCCATTTTTCTAACATACAAGTTCTCATTTTTGCTACGTTCTTTATAATTCATCAAAGTCAATGAAATAAATCGGAAGGTATTTAGAAGAGTAGAACTCTGAGAAGATAATGATGATGATGATGAGTCGATGTTGATTGTTGGGTTATGAAACATTCTTATCACAAAAAATGAGTTTGAATCCTACTGATTGATGATATCTAATCAAACTTTCTGCACAACATTATCTTTGCTTGTATGCCGCGTACACAACCGACCTTTGACATATCCACGGACTTCCATCAAACAGAAACATTAACCTGATCAGTTTCTGTTCAAATTGTCTCAGTTTATGTGGATGTAAACAACAAATCAAGGTTGAACAGTTGATTTTCGGTCTTATGAGATATGCTTGAGACCGGTATTAGTGTTTGGCAATCTGGTTGAAAAAAACACAACATTCGGCTGAGAATTCTGACTATTCAACTTTTGCTTCTTTGTTACGCAAAGTGAATGAATAAATGTAGCTGGAACAAGTTGGTTTGAGGGAAATGGCGACAATAAACTTGACCTTCAAAGTAGTTTTTACCTAGATGAACTCCAATTTCAAAGTTTCAATCCGTATTTTGTCAGTGAAAAATACAAGTTTTTAGCTCTTTTCATTCTGAAAGATTCAAGAAACAGGTAAAAAAAATAGATAATATCTTGTTTTCTCTGCACCATTTCATAGGAAACAATCAGAAATATTGACATTCAGGGCCAAATATTGCAAGCCAGGCTGAGGTACGAGCAATTGGAACCAATTAACTTGTACCAATCAAAAATTTTTTTCTGCTTTTGGTGTCCAACAACATCGGAATCCTTGTGTGAACCCAAAATTTAGTTAAAATGGTTCATGTAGTTATTGCTTCCAACAAGTTTAGGGTTTCAATTTCAGCATCTGCTATCCATTCCTTCTCGTATTACCAAGCCTTCTTTTATACCCCGGAAAAAAAGATGTTACTGATGTTTACAAGAACAGTGACATGGTGCATATGTAGATTTCATAGCTGATTTTGATATCTTAATGGCATTACAGAAGAAGAAAAAAAGACAATGCCCTTATCACTTTTTCAACAGTTGAGCAAAGAAGTGACAGACAAGCAATATAGAACAAGGTTATTTGAACTCTTTGAAGACATTCTACTTTGGCTTGGAATTCATCTGATGGAAAGAACGAAACCGTGTTACAATTACAGCTGTTATGAAGTAATGCAACAAAAGCTAAAAGATAAAAGAGGCCAGAAGAAAGTAAACAATCCAAAACAACAAAGAAAGATTAACCGTGCTACCAATGTTTTGCATTCAATTTTGTCATAAATGTCGATATTCAGGCTTATCAGTTATATATGTCTACAATGCATGCAATGAAGACAGGAATCAGTGTCGTAATATGGTTGAAAAAACAAAACTATAGGCTGAGTTTTTCAGGCAATGCTTTCTTTCTTCTTCCTTCTCAAAATGTGATGTATAGCTAGAACAAGTTGGTTTGATTTGAATAACAACAATTACTTGCCCTTCAAAGCAGGCAGTTTTTGCTTAGAGAAATTCTCTATGGCAAATCCCATTTTGTCACGAATTCAAAGTTTTAACACATCATTCTAAATAGCATGTTGAAACAAACAAAAACAAACGACACATCTAACCTCATTAATGGATTAATATTCAAGCCCAAGGTTTAGGCTTTGTAAAGCTAGTGATCTGCCAAATTACTTCAAACCAGGTAAAATCGTTTCGGCTGATTCTTCGAGAATTCCCATGTATCAGCGGCTTTAGTTGACCAGACTTTGTATGATTTTAATCCAATAAAATGAATCAGCCTTATTAGTTATTAGTCACGGGAATCATTGTACCCTAGACAGAAACTTGGACACAAGTCACTTAAAAAATCTTGGAAAATGGCAAAGATCATTGAATCACTTGGTGTATGCGTGTACTTTATTCATTCTTCTGAAAACTTGGATTATCTCCTTGTTACTGATATTTCCAAATATTGATTTTCCAACAATATTGTGCTACCCAGTCTGACCTCTACGATGGCTTTATTCCATTGAGCAGACTAGGCTCTCATCTTGATCCAAAGAGAAATCATTTCACTGATGTTATGTAGATTTGCAAGCTATCCATTCTTTCTATCTTGATATCCCTCAACAAGTAAGCAATTATATTTGGGGTGTAAGGTCATATTTAGTGTATAGAATAATAGATAGGATTTATCATTTTATATTATATTTAATTTGTATATAAAAAAATGATATGAATATAAAAAAAAATTATCATTATCTTAGTATAAAATGATTGAATCTTCTTAAAGTGAAAATAATTATTTTTAATAAATAAAATTAAATTTACATATCTATTATACTCTTAAAAATTATATCAGTAATTTAAATTATATAAATTTTTAAGAAGAATAATTTTAACTAATAAATAAATTATTTTATCGTAATTTTTGTACATATCAAACATAACATAAAATAATATTATTAAATCTAATCCTATTTATAATATCATTTTATTTTATTTTTTCATAATGTTATATACTGAATATGATCTAAATGAACACGATGAATAATTTATGAAGATGCTCCATTTTTGTTTATTTATTAAGCTTAATAAATGATTATAAATAATATTTTATTATTTATTAATTAAACCAATAAATTATAAACCTAATAAAATTTATTTATATTCGATTCGTTTACACTTAATGATGTAAACTATTAAAACATTCGATGAATAATTTTTGAATAGTTTTAATTTTTATTTATGTTTGTTTATTAAAATAATATTTCAATGCTTGTTAATTAAATAAAAAAAGTTACAAAAATAATAAAATTTATTTGTATTCGAAATTATAATATCATAGAAATTTTTTTCCCAGAAAATGATATATATCATAGAATGATTATTTATTAATTATTCATTACCTATTTCTTTCTTAGCAAAAACGACTAATTAAATTACATGAAAAACAGCCCCTTCCCCATAAACCTACATAATTCTGTCAGACAAAGCTGGAAGCCTTCGGAAGAAGTTCAACGCCGGCGACGTCATTTGATCCCTGAACAGTGGGTGCCGGAGATAGTAGAATCCAAAACGCCATCGCTACCATATTTGGTGGTACCAAGTATAACATGAATGCCACAATGAAACATAATCCCACAAAAATCACTGCGGCACGTGAGTCCCGCCACGTCACCAAAACTGGTTTACCTTCGCCCTGCGTGGCAAAATCACCCAATATGTTCTGCACACGTGCTCCAACCACCCGTAACTTATCGTACCTCATACGTATAACATCCGGTGATCGGGTGCTTGGCGTTGTATCGAAATCTTCATCACCTGCATCACGATGAACGGTTTTAGCCATTGAGATCTTAGGACAAAAGTGGGGCAATTTCTCCCTTGATCTAAACATATAGTTCCAAACTCCAATCACAAACACGTAAAATGCCAACGTGGGGAAGATCAAATCGGAGAACTACACTGGCATCATCAGCAATGCATGGACAAGTTTTGTAGCCGTTGATTTCTTATACGCACATGTGTTCTCTATCCACCGTACGATATCGATCACACCCGATACCACATTGACTATCCATGACCAATTTGCACGTTTTTATCCATGACAAATTGGAGCCAGTCGCATCAGCCCAAACAGAAACTTCTAGAAATGAGGAGGTTTCTGGTGTGTCGCGGGCCAAGCCGAACGTCTGGTCCCACTCAAAATGCTTGCCTTTTGGAGCGCGTTTTCGTGTCGAGTGGCAACCGGCGGTGGCGATTTTAAACGACGGATTTCCCATTGGTGGGAAGGGAACCTGCTTTCACCATTTTGACGAAAACATAATGCATTTTTTCAACAAGATCAAATGAGGACAGCTTGATTGGGTTATGATCAGGTGGGTCCACCGAGGAAGCATACTTAGTTGGGGTTGCTGGGTGTTTCGGCAACTTTAATTTCCGGCATAGACCCCGATGTAGTTGATGCCATGATATCCGGTTCTGGTTGTGGGTCCCAATTTGTTGATGTAGGCTCAAGCACAATGTTGTCATCATGATCATCAGGTTCTACAGATTGCGAATCTGCTTTTGGCTACACTTGATCAGCTCCACCAATTTCTTCTCCCGCTGGCGCAGCTTCATTAGCCTTCTCACTTCTCAGTCTCAGCTCGAATCCAACTACGTAAATATTTCTTCTCCAAAGGATAACAAATCAAATCTTACCTTACTTAAAAAACTGTCCAGAACTCAAGTTCATTCTTCCCAGAGAATTGTTCCTACTGGTTGGCCCATGATTCTTATCATGGTAAACATCAAGTTCAAGTAAGTCATTGAAAACATCAGAGGGTTTTTCCACGTTTAACTTAAAAACCTCGTTCCATGTAGGGTTTATGTCCCTCGTAACTGTCCTTGTCCGCTTCCTTTGCCCATGGTAGTCGATCACAACGTAAGGACTAACTCATATATGAATCAGATAAAAATTTAAAAATTATATTTTGTATTTTGTGCATCAACAAAAATTGCCATATTATAATTGTCTAATTTAATTGAAACTTTCTTTTTATTATGACAGTAAAGATTCTTTGGATTTGGTTTTAGTAACTTTGTTGAGCTTTTGCTTCTAGCCGTCCTTGATCAATATTTAAACGAGCTCTGGCTTTGATGAGCTGAGTAGCATAAAATAAGGAAAAACGCATGGGGATGGAAGCTTTTGTCAAAGATAAGGCTCTTTCTTTTCGGGGTCACATCGACCATATTTTGTCACCTTCTTTCCAGCATATATTTGGTTTATAATTTGACAAAGTTGTGGCAATTTCCTGTGAAGTAGTCAGCACCACCACTTTCCTTTCTCACAATCCAATGAAACCCTGATTGAAACGTGTAGGACATTCTAGGCCATGCCGGTGGGGATCTACCCTTTGAAAGAGATGAATTTTTTATGAAGAAATTGATGATGGATACTAAATCTTGTTGGTTTTTCTTAGAAGAGGACATTGAGTCTCTGTATAAGAATATATGAAGTTGACAAATTTTTATTTGAAAAGAAGGCTATTTGGTTTTTCATGGTGTTGTGATTAAAATGGTGGGTTGGTAAATCTGAATAATTTTATTTCTTAGAGTCTAAGCATTTGCATATTTTCATTTCAGACAATAAAAAAAATGTGCGTAGAAACAAATAGTCAACCTATCAAAGGCAATAGAGGGAGAAAAAAAAACAAAAACTAATCATGAAACCACTAGAATAATTTCAATATGATCCTTTATCTGCTATAATTAAGGGTGAGAAAAAAAATTGAGAAAAAATAAAAAAATAATTTAAAATTATAGTGTTCAGTTTGATTTGGTTAAGATTAGTTTTTTTTTTTTTTAATTTCGTTTGGATATGTATTGTATATTAAATGTATATATTAAGTATAAAAATGATTTCAAATCAAGATGTGAAAAACAAAAAAAAATCGAATTTAACCAATTTATATATTTTTAATTAGTTTTTATATGTATTTTAAATTTTTATAAAATAAAATAATTATTTTATATATAAATTTATTTAAATATATTAAAAATTATATCAAAATAATATATAAAAATAAAAAATAAAATTTAAATCCAATGACCTGAATTAAACTAATAAAATTTAATTTGAATCAAATCAATTTCAAAAAAAAAATTCGATTTAAATTAAATTTTAAAAATTTATAATATTATATATTATTTGAAAAAAATAAATCGAATTCAATTCGAATTGTTATCAATCATAGCTCCTATTGGATTTTCAACATTACAGTTAAAAAGATCAAATATATACGTAGAATTGATAGGGCTGCAAATGAATCGAACATGAATAAATAAACATATGTTTGTGTTTGTTCATTTATTTTAAAGGTGTTCATATTCAATTCATATTCATTAAGAAAATTATTCTATTCATTCATGTTCGTTCGTTTAAATAATAGATTATTCATATTTGATCTGTGTTTGTTCAATTAAATTAAACGAGTTCGTTCGTGAATATTAAACGAACATATTCACGAATATATATAAATGAACATATTTATAAATAATAAATAAATCATAACTAAACAAATTTAAAAAACAAATCTTGAACGAATATAAATGAATCCAAATAAACATAAATGAACCTTAAAATAAATTAGGTAAAGGATAAAAATATAATTTTATTAGTATTATTGTAAATAAATAGTAAACGAATAATAAACGAATAATAAATAAATACATTTTAAATGAACTATAAATGAATTTATTCATGAACATAAATAAACAAATAGATAATTATTCATGTTCAGTTTATTTAATAAACGAACATATAAATGATGCTAGCGATCGTTTATTAAATTTAATAAACGAATATAAACAAACAAAAACTAAATATGTTCACGAATAATTCGTTGAAAACTCTGTTTACTTACACCCCTAAGAATTTGTCTTAGTCAAACTAACTGTAGGCCTTGCCCTGCTATCTCGGGAAGCAGTATAACAGAGCTAGACATACAAGTACCATGAAGTAATAGGTTACTTAAAACATGAATGTGGGGGTTCTAATTTGCTTTGGGAATTATATGTGGCCAAGAAGATATTTTTTTTCTAACAGCAAGTTTTGCCATTGAGAGATATGTGAGGCTGCTGCAAATGAATTCACATTTAAGTTGCCCTGCACTATGGTTAAGACTGCTTGGTTCTGAATTCTGATCTAAGTACATCATGAGAAAATCATTTTTCCTGATCAAGAAGAGTATTCTTCTTCCATGGAGGCACAGCCAAGGATAGAGCCATCTGCTGGCCTACACATGGGCCTGATTTCTCTCCAATATAACTCTCACCCCAGCCTGAACTGAAAGTTGCATTGGCCTTTATGTCGTCAACTGTGCACCATGTTTTATTTGATGGAATGAAATTTTCAGATGGGTTCTGCTCTGCCAAGCCTACCAGGTCACTCAATACATGAAATTACCTTTATATGATATGCCTAGGCACGCCATTTGTGGATGGGCTGCAACTCCTCCGACTGGCAACTACCAATTGAGTCAAAAACCAAGCCGAGCAATCTTGCAAATAAAAGAAAAATGTACAGACTTATCATATATCTTTCTAGGTGGATGATCAGTTTTGTGTAGAATTTTTGGATTTTAGGCCCACTATATTGTGCTTGTTTGGGCCTCCAAAAATTAGGAAAATTTACGTAATATCAATGTTTAAATTGATATTTTGATTTAGTAATTTTCTCAATTTTTATTAAATGTATTTGGAATATTTTTTACATTATAATAAATTTTCATAAAGTAAAAAATAGATATAAAAGTTTAAATAATAATAAAATAGTGAGATTAGCATGCATGAATCTTGTTATGTCATTGCAACATTTTAGATCCCAATATTTTGACATAAGAATAAGATAATAGTATAATATTATTTATATCATACATGTACATATTTATGTATATATTTTTATAAAGAATAGCTCAGGGAAAAGGGATAGAAATGAGAGAAAATGATTAAAAAGAAAATTTGGTCATTTCATCTCTATCAAGTGATTTTGTTCATGAATTTTTAAATGATTGTAATCTATCAGATATTCGGTTTTAAGATTACATAACATTCTTTCTATATACAAAATATATGTGTACATATGTATATAAGATTTATAAGATTATTACGTCGTTCTACCTCAATTGAGATTATTATGTCATTCTTTATGTCTATGTGTGTAATCACATGTGCGCCTTGTATATTTATGCACTTATATATATATTTTTTAATTTTTGCATAGTATCATCAATCCTTTGTGATTATATATCTAGGAATCTCATTTTATTCTTCAATATATATATATATATATAAATAACAATCATTCTATGAGTTAGAACTATATGAAAGAAATGCTTTAAATTCAAGCTAGAAATTAACCATACAAACCCTAAATGATGAACATGTCTAAGAAGGCAAATAAAAATGCACTGAAACATACTATATAGAAGATTTAAACTTCAATTTAAATTGATTTTTTTTCGAGATACCAAATATAACATATATATCAAGTACTAGCATTGTAATAAATTACATGCAAATGAGCAACAAAGGATGGAAAATGAACAGTTTGAGTAACAATTTCCAAAAGTATGTCTAAAAGCATTCAATATTTACAAAATGACAAAATAAAATGGACTAGTGTCTGTTGTCTTCTTTTTTGCATTTCTTTTCTTTTCCTTTGGAAATGAACTACCATTGATTAATTTTACCATGAAATTAACAGTGCCTCCTTGGAAATGAACAGTTTTTTGTTGGTTGATAGTACAAAACTTCAGAAAATTACATTGTAAATTAGTTAATAATATAATATTGCAAGTAATTTTTTGTACAAAACATGAATAAAAAAAAAAATCAAATTCGAACTTAACTAAATTGATTCATAGTGATATCCAGTTTGTATGTATAAGATTTAAATCTTAATACTTGCAGCTTCTTTTCTCAACCTCAAATTACAACTTTTTTGTAAAAAAAAAAAAAGACCCAATAATCATAAACTATATTATAACTAATTATTAAACTTGAAGAATATATACTTTGAGGGTTTATGTTATATCAATCTCTACACTGCTAGTAACATGTGCAAGAGACCACCTAAGAATACAAAGAGAACATTATTTAAAAAAAAATTTTTTGACAAATTGTATTGGAATAACTGAATATTGAAAAACAAATATTTCATGGATCCCACAAATTAATATCAAAAAGGAAACTTGCTAGAGGGATATAGACCCCTAATGCAGATAGTAGTTATCAATTATCATACAGCATAATACTAAATATAGTAAGGAAACAAATGATATAGTATACATGTCCTGCCTCATTTGTCTTGGAATATTCTAAAAGAGGAAAATAGAAAAGACTAAATATGAAACATCAATTACTAAGAGAAATAAGAATTAATTAGGGTATCTAACATATGGGATTAGATGAAAAATCACTACAAATATGTATAAATCAGAACCCTTAATGGTGATTTGATTAAGAAAAGAAATTAATGAAAACAAGTATATATAAAGCTGTTTCTTGCATGTATAATAACAAACCTGGATTAGAGATGGATGGATCATGGCCTTGGCTTGACTGTGTCGGGGGCAAGGAAAAGCATGGTGTGAGGAATGAAGCCTGGTCCGAGATCAATGGATCGATCCTTCCCTAAGTTATCAAATTATATAATAATTAAGAACTTAAGGAGAAGAGATCAGATGATTGTGGAGGGATCGATCTTGGATCAAACTTCATTCCATACACCCTCTTTTCTTTTCTTCTTCAAGAAAAATACATAGGTAATTAAAGAAATGGAAGAGAAGCTCCAAACACAGCAATATCCTAATTCCTCAATATATATATATCATTATCCCTCTCTATTTCTTTTTCTTTTCTTTCATGTTTTAACAATCAAACAATCAAGCAAATATAAAGGAGAAAGAAAGAGAGAGAAAGGCAAGGATGTTGGATCAAACTTCATTCCAAGCAACCCTTTTCCTTATTAATTTCAATGACCCTAGCCTTAGCTCTCTTTAGTTTCTCTGCTTTCTCATGGTTCAACAATCAAACAAGGCTACAAAAATACTCAAGTTCTCTGCCTCTGCTGATCTCTCTTTCATGCTCTCAGAAACAAATGAAATGAATGAATGAATGACATATATCCAAGAAGGAGAGGGACAAGGAAGGGAGAGAAGAAATAAACAAAAAGACATAAATGCCGAAAAGCACATGATGGACAGGTCACTACAGGCTTAAAATAATGAAAAGGCTGGTAGGTTTTGGAAGGATGGTATTGTCTTGTTCTATGGCTTTATGAAGAGAAAAAGAAAAAAAGTGAGTGTGGTTAGAAACATTGAGGCTTTTACAGGCTATCACTGCATGTGGAAAAAGATAATGAGCTTAGCACTGAAAATAACGAGGTAAAAAGGATTAAGAGCAGAGAAGGCCACGAGAGATTAATTCAGAGGTGACAATATGGGCCTCTACTGCATTTGGAATTTTATATTTTCACCCATCTTGTTTTAAGCATTAAATACATGGATTATATATACTTCATTGTACCTTTTATTATATAAGAAGTTGCAATGTGAAAGGGTATGCCGATATTAAAATCTAAACGTCAAATTTATTAGATATTATATAAATAAATTGAATTAATAAATTTTAAATTCAATAAAAAAATCATGTATTAACTATTAAGTCAAATGCTCAAATATTTATTATTTCATTTCCTATACTCATCTTTTTAGCCTTCTTACTTTTTTTTTTACACTATAAACTTATTTTTCATAAATTTGTTCACACTATAACATCAAACATGAATATTTTTTATATATACCAATTAAAATGAAAATTTTTTATATTCATCTCCATAAAAATCAAATTAAAAGATAAAAATTTAGGGATGAAAGAAAATATATCATATATATATATATATATATATGTGATAAAGTTGTTGGGTCTCTCAATAAAAAAATGTATATAACAACAATGAAGGTATCTCCATCAGCAAGAAAAAGAGCACCGCCCTCATCAAAAAGCATGATAACACCACTCATTTCCTTAGTACAATCATTTTTTTATTCATGTTTTTGCGTGTGACAATGGAGAGAGAGAGAGAGAGAGGGTATATTCTCAAGCAAACCAAAGTTAGTAAAAAAACATTGCCATTCGAGGAATCCCAATAACAAAGTTTATAGACCATAATAATTTACCTAAAGGCTTTGGTGTTATTTTGGGGTGAGGAGCCCAAATCATCATCCTAAAACAGTAGTTAGTTAGGGTTTTTTTTTTTGTTTAATATGGTTAGAATTTAAATTTTTATCGTTAAAATTAAAAATTTGTTATTCAATTACTGGTTTAAGCAACTATTGACAATTAGCTAGTTTAATATGTTCCTAAATAAGAAAAAAAGGTTGGGGTAATATACAATATATAGAAATAACCCTCCTACTAATCAATTATATATTAATCTTACATCAATGATCTTAATGGATCAATACATAGCAAAGTTTGATTTGAAAGATATATAATCTATGTATCTTTGAAAGTGAAACTTACCAAAAATGAAATGATGCATATTTTTCTTGGTGATTAGCAAACTTCAAGTTGTTTTTTAATTTCAAGTAGTCTTAAAGTAGGATTGTAATTAGTCTAAACTCTTGATTATATCTTGAATGTTAATGAATATCCTAGGCAATCTTGATTGACAAAGCTTAAAAGATTGTAGTTCTGGTTGGATTTTCTTGTCTGTCCAATAATTCATCCAATTGAAAAGGCTTTGAACCTAGGAAAGAAGTAAACACTCTATTCATAAGTGTTGACAATATATAAGAGAAATGGGTCCAACTTCTCCAAATGATAATGATCACATAACAACTAAGAAATTATTGGAGATTGCTTTAACTATTTTCCACAATGCTATCCAAGTTGTTATACCTGCTACCACTTAAAAAGGCTAGCTCAAATTTTATATCAAGTACAACCTCAAGTAGGTAGAGGTTAAGAAAGTCCAATTAGCAATCAATAAGGGAAGAAAAAGGGTCAATAAGGGAAGAAAAAGGGTTTCTTACATACTTAATTGTTCTGACTAGATAGATTAATCGTATATGACAAACTTATATATAATTGAATTCTCATCGATATTTAGCAAATTTTAAGTTCAAATTTCAATATTTAAAATTTTTTTTTCATATATAAACTATGACTTCCTTTAAAAAAAAACCTTCATATAATTAATTAAAGGAGATTGCTTCATGTTTAGAGATAATTTTATAATTATATGATTTCTCTATAGCAGTCATTTAACACTTTTTTATATATGATTTTTGTTCTTTCATTTTTTGCTCTGGTAAAATTTTGTATATGCATGGTTTAGTGTTAAATAAAATTAAGTTTTTAATTAATTAATGAGTTCATAATGTTCTTGAATTTTTTTCTTTATATTGGGTGTAAAACAGTGATTAATATTAAGATTAATCATCCCTACTGGGGCCATGGGATGGCATTGAACAATTTTCTTGCTTGCAAGGAAATGTTAAATTCTCTTGAAGCCAACAATGCCTAGTGAAATGGCAGCAGAGTACGGCAATATGTTGCTGGTGTGTCTCAGTACAATTGATCCTAGCTAAAAGTTGATGATTTCAAGTTTTAATGTTTTTCAAAGGCAATGTTGAAACTCACATGTGATGTAGGGTACCCTTAAAGCCAAGTTTTACAGGCCATCTTCATCAAACAAATAGCTCCTATCATATTTCATAAGTATCAATTATCAGATGGCCCATCCCTCATTCAAAAGTGACCATTTTCTTTGCAGATTCTTTTTCTCCTTTTAGGATTTTCTTTTTGGATGTTTCTCCTTTAAGGTTTATTATAGAGGTTGCTATATTGCCAATCCTTGACGAATTTATGTCTATGGACAGGTTCTTTTTCTTTCTTTAATTTCTCAGTGTGGATATAGAACATTTCAACTCCAGTAACCTTTAATTATTTAGCTTTGATATTGCGTAGTATTTTGGATGAAAATCAGTCATTTCTCATTTCTAATGAGGCAAATTCCTTTTCTATAACCTCATTTGTTCTTTAATAAATCCTCATGCTTAGCAAAAAAAAATAAAAATACAATGGACTTAGTAAATATTTTGATTATTGCACGTTGCTTGAGAATAGAATTCATGTCCCTTCGATATTATGTTTGTATTTCTTTTTTTATTAAGCGATAAAGAGTTTTTAAATTTTACCTAATACGCACATTCCTTCCCGAGCTGGTGTATCAGTACTTCACTCATCACATGATAATGATTCCGACCATCCATGCTTATATATTGTACCCATGCTATAATTGAAATTTGAGCTGAATTATGATCAAAGTGATGCTCATAGTAAGTTTTTAAAAAGTTGGGAAGCTTTTGTAATGCAAATAGGTTGAAAATATAGTAGATCACAAGCATTCAAATCTTTTGTGGCTACAGAAATTAAAATCTAAACTTCATATACTTTGAAGCCTAATAATTTCAGCATTATTATTTTGGGATGAGATGCTCCTTAGCTATCTTATTTAACAAAGTTATAATCAAGTTACAAAACAACATGAAGTTAGCATTACTAGAAGATTTATAGCAATATTTCATATACATATCTTGTTGTCTTTCCTCTGCTGATTATCAGCTTAAATAGTTTCTTTTTCATATATGTAGTTTTTTGAACTCACAATTTAATTTAATTGATTCATATAATTATTTTTAATAAATAGTATTCAAAAAATTTTAAATTTTAAATTTAATACTTATAAATTTTCTCATATTTTCAAATTAAAATTTTTTTAATAAAAATATTAATCCTAAAAATTTCTTTGGAGGAAGATTCGTGGCATATTTAGAAGTAAGCAAAAATCGGTTTAAACCGTTTAGATCGATCGAAATTAAGTAAATTTAGTTAAATCAATTTGATTTATTCAATTTTGATTATAATTAATTTTTTAAATTAATTAAATTAATTAACTTGATTAGTTTTTTATTTTAAAAATTAATAACCGAACTGATCAAATTAATTAATTTTTTAATAAATATAAGTAAAAAATTTGAAATAAGTGTTTTTATTTATTTATTTTTTAAATATTATTGAAATTATTAAATTCTTTAATGATTTAATTTGAATAATATTTGAATTTAAATTTTATTAAATTAAATTTATAAGTAAATAATTATTCATAATAAAAAAATATAAAAATTTTTTATTATTTAATTGAATTGATCAAATTAAATTGATTCTATCAATTCGATAATAATTAATTATTTAAATATTTTTAATTTATTTAATTATTTATTAAATAAAAATTAATTAAATTAATTATTAATTTTTTCAAATAAAATCATTAATCAATTACTCGTCCGTAAGCAAATTGACTGGTCCTGTTCTTCGTGGGATTATCAAATCAAAGAGGAATTTTCACCTTCAGTTTTTGCCTCCCGAGTACTCAAGTCTCCTAACTCACCTTTGGCCCCATCAAGGGTCCCCACAATATTTCTAATCAATCTTTTCGTTTCTGTTCCTCCCTTTTTCCTCTCCTTTATTTTCTCGAAGGAAAAGAAAGAAACATCTTGATGCTCGCATGATTTTTGACTAATCATTTCTGCCCTTTTTGGCCCAAAGGATTGGAAAGATCCATGGCTGTTTGTGTTTGGCGACTATTTCTTCTGGCAGGGTCCCAGCCACTCATCTCCTTTTCTCACCTATTGGGAACATGTATGATTATATGTGTAGGACCCATCACAACTTTGCCTGATGACACTTGTTTAGAAGATCATATTCCATATTAGCCTTGCTCACCTTGTGTCATTTTTTTTCTTTGTTTATAGACAAAACATAGTCATAAATCATATTAAGGATGTGTAAATGTCATGGGTTGAGACTTAAGCTTCGAACTCATATGATTTTGAGATCTGAGTATTCATTTTTTTGGTGTCTCAAATCAGTCTACCTGTCACGATTCACACCTTTGTGAGTTTACACTCTTGTGAGGTATTGTCCGCTTTAGTCCTTCTGGACTCACGATTTTATCATACAAAAGACGTCTCACAAGACAGAGATGGTGTGAACCCTTTTATATACCACAGTGGACATTCTCCCGCACCTAACCTTGGTGTGAGCCCTTTTATATACCCCAGTGACCCTTCTATTATGTTCAATGTGGGATTCAGGACTCTTTCTTAAGTCCGTGACATTCTCTTGCACCCAATCTCGTGACGCTCTCGTCATGGAGGCTGATCACTCTGCCTACTTCTCTCGAGGTGCTTGACGTGAATCGGACGGTATAAGGCTGGCTCTGATACCACTTGTCACGGGTCGATACTTAAGCTCCGAATCCGCGCGGCTCCGGAACTCGAGCATTCATCTTTCCGACGTCTCAGATTAGCCTTCCTGCCATGATTCACACTCTTATGAAATATTGTCCGCTCTGATCCCATGACCTTACAGTTTTATCCTACAAAAGTTACCTCACAAGACAGAGAAAGTGTGAACTTTTTTACCCCAATATGACCCCCTTATTATGTTCGATATGAGATTCAAGACTTTTCCTTAAGTTCGTGACATAAACACCAACTTACCTATAGAATAAAGAGACAATCATTGATTCTGAATAATTTCAAACTAAACATTATTCAAAAATCGAGTTATCTTTATAAATTTCAAATTACATCCGATATTTAAAAATTAAAAAAAAATATTAAACTCGATAATCAAATTAAAAAATGAACCATATGTTAGCTTTAAAATTTAAAATTTAAACTTTAACTTGACTTGAATTATATGATATAATATTTTTTATATTTATTTTATATTATAAAGAACAAATAAATAAATATTAAAAATATATTAAGTTATTCATTTTTTACATTTTAATGAAATAAAAAAATCATTTTATTTTATTTTTGTAAAAATTAAGTAAAAATTATCATATTTTATTTTATTTTTTAAAAAAATTATCTGAACAGACCTGATTGTACTCTGTTGATAATCCGAACAGACTTGAACATTATTTAAAACTTAAATTGGTAGATCAAATAAGAAATATGCACCATACTTATATTTGATCCAAATCCAACCCGGCTGATGAACACTTACCGTCGAAACCTAATGACAGGTTGTTAACTTCCTACTCATTCATGGAAAAGAAAGCTAATTTCATTAAAAAGCCCTATGTTTGATAGGAATTTATTGCTGTGTACAAGGCTATGAACTAAACATCTAAGAGCTTTTCACTTCTTCAAAATGAACATTATTCTAAAAGGTAAGATTACCAAAAAAAATATGCAAGAGCATAAAGAAATGACGATGATGTAGAGACTACCCTCAAATAAGAAAAGGGTTAAATGTATAAGGAGAGCGAACATCTGTACAGTCAAATTTACATTTAACCAAAGGAAGAGGAAAGAAAGCCCTGGTGCCACCTTCAACAGCAAATATCATTTGCCTGTCCTATGACTGGTTTTTGACAACTTTAACACTGGTGTAGAAGCGTTTGAGGTCCTTCATAGCCCTTTCTTCAATCTGAATTGATCGGATTGAAGATGGTGCTTCAGCCTCTGATTTGAACCAGCGGTTCATCCCAGGGGAATCAGATGGCGATACTTGACCAGTAGCTAATGAAAACCCAGCCATTTTAATTTTTGGACTGTGAGAAAGACTTTGCAGTTGTTTTCCCTGCTTTTAGTTATAAGCACAAAAAAGAAAGTGAGTTCCACAGATTGCGATCACAAATAGAAATGCATAACGTGAATTTTGGGTTGCATTGCATGGAAGGGAATAGGATCAAAATTATCATACAATAATACAAAAGTGACAGCATATTATAAATAATGAAACCGGTTAAGGATGCATGTATGACACCAAGGGATAGAGCGAGCAGTAATTTGACAAACCTGCTGCATCTGGATATCCCTGAGAGATGGCCGTGAAAGATGAGGAGGAGTACCAGAAGCAGCCCAAGGAGGTGTGCTTCTATCTACATCAGATGCCTCTGATTGTGAAGCTCGACCTGAGACCACAGGAATTGGCTTTGATGGCAAAAATGAACTCAGCAGGATTTTTCCTTCACTTCTACCATCAAAAAGATCTTCCACCTGATTTTTGCTTCCAGTTTGCTGGTTCACCTGTATTTTGCTTTGCTCATCCTGAATTTCACGAAGTGAAGCAGATCCTTTTGGAACCTTTGCACCACCCCATGCAGGGCCCTCGCTTCGTGGTGTTGGTGGAGGGGGAGTAGCATGTTTGGGGGTGTCATCAAGAGCACCACTCAGAAACATAGAAAGTCCACCTTTCCTATTCTTCTTCTTGGATACTGTTTGTGATGTACTCTTATCTTTTGATGGGACCGAACTGTCATTTTTCTGAACAAAGAAAGTAGACTTTTTGGAGGCTTGGTCTGCTACAGTTCCTTCAGACAAAGCATTTTCTTCCTGTCAGAAGGTACAAAATTGTTAAGGCAATTTCAACTTCTTTTTTCCCTTCAGTAATTTATAGGAAATAAACATAAAAAAACACTCTTAAATATGTAAAATATGAGACCCTAAGTAGCCTTATCAGGATAAGAAATACCAAAATGCAAAATGAAGAAAGACCAAGTAATAGGTCTCTGCTGATTACCAAACTACAATGTCAAAGACTGACTGAAAGCATGAACCGGATCAGAATCTGGAGTAAAGGATCTTAAAGAATCTTGTCAAATAGCAGACCTAATTAAATTATAGAAAATTGCACATATTGATATTCACCTCGGGCATTTGAAATTCTTAAGGGCAGCACTGTGATCGTGCACAATGCAGTTCTTGACGCTAGTTTTGATGAGTATCAAGACCATTCAACTAAAAAATAGCTTCACATTTTTCATTCAAGCTATTACCTAGAAATCCTAATAAGTTATTGTAGGCTTTTGAACATCTATTCACTGTTCTGCATATTGGACCTACTAATTGAAAAACTCCAGAAACTCACAACAGAAAAGAGACCTTGGCAGAAAGAGAAATGATAGAGACCGAAAGAAATGAAGTGAACGAGACAAAATTTTATTGTTACAAAATTAGTGCAGTATAGAAGAAAGACTCTATAACATAACTATAGCAACTCTTCTTTCCTCAAGGACTTAAACAGATTGCCTGCTTCATTTAAAATATCACAAGTGACACTCTTGCAACATTCAGAAAGCAAGAGAAAGAAATGCACTTGAATCCATCCAAACAATCCTTACGAATAGTTATGCACTAGAACAACAACCAACCAAATCTTCAGTTCAGTAAAGCGTCCAACACAAAAAAGATGCATTCAGAAAGATCTTTACATGCCAGAAGTATAATGAGTTTAAGAAATCAAACCTTATTCATTAAAACTTGGGGGATTTCAATGTCAGAAAAGTCCTTCACAGAGTTTGGTTCTATGCTACTTGTACTAAAACCAGATACTGTCTTAACTTGAGCTACCCTATGTTTGCTCTTCTTTGTCTGTTTTCTTGAACCCTCAGCTTTTTTATTTCCTTTTCCATCTTGTGAAACTGAAGATGGCCCTTTTGACTGTGATTTTTCAACTGGTACACCAAGCTCAGCAAGAGAATTTTCAAGAGCTGGTCTTGTTTGTAGCTTTGCAATTTGCTGGTCATCAAGGACGCATCCACCCAACTGCTTCTCTTCAAGCACCTCAATCTGCTGCAGCTTCTTTCGTAAAGCTCGAATTTGTTTGGAAATGCCTTGATTGGGATCATCTTTAGGTTGCAGAAAGGAGTCCAATCTGTCTACATCATTTTCCAAAGGGGTTTTATTCTTGTACTTGTCACGGATCCTTAGAACCTCATTTTCACTATCCTCCTCTTCACTATTGATGGTAACCGGAAAGGTCGCTGTAGGAGTGGGAAGCCGACGGTAACTCCATGATTCTGATGATCTCAGGTCTAACGACTTCTCAAGATTAGCTAGAACATCTGGTGAAGCACTTGCAAAAGCTTGTGATGAGACAGTTAAGATATAGTCCAAGTTACGAATAACAATATCCTGCATTCAAGTAGTCAGGAAAACTTTCTAGTCAGAGTACATTTCCCTACAAAACACCATGTCAACAAAACTTGATGGAAACTACTGATACAATAGACAAAATTTAATCTGCCAATGATCTTTTAGGTCAGAATTGGCCTGGAACTATGCAACTTATATCAACCATATATGTTTTCCCAAACAAAGACAAGTAGCATGAAAAGGAGATCTACATGTCCAGGCAGTAACCATCATATGAAGGACTAAAATAATTAGTGTCTTCTAGAGAAAACAGGAGAGATAAAACAATTAATGCACCATGCAACTTGTCTAACCAACCACAAAAACCTATACTGAGCTGTAAATAAGTGACTGACGAACTAGAAGTTTGGCATCTTAAAGTCTGTTTTGATTCCCAATTACAAAAGTGAGGGGAAAAAAGGAAAGAAACCAGAAGAAGAAATTACTTCACACATACTAAATCATCAAATCTATTGAAACAAGAGAATGAAGCAAAATATAACCACCCAACCTTTTCACACATACTTAAGTTTAAAATGCAAAAAGTGTATTTTCATTTCCATTTTTCCTTTTGGAGGGGGTTCACAACTTAAGTGATTTATTCCCCCATAATATGGATATTGACACTTAGGATAGTACCTAAAATATGAAAAATGATAGAACTAAAGCTTCTATATCAAGTAAGACGCTGACCGTGTTGAATACTATCCGGAGACCATAAAAAAGAGAAGAGATTGCTGATGTGAGAGGCCACAACAACAGAAGAAGACCAACATATTATGGGTTGAACTTTTAAATCTCTATTATATTTTCTTTTTCAAGCTGAGGTTTGGCACTTTAAGGAAAAGCATGAATAGTCTAGAATGATTAGAAAATTCAAATTTTGGTATACTATCATAAAAACATCCAAGGCAAAGTTATAAGTTAGGCACAAATGAAAACGCACTGAAGAATGTAAGAAAATTTTCTCCTCATAATTGCTAAGGCCTTTGAGGAGAATACCTCGCAATGCTTCCTTAGATCATCAGCTCCAAGTGAATCTGCAATTTCAAGTAGTTGAATTGCATTCCGTGGCTCCACTAGACACTCTGCTGCCACTTTCTCACAAAGACTCTTTAAGCTTGGTATGGGTTTCTTCTCAGAACCATTTTTATGTACAGATGATCCCATACAACTTGACTCTGAATCATTAAACATAAATTCCTCATAAAATTCTTCTAATTCATCACTGACTTTCAACTTCTGTGCCTGATCACTTTTGGGCATGTTGGGAGGATAGAAAGGGTGATAGAGAGAACCGATAGTCAAAAGATGAGTTTCACCAACTGAAACTGAAGTAGCCCTCTTAACACCATATAACCGAGTTACAATGGGTGGTTTGTCCTTATCTTTCTTGCCATCCCACATGTAAACATCACCTGTAGCAGTAGCAGCAGCAGCCCAGTACTTACCAGCAGAAATGCTTACCATTTTTTTTCCACACAGTGAATATAGCTGTAAAAATTCATCCAGAGGAAGTAAATAATACATTTCACTTGTAAGGAAGGAAAAATCAACAAGGAAGTGAAATAGAACCTGTTGGCATCTAAGATCAGGATCTGAGGAAACCCAATAAAATAATGCTCCATCTTCACTCATAGCCATGCTATGTACCATCCCAGCCGCTATTGCAACCACATGAAGTCGTTCCTTTCGATGGAATTTCATAGGGGTGCTTCCCATCTTTCTTAGATTTCTATTAATGACAACTCGTCTAGGTGTAACAAGTCGATGACCCCAAGTACATACCTGACATACAGGTTTTACTGTGGTTAGCCCTATATAGCAGATACATACTCTCACTCCATAATAACAGGTGAAACCAAAATTGAAACTAAAAGACGTTGGAACTCACGCAGATTAGAGCGAGTCCACAAAATATTCATGCATTTCGAATCCAAGTATTCAATATAAGCATTAGTGCAAGTAGAGGTGAATTTAATTATCAATGAAAGCAGATGATGGTATATTTACCTCTCCATCAGCTCCCAACACAATTGTGTGATATTTTGCAGTTGCAACACCTACAAAGACCTTGCCTTTCAAATACTCAACTATTCTTGGTGCGTAATTTGATGCTGAATTAGAGGTGCCATAACCAAGTTGACCCTCTCTGTTGCAGCCCCATGTGAATACTTCACCAGACTCAGAGACAACAGCAGTATGCTTATTTGCAGCTGCAACAGAAACTATTCTTGATCTAATTGAGCTTACTCTACGTGGTGTTGGTTGGGTATCCACAGACGTATAGCCCAGCTGGCCCTCTGCACAACACAAGTTGAAGTCTACATCAGCATTTCTTGTCAATGAGCCCTTGATTTGTTTGAAACATAATACGGAACATTATTTTTCTGATCAACAAGCAGAAGCTAAGTGACTTTGAATCAATTAATAGAATAAAGGGAAAATTTCACTTGAGGAAACAACTATCTCATATGGTCAGCAAACCTTGCTAGAATAACCCATAGGTTTTTACCTCTATTGGATCCCCAAGTGAACACTTCCCCACCCTCAGTAGCGATTACAGTGTGATGTTTAGCTGCAGCAATTGCTTTCACCCGACGAGCACCCAAACCAGAAGTCACTTGGCGGGGAGTGATAACTGCAGCTTGACCACTGAAAAGTACAAAATAATGTGTTCATGATTGTTGACTCACTTCGTCCTCATGATTGTTGATTCACATGATCCTCTATACCCAAAATAAAAATAATAAATAAAACTATCCCAAACTTTTAAAATTTTTTTCAGTAAGGTACTCCAAAGCCAAAAAAACATGTTGGAAACTTTAAACCATCAAAGTTCAATGACAAGAGTTCCCATAGCCTAAATTTAAATTTAAAGTTCCTGCTTGAAGAATCATTAAAGCTGCTAAGACTCTGTCTTATGCAAAGGCACAAGAAATCTTTTACCTATGGATGTCAAAGTCAGGGTGCCCAAGACGACCCCCCCTTCCAAAACCCCAAGTGTATACTTTTCCACGAGCAGTAACAGCTACACTATGGAACTTAGCAGCAGAAACTAACTTGATTATAGAGCCATGAAATGAATCAAGTTTGCACGGTAACTTTTGTATGTGGGCATTTCCTGTTCCAAGTTGATAGTTTGCACCACTTCCCCAGCTAAACACCTCAGTAGCTACTAAAAACACAAATAAAACTATGTTATACTTTAACACAAATAGATTTGGTCTGCATAAAACAGTCAGATGGTTTCCAACATGTCAAGACAGTAGCAGGTACCTGAATCCTGCCCATCTCCAAAAACCTGCAAAACAGGCCCAGATAGGAGATCTACTGGTGTTCTACATTTTGAATCTTCCAATGTAATAGAAGCACCTGACTGAAGGAGAACACTTGCTACAGCAAGATGGCCAAAATGCACAGCTCTGTGAAGGCTACTCCATCCTGATTCTCCATCCTGAAATATAGATTCTGAAGTGTCATGGGAAAAGGATTGAACCTAATTGGACCATCAAAACATCTCTATAACTTCATGATGTTTAACACAAGATCATAGAAATTCTAAAGCAGGAAACTAGATAGGCATTCATTAACAACTTGAAAGCATTCAGATCAATTAAGAGATGAGAAGAATTACACACCCTAGCATTAGGATCAGCACCAGCTTCTAGAAGCCTCCTAATAATGGGAATGTGATTTCTCCAAGTTGCAATGTGAAGAGGAGTCAGACCAAAATTGTTCTTTGAATTGATATTACCTCCAGTCTTCTTCAAAAGCGCCAATGCCAAATCTACATCAGGCAAGGACCCTTCTCGCACAGCAAGCCACAAATCTTTATGTGAACCACTAGGTGAGACTTTACGCATCGATTTTTGGACATTCTGCTTCTGTACTTGAGGTGAAGTTAACATCTCTAATACTCTATATATCCAAGGAAAGTCTATAAATACTTGTTTTAAGTTATTGAAAATTAATATTCAGAAGCACAGCCGACAGCTGCTGCTTAACTATATGCCTTCACCGGATTATGTCAAGAGCCAGAGGTTCTCCAAATACCAATAAAGAAGTTATCACAGGCCAAGCAAACTTTCACAGCCTCCTAGGTAGTTTATTCCATCTAATCCATATTATAATCAAGAAATCAACAGGGTCTAGATTCTATTTCCATTTAATGGAGAGTAGTGTCAATAGCATATTATTCCACCATCATCTTCACCATATTCACAATGAAGACATACCAGTTTCAACGATCATTCACAAACCCCCATCAGCTTTCATGAGGAAGAAAAATCACCCATAAAAAGCGAAGCAACATGCTGCATTTAAAATTTCATGTGTCAGCATAAAATACCTCGTAGAAGAGATATAAAAACAACAGGAAATTGAATGAACAACATAAAAACAACTCAATCACTAGAAAGACGACCAATTATTGCAATTTTTTTATGTAAATATGAAAAGAAAATAGAAACTCAAATGATTCATTTCCAGGAAGCAAATGATTGATCTCAGTAAACAATTACAAGCAAAGCTCCATAGCTAAACCAATATGCAAAATTTAAAAGAAGAGAAAAAGAGAATAACGCATAATCATATCAAACACTATCTCCAGATCCAAAATTACATGAATTTAACCAATACCCATCATTAGAAATCACACCAACCAATCAAAACTCAAAACTTCACATAAAAAACAACAGCTTACAAGCTCCCATATTCACCAATGACAACTCAAAAAAAAAAACACTACACGAAAAAAAAAAGAAAGAAAATAGTCAAAATACCCATTATCAAGTTCCCAACAAATTCAAGAAAAACAATAAAGTAACGAAGAAAGGACTACATTTTTCAATAGAAAAAACATAGAAAAACTAAAATTTTTGCCTCACCTTAAAGAGAAACTCCTCGAGAAATTGATGAAAGTTAGAAGAAGAGAGTTTTGAATGATAATATAAAGCAAAGATTTTTACTTTTTTTTTTTCCTGCTACATAGAGAATCAAAGCTAAAGAGAATATACCCCAAAGAGCCAAAAGGCATAAATACGCAACTTAGAGAAAATTAAAGAGAGAGAGAGAGAGAGAGAGAGAGAGAGAGAGAGAAAGAACCGTTGAAGACAAGACAAAGGGGTATTTTGGGAAACTGAAAATGTATATTGACGATTTTGACCTTGTGCTTTTGACTCCATGACGCTTGTGAGAATTGGGTCCACGTAACGCTTTGTGCTTTCTGTGACGGCCACGTGGCCTAACGGTACTTACAAAGATCTAAATTACGTATTAAAAAGTGAAAATGCTTTTTCTTTTGCCGTTTTGGAATATTTTTTTAATTAAAAATAATATTATAATTTTTATTTTTTGTTTTGGATGAAAAGTGAGAATGCTTTACTTATGATTTTGTCAAAGAATTTTATGTGAATTAGTAATAAACACACTAAAAAAAGTTTAAAATATATTATTATAATCACATTTGTGTGTATTGATTATGTTATTTCTTATAAAAATCGTAATTTAAGAAAAAAATAATAGAAATTAATTAAATTAATCTTTATATTCTTAATTGTTTTATTTTGAAGAGATGGTAGCGTAAACTACCTAAAATTCTGAAAAGAAAAAAAAAAAGCTAAGCCTAAGGAATTATCTCACTTGGTCAGAAGAAAATTTGCCAACAGTTTCATCCAACCATAATTGAACACGTCAGATTTGTTGATCTGATGTCTCTCTCTAATTGGATGTTGGATTGGAATTATAATCAGTCATTTTTATGCCGACAATGCCCTTTTCCTTTAATTGCCGAACCTGTGGCTAAAAGGTCTAAAAAGTGTTTGATGTAACTACCAACATCTTAATGCTTTTCCCCAAAATGCCCTTAAGACCAGGATTTAGGTCCATAAAGAACAATCAATTTTTAGTACATCTATGAAATCATGGCCTTATCCTTGTTTGGTAAATTTATCATTCACTATTAAATTTTTAATTTTCCTTGGTTGAAATATTATATATTATTGTTTTTTTTTGGTCCACACCATTTTGATTTTATAATATCTTTTAAAAAGCTTGGGGAAATATTTTAAAATAATTAAGTTTCTTCCATTAGTAAAAGGGTACATTAAGACCTTAAAATATTTTAGTCTTTTGGATTAAAAAAATTAAAATTTTGAGAGGGATAAAAGAAGCCTTTTTATTAAAGTAATTTGCCCTTAATTCCAATAGTTGATTTGAGCCCATAGTTTGAAAAATATAAAATATAAATTGAAATATTTTATAATTTAAGTGACAAAATTTTTATACTTGTGTTCTCCTATGTTATATATATATATATAGTTTATGTTCAAGTATTAATAATAAATAAGTAGCTAACTTTCAATGCACTTATCATTTATAAAATTAATTCAATTGGTAAGGAAGGTTTCTTTTTCTTTTCAATCAAGTTCATTTTGTAGGAAACATTTTAAAAGTAAAATCTAAAATATATTAAGTGGATATGAAAAATGCACTTGTGTATTTCTAAAACAGTCAGAAGAAGAGTTTTTTTTTTTTTTTTTAAATTAATTTTATTCCATATACTAACAGTGATTCTTATTTTACACATGTTTAGAGTTTAGTTTTAGTTTAATTAAATATAACAATTTTATAAAATTAATTGTGAAGTTTTAAAAAATTCATCCTGTATTTTGACGACAATTTTAATTTTTTTCCTTTTTGTTTGTTTTATTTTTATTTAAAAAAGTCTTAATTTAAAAATAAAAGAAAAAAAATTCAAATACTATGATTTAAATTTTAAAATAAATTAAGTATCTCTTAAATCAATTAACATGTCATTGAAATTAACACTTGAAAATTATAAATTCAAAAAAATTTATATGCATAATATTTTTTCAATAAATATGTAATAAAATAAAAAAATTTAAAAGTAGGTTAAGAACTTAAAAAAAAATCTAAAATAATTACACGAATTAATTAAACTGAATCTTAAGTTATTTTTATCCTATTGTTTAGCATGTTGGCATATTCTTTTCGCTTCTAGTTCCAGGTAAGGTTGTCATTTTGTCAACTTGGTGTCGTAAACTAGAAATCATCATCAAAATTATGAACCAAGTGAGCCAAAACTACGGTAATAAGATATTCTTGTTTACCTGGCAAGAGAATAGTAATGAAGGAAAAAAATATGACATGTACCTTCTGGCAACAGGCAGACATTTATATTTTAGAATATGATAAGAGTTATTTTATGCAATGTGACTTCAAATGCCTTCTATTTTCAACTGAATCCCAACTATCAAATCAAAGAAAAAAAAATGCTTGGAAGTGAATTTTGGATGTTTGGCCAAACAAATGAAGGTGTGCTTAAACCCCAAATGCTGCTTCTTGAACCCTTGCATTTTTAGTCCATTCATATGATTTTGCAAGAAAAAAAAAAAATTCAGATACAATTTCTTTGGATCTTTCAGGCTGTTAGTATTGCCTGTAAGGGTGAATATGATTGTTTTATTTTGTGTTTTTTGTCAAATCTTTTCCTGGTTTGCAAAAGGGTTGATAGCAGCATGAAACTTCCAACATATCAATGCAATTTCTGCCTTTTTTTTTTTTCAAGGGGAAAAAATACAAAATCGAATTGTCAATGAGCACAAAGGTAACATCAATTTCAGCTTCCTTCTGAGTTGAGAGCAATGTCACAAGCTCTAAAATTAAAAGCAACTCATAGACACAACACCCGTAGGGATCAAAATATATTGTAAAAAATAAAATAAAATAGAACATTGTATCGCGTATGCGCACACGACAAAGCCAAAAATGAACAACTTGGTGCTTCCCACCCCAAGCATCTAGATCCCCAGTTCTCAATACCTTTTCCGGAATTGGTGTAACAATGCCATTCAATGAATGTGTAACCAAGGATCCAAAAGATGATACCTTAAGACCTCAAATTTCAGACTTATACTGCAATTGGGTCCTGCAGTCAAACAAAATTAAAGGCGTGATTTACATGGAAGACGGATATTGTTTCTTAGGTTTGCAATCTATAGTTCTACTATAGTCGTTTTATTGCTACCAGAATAACCCACCTTGGCAGTCAAGTTTGACATGGCTAGATTGAACTTTTCTCTGGTTTTTGTACCTGCAACCTGCCCAGCCTTTGCAACCTTGCTGAAAGCGCCATTAAGCCAAGCTGTCCCAGCAGTTACGTACCTGTCCAGAACAAATCAGAGAACCTGAATATACCATAACTCGAGGATGAAGCTAATTAGAGGTATGGTAACCATTTTTCCCCTCCAATATAAAATATCATCAAAGAACCATTGCTGGATGGTCGCTAAACCTTCGAACCAGTTCAAGGTCCAACTAGTGATAAAGGTAGATGTTCAGACGTATAACATCTATCAGGATCAATTTATTCAGTCTACAAAACTTTAATTTAGTCTTATTAAGCATCGCTTCCTAAACATGTCGCTGCAACATATTGGAATGACCTTACCCAAGGATGCCTTTCTAAATTGGAGTATAAAGGCTGGACATAAGATTTTGAAGAATGCATAATATAGCTTCATCAAAAGAAATTCTAATATATGTTTAGCAATTCTGAAAAGATAAGCTCTTAAAATGAGGTTTTTCCATCATCCCAAGTCTCACTTCAATGAGAAATAATTGGTTCTCTCAGAGTGCTAAAGGAACTACAATGGCAGTCATTGACAGGTTTCATAGTTTAACTAGCAAGCAATCAAATTCATTAGTGTCTTTGAACCAGAGAAGTGGAGTCACACTGTTTTGAGAAGAAGTCAGACCTGCTAGATTTCACAGCTGATCCCGTGTCATTTATTTTCCTCTCTGCCACAAATATTGCTGCCATTGTTTTATCTGATACCTGCAGCCTTTGATCCACAGACTTTACTTTCTCATTAACCACTGAAATTCCCACGGTCAATTTCTCTGTCAGTCCAACTCTCTGGTCAAAGGAAATAACCTTGGCAGATGCATTGGCTGTCAACTGATGTTTCTCGTCAAATGCTTTAGCTTTGTTAACTGCATCTTGTCGTATGGCTGAACCTTTGGCCAACATACTTGCAACAACATCTTGTGCTCTACTAACATACATTCTTCCACTGCTAGGTGGACTAGTCCTACCCTGCTGCAATAGACAGATAGCTTAAGTTCATAACTAAATAATAAATTTTAGATCCAAATGACCAAATCTAGTTAAAATTGCCACCACAATATTCACACATTCTGACTGAGCATATCATAGCAAAAAGCAGGAATTCAGCACATCGGGGATTAATAAGAGACTTTAAACCTTTGCTTTTCCTTTTCATTTTCCTCCTTTTCTATTCTAGGTTTAGCAGATGATTATCGAGCGCACAAAGATTCGTAATGTATTTTCTTTCATCTGGAAGTTTTTGTGTAAATTGGAAAGTTCAAAATCTACTTGGATCAGCTAAACAACTATGCATTTCACAATATAATATTCAACCATGCTATGTAACAAATCAATGTATTTTTCCCACCTCTTTCCCATATTTATTCAGACTATGCAATTAGGAAATGATTTATGTACAAAATAAATGTTAGACATTCTAATACTAAGGCAATTTGGTACCTTGTCAATTGGTGCACTATGCCCAGGAGTAATAGACACAATGTTGACAGCCATTCTTGCTTCCTACATGAGTTGCAGCTAAAAAACATAAGAATTATGTTAAATGCACTTAAAAGGAGAAAGCAAAACTTCTCAGTCAACTTACATGAATCTCAGGTTTAGGTACATAATTTTCAGCACAAATTATTGTCACAATCTTGTCAACAATTGTCGCCCCCTGCATAAGAAGATTCAAAAATTTCAATTCCTACAATCATGAATGTAGAATAATGTTGTCCTTAAAAGACAAAGATTTCTAATCAACATATGCCCAACTCTTTGGAAAAGAGAAAGCCGACATAAATTATACTTCAAGACAAAGGAATCCATCTTGTTACATGTACAACTAATGGAACAGTTTAAAGAGAGAGAAAGACAAATGTTAACTATTGAAGAAGAAACTGATGTGACAGGATACTAAAAGAACTGTACCAAGAATTGTCATTAGTTAATCTTTTTCCAAAAATAAAAAAAGCATTAGATACATTAATCTAATTGTTAATCAATGCAGAAAACATAAATTTAGCAAATCTTAATAAGCGCAAATCAGGAATTATATAGCTGATGGAATTTAACAGTACATTTGAAAAGTAGGAAACAGGCAGGAGACAAGATTTCAATTTGTCCCATTATACACAGTCACACCATCTGATCGAAAAGAGGGAATCCAAGGGGGACTTGCCCCACTATAGGGCATCCTAGAAATCCAAAGGGCAACCTAATTAGATATGCAATTAATAGTGAATTGGATTCCAGCAAAACCAAGTCACAACTATCAGCCACCACCATTAACCACTAGTTACCACTTCCCTCTGATGGCCTCTCTCTCTCTGTGTCTCCTAATAATCCACAGGGAGGCCTCACAGGATATGCAATTTGCAGGGAGTTGGAGTTCGCCAACACCAACTGTCCACTAAGGAAAACATCTGAAACATCAAAATTTCTTAGTCTTCTCTTACTTCTGGCTTTTCGAAAATTAGAATTACTAGCTGTTACTTTTCCCATTTCTGTTCAAATAAATTTAGTTCAAGTAAAACCATGAAAATACATTGTTTCTTAAAATATTGGTCATCCTGTGAAGATAATATAACTTTCATGGTACCAAATTAGACAACTTTTCCTACTTGGCATTGCTTTACAATTAAAGAATTACTTTACAAGCTACTTATTTCAATTCAACCAGTTCTAGTACATTATTTCAATTTAAGAAGGCATAAGCAACCTACATTTGGGAGGAATTCACAAGGCTCAGTTTAAACAATGAAGTTAAATGAAAGCCATTGCAAGGTTAGCTGGTTTCTTGAAGTAACCAATATTTGAGATTTACAAGGCAAGGAAAAAAAATCAAAGCATGCATCAATGGCACACTTCTTTGCAAAAAAAGTTAAACCAAATTAGGCACAAACCGATAATAACAACGCGATTTCAAGAGCTTTTGGATCCTTGAATGTAACATACGCAGTCTTTGATTGGCCAGGTTCACTGCAACCACCACAAAAGAAAACAGCAACCCAGATTATCCAGCAATATCCCTATTTCTTATGTTAAATTTCCCAGTAAGTTTTTCAGAACACCGAAAAAGAAGAACACCCAAATTTCATTTTGACTTCCTTTCTTTGAACTTACTACTAAACCAAAAAAGATTAAAAAAAGAATAAAACATTAACAACTCCATAACAGCCGTACCTTCCAGGTTAGTAGCCCAGATATAAAAAAAGCAGAAATAATGTCAAAATTCAACATGTTCCTTTTTTTTAAAATTTCACTTGGCCTACAAACGAAAAAACTCAAGATCCAAAATTCCAACTTTCTTTCATTTTCCAACATTTTCTCAGCCACCAAACACAATCCTCACCAACCCTTTACACAAAACCAGAAAAAGAAAAGAAAAGAAAAAATTACCCTTTGATTTCAATGTGCTCAATATCACCAGCGAAAGAAAAGAACTCATGAATCTCCCTCTCACTTGCTAGATCTGACAGGTTCTTTACTTGTACAGTTCTTGCCTGAAACCCAACATTAGAAACAGAACAAAGTTAACATTTTTAATTCAAAATAACTACAAAGATTCAGTTTTTAGATTCATTAAACACAGAAGACATGAAGAGAACAAAAACTGTTAGCTTACCTGCATTGTAAAAAAAGTTGCTGCAGAAAATGAATTAAAAGAAATGGCGAGAAAGAGAAGCAGACAACTTGTGGAGAGAGAGAGAAATATAATATGAGCAGGAAAGAACATAAAATATGATTGAGTTTTATTATAACCTTCATAAATTCCCTCGGATTTTCTCTGAATTTGCCACTAATTTACTATTTTACCCTTTAACACATAATTTTGATGACTTTTTTTTTTCTTTTTGGTTTGAGAAAATACATTTTGAGATAGAATTGTTCTAATTATTCTTTTATAAAGTATTGAGATAAGTGAATGAATTATAAATAATAAAATTTAAATTATAAATATGATAGATATTATTTTTAAAAATAATTGTATGAATTAATTAAATTAAAATTTTAATTTATTTTAATTATTCTTCAACCACTTAAAAAATAAATTTATTTGTGATCACATAATTTTATTGTTCATTCATATAAACCTAATCCATTCTTAAATATATGGTTTGGTGATAAGTTTCATTTCAATATTGAATTTGAGTAAAAATATTAAATTTTTTTAAAAAAAAATCTATAAAATAAAATTTTAATTAATGAAAATAGAAATATAAAAGCATGTGTAACAATTTATTTAAAAGAAAGAAAAACGCATGATGCATTACCTTTCATGACAATGATAACTGTGAACAAGATTGCCTATCAATCACGAATTTAATAATGTGAAAGGGTCACCTTAGCTAAAGAAGAAACTAAAAAAAAAAAAAAAAGAGAAAAGGGTAAAACAGTAAAATTAGAAAAGATAACAGCAATACTTGCCGAAGTCACAAGCCATTTGTGATTCTTTTCTTGGTCAACTATGCGGGATAAGTGCTGGACTTTTTCGACAGCCAAATACGGCCTTAGTTGGACTTGTCTCTTTTGGGCTTTATGCTTTGTTTTGGTTTTTATTTTTGTTTTTAAATTATATTAAACAATACTTTGTTTAGCATTACTTTCCTTTTCTTCAAAGAAAAAAAAATAGTCAAATATTTAGTTTTATATATGTAAAAATATTTGATTTTGATAACATATTCTAAAATACTCATTGATTGCGCGTGGACGATTGTTTTAAATAGGATTTTCATTAAAGATAGGTTGAAAGCTGAGGCAAATAAGGTTGAAGAAGAGTGTTGTCAATAATAATGACAATGAGTTGAGGTTTTGCTCATCTTGATCCGATTCAATGTTAAAATATTATTTTTATATCTAATTTAATTTGATTTATATAAAATTATATTCTATTTGAAATTAATTTAATAATTTTAATTTAATATAATATTCATAAAATATAATTTTTTAAATATAAATTATATCTTAATTATTTATAAATATAATATTTTTATTTAATTAATATCTTAAATTAAGTTATTATATAATTATTTTATTAATATAATAATATATATATAATTAAATAAATAATTTATATATATATATACACGAAATGGATTTAACTAAAATTGACTCTAATCCAACTCGAAATCTAATTTAAAAAGAAAAAAAAGATTTTATAGAATTGGGTTGGATCAAAATCTACGAGGGTATTATTGCCGATCCTAATTGTTTGTGTTAGTGTGGAAGACAATTCAGGGATCATGTGTTTTTGAGTTGTGAGTTTAGAAAAACAGTTTGGCAAGGATGATACAGTTATGGAGGATTAAAAGAAGAATATCTTGCCATCTGATATCAGTTATCTTGCACATTGCTTGGAATTCTTGCATTTATTAGATATGGTTGGATTGAGGATGCTATCAAGACTCGGTTATTTGGTTTACGTTTCATTGCTGCTAATTCAATGAACTAAGATTTATATGTTGCTTGGAATCTTAATACTGCTATTGTAAATAACTGTTAAGTATAAATATTGTTTGCTGTTTGATGGTTATGTAGTTGTATTGTAGCCGCATTCTATTATTTTTTTTATAAATAAAATTACAACTTATCCAAAAAAATATGTTGGGATGAATGATACCATACGAAAAAGAACATATGAGGATACAGTTTTTGAAAACAAAATCCAGAATACTAAGCTATAATAGTCCAACATCTACCACATTAATTCCGATACATATAGTAACGATCAGAAGAGAAATACTAAATTTTCATACAGTATTCATAACCTTAATGTCATTTGTATGTGAAGAGAACATCACCCAATTAACTATACGATGTTATGTGAGTCTCGCCATTAACATTGTAAAACGAAACATATCTGTAAATTGAACATTGTCCTTTCCTTTCCTTCCCTCTTAATCTCTCTATGGTCTGATAAATCTGCTATTGTTTCTATTGGGTACATAACTTCTGCTATTTTTAACTTCGCAATGAAAAATGTCTATAACAAAGTAAAAACTACATCGATGTAAGTTGGTTGAATTGATAAAATTTGAATACTTTACTTATAAGATATAAATTCGAGTTTCACTGCCAATAATCTATCCTGGAGAAGCCTCTTCAAAACTTTAAGTAACAAAAAGAAATGATAAGGCCTACCACTTTGTTGCTTTCATATCCTAATCCAATTGCTCTCCTTTTTAACATTTTGCTATGTTCGATGTCCCACCATGTTTCCTATAGTTGCCTGCTCATTCATGTCAAGACATTATTCCACTCTAGGGATGGACTGGACTAAACTTATCACAAATGCTGACCAATCTGTACTTCTTCCTAAATCACTGGATTTTTCGCACCCTGTATCTCCATTATTTCCTTCCAGAGTCAGCCTCATAACATTCTGATTTAGCCTTTGTTATCAGTCAAGTTCTCAAATACTTCTCGCAAGCTGTTTGACGCAAGGTGTTGATGCTTGTCTGTCTTCAGTGCCTTGTGACATCAGGGCTAGCATTCCAAGGACTAGCGTTATCATCCAGCTCTACTCCATCTTAGGTCAGGTTTGGATTCCACCATATATTTAGTACAAAGCAATTAAGCTAATTGCATTATCATTTAATTGAAATACTCATTCCAATGAAGATCATTCAATATAAAATTTTCATTAATTTTTTTTTCAATTACAATTATAACAACTTATATTACTATTTTCAATATTATTAGAATCAATTTTGAACTTCTATACAAATTCCTATGAGCAAGATTTAATTGTATTTGATATTGTATAGCTCAAATCGTAAGACAAAAGCAATATGAGAGCTGGAAATGTAGTAACAAACAAAGCGGATGGTTAAAATCAGTATCTAGATTTCAATGTATTCTGATAACATCTAAAAATCAATAAAAAAAAAAAAAAAGAGCTGAATCAACCCAATATGCTCAATGCAATAAACTTTTTTCTTTTTGGATTTTCTTTGCAACCGAACAGAAAAATCAATAGCATAAGCATGAAAATACTCATATATCCACGAAAGAACTGAATATTTACCTTTCGAACTTTGGTGAAAGTGAGATCTAATTGCAACCCGGCATGATCTAAGTTAATAATTTTCCGTCATATCTGATGGAAAGGCCGAAGAATTTAAATCATATCTGGGTTGGGCCAAGCAATGGCCCAAGTGGGCAATGTATAATGTTTACAGTTTGGAAATTAAATAATGCCTGGCCGGGCCTATGTTTACTCTGTCATTATATTTGCCTAACCGCGTAAGTCACTTTTTTTTTTTTATTATAGATCAAAGGTTTTTATTTTTCATTAGTTTATTTTTGGATATAATAAATTATGTCACATATTCAAAAAAATTTTAGTTATAATATTTTTTATTTTTATGAGTAATTTCATAGAGAAAATAAGAATATATGATATATATAGATTTGATAGTTTTAAATATCACATATAAAAATGATATGAAAAAAATACGAAAAAATATTATTTAAACATTTAATAAAAATCGCATATGAGTTTGATAAAAAAATAAATTCATGTTTGAAATGTCAATACGAAATGTAATATTATAATTTTTATAGCTTATACTTGTTAAATATGAAATAAATATGATATAAATATATGTATTATCATATTAAAATATATACATGTGTTACATAAAATTTTTAAATTCCTTGAACAGGATTAGAACTGCCAATAGAATTAGAACTTATATGCTTTCTTTTGCATAATTTATAAAATTTTTAAATTCCACCAGCCATGTTTAAAACACGCTTCATCAGAATGGCTCTCATTTATATCCTTTCTTTACATGATTTATTCCACTTATATTGAGTTAATGAAGAAAAGGAAAGCATTTGGGGAATGGATGTTAAAACTTGAAAAGTTGTTGAAATGTGATCATTTCATACTCACAGTCTACTTGGAAATCCATCAATTAATTGCTACCAAACAAAAATTTCACATGGCATATGCAGCAAAGTACAACCTGTTACACATCATCACTTTTTCTCTCCCAAAAAAAAAAAAAAAGCATAGAAAAAGAAGCTTCTCTTCTCTTTCTCATTCTGCAATTCACACATCCACAACCACCATCTCAATGCTGATTCACTTTTACTTCTAGACTAGGCTCAAAAAGGGAAAAAATCCCTTGCTTGGCCTCTAAGTCTTGTAGCGGCACCTTTATATAGCTGTGTATGCAGCTCAAAAACTACTATAACCAGATCCTCCATGGCCACCAAAATCCTAGCATCTTTAAGCCATGGTTTTGAGAATGAATGCAAGGAAATTCATGATTCTTGGGGAAGATTGAATCAGTTGATTCGAGCTTTGGCTAGTCGAACGCAGCTTGAATGCCGGCGAATTAGAGAGACTTACAAGGAAATGTATGGGGAAGACCTGATAACTCTACTGCAAGAGACTAGTATGAGTAGCAACAGAAATGAGCCTGGGGTTTCACCAAAAACTTGTGCAGCCTTGTCTCTTTGGATGCTTGATCCTCATGAACGTGATGCCAATTTTGCTAGGGAGGCAATTCAGCAAGATGATGCTAACTATAAGGCTCTTGTGGAAATTTTTGTAGGACGAAAATCAAGTCATATTGCCCTCATCAAGCAAGCCTATCAATCAAGGTATAAAAGCCAGTTGGACCAGGATATCGTCAATATTGAGCCTCCCCACCCTTACCAGAAGGTAAGTTTGCCTAGAATTTGAATTGGAATTCGAGAAAATTTCATATCAGTCATTCATCTTTGTTCTTATGACAGATTCTGGTTGCATTAGCCACATCACACAAGGCACACCAGGCAGATGTTAGTCAACATATCGCGAAATGTGATGCCAGGAGGCTTTATGAAACAGGGGAGGGAAGTCCTGGAGCCATTGATGAAGGTATTGCGCTAGAGATTTTCACTAAAAGGAGCATTCCACAGCTTAAGTTGACGTTTTCTTTCTATAAGCACATCTATGGACATGACTACACAAAGGTAATTTGTTTCTTATCTGCATGCAATCTTCTTAATTTGTTTCTATCTTTGAATAGAGAAGAAACTTATTGGTTCATCTAATACTTTTCAGTCAATCATCAAAGGGAATTCTGGGGAGTTTGAGGATGCATTAAAGATGGTTATAAAATGTATTTGCAACCCACCTAATTATTATGCAAAGGTAAGAATCTGCTTTCATATCTAAATAGATTGAAAGCATTTCTTCTTAATGTTTTTAACCAAACTTAAACTATACCAAATGAGGACATTATTCACATAATTGAATCACTGAAATTGATTTAGTAACCAACTCCTGCTTGGTCACAGACTTTGTTTGCAAGCATAAGAGAGATGACAGCAGATAGAGGTGCCTTGGCACGTGTGATGGTGAGCAGAGCTGAGATAGACATGGATGAAATTCAAAGGGTTTTCAGGATAAAATATGGAGTAGAATTGAGAAAAGCAATATGCGACAGCATTCCCTCGGGGGATTACAGAGACTTCCTTCTTGCTTTAGCTAATAAAACAGCTACTGCTCCTTCAAAAGCAAGTTAGTTCTTAATTGTCTTTTACCTCCAACACCTCCCTTTGAGTATGTCTTAGATGTTTTAAGCATTTGTTTTTCTCACTATAGTCATAGATGTTTTAAGCCTTTGTTTTTCTCACTATATATATTTGGATAGTTAATAGCCGTTAGTGTCACATTGTGCAGACTCAAATCCAATTATTGTCTGTTTTTCTAATCTAAAAATCTTACAGTTTTGTTGTGCTTCATAGCAGATCCTTACAATATCTCGATGTGGGATTGAGAGCGTTACATATGTAATTAATGAGTTTGAATCTGTGAAACTAAAATGCTAGCTACCATTATAAAAGCAGTCCTAAAGAATTCCAGCCAGTTGTTTCAAGTTTGTGAGGTGTATGTCTAAAAGAGATATCAACTTTTTCCTCACTAGCTTTCCTAACTATTAAAGTGAAAAAGCAAAAGCATCTTTGTCAGACATCACCTTTGAACCTTTTTATTGCCTTTTCTGTGGCGAATTTGACTCCATGCAAAGCAAAGCTGAAAGGTGATAATATAGTCATCTTCTGGTTTCATTGCCTGTTGAAAGAAGCTAAAAGCATAAACTTGTGAAAAATATGAAGTTCCATAAAATTGCAGATAAAAAATTTATGGCATTTTTTCAGAGAAAACAAGCGCTAGAATCTTGGAAAGATTTTCTGCTTAAGTTATCCAATCAAACAGCCTTTAATAAGCCACACCAAAACCAGGCCAATTGCAGATATTATATTTATAATTTCAGGATCACATGGAGTAAATCAAGCCTGGATTAAAGAATACTGGCTGTACTATAAATTTAGGCCTGTAAACTGAAAAATGTACCATCATTTCCAGACCAAAGCAGCATTGATGTGTGGAGCAGAAGAAAAGATTCCTGGAAAGTAAATTTTAATTGCTTATTGCTTTCGTTTTTCATCTCTTGAATGGCCAAACTAAATCCTTTTCATTCCATTCTGCCCTTTATACGCCCTGCAATTTTTTGGTCCATGCCACCATTTCCTCTTCTGACTTTGTCATCTCATAGAACAGTATAGGATGAAACAAGCTCTAATCCCCTTGAATTAGCACATTTCAGCTATTATAAATTTATCTTAACAAATATTGAATAAATAAATGGCAAATTTCAAAACTGATCAGATTTGTTTTTCAACCAGAAAGCTCAAGAGTGAGTTAATAGCAGTCGCAGAGCTCAAAACAGAGAGCTTTTTATAGCAAAGAAATGTTCTTGTTGAGTTGCATAATCATGCAGATCACCAGGCACATTTTTTTGTTATCCTCTTTCAATGAAAACCCATTGTTTTGTATTAGTTTGTCAATTGCCACATGCCAAAGACCAAAGGAAACCTAAAAAGCAAAGATGGGATCACCTGCGAAGGGAGGACAACATATGTATAGTTTCAAGGAAGATTGTCCAGAGTAACCAAACCAAATGCTTTAGAATTTGGAAAAGGAATGATTCACTTTTCCGTAGGAAACCCAAAAGAAACCTCTTTAATTGGACCAAGTCTTTTTCAAATATAAGCTTGTTAATCTATTATATATATTAAAGGAGTTGTGAAAGAGTCTTGCTCTCATCATTTAATTCAGAAACAAACAGTACCATTTCTTTCCAAAATGTCCCGTTCGTACCAAGATTTTGAGCCTCATTACCAATACAGACAAGGACTAGCTTATGATATTATTGAATTTCAAGTGAAAGGTAATACATGTTACACCCCTCTTGTTAGAAATAGATAAAGGGTTTTCTTGCTTTTAATCAATATCCTTTGCAATTCAGTGAAAGAGAAAGAAAAGTGCAAGAAGTTCTCTCTTGTTTCATTTTCTTTTATAATTTCCTAAGCCATAAAAAAATGAAGATGAATGTGTTAGGCAAAAAAAAAAAAGAACACTCTTAATCGATTAAATATTCATGTCAACAGAAATGTAATTAAACGATTAATTAATTATATAAAAAATAATAATTTAACATGATTCAACTAATCAACTTACGTCTACAGATAAAAAAAATTCATTAGTTGTAAATACTTACATTAAAATAAGTAAATATTACTTACAATTAATACTATAAACCCTTATAATCTCTTTTAGTTCACCTAAACTAAACAAATCATCATACTTGTATAGACTTTTTTAGTCTCATCTAATCCACTCATAAATATTTAAACATATTAACTCATAAGAATGTTAATCTTTTATAGTTTATGAAATGTTTACCCAATAAAATCCTACAACTTTCTTATATATTTTTCTCTTATATCTAATCTTATATAAACTTC
This sequence comes from Durio zibethinus, assembly GCF_002303985.1. The sequence goes on from NW_019168481.1 coordinate 3,092,355, forward strand.
ATATATTTATAAATATATAAACTTATCTAACAAAAATCTCTTTCCTCTTAAAATTTTTATCTTATAAATCTTATTATCCATAAAATAATATCTAATCAATTTTAAACAAATCTGTATAAGATTTGAGTCATTAGTTAATGTGCAAATACATTGATCCATACAAATGGTTTCAATTCTATTTTGTTAGGTTTTAAAAAAGACCAGCTGAAAGTTCACCTGGGCAGTAATGGCGTCCTAACAGTTTCCGGTGAACGGCCATTGGAGGGAACTGGGTGGATCCGATTTCGCAAGGAATTCAACCCTCCTAAAGACTGCAAATCAAATGAAATTCGCGCAAGGTTTGGTTCTGGTATTCTTTATATAACAATACCTAAGAAAGTTACTCCCAAAGCTCCCCAACAGTATCCACTTACACCAGTGCAACAAGCGTCGGCAACAAGTCAAGACAAAGGAAAACTAGAACAAAAGATCAGCAGTCAGAGTAAAAAGGTTGCAGATACTTTTACAGCTAAACAATCAGGTGCTCGGGAAGTGATGACCTCACCAAATGAAAATGTTGCATTGCCCAAGGCTCGTCCCAAATCTTTTATTTCAAGGCTTAAAATGGAGAGAAAGACAGCAATGAAGGTTGGGGCAAGTGTTACAGTGCTGGCACTGCTGTTTACTATGCTATTTTATGCAATCAAAGTTTATGCTCCCATCATCATGCATGTGTAGAAATATCAAATTCTTGTCGACTTATTTACCAGCTTGTATATGTCACAGGTTTTTAGATGCAAAAACCTGTGAAAAAGAATGATCATGAACAACGTTTTTAGCTTAAGAAATGAAAGAACATATTATTAATCTGTTTATATGACAGTTTTGCTCAAATTACATGTTATGGCTAAATTACGGTAAATTTAATGGAATTTATTCTATTAGACCAAAGAATTAATAGAAAAGGTCATTTAAAGAGGTCAAGTGAAGTAGTAATAAAAATCAATGGGCACAACGATTTTTTAGATAAGAGTTAATTACGTTTGAATTTTTCAAAAATGTACCAATTAGTATTTAAAAAAATTAAAATGTACAATTTATATTATAAATTTTTAAATAATGTATTATTTTAATTCAAAATTCTAGTATTATTAATTTAACTCATTCATATGATATCTAATTAATATAAATATTGTTATATGGATGTTATTTATTAAATATATAAAAGTGTTAACTATTTTGTAAAAACTTTCATGTGAATGTTATATAATAAAAAATTATTGATTGATCCTATATATTTTTTATGGTTTAGATAAATTAAAAAATATATATTTTTAAATTGAAAAAAAAATATTGACAATTTATGTGCGGAACACATAACTTGATAATATTTTTCAAATGTTGCATATATAAACTAATATAGTTAACATGATTAGAATTTGAATTAACATGATACATAATTTAAAAGTTTAGAGTATAAATTATACATTATTTAAAAATTTAGAATGTAAATTATATATTTTACTTTTTGAAAACTATAAATTTTCTTAAAATTCAAATAAAAAATGTAATAAACTCTTTACATAAACATGCATGACACAATGATGAGCTAAAGGAAAAGATGTATAGCCAAAACCTTATTCAGGTCACAAATATCTCGCACAAAGGAACGAATAAAACAGATCATCTGAAGCTGAAAATCTCAAGGAAAGGAGAAATAAAAATCCTCAATAATATTCAGTCCATAAATCAGCTAATCACTGATACTTTACATTCCTAAACGCAACATAATTATTAGCTGCCATGGATGCTAAATTCGGAAAATTGAGAATTCGAAAAGACTTTAATTATAAAAAACTGTTGGGTCAATTTGATGTTAGAATTTAAGGTGATACAAAAATAAACTCCGTTGATTATGGACAAGAATGAGAATTTCTTTAATAAAAAATAAAAAATACTCAAGCAAGCCTAAAGGGTTAAGAAAAGTTAGGAGTAAAGCAGAGAATGATTTCTCCATCCATAGAGTAAAGATGGAAAACCTAATTGAAAATAAAGAGAAACCTAATCTTCCAAAAGCATTTAAGGAATCATTCTCTTTGAAGATGAAACACAAAAGGAAAACTCTTATACCTGCTTTCTCAAAGGTTTCTTAGCATAGAAATTGTTAAAGGAACAATGAGAAAGGTGGCTGCTGCATTAGTCAGTAAAGCAACAACAAGAAACAGCCTGCCATGGAAACCTCTTACGAAGATTTGGAGCCCTTGTGCAAATGCAAAAGGGAGCAAAAGAGGAAGTCTACCTTCCCGGTAATAATGTATTTTCCATTAATATTAAAATGAGCAATTTATTGATTAATTAGTTGGATGTGTAAATACCAGAAGAAAGGAATAATCTTGAACAGGGGTTAGGGGCAAGTAATTTTTCGTCATGCGAAGGTAAAACAAAGAATTAAAGATTCTGCGAAATACCCATATTTGCTTAGATTGATGCTATCATATGACATGCATATTGGTCAGATTTTTTAAACTTATAGATTTAAAAGGATTTAAGCTTGTAATGTCATTATCAAATAAATTAAGTAAATAACGGTTAGGATGTTAAGGATAAATTAAAATTTTCAAAAAAAATTAAAGATTTTGGCCTTAATTGGCAATTAAAGAAAAATAATAAAATAAAAAATCCTATGAATCAATAGCATTACAATGTATTAAATTTTTGAATGAGAATCTAACTTATCTAAAACCAATCAATGTAATTGGTCAAAAAAAATGCTTCTATATATGATGTTTCAAATTTAAAATCAATTGAAAATTAAAAAAATAAATATATTTAAGTATTCAAGATATTGGCAAATTTAAAAAACGTAGGATTATTAATTATCACCACTTTAATAAAATTTAACCCGCATGATATTTTTATTTTAATTTATCCACCATAAATCCTAGTTAATCTTTTAATTTTGCAAATTTTTAATGATATGCCACCTCATATTATATAATTATAAGGCCATAATAATTTTTTTAATTCAAAGAAAATCAAAAGTTAGTATTTAAAACTTTAATTAATTGTATAAATCACTTTATATTTTGATTTTATTTGAGTATAGTACATATTTACATGAACAATTATTTCATTTAAACCAATTTCGGAAATTGGTGCACTCAGAATACTTGTACATATAAAATGAAAGAACCAACAGCAGAACAACAGCGATTGTGTTCAAGAAAGCATTGCTGCCTAAATGAAACATTCCAACAATCCCATTACCCCCTCCAATGTTGCGGAAGCTGATGGCAGAACGTTTTATAGGTAGCGTTAGATGAACATTGCTACCTTCAAATTTTGCGTCAATTTTTTCTATGTCATACTTCGAACCATCAATTTTTTTCTTGAATCGCTTTTTTAGACTCTGTCCCATTGGATGTTCTCCAGTAATATACAAGAATCCATCCCTTCCAATTTCGATCTTCACTTCTTCTTGCTTGAATCCTGAAAAAAAAAAAAATAGAGTTCAAGATAGGGCTCCATCCTAATATAATTTTTTTTCTCTTGAATAAAACTTAATTAACCAAGATATGACGGTAATAGGGGAAATTTTTTTAGAAGCAAGTTCTTAAAAATTACTAGATAAAAAAAAATACAATGACAATGAGAATTAAAAAGTAATAAATTGTTTGATTGTATCAAAAGAAAAACAAAAGAAGTCATTTAAGACGCCACAACTTAAAAGAAGGACATACTTCCATTTAAACCACTCCAATAAATTCATTCGCATCTTGCGATATATGAAAATTTTGTCGTGAAAGGAAATGAATAAAGAAGGGAAAAAACTTTATATTCTTCATCGTAAAAGGAATGCAAAGACAATAATGCATACCCTGGAGCTGGATTTCAAGAACGTAAGTTTCTTTGAGAAAGGAAGTTTCGTGTTTCCACTTGCAATAGGGTTCAAAATCTTCGTATGATAAAGGCTCATTGCTTGCTTCCTTCACCATTTTCCAAATGAATTTTCTCCTATTAGGATCTTGAAGTTATAAAAGAAAATGAATCAATCAAGAGATTTGAGTGCATCAAAGTTCTCTATTTGCTTCTCTTTTTATGGAATTTGACGAAGGTTCTTTCCTTTTCATTAAAAAAAAAAGAAGAAAAGTAGCCGTCTTCTCTTAAAATGCATATTCTTTTCTTATCTTCAAAGGGACTTGCTTGAAATTGTATTAAGTTCCAAGTATTCCAAGAATAATTTTTAATGAAAATTTATCTTATACTTTGATTAATTTAATTTTTAAACTTTATAAGTCGATTCGGTAAAAAATAAAAAACTCTATAAGTAGATTTAAAAAATTGCTTAATGTTCACTACTTTTAATTTAAAAGAGTCGTTTTTTTGCTATATTTATTCTTTTCTTATTCTTTCTTTCCTAGTGTTCAGAATGAGTCCATGCTTGATTTTACGTAAGAATAAAATTAAAAATCTATTATAATATTCATGAAATTGTAACATTGAAATTTATAACTAATAATAGATGACTATTTGATTCAATAGTGTATGTATTTCCTGCTAAAAGAGTTGAGTTCAATTTTTTCGTTCTATAAAATTGTTTTTGATCCAAATAAAATAAAATTAAAATATCTAAAACTAAAAAAGAAAGAATGCATATTCTCATATCCACTGTAAAAATTACACTTCGTTTTTTTTTTTTTAAAAAAAAAAGCAATTTTGAGTACTATAAGCACTAATCTAATGATACATATTTTTTTTTTTCTTTTTTAAATTACAAAATGTATTTTTAAATGCACATTCAATTTTCAAAATGATGTCTATTTGGTTTGACTAACTTAAACATGATCAACTAATAAAAATGAGAGAATTTATTTTGTATAAGAAATTCTTCTTTATATATATATATATATATATATATATAAAAGACTTAGATAAAATTATTTACGTGAAATTCGTGAAGTTTCTTACTAGAAACCATTAAATAAAAACTAAAATCAAAAATTAAAATCAATAAATTAAAAGATCTCTTCACATAGATTTAGTGTGTAAAATTTTAAAAAAATTTATATATTTTTTTAAATAGACATTTCTAGTAAAAATATTAATAAAATTTTTACTGTTGAATAAATATCAATCAAATTTAAATTATAAATAATATTTTTAATATTTTTTTCCCACACACGTTAGGAATAAATGAAGTTGGGCTGCAAAGCAACCTTGTGAATTGGTAACACAACCCCAAGAAAGTGGAATGATTCTCTTCTAAGAGAACACCCTTACGAAACATTTTATGCCACTTGTACTCAACAATGAATTCCAAAGAATTAATTTCTATATAAACATATGAAATCCTTCACTATTTTCACAAGAATTCCATAAATTAGCATTGTCTTCTTCCGAAATCCGAAGCGATAAACATTAGAAAACACCCATGGATATGCTGACGTCTAAAGAATATTTTGAACCCTGTTGCGAGTGGAGGAGTGGAAAAGAGTCGGATGCAATTGATATTGAGCTTTATGGTAATGTGTTTTAACCCTCCCTTTGAAGAATTTTTTCTTTGAAATTTGAAATGCTTAATAGTTTTCAACAAAGCAAGTTTTCATGATCATTTTAGCTCAAATAATAATGATCATCCAACATAAAATTTCAGATTCTAAGAATTTTAGGTCAAATAATATATTAATTTTACATTAATTCGAACTTGATTTCATCACAGCTTGAAGATTTTCTTTGTTTGAACAACATTAAAAATAATATTTTCATTTTTATGCAATTTCTTATTAATTTGTACTATAATTTGATAGGTTTCGATATGCAAGACGTGAAAGTCACACTTAAGAAAGTTGATGATGAGGGAAATTCTACAATATCAATCATCGCAGAATCTCCCAGACGCATTCAGAAGAAAATTGATATTCCAAAAGATTATGATGTAGATAAAATACGTGCAGTATTTTGTAGTGGTAATCTCAGTCTAGAGCTACCTAAGAAAGCTGCTCCAAATAAGCTCGAAATTTCAAAGCAAAAATTTGAAATAATAAAAATTTTACAAGAATCAGCTGAAGACATGCAAAAGAAAATTTTTTCTGCCGCAAAAAATTCCTATCCAAAGCTAAAAGTTGCAGCAGTTGGTTCATTGTTTCTGGCTAGTATGTTATTTGCATACAAATGTTATACCGAATGTTACGGTGTTGAATCTATAGCTTAATTTAGATGAATTAATTTATATAATTATTTTTAAGAAATGACATTTAATATATTTAAAATTCAAAATAACCCTAAAATGTCTTTTAAAATTGTAATTGCTGAATGAATTTATTTGGGCTATTTCGATTGCTTTATTTATGGCTTTGTTTAGATCTCTTAATTTCTTGTTTAATTAATTTTTGTCTAGCTTTTGATACGGGACTGTACATCAAAATCAGTTGTCTTATGATTAACTTAGTCGTAACAAGTAATGATGCATTTCCAGGAAGAATTAAATACTCAAAAGTGAATGGTAACTAACCAAAGATCAAGATTGTAAAATCAAACAACAAGTCGCCCCTTGTAATATTAATTTGTAATTAATGGTAAACAATTAACATTGGAACTCAAAATCAAATAAATTAACTTAAAAGCAATAAAGAGTTTTTTTTGGGGCAGTGATGGCAATAAATTGCTTCCATATATATATATATAGATATATATCTGCCATTAAAGAATGATTCCCTGATGATATTACTTCGAAATGACTGATCAAATCCATGGATAGGGTGATGGAGCCGGTTGCCAAGGTGCAGTAGGAGCTAGTGTTGAAGGCGAAGATGGAGCCGCTGTCCAAGGTGTAGGAGCTGGTGCCCAAGGTTCAGTTGGTGTTGCTGGCATTGAAGGTGTAGTTGGTGTCCACGGTGCAGGAGCTGGTGCCCAAGGTTCAGTTGGTGTTGCTGGCACTGAAGGTGTAGTTGGTGTCCAAGGTTCAGGAGTTGGTGCCGGGGCTGGTGCCCAGCCATATGAATATTGAACATTGATTTTAAGCTTCTGGCCATAACTTGCACAATGGTTGCTAACACCGCAGATGTACCACTTCCTTCCTGGGGTCTTAAGGACTATCGTGTCATTCCCGTAGGTGAGAGCTTCGTTTGCCGGTGGAATGTCACAATTCTTGAAGGCGGTCCGTTTACTTTAAACACATTGTGATATCCTTGGGGGTATTGGAACACTGCAAAATTGTGGTGAAAAAAAATATCATATGACAATGTTATAAGCTGTTTAAATGAAAATTCAACAAGAAAAGAAAGAGAAGTAAATGAAACGATTGTACATTTGTTTTAAAAAATCATTCAGATTTCAACCCAAAAAATTAAACTAGTAGAAATGAATCTAATTATGTATATTTAGCATAATCATATGTATAAGAATTGAACTAAATTAATAAATCATAAAATCAACTAATCTCAAATACAAAATTAAAAAATTTATATATAAAATAATAAATTTTAATCTTATACGTATATACATAATTAATCGCCAACAAAAAATACTTTATCCTTTGCCCAAGCTTCATAATCGAAATTGATCGTCCATCCGCTCTCATCCCCCACGATATAATCTGTTGCAATGGCCAGTGCAGGAAGAAACAGGGCAGCAATGGTAAGCATGAAAACTTGTTAGAAGCCATTGATAGAAGCTTAGAAAGATTTTATCAAATCCTTATACTAAGCTTCGGTTATTTCTAATTTTTCGATTGAATCTGGTTTGGCTAATTAGATGCAATTACGTACCTATTTATAGTTTGATTCAGTAGCTTGGGAAATTTCATGGAAAGGCTTTGAAATTGTGAGGAGCCGGCAAGGGTCAGCATGTAACATTGCGTTATACGTTGGGCTGCCAAATAATGTTTTCATTATAAGAGGACGCATTTGAACAAATAGAGAATATGATAAACTTTGTTTCTTTCTTGATGCGATACTTGAAAGTAAACCTGAAAATGTAAAATATGATATAATGATATTATATGAATATGATACAAATAAAGAATACAAACGTGATATAATTTAAAATTTTAATAATAATTATATATAAATTTAGTAAAAAAAAAATTTTATTTTCATATTTATACAAATTATGATATTTAATTTTAATATAAAATATAATATAAATATATAAATTTTAATATTTTACATAATATAAATATATTAATTATAAAGATAATAATTTTGAATAAAAAATTTCGAAATTCAAGCCTACCAGATTTAAAAAAGAAAATTAAAACTATAAACATGTCACAACCTGGAAACATGCCTGCAGTACTTAATTATGAAGTAGAATTTTTTTTTTCCCTTTTAGATTTTTTAAATGTGTGTATGTGGCTTTTTCGAGATTTTCAATGTTGATTGTTGTCTAATTAAAGCAGGCTTTTGGAAGACAACATTTTGTCTGATCAAAATGGAAAACCCCTTTTCCCGACTTTGTTTTCTTAAAGGAGTGACTTTTGGAGTTACATAATTATATGTTCTATGTGAAGTTTTTTAGGTGGATTTGTGAAAATGTTTTATTAAAAATATTTAAATGAAAATAATTGAATAGGCGGATGGGTAAGAAAATTTTTTTGTCAATAATCTTATCGTTAATAATTTTATAATTTATTAATAAAATATTAAAATTTTAATTTTATTAATTAAAATTAAAATTTTAATAATTTTAAATTAAAAAAAAAGTCACACCATACAAAGATTGTGATGTATGTCTGAAGCTACAAAAGTTCAAGATCAATTTGAATTTTGGGTCAAATTAGATTAAATCGTTACTTTCAATCATGTAAATATTTTTTTAGGAAAATAAATTATTTATTACATATTACATATTATTAATAAATATCATAATAACCTCATAAATGATTTAGAAATAAATAATTAATTTTTTAAAAATACTTTTTTAACATGATTTAAATAAAAATTAAATATAATAATTCATAATAATGATTTCATAAAATCGATGCTTTCTCGTTTAATAGGCCTGGCCTGCTATACCCTCCGTACGAGGAATAAAGTCCAAGATTTGCAATCCTTTCCAGTCTTGGATTTCTTCGTATGTATCAAAGTGCAAATATTTTTTATATATAAAAATTTTATATTTACCACTGCTTTTGCTTGCATTTGCCTCCAAACCACGTCTTATTCATCATCTCGTTGGCTTAGGCTTCTCAAAAAGCCCTCGTACCAGCGTGAGCTGTGGCTGCCAGCGTCAAGTGGTGGTGGCTGTCATTTTTCCTTTCTTCCTCACTCTCTCTTCCCCCAAGACTTGAAGATATATAGCAACTGCACTTGATTGTTTCGGATCAAACAGTAGGCTGTTCTCATGTACCTTTCAGTACCCTTTTGTTGTTGACTGTTAGGAAACTTTGTAAATGAAATAAAATTCGAAAACATTGATTTTTGGGTTCTGGGATTTCATAATTCAACCCAACTGAGATACGAAGTTGTTTACTTTTATCAAAGTTCTTCAATTGAAAGGAATTTAATCAGTTTCATTTTATTTTTTTTAAGTTGTCTACTTTTTTTATAATTCTTCAATTTGATGAAAATTTGATCAGTTTCAATCTTTTTTTTCTTCGTTTGACTCAATTTTGAAATTTTAATAATTATATAACTGTATACATCAATTTTATCCGAATCTACTAATAATAATAATAAATATATTTTTCAAAAAATAATTATTATTAATTATTAAAAAAAAACAAAAGAAAGAGAAACGGAAAATGGCAGAAAGCAAGGCGGCTGATGCCTGGCACCAACCACCCTGCAGTCGGCACTAGCTGCCCACTCTCCAACCCAACCAACCCCCTGTCCAGCCACCAAACCAGACAACCACCCTATAGTCACCCTGCCACCACCTGTTCCTTTTTGAACTCCTTAAAAACCCTCAACTTCTTCCTTTTGATCGGCTCTCTCGGACCCCCTCTCAAAAACCTTCGGACCTCCCTTTTCGAAAACTCTCAGACAAGGAACAAACTCCTCTCGAAAAGCCTTTAAACAGATCCTCGAAACTTCCAAACCTCTTCTTTCAACAACCCCAAACACCACACCAAACCCATACCCGAACAGAAACGTAAAAATAGAAACAAAAATTAAAGACAAACAGTCCTCCCCATAGGGAGGAACCTCAGCGTGAGCTCCCTGCAAAAACCAAAAAAACAGATCAGTTTTAGTCTAAAAAAAAAAGAAGGCAAAAAACTTCAAGCCCCAATCTACGACGATCGAGGCTATTTATGGTGAAAAGAAAGTCAGATTTGAGAAGAGAATGTTGAAGAGAACTTCTAAAAGAATTTTAACATTTTCGGCGATCGGAAACCACCAGCAGCATTACCAGGGGTAACCCAAATGACGACCGGCACGGTGGTCCGGTGTCAAATTCTGGCCAAAGCTAGAGAGCTCTCCCGGAGCTTTGGACCATTTTTTTTTCTGATGAAGGTTTGAAATGAGCTACAAAAAAAAATTATTTTATATAAGAAACAACAATCCCAAAACGACACGCGTTTTAGTTAGAAAGAATTCGCTCGTTGATCCGGATCTGACTCGGGATTCGTGTAACCCAATCCGTGGAACCCGTCTTCAGAAAGCTTACTGATTAGTCCAAGCTGAACTGATTTGTAAGTTCATAAAAAAGAGATATCATTTACAGATATAAACTTTCGAAGAGAGTCATTTTGAATAATGCCAAGAATCTGAATAGCAAGATGATGCAAGAAATATATGCCCAATATAAGATCAAGCATCATAACTCGGTGTCATACTGTTCAAAAATGAATGAGGTAGTTGAGGCAACTAACAAAAATATAAAAGAATTTTTGAAAAGATGATCGAGACCTATAAAAATTGACATGAGAAGTTACCATTTGCACTGCATGCATATCGAACATCAATGTGCACCTTTATTGGGGCAACTTCATTTTTTTTTGTTTATAGGATAAAAGTTGTACTACCAGTAGAAGTAGAGATCCCATCCTTAAGGATTCTAAAAGAAGTTGAATTAGAAGAGGCTGAATGTTATGAACAATTAAATTTCATGAAAAAAAGATATTGACAGCGTTGTACCATGGTCAACTATATCAAAGAAGAATGATGAGGGCTCATGACAAAAATGTTTAACCTCGTTGTTTTCGAGAGGAAGAGTTGGTCTTAAAAAGAATTCTCCCAAATTAGCATGATAATAGAGGAAAATAGACTCTAAATTGAGAAAGGTCATATGTGGTGAAATGGGCTTTCTTGGTTGAAGTGTTGATACTAGCTGAGATGGATATAAATGATTATCCCATCCTATAAATTCTGATGCTGTGAAAAAGTATTATGCTTGAAGAAAAAATAAAAAAGAAAGACTTAATGCAAAAACCCCGAGAAGGCAGTTTAAGTCATATGGGGTTTATCTAAGTTGAAAACTTGATAAGGTAACTTAGATAAGGAGAATACAACATCAAATCTGAAAATTCATTGGCATGGAGGCTAACATATTCTGAGGAACTCTAAGTTGTTAAGTGTATTAGGTGGTTGAGTTTTTCGAAAAGAACCTCGATATGTGTTATCATGAATGTCTTATTGTTCATTTTTGGGCATTGTCTACCAATACCTATCTTTATAATTCTTTCTTGGCCAAAGTTTGCCAGCTTTTTTTATAATAAAAGACATTCTACTTTATTTTTTGTATGGCTCTTTTGCTAACTATTTCCTAACCGTTCTTATTATTTCTCTCTAATACCTTGCAATGAAATAAATGTTGAATACATTCTTACCTTTTAAGCTTGAAATAATGATTAATAAATGAATAATAACATGAAAGATTTTTACATTACACTGGAGAAGTAGAGAGTGATAAAGGCAAATCTGAAATGTTCAGTTTCTGATAAGAACATTGAATTTGGAAAGAGATTTCTTGTAGAAAGAATGTGAGAATTAAATGAAAGAGATAATTGAGAGTTACGCTAACTCGATCTTTGAAGAATAAAGGGCTCAAGGCCCAAGAAAAAAGCTTAAAAAACTTGAGTACCACAACTAAATGAAAATTAATTAGCCATCATTTGCATAACATGCATTGAATTTTGCATGCATTGCATTTCGCATAGCATATACTACATTTAAGAAAGTATAGTGCATAAATTAAAAAAAAATAGGGGTATTTCAGGATCCCACATGGAGAAGACAGATGTGAAGATTTTTCTATGTAAAAGTTTCAAATTGGAGAAAAAGCTTGTGATGTAAGATTCTAATCCTGGATAAAGGATATCTCTCAGTATTATGATCGATTTGTAAGATCTTTGGGCATAATATCCTGAAATTCCTTCAAACACGATCTTTGACTTCTCTAGACATAATTGTCAATAAGCTTTATTTATTTTTTCAAAGTCGTGATTGCCTCTGATTAGAGGAGAATTTATTTTTCGAAATTGTGGTGCCTCTATTTAAATGAGCATTTATTTTTCGAAGTCATGGTTGCCTCTGTTTAGAGGAGTAATTTAATTTTTTTTTAAGTCATGGTTGCCTCTGTTTAAATGAGCAATTTATTTTTTCAAAGTCATGGTTGCCTCTGTCTAGAGGAGCAATTTACTTTTCAAAAGTTATTGAGCCTTTAAATAGATAAGCTTTATTTTTTTTAAAAATCGTTGAGCCTCTGATTAGAGGAGCTTTATTTATTTTTTAAAAGTCGTTGAACCTCTGATTAGATCAGCTTTTATTTATTTTTCAAAAGTCGTTAGGCATTTGATTAGAAAAGCTTTTGTTTATTTTTCTAAAGTCATTGAGCTTTTTTTTTATTCTTCAAAAGTTGTGAACCTCTACTTAAGGTGTTGCAAGTATTTTTTTTAGAAAAAAATGAATGTGTCAGTATATGTGGGGTGTCTACGTCTTTGCACAATTCCCGTTGCACAGAAAATGTGCAAAGAGAGGTAGCTGTAAACATCCAATCTGTCTGGGGTCTTTTTTAGTTTTGGTAATTAATAAAATAATAATAATAATGAAAAAAGGGAAAAGGGTTGTTGAATTGGTGTAAAACTAGATTAAGAAATTTGAGATAAACTGGAAGAGATTGAATCGGACTAAAAGTCCAAAAAAAATTGGGATTCCTATTCAGCTTTAGAGTCTGTAGTTGTAAAGCTTATAAATAGATTAATAGATCAAAGGCAGAGACATACAGGAAAAATAGAGAAAGAACATAGGGAGAAAATAGAAGCAAAGAAAGAGTGTTTAGCAATCTTAAGAATTTTTAAAAAATTTTTAAAATTTTTGGCTTTGTTTTTCTGGAAATTTTTTGGAAATTTTCAGAATCTGGTGAATTTTTCAGCAAAAATTTAAGTTTTTTGGTGACTATCCAACGAGAAACCCAGTTTTCAGTGATATAACCCAGAAACCGATAATTTTTTCGACAACATTCAACCAAAAATGAGAATCGAAAATCATTTAGAGAGAGAAGGAACAGAGAAGAAAAAGAGAGTGTGGGGAAACATCTGAGGAAATAAGAAAATTTTCCCTGTTATACGTAAACTAAACGACGTCATTTTGAGTCAATACTTAAACAGGATCCCCGCGTTTAGCCAAGATCTGACCCAACCCGTAGCGAAACCCAAACCAGCAACCCACATCTCTGTCTGGGCTCCAGTCGAGCCGATTTCTTATCGAGCTACACCTTTAAGCCGTTTTCTGTGTCTGAAGTCAAGTCGCGTCAACCCTCTAACCAAGTTGTTTTCTATTTATTGATTTTTCTTATGTGTTTGTTTTTTTTTTATTTATTTATGTGTTTGTTTTTTTTTTTTAAAGAGTATTTTGCATGAATAAATTTAAAAAAATAAAAAAAAATTTAGAAAAAAGAAACATTTTTTAGGAAAATTGGAAGTTTTAAAATAAAATTATTAAAAAAAATTTTTAAAGAAAAGTTGAAAGTATCAATTTTTCTTAAAAATAAATTTTAAAATTAAAAATATACATTTTTGAGAAAAAGTTAAAAATATCAATTTTTCTTGAAAATAAAATTTTTAAAATAAAAGTTCTTAAAAAGTATTTTAAAGAAAAGTTGAAAGTATCAATTTTTTTTTAAACAAAAATTTTAGAAAAAAAAATACTTTTAGGAAAAGTTGAAAGTACAAATTTTTCTTAAAAATAAAAATTATCAAGAAAAATATTTTAAGAAAAAAGTTGAAAGTATCAAAAGTTGAATCATTATTCCTTTTTTTTTTTTTTATTTTATTTTATTTTTTTCTTCTTTCTTTTCTTGAATATTTTTTAATGTTAAATAATCCGACGATAGAGTCTCTGCAAGTAAAACAGTAATTTTCTTGCATACTCTTGAGGTGATGGGATTTTTCTTAATTTTCTATCAAAAGTTTGGAGTTAATTAAGAATAATTTTCAATAATTAATTACTTGGTTAAATTTTTTAAGACTTATTGAATAACACAAAATTAAGCTGGTACCATCTTTTGATGGGCGTTGTGAGGGTACTATAACCTTCCTCGCACGTAACCGTACTCTCAAACCATATTCTGGTTTGTAGACCCGAACATATTCCTTTAGTGACCCTTCGTCAAGCTTAGAAACTCTTTAAAGGGATAGATTCATAAGGTGATCAATCGCACCTAAACAAAAAAGATTAGCGGTAACTACTCAAATCAATGTCTAGCAATAGATCCCCGAATCTAGACGTTATGACAAGCAGTAAATTGACCCGAATAGGTCTAATTTGGATGAATTCAATTAGGTTATTGGTTTTAAAATTCACATTCATTTCTTTATTCTTTTCTAAAATTTTTCTTATAATTTGTTTTACAAGTCATTGGGTATGATTGATGCATTTTACTCTTAATCAGATTAATTTAGATTAAGTGTTAAGACTTGAAAAGAAACATTTTTACGTATATAGGACAAATTAAAGAAAAAAATGATATAAAACTCCTTCCATTATTACTGAATTTGGGAAATACAAAGACAAAGATAACAATTAAACTTTTGAGCCTAGACAGGTAACGATCTATGACTAAGCCATATGCAATATTGATAAACATTTTATTAAAAAAAAAAAGGGAAAAGGTAATAAAAAAATTGCTGACCATCATGGAGCTGATGATTATTGATCCAACTGGCAAGGTTGAAGATGATCGATGATTAAGCAGAATGGTTCACATTCTTGTACAATTCCATCACCCAATAGTTATAAGCAGGACAAACAAGCTTCAAAGAATTGAATCCAGCTTGCCTTGCCAATGTCTCAAACTCTTGCTTGGTCCTCTCCTTTCCACCAGGAAGGATGTGAAACAAGGCAAGGTCACGATGAAGGTTTGTCTTTGTCACAGCGTCACTCTCAGGCAAATCCGGCACGACGGCTTCCACAAGTACCACTTTGCCACACTCCGGCAGTGCATCGTGACAAACTTTCAATAGCTTCAAACATCGATCATCGCCCCAATCGTGAAGCATGGACTAATACAGACCATGTAAAAAATGATAATTAACTTTCATTAATAAGCAAAATTATTATATCATTTGAAGTTATCAATGAAGTAATGTCCCTTTTACATATATAGGTTGGATTACTTTTAGTTTTGAAAAAAAAAAAATTGAAGCAAACCAAAATATTTCTACGTACTAACCTTCATGAAAATAACTTCTGCTTGAGGAACTTCTGTAAACATATCTCCCCCTACATGCTCGACCCCTAAAATGTGGAAAAGAAAATTTTTTAAAAAAAAAAAAGAAAGGAAATTAAGGAATATATATATACCCAAAGAACGAAAGAAAGCCTGATTTTAAAAAAGCAATAAAAACTCTTTTTTCGGTTTTTTTCAAGATTTGTTACTGTTAATTAAATTTAACGTTCATTTCGAAATGAACATTTAATACAAATATCCTAATAATTATAAATTTTTAGGGGTGGTTTTTCTCACAATTTTGTCATTTAAGAAAAAATGACTCAATAAGAGAAATGTGATCTAAAGTTATGGTATAATCCTTGTTTGTTAGATATGATTATAAAGTTATAGTATAATCCTTATTTATTAGATATGATATCCTTTTCCCCTCGACTTTTTTAGAACTCTAAATTTGAAGTTTCATTTTCAATTTTAAAATAAAAAGAGTGAAATAATTAAATTAAAATCATACGCACCAAGAAAAAAAAAATCTAGATTTAGATTTACCTGGGCAAATGGGTGCATCTTTAATAACATGGGGCTGGTCAAAATTAATACCCTTAATATGTGGATACTTGGAAACTATGAGAGTAAGGTTTGTACCCCATCCACCTCCCACGTCTACCACTTGGCTTATACTCTCAAATCCCTTGTAAGTTTCTAAAATTTTGTTCATGATCAGATGGGTGATCTTGGACATTGCTGTGTTGAACGTGCCAGACAGTTCACTATCTTTTCCCAGCAACTCAAACCAGTGCATCCCAAATGCTTTGACGGATGAGAAGCCACCCTCTAATGTTACATCTTTCATGAATTTCCTGTATGAGAGAGTATATCATGAAGAAAATGCTAGATTTAAAATCATAATTATCGAATATAATATACATGCATGTCCATACACATGCATGCATGTATGTGAATTTTGATCAGAGGTGGATCTACTTTTAGAATTAAGATGTCCATGAACACTCTAAAAAATTGAAAACTGAAAAAAAAAATTTCCTGACACTCCAAAATTCTTCCATGGACATCTCAAAATTTGAAAAATGAAAAAATTTAGAAAAAAATTTTCCCAAAACACCCTCAAAAATTTTCAATGGATACCAGTTTCGTCCATAGTTTGTAAATCTGTAAGTGATTTGGATTCGCCAATGATCTTGATATGATATAAATAAAGGGAAATCAGAGATGAAAAGGACGAACCAACATTCGATAATATGTTTATCAAGATAGATAGCTAGCTCTGGAGCAAAGGAAATTCCATCCTCATTTTGAAGAAAATATTTGCCTATGGGTGCTAGGCCATATAATCTCTGGGTACGTCCATCTTCACCAGTGACAACATTGCATGTTAAAAAAGAGTGACTGGCGAGAAGTCTCAGAATTCGGTCAACTATGGATGGGGCATCTGGGTTATTGGTAGAAAGCTGAGAGGCAATCTCAACAGGTGAGAGCATACGACTAGGAGTACTAGCTTTGGCTATGATCTCCAACAAGTCAAGATCAATGGCAACTTTCAAAGCAAAAGGAAGTGTGGTTACTGAAGCTAAGTACATGGCTTGCAAGCAGTTCTCTTCTTCATCATGATTTGATGAAATGTTTTGTAGGTTTGGCAGTGAACCCATGGAGCTTGAATCTAGCAGCGTGGAAAAAGAGTTTGTTTACAAATTAAAGATCTTAGCAAAGCTGGGATATTGTTATACCACATGAAAGGCTTGGGAGTACATATAGAGGAGTGAAAAGACATGAAATAATTTTTTATACAATTAGTTATTGAAAAAAGAAAGACTACTATTTTAACTTATCCTATCAAAATTTTTTTAACTTTGACCGTTATTACTTTAAATATTTTAATTAATTAAATTTTATACAATATATATTTAAAATCTAATTCATTCAAAGTTTTTAAAATATTTTTATTTTTTTTATCAATAATAAATGGTCAAAGTTAAAAAAAATTAATAAAAAAATAAAATGTGACAATTTAATTAGAACAAAAAATTAATAAAATTTGAGAAGCATTTTGTTTTATGGAACTCACACCATTAAATCCTATTTTACATAAAATAATAAAAAAATATATAAAAAAATAAACAACATGAGATTTATATTAATTCACTCTGAATATGAATCATGTTCATATATAGATAACTAATCATGAAATATTCTTACATTAAAGTATATTAATTATTCTAATCATGAAAATCAACTGAAGGGTGAAAAAGACAAAGTCATATATCTCTTTTTTTTTTTTTCATTTTTTGTCAAAATAACGCATCTAAATAGATGTGCAAAAAGACTATTCTATTCATATTGACCGGATCACAGGAAGACTTTAGAATAATAAACAAACGTAAACGGTGATTAAGATTCATAGTCAAAACACATGGCTGCTCTGGATAGCTACGATAAATACATTCTTGTCATCATCCAGTCTTAATTGGCTGCCTATAAATCTAACCCAAAGCCGTCATATTATTATTATTATTACTAACCTGTGGGGTTGAAATTCAAACCGAAATATTTGACGTCAATTAACCTTTAGATGGTGCGGGCATCAATGAATAAAAATGAACAATCAGGTTGTCCTGGTTGGCTGAAAAGAATGAAGACTCTGTCAAAAGGGATATGAAGCCATGCGGTACATAAAGATTTTGGAGAGGAAAGGAGAGAAACAGTGATGCATTGCCTTTGTGAGTGCCTCGGAGATGGAGAGACAACAATGTGAGCTGAATGTTTTAAGTGTGAGAAGAGTTTTATTGATTTGATAATTTATTTATTTATATTATATAAAATATTAAAATCTATATATTCGTAATATATTTTATATAAAAATTATGTATTAAAATTTATGTTGACATTAAAATATAAAATATATTTTTTATTTTATTAAATTTATATATAATTATTATTAAAATTTTAAATTATATTATTTTTTATATTATGTTATATTTTATCATCGTATCATATTTTAAATTATTAAATTTATATTGAATCATATAAATTCATATATTTTTATTAATTATTGTTATTTTCGCATTTCATTTCATCTTACATGCATGATGTTTTTCGGGTGAAAGTTCTTGTCAAATTTACGTCCTAAAAATACGGTTATATGTAGTATCAGTGTCAAATAAAAAAAATTCCCTAATGTCACCAGAAAAATCAGTGATTAATTTTAAAATATTGCAGCCTAGTTGTTCTGTTATTGTTTTCATAAAGTACCTCATAGTCATAGCTGACCTTGGGAAAGCAGCTAATTAATCAAAGGCTTAGTTCAATGCTTCTTTTAATTAAATCCAATTCCTTGTCAGATAGCATGTTCCAATGGCAGTCTGGTTTTGTTTCAAAACAATGGGCTGTTTTTATCATAATCATAATTAAGTAATTAACTCAATTAAATTAGTGCTATGTATTTTGTTAATTAGTTTAACTTAATTAAGTTAAGTTTAATTTTTTAATTTAATAAAAAAAAAAGAATTTGAACCTGGTTTTTTGAGATGGGAACTCAAGCAACTGCCACATAGCCAAGTTATACATGTTGATTAATTTATGAGAATTTAAAATCATTGTCGGCTTGTTCTAACTTTTTGGAAGCCACAGATTTAACTGAATTAAACTGAATAATTATTTCGATTGCATTTTTTTTATATAAAAAAGATCAGAAATAGAGGAAAAGGATTACAAATTTTAAAATTTAAATCTTAAATTTATTGAATATATTTTTAAAAATAATTACATAAATTAATACGAAAATTAGAATCGAGTACAGTGGTCCAAGGTACAAGAAATTGCTTCTCTTAGCTAGAATCTTTCTCACATATTCATCTTGTCCTACCTACCTATCTTGCTATCTTGTACTTGGTAGCATGCGTTTGACTTCCTCAACTCATTTGAAGTTCAAGTCTAAGCTGCTTTTTACAACTCTTTGAATTAGGATAAAGTCTATGGCCAAAAAAAAAGAATAAGTCAACAAAAAAGAGGTTCAATTTTGTTTCAAATATATATAAATCAAATAAACATTTAGGAAATACCATAATTTTTTTTATCTCTATTTAAACAACAACAAATTCATGATGATTCTCATAATTGTTTGATTATGTATTGAAAATAATTTGATCCGACAAAAATTACATATTGATCTTTCCATCAATGCTTTGTTAATAATAATAAGATGATTTAATAATAATAATAATAATAATAATAATAAGATGATTTAACTTTAGAGCAAAAGACAAATGAAAGAACCTTTGGACGCTATTACATTAATACTTTTCATATAACAGCTTCATTAGATAATTTTCCCAAACTTTTCCAAGGTAGCTAAAGAGTGGTTTGTTTTTGTTAAGTTTGTTTAACCTAACTCTATAGGCTGTTTTGGCTTATTTTAGTTCTTAATAATTAAACTTGTATTAGGCATAAGAAACCACAAGTGGGATATTCCTAGATGGCTAATTATACCATTTTGCCTCAACCAGTTTTTAGAATGCTAAGCCTGGACCAAAGATGATGAAACAAAATAAAGATTTCCATTCAGCATTTTCTATTGGCATAAAACACTTATATAAACATGATAACTCATTTCAGATCTCAGAATTCTGGACATGGCAAACTGATCATTAGCAAAGAAACTATTAGGTTTATTGAAAGTCACAGGCTTGGTTGAGGTCCAAGCTTTACGGCAACCCAATGGCTGTCACTTATGGGTAGCACGGTGCTACCAGAAGGAAACTTCATGTCTGGCACGCGTGGACGAACTACGACCCTGTTGCAGGATATGTCACTTGTTTCAACAGGCTGCTTGATTGAGTCCTCAACCGAATCGGTAGTAGTTGAGTGGGTTGACGGCGACGTAGGTGAAGAGAGATCATCTTCCGGCAGAGGATGATCATACAGATTCGATGAAGATGAACGACTTTGCCAATCTGTAGTCACCTCTGGTTGTGGGAATGAAACAGAGATATGATGACTAATAACTGTTCTATTAACTGCAATTAAATCACATGAAAATGCTATGAGGAACATGGCTGTAAGAAATATATCTCAGAAGCTAATATTCAACAGCATGCGAACAAATTTGACTACCAAAGATAAAGAGATGCGTTCTTGATAAATGAATTGAAAAGTATGCTTGCATGCAAGTCTATGCACGTGCATGTTTGCATTCATCCACGCGAGCAAACAAAGATCTTCCATGGTGCAGTGTAGCATAAAAAGTGTCTCCTACGTAAAACTGTGAATGCAGGAGACGAACATTTTTATTATGAAGAGAGTACACATAAAGAGGTAATGAAGAAAAACATAGCTAACCAAGTGAAAAAATCAACACCTCCTGGGTCTCATGAACTGCTGGAGAAAATTGTTATTTGCTTCTCAACTAACCACTTTTACATAGGCTTTAACGGTCTATCCTACCTAGAAATTCATGAACTAGTTTGTATCCAGGGCAATTATTGGCCATTTACAAGCATAAATACTTCTAGAAAAGATAAATCATGACCGAGCTAAGGCACCAAATACAAAATGATTTGCATTCAATTTTAGGAACTTGTCAACCATAAACTGCTATCTGTAAATGTAAATTGGATATTAAATGGTAGAAGTTTCCATAGGAAAAATCACCTATGACCTCCTGCCGGTCCACCCCTAAAGTTGAGCTAGGATTAAGCAATGTATTGGCTTTGGATCCAAGATTCTGTTGGGTATCAGCATTGACATTTGATGTCAAGTGAGAAGATGAGACCACAGGCACTTCTCGTTCTTGGTAGGCAGGAGTAATAATCATAGAGCCCCTATTTGACTTGCCTGAAAAGAAGAGCATAATTATAATCACTCTATAACTACTCACTAACGGGGAAAATTCAGAACCGACCATAATGTTCACATTCAGGGACCAGAGATTAACATACTAATATAAATAATTCACAATGATATGACAGGCCCACTAAATTCATCTAGGGCTGCCATAGATGAAAGGTTTGTTTTCCTATTTGTCAGCACTTTAACACATAAATCATTTTTCTCTACGACCAATATGATAAAATTTGAGAATCACATGCCATGGCACTCAAAAATTTACCCCCTTAGAGCAAACATGTCAAACAAATTTTATTTTTCTGTGTGTTCCAAAAGTCAATTTACATTGCAATTCAAACATAAACATGAGAAAGAGCCATGAAAAGGATTGAGAATCAACAGAATGGTGAAAAAAAGGCTCTTTCTTTTTCCTTTTTTGTTTTTTCAGAAAAATAAAACGGAAATGAGAGGGTTTAGAACACATACACCCCTTTAACTTCATGTACGCAACTTTCGCTGCCAAAAACTCTGCTTGCTTCTTGGTTTTTGCTGCCTGTCCTGTGAAAACCTCTCCTTTTACCTCCACAATGGAAACAAACGTTGATGCATGGGCTTCACCAGATCTAGTTGTATTGTAAACTGGTAGAGGACAACCTTCCTTCTGAGCTAATTCTTGCAAAAGGTTCTTGTATAAGGTTGAGTCTTCCTGAAGAAAAATAGAAAGAAATGACAAAAACTCAAGCACTAGAGATTTACAAGAACTGAACATTTTCTTGATATCATAAATAACAGTAAATGAACAGAGTCAAAAACACTACATTAATCAGTAAATTGGACCTCTTCAATAGCATCTGGTGACAAACACGATAATGCTATTTTTGCAGCTGCATGTTCAGCTTCCTTTATTGTTGGAAAGAACTCCAAACTCTCATAGGTATTTTCATTGATAGTGACCTTGCACCTGAAGCGACTTGCATGAGGAGGACCCTCAAACTCACAAGAATACACAGGTCGGCTGAGGTTTCTCTTTTGAGCAAAATTTTGCAATAGATTCTTGTACAAATGTCGCATATCTATAAGCCAACAATTCCAAGTCAAAGGATAATAAAGAAAAACATGTGAAGTACTAAGGAAAACACTGGCAAGAATAACTAGAAACAAGACAGTTCAAACAATGCGTTTCAGTTGTCTTTTTTTAATAAATGAGCTTTTTTTTTCAACCAAAAATAAGCACACCCTGCTGCAAGAAAACAGTCTGCAGAAGCAGAAAACTACAGGGAAGGAACAAGAAAACAAAAATGAAACAAACAACCTCCTTAATGTTCCAGTGTTACTACCATCTATTCTGCTGGTACTTTTTCTTTTCGTTTAACTTTTAATTGGCTGCAATGTTCAAGTTGAAGAGTATTAAATGAGGTACTGCAGGCATTTTAGAGCAGAAGAGCAGTCTTTCTATGTCAGTCCAATCAACCCAAAGTCAACAGAGTCAAGGAACTCGGCACAAATGACATAATTGTTGGACCTTCAAGTTTTGATATTTTAAACTACTTTCTCTCAGCAAGGTAAGGAACGGAGCAAAATCAAGATTGTCAAAATGGTTTTCAAGCTTAGCTACGTCAATCAATGCAACAGCCAGAGGTGAACTTAAGTTCCAACTAGCTAGCTTAAGCTAAAACAATTCCGATGAAGCTTGCACTCAGCTCAACACATTGATACCATGTTTGAGCCAAGCAAGTTAAGCTTGTTTTAATTGATATGCCCTCAAATTGCTCAACATCAAGCCAATATCAAGCCAAAAGAAGCAAATTGATAAGCTTCATTCAGTAGTAGAGAAAATGAATGCAGATAGCAACCAGCACCCTGCAAAATCTATATGAGCTAAAGCTAAGCTTTAATTAAACACTGGAACATATGTCTAGGCAAGATTTTGGCTGGTTTGTTGGCAGCTATGCAAGCAACTAGGCTTATCTACAACCCCATTTGCTAGTTGAATAATAACATGTACCATGCAGAATATATTTTTATAAAAATTTGGAGAAAAAAAGATTTAGATTTGACACCAAGTTGACCTCCAGTTTAAGACTTAAAAAGCATAATTTTTGAGTGCTGATTTGAGGTTATGAATACTATTTCACATGTAAGAGAAAACACCAGGCTTCTAATAGGCAAATGAACCATATTTAATCAGCTTTTATGCTGAAAAAAAATTAAATAAACAAGCTATCCAATTTTTCTTTTGGTTTGAGTGAGGAATATTAGAGATGTTTGAGTACAAAAGAAGACTGCTCACCTTTAAATTTTTCATTGTCTTTGCTAATCAAGATCTCACAATCTTGATTTGCTTCCTGTCTTTCCAGTTGCAATATCCTTAAGGTAGCAATATTACTATCAAAATTTGCAATTTCATTTGAAGAACCTGCAAGAATCACAGCAACAAAACAAGGAAAGATAATTTGCTTTCTAGCATATGCATCCTAAATTTAATAAAGTTACTGGCAAGGGAAGTGGAAAAAATAAAATCTTACAGAAAGTTATATAAAAGTAAAAAAAAATGCACTGGAACCCAAAGTCATACAAAAGAATAAAAGAGCTGGAGGTGCACATAACAAGGATTTAATGATCTACAATCATATCAGCACTCGTGATTTCTAGTGAAACATCAATGAAAGAGAAAGAGTACCTGAAGAAATCAACACAATTCTTTCCAAGGTGCATTAAAAGCCCACGCTATCTTAAAGGCAATCAAAACTGTCAAAATAATGCCTAAAAGATAAACTCAAAATCAGCCAATTAACAAAATTCACAGTTTTTATGCTTTACATCTCCAATAACTAGTTTCCAAGGTGATTAGAACAATTGAATTTGAAAAGATAATTAGTAAAAACGGAAAGTAGAAAAGGAACAAGCTCCACTGCATGTGAAGAAAAATAAGTTGGAAAGGCAATTTATAATTCAATTCTACATCTAACAGTTATATAAACCATAAATATTTACCAATAGCTTATTTTCAAAGTCATATGATAAGGCCAACGAGCTTTGGCTCACTAGCACCAGAGTGTTGCTAATCACATGAGGTCCTCTATTACTCAAGGCACCCATTAATATGAAAAAATTTTGGGGAAAAAATTAAATACAATCGAAAACAAGAAATTTATTATCAATTAGAGACATAGAACAATTACCATTACCCTCTTCTTGACATTTCCAATTATAATATGCACACTAATTCAATATGAAAACTTAAAAGATACTACCAAATATAGAATTTGCAAAACAACCATTTAGCGTTACAAATTTCACCTTCTATTCCGCTAGCTAGAAATGGGAATGAACACCCAAATCCACTACGAAAGTTATAAACATCCACCAAACCTAAGTCTAGACCTCCATTCAAACACATATAATGAACATAGTTTTCTTGATCCTTATCATGAACATAGTTATTCAGCTTATTTGAAGCAAATAAAACAATCCTTTGGACTTCAAATTACACAAAACTAACAATAACAACAACAACAACAACAAACTAAGCCTTTTATCCCGTAACTTTGGGGTCGGCTATATGAAAGGCCAAAAAGGAATGGTCGTAGTTTTAAATCTTCTTGTGCCACTCATTTCTATCAAATTACACAAAATCATAAAATTTAAAATTTTGAGTTTCTTTCATTTTTCTCACTTCTTTGAAGTTAAGAAACCATGGAAAGACAAACAATCTCAGCATAGAATTCTCTACCAGGCTAAGAATTTACTTCACCATGCAAAGAAAATGTCCAATTTTATTTAATCGATTGCTTTACTCAGCATTTACTCTAAATTACATTAAACATCAAAAAAAATATTAACTTAAGCCCCAAAAAAGGAAAATTTTCATAAAAAGAAATGAAAATAACAATAAATAGCACTAACAATTAAAGGGAAAAAAAGGATTGACTTCCTACAAATTGCATTTCACATTAAAACAAAATTTTCTGTAAATACTAACATGAACAATGCTTTTCCAGCGTTTTCTTAAGGACCAAACAGAAATTCAAAGAAAGTAATTGTAATTTGGGTTTGGGTTTTTCTTAAATTAAAAGATGGTACCAGGATCAGGAAGAGGAGGAGCTGTGAAATGAAGGAAAGCGAGCTGAGCGGCGTCGTTTTGGGCTTCTTTGGAAGACCTGGCCGGATTCCGAGGCTGAAACGACTTGCCGTTTACGATCACGGTAGCTTCGAAGCGAGGATTATGATCTTGGCCTTCCTTTGTGATGTTGTACTCTGGTAAGGTCCATGCTTTCTTCTGGCAAAGCTCTTGCAGTTTCGACTTGTACATCTTTCCTCTCTTTCCCTCGATTTGCTTTCACTCATCCAACAAAAACCTTGTATTACTTGTATATAGTTTTGCAAAACGAATAAAAAATAATTTTTTAATTTATTTTCCTTTTAATAAACTTTGGGTATTTGAATTTTTTTTTAAAATTTCTACTTAAAGTTGAAGGAGTTTCTTTTAATTACTTTATATATAGTTTTGCAAAAGAAAAAAATGATTTTTTAATTTATTTTTTTGGATAAAAAATTGTTATTTGGATTTTTTAAAAAATTTATACTTATAGAAGAAGGAATTGTTTTATTTTTTAATTGTTTTTGGAATTTTTAATTTTTACTTGTGGGGTAAGGACACGATGTGAGTTAAAAAAAAAAAAAATTTGTAATTTTTTAATATTTGGTTGGAAATATTTTGTTTCCACTGATGAGAGGACATGATTTTTTTAGTCAATTGTGACATTTTTATGTTCTTTATTTTTGACATCTTAATCATTAGTAATTAAGGAAATAATGAGCAAAACAGAAGCAATTTTCTAATGAAATAAAAGAAAATGCTAATTATTAATTTATTATTAAGGTATGATATGATTAAAAAAAGCTAATTATTAATTTAATATTAAGGCACGATTGATAAGCTGTCAACAGATCTCTTAGAGATGTTCATTTCATAAGTTTCAATCGAATAATAAATTATATTTAAATAAATATTTTTAGATTTTATTTTTTTTGCATTTGAAATAAATTAAATAAATAATCTAATGAAATTTGTAAATATTAAAATATTAAATTAAATTCTAATATATAAAATGAAATTATTTATATATTTTATCTCGTAATATAATGATTAAGAGATTTTAACCTAATAATTAAAAAGTTTTGACGAAAAGATATTGACGAACATTCTAACCCTATCATCCCTAAAAAAAAAAAAATCAAATTATCCATTTTACGTATTTTGTACTTTATATTTATATTTTATTATATTTTTGTTAAAATTTTAATCAGTTTAAAATTCAAATCAAATTAACTAAAAATCAATTTTTTTAAATATATAATTTTAAATTGATTAATTGAATTAAATTAATTTAATCAAATAATTTAATTAAAATCGAATTTTAATATATTTTTTTTTCCAAAAACAAAATATTTATAGAAAAAAAAAAACAACCAAAAAAAGAAGGAATACAATTGACCCCAAGGGCCATATTATGCCTAACAAATATGTCATTGAAACACAGTTATTCAAATGATAAGGCAAATATTTTTTCAATTTTTTCTTCTCTCTCGTCTTGGGTATAAATCATATGACCTCTCACTTGGCACTGGCAAGTTGGGTGCGGAGCAGCTTGGCAGCGGCAACCATGTTGCTGAGGGCTGGTTTCACCTCGTCATACTTGCGAGTCTTAAGACCACAGTCAGGGTTAACCCACAAGATGTTGGTCTCGAGCACAGCAAGCATCTTATTAATTCTGTCGGCAATCTCTTCGGTTGATGGTATTCTAGGAGAGTGGATGTCATAGACACCAGGGCCAATTCCAGCACCATACTTCACTCCTTCACGGAAAACTGACAGGAGCTTCTCATCTGAACGTGAGTTCTCAATGGTAATGACATCAGCATCCATGTCGATGATTGAGTGAATGATGTCATTGAAGTTGGAGTAGCACATGTGGGTGTGGATCTGTCAGATTTTATAAGACAGACCAATGAGAGCATGAAAATGAAAGTTTTGATCAGTGATAAAAGAATGAAGTAATATACAGACCTGGGTAGTGTCCTGGACGCCACAGTTGGTGATCCTAAAGGAGTGGACAGCCCATTTCAAGTAGAAGGCATGCTCAGACTTCCTAAGAGGCAACCCCTCTCTCAAAGCAGCCTCATCAATTTGGATAACATTGATACCAGCCTTCTCAAGATCCTCCACTTCGTCCTTGATGGCCAAGGCAATCTGGTAGCAAGTCTCAAATCTGGAAGATTGGCAACGTAGAATGTCAAAAGATACACTCATATTGCAAAGTATAAAATTCTGGTTGAAATGTAATATTTCTGATCATTTTTCTCCTATTGAATTTCTCGTGCATACCTGGGCTGATCGTTTCTGACAAAAGACCAGTTGAGGATGGTAACAGGACCAGTAAGCATTCCCTTCATTGGGCGTGCAGTCATGCTTTGGGCAGTAGATGACCAGAAAACAGTCATTGGCTTGGGGCGGCTAACATCACCATAGATGATTGGTGGCTTGACACAGCGAGAACCATAAGACTGCACCCACCCGTTAACAGTGAAAGCAAAGCCAGACAACTGCTCACCAAAGTACTCAACCATATCGTTTCTCTGCACAATTTTAAGTCATAGTTAGGACGCTTGCGAATAACTGACCACATATGCATCTTCCTTTTACTGCAAAAGGCCCAAAAAAATATAAAAGGAATACTCACCTCAGGCTCACCGTGGACCAGGACGTCAATGTCAAGCTCTTCCTGAAGGTCAACAACCCTCTTAATTTCCGCCTTAATGGCTTTAACATAATCGTCCTCAGAGATCCTGAAGGATATAAGAGAGCACTAGTTATGGTCACATGGACATTTTATAAGAAAGATATCAAGGAAATTTTCCACATAACTCACTTGTTAGCCTTGAATTCACGACGAACTCTTCTGAGTTCCAAAGTTTGAGGGAAGGATCCAATGGTTGTGGTGGGAAGGATTGGTAGGTTAAGCTTTTTCTGCTGGGAATCCAGTCTAGCACTAACATTTGTTGCACGGCGGTGGTCAGAGCCCTTCAAAGCAGCAGCCTGGGGATGCAAGCACATTAAAACATGGTATGCAAGGAATGATTTTCACAGTGAAAAATATTACTGCAGAGAAATCACTTCAAAGACAAATTGGAATTGTAGCTTATCAAAACACTTACAGCCTTTTGAACAGCCTCATTGGTCACTCTTGGGGAGGACTTCCTTGAAGCTTGAGCAGCAGCATTGGAAGAGAAGAAGGCCTAAAAATAGATGAATAAATAGTAAGTGACATGGTGTCAACCATATCTTGAGAAAGCACCTAAAAATAGATGAATAAATAGTAAGTGACATGGTGTCAACCATATCTTGAGAAAGCACCAAAAGACAGAAAACAAACGACCAACTCAGAAGGCTTAAGGCCCATCAGGAGATATCATCCAAGTTCTCAGAAAAATAGCAAAAACAAGTGGCAATATTATAAGGAGATACCTCATCCTTCTGTCCAGCCAATGCCTTGGCAAGTGCATTAACTTCTACAACTTTCTGGGCAGCGAATGCAAGCCAGGATTTGATTTCATCATCCAGCTTAGTCTCATTTACTAGATCAACAGCAGTGTGGAGAAGTGAGCAGGAGGTAGACACCACAAGGCTGTCTGCACATCAGAAAATTTAACAGATATCAGTCTATAGTAAATAAAAAATATTTTAATACTCACCATGTAATTACAAGCCATAAAATGTGCAAATGAAAATAGAATACCTTTGCCCACAACAGCCTCAAGCTCCAGCAAGGTGCTAAGAGAAGAAGAAAGATCATTGGCCCAAATGTTCCTTCCATCAACAACTCCAGCAAAAAGGCACTTGCCCTTAGGGAAATTATTCTTGATCAAATCAATGGTCTGGGTTCCACGAACCAAGTCAAAACCATAAGCAGTGACACCCTTCAATCCAATGAGGGTCTT
Source organism: Durio zibethinus (assembly GCF_002303985.1). The sequence continues at coordinate 3,121,782 of NW_019168481.1, forward strand.
GTATGCCTCAGCAGTAAGATCAGCAAAGTAGGTCTCAATCAGAACATTCAAGCCAGAGAGAGTAGATTCCAAATCAGCATAAGCAGCGGTGAATGCTTGCAATTGGTGAGAGTCAAGATCCAAGACAAGGGTAGGTTCATCAAATTGAATCCAGGAAGCACCAGCTGCCTTAAGCTCAGAAATAACTTCCCTGTAGTGAGATTCAATGTTATAATAACAAAGTAGAGTCTATTAATAAAAATTCAAAGACAAAGAGAGACAACTCTTACTTGTAGATAGGGAGGATTTTGGGAAGGAGAGAGAGAAGGGAAAAGGTCTTCTCAACACCTTTTGCAGGTTTAGACAGTAACAAGTATGAGACAGGGCCAATAAGGACTGGGACAGTGTTGACTCCAAGCTGCATGTAGGACAGAGAATCAGCATCCAAGGCTTATAATAAGATTAAAAACATCAGGATATGTAGTATATTACATAGGCTAACAGTGGGGCACCATAATCAAGTGGGTCTAATTAGCACTCCCAGTCTCACTCAGGGCATTATCAAAAAATGGATCACATGAAAATACAACACTAGAGAGCTACAAACTATTACTTATATAAAATCTCAGGCATAATAATGGCAAACATGAAACCATTCCCAGAACCCTGGCCCAGCTAACCATATGTTTAAGCCATTGCATAGAAGAAAGTACGCTAAAAGATGTTAATCAGTTAGTCCAAACCCTTGAAGCTATCCCAAATTCAGGCCATCATACATTTTCATGCATTTTGAAGAACTTTAAAATCCTACTATTTCCATCATAATCTTCTATGTCATGAAAAGGTACTCTTGCATCTCACTACTCTAATTTCAGGAGACCTCTATCCTGACAGAATCTCAACATATACCATACCTTACCTCTAATTCCTAACTGAGCTACTAGCATAAGTAAACATGACAGACAAAAATTTACAGTGTTATATATATAGAAAAATTAGACCCAAAGAACATACCGCCTTAGCTTCCTTGTACTCATCCACTGCCTTGTGAGATGCATAAGAGAAGTTAACATCAGGTCCCAATTCAGGAACAATAAAGTGGCTGAAATGACACATTGCACAGAGTATAAGTATTAGTATCCGAAAACTCAGCATGCACGATAAAGCTAATAAGGTATGACCAAGAATAGCAACTTACTAGTTTGTGTCAAACCACTTGGTCATTTCCATGGCAGGCACAGAGGCATTTCCTCTGGCCATGGAGAAGTAAGTGTCAAATCCAATCTCACCCCCATTCCAGCCATATCTAGGTGGAACAGCTCCAAGCATCGATGTGGTATCAAGCACCTGGTCGTAGTAAGAGAAAGTGTTGCTGGGAATGTACTTGATCCCAGCATCAGCCATCTGTTTCCAGATGGATGACCTGAGGTCAGTTGCAACCTTTTGCAAATCCTCAGCGCTGCTCTTCTTATCCCAGAAAGATTCCAAAGCAAATTTAAGCTCTCTCTTGGGTCCCATGCGGGGATATCCAACAATGTGAGAGGCCATTTTCTAAACCAAATAAAAGAACAGACAAAGTTCAGCTTTATTATATAAAATCAGAGATAAAAAATAACAACTTTGCATGTCCTATATTAATAAGCTGACAATCATCAGAATCAAAGCTAAGATCCAAGATGCATCTACAATTCAGTATAGTCGGATCAAAAGCTTATATGAAATTAATGATTTCGGAAGTTTTGAGCTAAGAGAGACAACCATATACTTGCCTAGCAAAGATTACGAGTCTAAAAGATGTTCATACGAAATCAAACTCTTGGTTCCAAAAAAGACAAACTCAACATAGACTTATGTTAGCCAACTAACTACAAAAGGATCTTACAGTATTTAAATTCAAAATCTCAATAGGCACACTTGATTTTGTAATCCAGGAGACATAAAGCATCAGAGATAAAGATACTTCTATATAATAACGAAACAAAATGCAGATCTAAAATATTTAAGATCAGATAACACTATTCCAGAAACCAGAAGCAAGCTGCTTACTTCAATTTAGATCTATAGCAACAAGCCAATGATTAAACACTAGATCTATAAATTCCAAAACCCCAAAAGATTGGATCTATTAAATTGCTTCCATAAACAGACAAAATCAAAAGAAAAGCCAAAATAATTGATCAAATACTAACATTAACCAATAGACCTCACTAATAAAACAAGGGTTCTTTAATAATTCCAAAAGAAAAAAACCCAAGTTAAAAATCAAATACTAACAACTACCCAGAAAGAAAATCAACTGAAAATTTTGGATAGAAAATCAAACTCGTTGATCATATAAATGAAAACAGAATTTTTAAATCACATAAATGAAAACCCAGAAAGAAAATCAACTGGTCTAGTTGAAAAGCTAACACTTATCAATAGATCTCAATAAGAAAAGTACAATTTTTGTGATGTTAATAAATAACCCAAGTTAAAAATGAGAAGTTCAAATCATATTAATGAAAACCCAGAAAGAAAATCACCAGGAAAAGTATAAATGCTGACACTTACCAGTAGATCTCAGTGAAAAGAGAAATCTTTAACGTTTTAGACCCAAAAAAAACACTAAGTTAACAAAATTTGAGACAAGTTTAAAACATTTTAAAGAAGACCCAGAAAGGAACATCAATAGGATAGATGAAAAGGAACGAAGGAAGAGTTAAAATCGATTAAAGGATAGTAAAAGAAGAGAAAAGATATATGGGGAAAGGTGCAAACAGTAAAGAGTGAGGGAGAGAAATGAGCGGAGGAACCGAACCGAACCGTACCGTACCGTATTTAACGGAGGTGGAACCGAAGAGAGAACCAAAGAAACTTCCTTAGAGATGGGGAGAGATGCAGAGGAAGAAGCGGCACGATTTGGGAGATTGGAGGAGTTTACTATTTATAGCCAGAATGGCTACTGATAGACTGTTTAAATATCTAAATTTATTTAAATATTCGTTTATTTAATTTTTTTGTTAAAATATAAAATAAACAATAATTTAATTTAAAATTAAAGTTCACTTTTAATTAATAATAAATAAAAATTATCTTTTAAGATATGAAACTTTCTACAAACATAAAATTTTATATATTTTACATATGTAAATGGATAATAGATTCAAACATTTATTATTGTTCATTGAAATTTAAATAGATTCAAATATTGGATATTCAAAAAAACTATTGTATCCGCTTCAAATTTATCATGAATAGTAAATTTTTTCTCTTAATCCATTAATCATTTATTTATAATTATCTAAATCTTACATAAATAGATCAGATAATGATGGATATCTATTCATTTATTATTTATTGTCATCTTTTATCAATGTGACTAATTTTAAATGATAATGCGTAACGCAAAAATAATAAGTATTAAATTACTTAATATATTTATAATTTAAAAAAATTTTAAAGTTTAAATATCACATTAAATATTTTATTATAATTTATATGTCATTAATGACATTAACATTATTAATTAAAATATTTTATTTTATTTTGTTCATAGTTTAAGGAAATTTTTAAAATTTAAATATTATTTCAAATATTTTATTATAATTTATATATGACATTAACCCTTATTAATAAAAATATTTTATTTTTGTCATTATTCATCATTATATTTATTGGCACATTAAGTATAATTATTATTAGTTAGTACCGATGTGGTACTAATAATTTGTTTATATCAAATGAGAAATTTATGATTATAAACAATTTGCATGAAGTGTAACATTATTTCTTGTACACTATTTGATCCTAAAATTCAATGACAATTAAATCAAACTTTAGGATTCTAGTTAAATTTATCGAGTATATAAAAATTGTTAAATTTATCTAGATTTAACCAAATTAGAGCACTTAAAAAAATATATATTCGAACAATTATATTTAAGATAAAAATTATGCATCAATTATTGAATTAAAGCTTAAATCTAAATCTTGAATGATGTAAATCGAAGAATTTATTTTTATGTTTGGGTTTTTTTTTTAGATGAACAGGACTAATATGTGATATTCCAAGGTTAAAACATTACTCTATAATTATGGACAAAAACTTCCAAAGTCACTTTGCCCCTTACCTACTTTAATTTAAAAAAATATATAATTTGAGGATAGAAAAAAAATTATAAGTATTAATATTTACAATTTAATTTTGTTCAATATCACTTTTTAATGATAATTAAATAAATTAATTAGATTAAATTTTTTATACATAAGCTCTAATTTTTTTATTTAACGGTAAAAAATTTTTATATTTCACCTAATATATCCCTTCTTTAGATTGATTTATGCAAGTTTATTTATGTCGACTTTAGTAAATTTATGAAAATTACTTGCTTACAATCTTTTAGTGGATTCAAAATCAAACAATAAAAAAAATACTATTTTTAACACTTAAATCAATTGTTCGCTGATCTTTTGTTATAAGATATTTGCCATTTTTTAATAAAATGTTCAAATTATTAAACTATAGTTTAAGTTTCATATTTAATCATTCATCTAATCTTAAATATTTATATAGTTATCTAAAATAAATTGATTTAGTTATAACTAAAAGAGAAAATATGTTCGAAATTTTTAAAAACACATTGAAATATAAAAAAAGTGTTTTTTATTCGTTGATCTTGATAATAAATAATTTTAATATTCACAATATAAGCATCTTCAAGAGAGTCAAGTAAAAAGAAATTGTTCTCCAAAAAAAAAAAACAATTGTTTATCTGCATTCTTATTTAGATTTAAACAATTTATATATCTAAAAATTTATATTGAACAAAATTAGGAAAAGCTATTTTAGAAAAAAAAAAAAAAAAGGTTGAGGCTAAAATTCTTTATACGTTATACCACGCGCCACAAGAGACGCTTAGACCTACTACTATACTAGTAAAATATAATAAAACTTTTATCGGATTTTTTTTTTAATTTTTTATTCTTTGTTGGAGGATGAAATTTTCAGAGAAGTAGAGGGTTGGTGGATGAAAGTTGTTTGGTGGCCACTCTTTGACACTACGGTTGGGGGAAATTACATTTTTTAATGAAAACAATAAAGCATACGAAATGCCAAAATTACGCATTGATTTGTACAAATTTGATGCAGCCAACTATGGTTTTGTTGGATGAGTAGGTGAAGTTGGTCCAATAGTTTAAAATTAAACACTTGATGAAATTTATAGATGCTGATGACATCCACATAAGCATGATTTCTTATGGTAAATTTGTTTTCTTTTATGTACATAAGCTTTTGATTTAGATAAAATGGGAGAATTCAATACTTGGTAATTTGAACGTATATTTCATAATATTTTAGTAAAAAAAAATAGTAATTTAAGAATAGAATAAGAAATTATAAATATTTAATTTTAATTTTAAATTTATTAAATGATATTTTTAAAAATAATTATATTAATCAATTAAATTAAATTTCGAATTTAGATTTTATTATTACATCAATTAAAATTCATTTATAAACTTTGAATTTAAAATTATTCACTGTATTAAGATAAACGAATTTATCAATAGGATTAATTACTAATTAATATTTTTTTCTTTGACATTAACATATGATGGCGTTTTCGAAGGAAATATGAAAAAGACACGTAAATAAAAAACTTTGCTGCCATGAAAAGGTAGGGAGTTGGAGCACGAAAATGCCTTTTAAACTCATTTGAGGTTGAGATTGTTGGCTTGATTCATTGTCAAAGTTTCAAGCAAATTGAACACAATCAAGTTAAATAATAAGGTTAGTAGGAAAGACTCAAGATATAAAATGTTAGGTCAATTGCATTGTCATGTTTGGTTTGGAGGTAAGTTTACAAGATATTTATAAATTGATTTTTAATACTAAAAAATGAAAATTAGAAAAATGACCTAAATTATATAATCGTGTTGTTAAAAAAAAGTCAACTATGAATTGACTTTTCAATCACGTGAAATAAAACAATAAAATATTTGACATAGCAATAATATTTAAACTTTAATTTATTTTTTATATATGAAGGGAGATTAAAATATATAGAGTAAGAGAATTATAAATATTAAGATCGAATTTATCTTTTAAAAGGTATAGATAATTTTTTTATTGTAACGTCAAATTTATATTTAAACATTAATTTAAGATTGTGTGACATGAATTAGTGAACTTTAACCAGATAAAATCAATTATTTCATGTTCTTTAATTTATTTTTCATGGGGTGGTAGGTGGAACACTAAGTTTTAGAAGCAAACTTTTTATGTATCATATATGAGATTGGGGCCAAACAAGTTGAAGGCAAATGGACTTTTGTGATGTGGGAGTAAAAGGAATAGGGACATACTAAATTACTAAATTAATAAAATAACAAGACCTTATAAAATTTATGCATATGATTTGTAAAGAGCCTAAACACTATCCTTTCCCGTTAGAATAGGGATTATCAAAGATATAGAACAATTTTTTTTTTTATGAAAAAAATTATTTTTCAATATTATTATTTTTGTATCTAAATTTTATTTAAACTTTTAGGATCTAATTCACCATTACGATTATTATTGAAAATTATGATGAAAAAAATTTATGATTTTATTGATTGTAGATGCAAATAGGAAATTGTTTTTACAAACAATTTGTAATCTCACATTTTAATTTTAAGAAATTAAGGTTATTTTGTCACTATATTATGAGTTAATATTGAATTTTACCATTATATTTCAATTTCATTTAATTTTGTTAATGTAGTTTTGATTTGGTTGATTTTTTAACATAAAGTAAATGAAATTTCACGAATGTACTTTTTGTTTAAATATCAATGAAATTAAAACTATAATCATAAAATTTATCATTTTCATTAATATAATATTTTGTGAAATATTTTAATTATGTTATTTTTATCCAAAAATCAGTAAAATTGAAATTATAATGAAAAATTTCAATAAAATTAAAATACAATACCAAAATTCAATATTGAATCATGATAAAGTCATATACTTTACCTTAACCCTAATTGTAATTACAATCCAAAATTAAGTTTAATGTATCGAAAAAATTGGTCAAATGCTCATCAGTAATTGCCAAATTGTGAGTCCAGCCCATTTGTACATAGATTTTAAGGCTTCAATCCAACTTGATTTATAATTAAAATTTATTATATTAATAAATTAGTTATTTTTAATTATAAAAAATTTTATATACTTTCATGATAAAAATAAATTAAATAAATGAATCCGAGCTTAATCTCAAATTTAAATTTTAAAAATATTAATCGAATTTGATCCGAGCATGAACGCCTTTATCACTTGGCATCCACGAATCTTTATTTTTATCGTTGGCTTTTAGACTATTCATTTAAATGATAATAAAAAAATTAAACTATCCATCAAGTACATTGCCCTATCATAAACAAACAAATAAAAAAGATAGATCAAAAACGATGCTGGCGCCACTTCCGTACATTAAATTAAACGCCGTCCTGTCCCTGAACAGCCTTGACTTTCGTTTAATAAGCTTCAGTCAATTGGCTGTTTTAAAGCATGTTCTTCAATGCGCTTCGGATGATAACGGTCATATCAATGTAACTTTTTATTTGAATTCGATTTTATATTTATAATAATAAAAAATATTTTATTATAAAAATATAAATTTTGATATGATAAAAAAAGTTAATATCAATGAAAAAAAAGTATGATGTGACATTAAATTTACGAAAAAATACTATAATAAAAAGTAAATAAATAAAATAAAATTTTTTTAAAGATATGATCTTATAATTATATACATATATACAAACATACATATATATATATTTGATTTTAAAGGAAACAGAGCTTTACAATAAGAGAAAGAGAAGAAAATTGGGTCGAATCTTAATTTTTATGTTTTTTTTAAATTTATTTGATCACTAAATTAAAAAATTAAAAATTATATATAAATATATATAATTAATTAAGATAAAAAATAGATAAATTTAATAATATTTATTTTGTAATAAATTCGATAAATTACATGTATATGCTTAACCTAATTAATTATATATTTATATATTAAGTTAGGTATATACGTGTAATTTATCAAATTTATTACAAAATAAGTAATATTAAATCTATCTCATTTTTTACCTTTACATATTTAATCTATCACTTATATATATATATATATTTATATATAGTAGACATAAGTGTCAAATTGTAAGTCATTACTTGATTAGAGCATATGGCTAAAATTTCAAACGCTATAAACAAATTTGTACATTTTAACTTAAAATTTGAGCTATTTTCGTATTTGTATGTATATTTATATTTGACTTTTTAAGTGTTTTGATTACATTTTTTTTATCAGATATAGAACGCATCACTTGTTAATATTTCAATTTGAATGCTCATATAAATATTATTAATAGGATCTGAATAGCAAATAAAAATATTTTTTAGAAAAATATTTTATCCATATTATTAGAATTAAACAATTTTAATTTGAATATTTCAAAATAAGAAAATTACCTTCCTTTGTATCATGGAAAAAAAAAGGTGAAAGTGAAAAATGAGTAACTATTATACGTATGCGTGCGTTGACTATGGATTGACTATGGATTGTGGTGAACAGCTCTCAAATCGAATGAGGACCAAAAAGAGAGAGAGATTCAAAGGGACAGTGCGGTGGATAGGGTGTGGCACGTCCTTCTGCTGTGTCGTTGGTACCACGGATCCCACCGTGCAACCGGCACCTTCACAAAAGAAAATTTTCTACTGCAAAAGTCCCACGCGCTTTTATGGCTCGTGTGTGCCACTTACTCCTCACAATTTGTCTGCTCAAATCAGAACACTAAATTTATTTGTCAAAAGTAAAATGGCAAGCATAGGGCAAATTTCTTAAAGGTCCAATTGATTAGATTATAAAATTAGGTTTGATGGCATGGAAAATAATAATAAAATTATTATAATTGTAATTAAAAAAAATTATGGTAATTATAATTAAAAAATTTATAAAATATTAAATAAATTTCATTAAAATTTATATTTAAATTTAACTCATCGTGCTGTAAATTCAATTATACCAAATGAAAAAAAAATCAAATTTCGTAGGTTATTGGCAAGTTAATTGACCAAGATCTTTTTCTTCCATTATAAAAAAAAAAAAAAAAAAAAGAAAACTCACTAAACCTACCAACCCACCAGGGATGAACTATCCCAAGGCGTCTTTCACCAACAACCCATGATTGTCACGTTTTCCTATCCATTTGGAATACAAAAATGAAAAATTCCTAACCTTAATTTATTTTTTATTATTTAAAACAAAACGGCTAAAGCGTCTCTTTCTTCCTTCCCATATTTTTTAGTTCCGCCGATATTCTGATCGCAATTAGCTGGTAACAAACAATAACTATAATAATTTAATAAAATAAAAAAATTATATTTCATGTTTATATATATTATAATACATAATTTTATATAAAATATAGTATAAATATATAAATTTTAATATTTTACATAATAAAAATATAAAAATAATTAAATTTCTTAATAGAATATTGTCAAGTTGATAATAGCGGGGATTATAAGGAGTTTGTCACTACCTACTCAAATTTTTTACTTTCATTATGTTGAAAAATCTCCTATTACGTTTGTAAATATGGGTAAAGTTAAGTGATTTTGCAAACCCCATTTTGGCATTTCCCTTTGATTTTAGTGATTACAATAAAGAGAATATACTTTAAATTAACATTAAGTCAAGAAGCAATGTTTGTCAAATCCCAGATAAGTTCAAGAAAATTTGTTAAATACTATACCCTTTTTTTGTTGCAGATGCAAACTATGACTTGAAGAAAAATTAATAATCAAGTCTTTGTCAATGACTCAATTGACAATATATAACAACGAATAACACGATTACCATATATATAAATCTTAATATAATCAATCATAGGTTGATTATTACAAATGATCATTTTTCATAGCAAGTTTGCCTACTAATTGTAGTTTTAAAATTTTTTCTATATTTAAAACAAAATAACTAAGAATTTTTTTTATTTAGAATTTGATTTTAATGAATTAAGAATGAAAATAAAATGAAAAAATCTGACATGTGATCTCATTATGATTTAAAAAAAAATTTTCATGAATAAAATAATTTCACGAACTTCACTCAAAAACTTCATTTAAATCTTCACTTGTCGTAACAATGCTTGAAATTTTGGTAGTTATGCATTTTGGCAAAAGAGTATACAAGATAATTCAACTTTCATTAATTTCTTAATCCTTTGGGGTTCCAAAAATGCAATTTTATTGCTTGAACTTACACCAGGAATTTTATGTACACCTTTGCCCCCATTGATATAATTAATCTTTCATGGCCGCTGTACAGCATTCTACAAGCAAATTGTCAACAGTTACACTTAATTTCTCTTTGCAAACATGAAATGGTAATATAATTTATATATAGATTACGGTTATGGAATGAACATTTCTGATTATTGAATCTGAAACTTCTTCCACAAATTTATATACCCCAAAACAAAAAGAATCAATTTAAGCTCTCTAAGACTGTGAGGAAGCCAAAAAACTGGATATATATCCGCCAAGCTACCTATATCACTGCCAATGGTAGCGATCTGTCAAAGCTACCACGCAAGGCTCTTGCCCTTGAGGGTCTCCTCTGCATCAATGCTGCCTTAGTTTCAATCTCTTTCCCCATTTTTCCATTTTCAAATGGAATTGAAACCGGCATAACAACAGCTTGTGGCATACCATCTTTTGTTGCACCACCATGAATTAGTATCCTGCTAATGCCTGCATAGTGCAATGAATCTGCAATTTGCAGGGCTGTAACACCTTTGTTAGTCCTTGCTTCCGCATCTGCTCCCTTCTTTACCAACAATTCTACCACTTCTGTCTGGCCTGATTCCACAGCGCAATGCAAAGCTGTGTATCCATCTTCATCTTTTGAATCAACGTCGATTCCCTTATCGATCAGCATCCTTACAGCATCAATTCTTCCTTTGAATGAGGCTCTATGTAAAGCTGTCCATCCATGTTGATCTCTTCCGTTAATCACTGCACCCTTTTCAATCAGCCTCTGGATGGTTCTCACTTCGCCTTTTCGAGCAGCTAAACACAAGTTATCACCAAGCTTGAGTGCATCAAAAAGGCTTATGTGACCATACTCAGCTGCAACATCATATGCAGTTTTTCCTTTCTTGTTCCGAATATCTTTGTTTGCTCCCCTTTGAAGTAATAACTTCACCATCTGCTCATCTCCTAGTCCAGCAGCGATATGTAAGGCTGTGTCACCATCTCTAGCATTGCGAACATCAGGTTCGGAGCCATTAGCTAATAGCAGACACGTGCAATCATTTTTTCTTTCCTCAACCGATAGGTGTAAGGCAGTGTTGCCATCCTTTGTGAGGGCATCAACATTAGCCCCTTTGAGCAAAAGAAGTCTGAGTACCTCTATATAGCCACCAACTGCTGCTAGGTGAATTGGACCCCAATTAGAGAACTCTGATCGCTCTGTGCTAGCTTTATGTGCCAATAGAAGTTCAACAATCAATTCTTCACCAAACCCTGCAGCAGCCTCAAGTGCGGTAGAGCCTGATCGGCTTTGAAACTCTACGTCAGGCTCAAATTCGAGCAGTAATTGGACGATATCAGGTCTACTTTGAGCTATGGCAATATGAAGCAAAGTTTGTCCTTGTGAATCAACTGAATCAGCTGGATTCCATGCTGGATCACTACGCTCTAATACTTCTCTGATTCCATCCATGGAACCATCCATCACAAGTTGAACCAAAACAGGTGAACCAACAAACATGATCTTGATACCACTGTCAATAAACACCTGCTTTTTCTTAGCTGTAAACCAGTCGTTCGGAACTGCATGGACATTTGATGTTGAATCTTTGATTGCTGCACCAGGAACCACCACACTATGCAGAAGGAAAGAATCATCACTGAGAGGAAACGAGTCATGAAGAGAATAACCTGGAGGGAGATGATGATACACAATCTCCACAGTTACTGTCCCAAGTGGTGCTATGATTCCTGACTGAGGCTTGACAGTATACCGGCCCTTGTTCACCGGCTGCAGCCTAAACGCAACCGGCATGGTGTACATAACATTGCGTAGAGTAAGCTCCCCACAACATTTCTGCCCTGGCTCAATCCTGACAGCAACAAGATTTGATGGTTCCAAACTAATAAGTCTGTCCATATCTTTTTCTTGCAGGTCAAGGTAGGTCAAGTATACTGTATATCCTTGTTCAGTCTTTCTATACTTCAAATCAGGTTAGCACGTAGCAGTTTTTCTCGCTGGGTTTTGAGGGAAGATCAAAACCCGAAGAAGCATAATCTGGTGAAGAGAAAAAGGAGGTGAAGAAGAAGGTTGTGATGCACTACTTAAAGGAAGGAGAAAAATGGCCGGCTCTAACAAGAGATTGCCAAGTGGTGGTGTTAAAAACAATGGAAGACTTGTTCTATTTGGCGTCCTGGCTACATAAATCCTAAGTCATAGTTAAAATAAAACGGAGTTATGTTTCAGAGTTGTTTTTGCAGATTACTTTCATTGCTGCTATATTTTATTATGCACAAGGAGAAAACTGCATTGTTTGAATAAAAGTCTTGTTCCTAAGCATCGGTTTTAATTTGATTTCAAAGTGGGAATCATTACAAGGAAGGCTGCTAGAGTATCAAAGTACAAACAATAAGAAAATTTATGTTTAATGAGAAATATGGAGAGAACAAGGTCATGATTTAATCTGAGAAATCCTCCGAATGTCCTTAACAATAAGTGAAATACTTTACCTTTTCACTTTTTATGTAAAAGGCACTATATTTTACCCTTTTTCACAATCTCTTTCTTGCTTTAAAGAAAAAGGAAAGAGATTGTAACTATTTGTGACACTTCTTCCTTGGAGGATTTGTGTCTTACATAATGCCTTTAGTAGATTGTTTAGTGTCCCTTATTGAAAAGTGTAATCTGAAATAATCTTTAAATTCTTGGTATTTTAAGTAAATTTTTTTTTTTGGTAATCCAATCCTATGGCTATATGTAGCAAAAAAAAACTTAGATAAAGTTATTTAAATCAAATTTGTAAACTTTTTTATTAGAAATAATTAAATAAAAATTGATAAATTGAAAGGTTTTATTAAATAAATTGTGTAAAATTTTAAAAAATTTTGATATATTTTTTAAATAAATATTGACAAAATTTTTATCATTAAATAAGTATCAATTAAATTTAAATTATAAATAATATTTTTAATAATTTATTTTATAAATTATTAATTTTTACATTAAATTTTATCAATCTATCATTTAAATTTATATTAAATTATTTTATAAAAATGTTACAAACGTCATCTAAGGTGTTTTATGAAAATTTTGTTCCAATTGATTAATTAAGCCTAACATTCTAGGTATTTGTGTCATTTTTGCGTCAGGTAATGATATCAAATCTTAGTTAAGGACATCAAATAAGATAAAATCCAACATCATTTGCATTGGCGAGAAAGTTTATGTTCACGCTGCAGCATAATCTAACCCTTTTTAACTCTTACATTTCACGTTAACCCATTTTACTTAAAAAAGTCGTAATTGAAATAGAAAAAAATATTATAAATGTTAGAATTTAAATTTAAATTTATTAATTATTATTTTTTTAAATTAATTAAATTAAGTTTTAAATTCGTTAAGCCCTTATCTTTGAATTGTCTTTATTAGGAAGATAAAAATGAAGTGTATCAAAAATTCTGCAATCTATCTTAATTGCTAGAAAAATTACTGTTGACTGAGGCTGTTAAACTCCAAAAAAAAAGAACCTGTTCTTTTGTAGAACCTTTTATTTTGAAGATACATTTGTATCTTATATAAGAATTGAATACTGAAACATATCATAACACAATATCTATATTAGAGAAAAATTACAATGTTTAGTATTTTAGTACAAGCGGTTTACAATTTAATAATAAAAAAAAAAGTTCGAAGTGCTAGAATTTGAATTTCGAACATGTTAAATTATTATTACTTCTAAAAAATGTCAGCATGAATTAATTAATTTCAACATTTAATTGTTTAGTGTTTTTCTTTTTCTGCATCTAAATATAATAATACATGACATTGAGATGTTTGATTCGGGACATCTTTTGTTACTGTCTAAAGGGTCCTAGGCATGAAAAATTTAGGTTGACATCTATTACGATGCTCTCTTCAAGGCTAGAATAATAGCATGGGCATAGCCGAGAGTAACAGATAATGCATTTGTGTATTGAGAACAAAGCAATGGATTGATTTTGAATTCAAAAATTAATTCAGTTAGTTTATATATTTATCTTTAAAAAGTAATATTCTATTAATTTTGATATAAATTTTAACATCTATAATCTATTCTTTTCTTTTCTAATTTTAGATTATAATTTTTTTTTTTGAAAACAAAATAAATTGTGTTACGATGCTTATTAACTTATTATATGCCTCTGTAAGAAATATTCAACATATATTTGTACCGAAGTGGATGATTTCGTGTGGACAAAATGAGACCGAATAATGGAAAATTACAAGATACTAAGGACAGAAATGCATCTATTAATAGCTATCAAAGTTTTTCATAAGAAATAAGTTTCCAAATGTTACTAATAATAGTACAAATACGATAAATTACAAGCAAAAAGGATATGTTATTAAATCTATATTTTCCTATTCGATGTTGACAATCTTTGCTCTTTAAATACTACCAAAAGAATTTGCTTTGTTTTGCCAAGTCACGCCATAGGCCAACAAAACATCCAGACGCAGGGATTTGAGATGTTCATTCTCATTCTTGTCTCTTTAAATATTACTATAAGCAGAAGGGGAAAACAATGATGCAAAGGTGAAATTTCTATAATTCCGTTGTTTCACATTTTTCTTAATTATTTTCTTAATCTTCAAGGCAAACAAATGGCATTGCTCCAAAAATTTAGGCAGACAAAATCTCTATTTAATTTTTTTATATGAAAAATATCATAATTTGAGAACAACAGAAAAATTTACAAATGTTAAAACTCAAATTCTATATGATTAAACCTGTTAAATGTTATCTTTTAAAATTAATTGCATGAATCAATTGAATTAAATTTTAAGTTTGATTTTTATTTAATTGGCTAAATTGTAATTGTCACAAAAGTTTGTTTATTATGGGCTTTTTATGCTTATAAAATTGTTGCATAAAGTACATTTGAGGGAGTGTACTTACCAAAGAAATATGTGGGGATTAGAGAGCTTAATGACACTATCATTTACTTGGCCAACTATAGTGAAAATTTAAATAGTAAAATGCTTGGTCATTGTAGAATGGGTCAAGCTTGCTTTCTTAGTAGGATTTGTTGTCCTTTGGTTTTTTTTACTTGTTGGGTTCCCAATCAATATTTACATAGTATGACCAATTCCTTTATAACAAAGGATTTTACGAAGCTAGTAATAGGGGACATGATAATTAACAAGATCGAACAAATAATTTTTATTTTAAAATATTTTTTGATATAAATTTGATAATGCGAATACTATCACAAAATTATTAAATTATATATTACAAATTACAAAACGTTATTACATGGGTGAATTATCGAGGTGAATTATCATGCTAAACCCAAATAGAGGTAAGGAATTCTTGTTAGTGATCGCAATTAGTTTGGAATTGCAGCATAAATTCAGATGAAGATCTGCCAAGCAACAATCACATCTACATTCGTGGATCTTGACGTTAGATTTTAAAGAAGTTAAATAAAATTATACTTTTTTTATTTGATATAAATGTATATAAGCAAGCATTTTTGTGTAAATACTCCAAATCTTGTCTATCAATCTGGTTTTACACTTCTTTGTCTAAACATAGATTTTGTAACAGGTTAGGTTTCTCCATAAGACTGCCGTGTATAATTTATATTATAAACAAATATTGTAGCAATAAAACAAAGGAAAATGTTGCCAAAAGTCACCATAGTACATACCAGTTGATTCGGGAACCCAATGTTTGTCCGGTCCGATCGAATCAAGTTGGTCCGACTGATTTCGTATTGAACTGTTTTGGATTGATTGAACCAAAAATCAAGAGCCCCATTGGCTTCAACTGACAGAATACAACATTGTTAACTCGTTGTAGTGGCTGGATATTGAAATCCCCAATAATATTAGTGAAATTTGATTATAGCATTTAGGTTTACTCCAATATCTCAAACACCAATTAGCTCAAAAGAAAAAAAAAATGAATATTATAAAAAATATCACGTCAATTTAACAATTATAAACTTGTAAACCATACATAAGGAATTTTATCATGCAAGATCTACTCATCAGGAGATCATAGTTAAATCATGAGCTCAAATGTTATGGCAGATGAAGATCATAGTTAAATCATGAGGTAAAATGTTATGGCAGGTGAACTAGTACATTATGAATGAAAAAATTTTTCATTTGTTTTTGAAATAATCACATATTGTAATTTTTTTGTTTTAAAAATATTCTAAGAGAGCTACAAACAAATTTAATTCATATAGTTTGATCTTAAAAATAGTGACAGGAAATAAGTGAACTGAACTCCAAATTCTAAATCAAGTAAACTTTGGACTACAATTATTGAAACTATTCCGGAAACTTGAATTTCCGTCTTAGACTTTGTGAAAGCTTCAATGGTCAAACCAGGTAATGAGAGCCAAAGATCAAACAACGTTGAAATAAACTGAGTAAAGATTCTAACGGATAAATAAAGTCAAGCAAAAATAGATTCAAATGAATTCAGAAGTGTAGTTTTACAAACCAATCAGAATTATCTAGTGCTCTTAATCCGCGATTAGTCTTACTTTGAAGAACAGGTTGGATATTATCTCCAGTTCTAATAATTCCGCAACAGTACAAGTTACTATAACCTTTTCAGAATTAAAGGTTTTTTATTTTTACACAAAATAATGTTAAAAAACTCATCTATTCCATTCCTCTCCAATGAAAATAAAAATAAAAAAGAAGACTTTTTAAATAATGATTTAACACACCTAAAATAATAATAAAATATTAGTGAATTTGATGATAGCATTTAAATTTACTCCAATATCTCAAACACCAATTAGATCAAAAGATAAAAAAACTGAATATTATAAAAAATATCATGTCAATTTAACAATGATAAACTTGTAAACGATATATAAGAGCTTTTATCATGCAAGATTACTCATCAGAAGATCATAATTAAATCATGAGCTAAAATGTTATGGCAGGTGAAGATCATAATTAAATCATGGGTGAACTAGTACATTATGAATGAAAAAAATTTTCATTATGTTTTTGAGATAATCACATAATGCAATTTTTGTGTTTTAAAAATGTTCTAAGAGAGCTATAAATAAATTTAATTGATTGTTTTTCAGAGATTTTTGGAAAAAGGATAGACTTCAAAACGTCTTTTTTAATTTAAATTTAGAAAAGGAAATATGTTACGTTTTGGGTATCAAAGATTCTAATATATAAAAATTTTCAAATTTCTGTTCCAAAGAAAATTGCCTAATATTAACGTATAAACAACCACTTAAAATTTACAATCATTTAAAATTTAGTTTTACATGATTCTAAACCAAGTAAACTTTTTTTTAGTAAAAAAATCACAATTTAAAAATAAAATAAAAAATTATAAATGCTATAATTTAAATTTCAAACTCATTAAATATTATCTTTTAAAGGTGATGACATAAAATAAATGAATTAAACTTCGAATTCTAAACCAATTAAAATTTGGACTACAATTATTAAAACTCTTCCAAAAACTTGAATTGCTTCTCAAGCTCCAAAATGAAATCGAAGGATTCTCCTTGGGGTAGAAAAACTAAACAAACCCTGAGGCTCACATTTAACAGAAATGTCTTTTGCATCAGGTAAAGAGATCGTCAGATATACCTTATCAGACCGCTGAGCCCAAAGAACCTCCGGGTGACGACTGAGTACAAAGAAAACAAACAGCTTTAAGCAATATATCAGGAAATCAATATATCAATTTTCAAGCAAACCTCAAAGCAACAAAGTAACTTAAACCAATTTATCAGGAAACCAGAATTAACAAATATATTATCTAGAATGAATAAAAGAGATAAAGAAAAAAAAAAACCAGGAAAGTATAGTTAGAATCATGAAGAACCAACATCAAAATGGAGCAAACGGAAGCAAAACCAAATAGAATTAAGCCAAATCTTTATAAAAACTACAACTTTTTTCATTTTTTTTACGAAACAAATTTTGTACATTGAAACCACGATTCGTAAAAATCAAAACTAGTTTTGTATAACAGATCTTTTTCTCTCGGGGGTCAAATATTTAAAACATCTTTTGGCATGGAAAAGCAAGATGGAACAGTAAAAAGAAAAATATGGGAATTTTATAAGTATCATGAAAGAATGAGAGAAAAAGGTAGAGAACCTCATGTTTGAGGGTGATTGAAGAGGGATTTAAAACCCTGCATAAAATAAAAAGAAAAGGCACAGAGGGTTTGAGGAAGTATTGGGGACGCTCAACTTATAGATAAAGCTTCAAAATTGAGCCGAGTATTTGGTCACGGCAGTCGATTGAAGTTTTTTTTTTTTTTTTCCCCTTCACAAACAGAACGTCACTTGTTAAAAAAAAGTTAGATTGACGTTGATTTCACTTGTTCTTTTCAAAACGAAAAAAAAAAGCAATTGTTTAAGCTTATAACAAAATCAATATATAAATTAGAACTTAAGCGGTACTGATCTTTATGAAATTTTTAAAAAAAATTAAATTTAATATATTTAATATTAACATTAAAATTTTATAATTCTTATATCAAAACATAAAAATAGTAAAAAATAATTTTAAAATATAAAAAAATTTAAATGTTTAAAATAATTTTTAATATATCTCAAAAAAGTAAAAAAAAAAAAACAGAGAGAGAAAAAGAAAGTGATAAACAAAACAAAATAAATTATGTAATTGATTTTTTATGAAAATTAATTTTTCAATTCTTCCAAACATTTGTATTTTCTTTTATTTCTGAGTTTTTTATTTTTGAAAATATAAATAATTAGCAAAATTAACATTCAAATGAAATATAATTGATTTTCCGTTTCTTTCTTTTTTGCTCCAGGTCACATGCAAAGTCACGTGATCAACACTAAAAGCTGCCATACTCTACGACATAAATACAGCATCCTTTTTTTCCGGTTTCTTTAATTTTTTTATTGTCGCCTTCAATGGAAATTAAAAAAAAAAAAAAAGAAAAGTGAAAAAAATCGCTAAAACCCTAACTCTTCTTCACCCAAAACCGTAAAACCATGAACAACAATGATCCAACAGCAATGGAAGCCCAATCTGAACCTTCAAAAATTAACCAATCTCTTCAAACTGTAGCTTCAGGTCCTCTTTCTTCTTCTCTTTCCTCACTGTCTTCCTCTTCTCGAACCCTACCTTTCAATCAAGACTTTCATTTCTTTAATAACTTCGAAGATTTCAGGCTACCCATCGATCAAATTGCTAAAATATCGGATTCTTTGCTCGAATCCATCGGCTCATCGGCTAAAACCTGGGGCCCCAACAGAGTGACCAATTTCCCTCACAACATTGAAAGTATAGCCGATGATGAAGCTTATGATTGGCTCGTTAATATCAACGACGAAATCTTGGAACGATTTGACGTTTCCATTGACGAATTTCAAGAGATTCGAAAGAAAGAAGAGGAAACTGGTCGGTTTATCGGGTCGAATCCGGACAATAGTGGTTTCCAGTTGGTTTACGGGAAGAAAAAGAAGAAAGGGGATGGTGGGTTAATGAGTGACGCGGTTGGTGAGTCAATAAGTGGGAAAGGTGGGTCTTCGAGTTACTCTGAAGTGAAGGTGAAGAAAGGGGCGTTGGCTGCGGGGACGACGGGGAAAGCGAAGGTTCCATTTCATATACCAACGATACGAAAGCCTCAGGAAGAGTATAATATACTTGTGAATAATTCGAATCAGCCTTTTGAACATGTTTGGTTGCAGAGGAGTGAGGATGGGCAACGTTTTATTCATCCACTGGTTGGTTTTTTCTTGTTTAATTTATATTTTTTTAGGTTGTTTTTTATTGGGGGTCAGTCAATTTTGTATGTTATAGTTGTTTTGTATACGCTTTCATTATATTTCTGTTTTTGTTTGGATAACTGGATTAGTGTTGAATTTTGGATTTTATAGGATAATTTCATAGCATTTTCGGTTTTTTTGGATAATTTGATGTGTGTTTAGAAGTTTTGATGCTTGTGAGCAGGATTAGAATAATTGGGCATAAGTGGAATGCCTTTATTAGCATTGTTGGGGCATAGTTTTGATGCTTTTATTAGCTTTTGAGTGGTGTAATACATTTGTATGTTTGCTGGGTCATGAATTTCTGTAGAAGAAGTAGCAAGAATGATTAAAATAGTTATTTGAACGTTCTCATAGCTCAGAAATGAATCCCATGGAAACAAAGAAGATGAATAAGGTGAATATAACTGTCTTTTAAATTTTTCTAAAGTTAAGGCACCTTGCATGGTTAAAAAAGAATAAAAAAGAATATCAGTAAAATTGATCATTGAGGTGATAGTGTTTGTCATGCGCATTGGTTTGTAGGAAGACATTCTTTTAATCAAGGTCATCTTTCTTATTTTCTTTATCAGTGCAAATGGTGATGTCACTAATAGTAACTAGAAGATTGGTACGCCACAATTGTTTTTAAGAATGTTATTATGTTCTTAAGAGCTACCTTATTAACAATATTTAGATATGGATGTGATAAAATTTTCACTTTTATTCTTGTTGTTATAACTCAGTATCTTACACACATCCAACTGTGTTTAACAATAGCTTCTAAATAATTGGCTGGTTTATCTCCGGTAAATTTGTGGTGCCTGCCAAAATAAGAGAAAAAACATTCTTTTTTGTTCTTTTTACAGGAGAAGCTCTCTGTTATGGATTTTGTGGATAAAGATATGGCAGGTATTGAGCCTGTAAAACCCCCCTCAATTGAGTCTACCCCATTCAAGCTGGTGGAGGAAGTAAAAGATTTAAAGGAGTTAGCAGCTAAATTACGCAGTGTGAATGAATTTGCGGTAAAAATCTGAGAACTTTTCATATGACTTTATGTTATGATGCTTGTGCCGCTTTAATGGCATGGTAAGATATAGAATGAAGTGTTTGCCTGGTCTGAAGAAAGTTGTATGTATCTCTGGTATCAGGACTACCAGTTTCTCTGGACTTTGTATGCATCAAACATAGGCTTATTTTTCTTTATTCTCATGCTATGTTACCTCTTTGCATGTAGTTTAATCTCTGTGTAATTGTTCTCAGGTTGATTTGGAGCATAACCAATATCGATCTTTTCAAGGATTGACTTGCTTGATGCAAATTTCTACCAGAACCGAGGATTTTGTTGTAGATACTTTAAAGCTACGAATTCATGTTGGTCCATATCTTAGGGAAGTATTCAAGGATCCCACCAAGAAAAAGGTTGGTCTCTTAGATAGCTATGATTTTTTTTTGGCCTATCGCATTGTTTGATATCCTAAATTCACATAGGTTATGCATGGAGCAGACCGAGATATCGTGTGGCTTCAACGGGACTTTGGCATATATTTATGCAATCTCTTTGACACTGGACAGGTTTTATACTGTCAATCCACTACTTCTATGAACTTGAGTATTTGATATGATATTTTTCTGTTAAATTTTTGGTTTTATTGGTATATTTTAAGAATTTAAGTTTATGTGGCACCATGCTAACTTTTCTATGAAATTATTTATTAGGGTTAATTAGCACGTGACAATAAATTAGGGGAAAGGAAATTGGTGTCTAAAACTATGCATGACAACTATGTACTTGTGGTTTAGACGATTGAACTAACTTAACCAGTTTTGTGCATGATTAGGATGATGCTAATCTCAATTGGATTTTATTGAAGAAGTTAAATACATTATAGGCTTGGAAATGTTAGTAACTACTGCGGATTCGTAGAGCCTAATTACCGTACTTTAAGTGCCATTGTCTTAATGGAAGTGCTTAGGCTTAGTTTTGAGTGCAATTAGAATATACATGAATTGATTGTTATTGAATTTGAAGTTAAAATTTCTGTTGGACTCCTACCAATATGTTGACTGATGCTTTTGCATGGTTCTCAGGCCTCAAGGGTCTTGAAAATGGAAAGAAATAGTTTGGAGTATCTTCTGCAACACTTTTGTGGAGTTACTGCCAACAAAGAGTAGGTCTTTTTTTAAAGTCATTAGATCTTCTTCTTCTTCTTTAAACTTTCTACTAGTCTCCTCTTTGATCATTTCTATCTTCCTTAAGGTTGATTAGTCAACTCATTGCAGATATCAGAACGCAGATTGGAGATTGCGTCCTCTTCCTGATGAAATGCTCAGGTAACATTGCTTTTGGAACATGTATCTTTTGTCTTCTCTATTTCACCCTTCAGTTTCCTCTCTGTCTTATTAAATAATGTCTAATTGCTGCACTTGCATTGTTGTTAAGCATAATGATTAATTGCTATTGACAACTTTGTAGAAAATAAAGCAATTGCTTCACCTGTAAATTAGAATGTCTAGTTTAGTTGACAAACTTTTGTTCTAGGTTTGCCATCTTTATTCTTTCCTGTGCTCAAAGTAGTCTTGTAGTCAAGACTTAACTCAACCCATCAACTATCGGAAAAGTAAAAACTTAACTATCAAATCTATAAGATCAGCATTACTGACATTTTATATTTATTTATAAGAGAAACGATCAAATACAAAGATGTAAATAGTAGTTTAGTTTTGATTTTTGCATCAATATGAAGTAAATACGCTTTGCTTTTAATTTGTGATTGTGCTTTTGATACTAACATACTATTCTCTCTCTAGGCTTGAAGAATGTTTCGAGGTTCTGTGATTGCAGATATTTAATAGGAAATTTTCGTTGTTGTTTGTCAACTAATTGTTTCCTTTTATTATTATTATTTTTTATGTCAGATATGCTAGAGAAGACACACACTATTTGCTGTACATTTATGATTTAATGAGAATGAAGTTATTGTCAATGCCTAGGGAATCTGAACATTGTGATGCTCCTTTGGTAGAGGTATGATGCTATAAATCATAATTCACAGCATTTTGTACATTAGCCATGGCATTTCACATATTATTACTGACCCTTCTAGAAGAAAAGAAGCTAAGAAATTTCAATAGTCTTAATCTTAGTTACATTCATGGAAGAGTTCTGTTCCTTTCCATATTCCTCTGGCTTCTGACATTCTATTTTGTTCAAGCTTCAATGAATAATCTACAGCTGAGGCTATCTATTGAAATTTATGTGTTGATTAATTTCCCATATGAATATAATCCGCTTCTTTGGGATACCATGCTTTAGTTTCCTTAAGAAAAATTTTTATGGCGTGCATGTTATTCTGTTGATTTTTTTTTCGAAATTTGCTTCTTGCTCTTTGGGTCTTCTCCTTTTCAAATAAATTTATATGGATGTATGAATTTGTGAACTTTGTTGATTTCTGGTATTTGTTTTTGACTGTTATCTTACTAGTAAAAGTTTTCTTGCTAGCAGGTCTATAAACGAAGTTCTGATGTATGCATGCAACTATATGAGAAAGAGCTGCTGACTGAAAATTCATATCTCCATGTATATGGGTTGGTTACTTGCTGAGGCTACACAGTGCATGGTTGCATGAATGTTTAAATGTCCTAGGTAAACTCAAACTAAATAATGGCATTTGTTCTGCAATTTGATATAGGTTGCAGGGGGCTGGTTTCAATGCTGGGCAGCTAGCAATTGTTGCTGTAAGTTTTTGTTCTTTTCATATCTATATATCCCTTAGTTTACTTTTAACATAACATATAGATTGGTTGGTAAACCACAAGAAATGTCCAATTTCAATTCAGATAGACAGATTTGATGTGCAGAAGCCTTATTAGCAAAAATAGATGGACGATATCCATTCCTTTGGCTTATATGTATCACTTAAATGGCTTACAGGGGCTTTGTGAATGGCGAGACATTATTGCCCGTGGAGAGGATGAAAGTACTGGTTATGTGTTGCCAAACAAAATACTTCTTGAAATAGGTAGGAACTTTTCAAGTTTTATCATATCTTGCTTTTTTCTACTACTTATTGCTAAATTTTACTTTAATTTCCTCTATACATCTTTCTTTTTTCTACTACTTGTTGGTATTTTTTACTCAAGTTCTTACCTTTTTTACTGGGAAAAGCCAAGCAAATGCCTGTAACTGCTAGCAAGTTACGTCCATTGTTGAAATCCAAACACCCATATGTGGAGCGAAATCTTGGTGCAGTTGTTAGCATCATCAAGCATTGTATGCAGAATGCTGTTGCATTTGAAGCCGCTGCTCAACAACTTAGAATGGGTCGTGTGCTAAATGTAAGACTTGTTACACTGATTTGATAATCCTGAATCCGGATGTATTGTTAATATATTTTGTTAATCTATTCTATTTCTGTTATTATTACATTTTTCTTTCTGTCCTCAAATGGGTTGTGATCATCGTCTAGAAATAAAAAATAGCATTGTGAGTTGTAGTAGGCTGTTCATATGACATAAATAACAAAGGTGGCCAAGTCAACTCATAATTTTCATCATACGATTATCAATTAGAACTACAAAAGTGAAGAATGTGCTGATTAATTTATTCAATGATATGAAATCTGATAAAATCTTATTGAATAGGCATTAGAAACTCTATGTTAGTTGCAAGAAGGGGTTAAAAAAATGTTGATTTTATACCTTTCTTTGTGCTGCTTCCTCATTACTGTTTGTTTCAATGAACTGGCAATGGGTTGAAAATATTTAATTTTATACCTACTGTTTGTTGAGATGACTGTAAGATTCTACTGTACAGGCATCAGAACATGTAGCAGTTAATGAGGAAGCTGAAGTCTTACCTCCTGAGACTCCTACAGACTTGAAAATTGCAAATGATATAATAGAAATCATAGATGGTGGCATGGGGGGACCTGATCAGGTAAATGCACAAGCTGCTTCTCTTCAACATAGAGCGGAATCGTTAAAGATTGGTAGCAGTATTGCTGGACTTGACTCGTACAAAAAACAAAAAAGATTCCCTTTGGAGCCAGATGTGAATGTTATCTCAATGTCCACGAATGAAAGTCTTGCCTTCTCAGGGCAGAGCGGAGAAGCAAATGCTTGCACAGTTATTCCACCTTCAGCAAAGATTGTAAGTTAATCCTTTCATAGATGCATGGTGATCCATGAGTAGCTGCTGGCTAAAATATCTCTTCCCTGTAGGCTACTGGAGCAACTGTTCAGGTTCTAAAGAAACCAAGCCGTGGCTTTGGGGCACTTCTGGGGAATGCTGCCACAAAGAAGAAATTTGATATTAATAAAAAGGTTAGCAAGTTATTTAGCTACTTGCTGGCTTTCGGCTTCATGACAGTGAAACTTGTCAAGGAGCACAGTTGCAGTCCATGTACATAGTTTTGACTGTCACATTCCTGTATCATTGAGATTCTTTGTAGTTTTGATTCGTTTGTTCAGTTTTTATGGAAAGCAAGTCCTTGCTAACTTGTTTGTTGTTATGTAGGAGGAGGAAGAGAGTAAGTTGGAGCAGATCAGATCTTCAGTGAATCTTTCATTTCATTCATTTTCGGGTACAGAGGAGCAGTCCAAACCTGCAACAAAGGAGCCAACTAGAGTATCACAAGTTTCAAAACCTGAAGAGCCTCAGACTGTGGTAGCGACTGAGTCGACTTCGGAAGATATTATACTGTTGGAAGATAATTCAAATAAAGATGAATCAATTAATGGTGTCTGTAGCCCAGAAATCACTGATACACCCAGGGAGGAGAGTCTTGTGGCACCTACCTCTGAAACAAATGAAGATGAGAGTGAGGCTATGTCACTATCTGATTTATCTACAAACTTCCAGTCTATTAATCAAAACAGGAAAGTGGTTAAAGTCAGGAAGTCAAAAAAACCGAGTGGTGTTTTGCAAATAAAGCCATTTGATTATGAAGCAGCCAGGCAACAGGTTAAATTTGGAGAAGAAGATGCAGAGGAAGAATCAGGAAGCCAAGTAAACTCTGCAGGTAAGAAGAAAAGTTCGGCGGTTGGTCGACTGCAAATAGACGATGGGACTAAACAATTTCCTCAAGCTAGACGACGACAAGCGTTTCCTGCATCTGGGAATAGAAGTGCTACTTTCCGTTGAGTCTCCAATGGTAAGATCATAATCCCGTAAGACAAATGAAAAAGTTGCATAATGTCAAAAAATGTTTGCCTAAATACAAATTGATATAATAATTTATATATTTTATTCCTATTTGATATAAAATAATTATGATAAAGATATAATAATTGTCTTGTTTAATTTTTAACCGCACTATAAATATTTGTTCTCCAAAGTTTTTCATGAAATATTTTTTAAAATTACAAAAACAAAAATTATTTGATAAATTATTAAAAATTAAATGGTTAAAAATAAGGAAATCAAATTTCATATATATATATATATATGCTTCTACGAACGTGGTAGTAAATGATCTAATGAATGATGTGGAGTTGCGATCGATATAATAAAAAATTTGAGTTCAAGTTTGGTTTTTAATTTACGGTTTGATATTTGGTATGAATTCAATCGAGTTTTAATTTTTGAGTTTGAGTTTTAATTTTAATTCATTTGATTTAAATTTTTTTATTCTCTATTCTAAATTCGATTTAAATATAATATATATTTAATATTTAAATTTAATTCGATAAAAAAAAAAGTATTCGAATCGAATCAAACACAATTTCAAATGAATTTTCGGTTTTCTAAATTTTTTTTCTCATCCCAAAAGCTGCTTCTTCGAGCAAGGGATGGGATCGAAAGCTTAGAGGCTCGAGAGCTCCGCCTCCGGCGGTGGAGGACTCGACTCTCCCGAACTCTCTCTCGCCGCAAAAAAGATATCTCTCAGATCCACGCGCTATGCGCAGATGTGGATAACGTTTGATTTTTTCTTTTCTTGTAATCTTTCTTACGAAAGTACTTATTCTTCCTGATTGTTTTTATTGAATTCGAGGAACAAATTATAAAACAAAATGTCTAAAAATTTTGCGTTCTTGCATGTTTTAGTTTCAAGTTTTATAGGAATTTGGCATAGATGGTCTGTACAACATATAGTTATTGCCATTTATCCTTGTTAATTATCCATTCTAATATATTGATGGTTCGGTTATAGCGTTCATAACTAGAAAAAATGAAAAAAAAGAAGAACACTGATAAGAAGCTCTGTGATGAAGTTCAGGTTTCTTTAAGGAATGTTAAGTCAATGGTTTCTGGGTGATGCAACTGATGGTAAGCTTGATAAATTGCAATAGAAGGCAGCTTTGCAGTTTCACAAGAAGTCAAATTGCATACTTCATAGACTCAAAATCAAACAGTAGGTTGTGTGCAAAATAAATAATCTGAAAAGAGCGATCATTTAAGAAACTTTGTCCTGTAAAATCAAAGTAACGGGTAAATATTTAGAAGCAAAACTGTTTTGAGCTCAAGACTTAATTGATGTAAGGTTCTTGATAGGCAGTCGATTGCTCTGTCAATTTGTCAAATATTTGAGTTTAATAAAAAAACTTTTGCTTATACGTATGCTTACTTGGTTAGATTTTTCCTTTACTGGGTTGTGAGGAGCGCAAGTGTTCTTTTTTGGCTTTGGTGAAACTTGAAACAAGTTAGAGCTGTTGTTATGATTTTCAGTTACCATGCCTATTGAGACTATCGTAACTCAATATCCATGTTAGTCTGATGGTCATACATCTCGAGGTTATTTATATATTGCAAACAGAAAAGTGGAACAAGTGGCTGAAGAAACTGACTCTTTGAGAGATAGTTTGGACAAGTATTCTATTTGGAGTGAGAGACGAATATTAGAAGCAAAAGAGAGAGCTGTATTTAAACCTTTTTCCTTTTTTGTTGCTCTGTTGTTGGCAATTTTGTTAATGTGATATATCATGTTCTTTCTAGGAAATGGAGCTGATTTTGGTTTGTGATGAATTCGTTTTACATTTTATTTAGAATGGAGAGCCAGCTCATGTCTTGAGAATTTTTGATGAGGAAGCACAAGCAATGCAATCAGTTCAAAACTCGTCAAGGATGTTACAAGAATCTTTTGCAACTGGAACAGCCATCCTTTCCAAAATAAGCAGAACAAAGAGAACGCCTCAAGGTATAGACAATTAGGTCCTTTGCTGGCACATCTGTAGTGTTCTACCTCATATTAGTGTTATTGTAGACTAGATTGGTTATTGGGTGCTGTATTAGCTTTTAATTTATAGTTGAGTGCGCAAGTTTAGACTGTGAAATATCTTTTTCATTTTTTTTTAATTCATGTAACATATAGAATTCCTCTATTGCTGGTGTAAGTGATCTCTCATAAATTGTTGATAGGTCAAATCATATCCTTGAAATGAGAAAATGGTAGTTGCTGATGAATTGATATTATTGTGATCACTGTCACCACTCCATTAAGTTCTTTAACCAACGTCTTGTTTTTGTAAACACAGTGGGGCTCTCCAACTCCATCTTGAGGCTCATAGAAAGAAGAAACCGTGTTGATAGATGGATCAAATATGTGGGGATGTTTTGGACAGTCATCATTTTTTATTTCTTCTGGAAGTGGACCCGCTGACTCACTCTTTCTATTCACTTTTCCTCCTTCCATAGCACAACCACATTAGTTTTCCGGATCCCTTACCATGTTAAGAAAGCAAATGGTACAACTTTTCCTGCATTGAGGTATCTTCAGCTTTGAAATTTGAGTCTTAAAATGTTAATCCAAAGGCTAGATGTATTCAAATTCTCTTTGACACGTCTTCGACTTTGAGTACAACAGATTTTTTTTCTTCTTTTGTTAGAAAAGAAGTAAATTCGAAGCTGAGAGGACAACAAAAGTTAGATTGGTGATCATGATTCATTAACAGCCTGTGGAGGATTCTTTACAACAGACAAAAATTTGTACGCACACAACGGGATTGGTTTTGTCGAAAAGAATTTAATATTTTATTTACGAAATTTAAATTCGAAATTTTAGCTGTCTAACAGTTTTTTCAGTAATTTTAAATTTAATATATATTTTAGTTAAGATTTGAAATATAATTTGATAAATAAATTTGATAATTTATATATTTATTTATTTAAATACGTATAAAATATAAAAAAATTGTTATATCAAATTTATTTTCATAAGTTAAGTACATAATTTTTTTATTTCTTTAAATTTATATAATTTTTTTAAAATTTTAAATTATATTATTTTTTATTTTTTATATATTTTTATATATTAATCATATTATATTTAAAATTATCAAATTTATCTTTAAATTAGATTCTCTCTCACTTATACTTTCAAAAAAAAAAAAAAGAAATTATAAACTCAACGATCACGCAGGCACAGTGTACGAAGAGACGAGATATTTTATTTGTTGGCGTTTTTAGTGTGGGGCTGTGCCGGTCACAAAGGCAGAAAATGGTGAATTAGCTTGGGTCTGGGTAAGTTTAATTTGGTCATGCACAGCCATGGCAAGGCCGAATAAATAAAATAAAATTGGTACAAATTGAAGAAGATTTCTAATCTGTTTCATCAGATTCTCAATGTTGTTGTACACTTTAATATACGAATTACAAAAACCATTTTTTTATATAAAAATTAATTCTTTTAATTTTGTTGTTACTATCTTTTCTCTTTTTATAATTCAAATTCCAAATTTATTTCATGTGTTTTGATAGTGATTTAACTTTTTGTCATAATCCAATTTCAAATTATAAGTTACATCAAATAATATCAATTATGAAAGCCATCAATTGAGGACCCTAATACGAATATTTCCAACCTTCCATTTCCTTCTACACCTTGATGGTCTATGAGTAATTAATCGGTTTGATTTTGAAAAATTAAAAATTGATTTGAACGGATAGAAAAATAATATTTTAAAAGATTTTTATTAATAATTTTACCTCATAAAACTCACATTTAATTTTTTTGCTAATATTATATTTTTCATTCATAAAAATACAAATAAAAAAATTATATATAATATATTTAAAAATTTATTAAAAAAATTATTAATTATTAATTTAGGAAACTGAAAATTATCAACTTGACCAATTCAATCGATCTCAGTGAATCTAGTCTGTTTCAAACGATTAATTCATCCTTACCACTGACAGCTCGAAAACCATTTGATAAAAAAAACAGGTTTTAACTTTTATTACTAACTTCGGAATTATAAATTCTACACTTGAATATATACTAAGTGTTTGTGTCATGGCTAAAACTTAAGTTTTAGGCTTATGCGGTTTTTGTGATGAGATTTAAGCTCTAAATTTACGTTTACGAGACTTTAAAATTTGAGTATAGATTTATTTGATATTTGAAATTAATTTAATTATTATAATTCATATCAATTTATGAAATATTATTCATTTTAATTTTTTTAATTTTATGATTTTATTTTACAAAAAATATTTTTTAAATTAAAAATAATGTAAACTTTTATATTTTATAATCAACTCTAATATAAGATTTATAATATTTTTTTATGACTGTGACATTTGTATTACATTCGAATTCTTTGTTTTAAAAATTTTTAATTATAACTTGTTGAGGTTTCAACCGGAGAAGATCACACCCAGTACTTGATAGCAAATCATCTATAAAAAAAAACATGTATTAATATCAAATCACACGTAAACAATAGTAGAAAAAACATGTATTAGTATGAAATCACATGTAAACAAAAGTAGAGGAAAAAAAAAAAAACCTTGGGGGTGGCTTCACGGGCAGTTTTCAACTCTCAATCTTTGGGCGGCAAGTTAGCTTTCCGTTGTTTCTTTGCTTTTTTTATTTTTTTTCTTTCTAAAACTATAAAACTTTTCCCGGCCTGATCTTCATGGCCCCTGGTTTTGCATCTCTCCCACCATTATATACCACCTTCTCTACCTACAGTTCTCTACAATTTTCACAGTTTTTTTTCCCTTCTCTTTCTTTGCCAATATCAATGCTTATCTTTTTGATTCAAACGAACCAATATTTACACACTTTTTTTAGTGGATTTTTTGTGTTTTTTGAGGTTCTGCGTTGGGTTTGGACTACTTTCTTTTGATAAAATTTTTTTTTATTTGGTTGAGTGTTGAATTCTGGGTCTGGGGTTTGTATGGAAATAGTGATATTGAATAAAGTTTTAGAGATAACAAAAGCTTTGTTATGATGGTGGAGGCTGGTGGATTGGTGCAGCAAAGAAAGGATATTATGACTATAAGGCATGTGAACAACAAGGTGAGATATGTCACCAAGACAATCAAGAAGAACAGATACAAGAATAGAAAAGAGTCCGTTGTTCCAAGAGTTCCCAAAGTACTGCAAGAGCTATTTGTTTCTTGTAGGGAAGTCTTCAAAGGCCCTGGAACTGTTCCTCCTGCTTCTGATGTAAAGAAGCTATGCAGCATTCTTGGTAAGTTATCAGAATTCTTTTGTTTTATTGATTATTGTTAAAAACTGGGTTTGGCTTTGGTCACTAATCACTATGGTGATAGTATTATCAATGTATGTTATCCCATGAAACACTTTAATTACCAAATTATTTATTTGACAAATCAAAGAGGCTGCAGCATCTGTAAATTTTTTATGGATAGATTCAATATATGTCTGTTGCACTCGGTTTTAACAAAGAAAGGCTGAAGCAACCGAAAAAAATTAATGCTAATATATATATATATATATATATACACACACACTAAATTCGCAGCATACATGTTGCCTCTTGAGTGGATACCGAAGGCCTATAGTACTTGCAAAAACTATAATAACTTTCTAAAACTCTTAATTAGCTTTAGGCCACAGCAATCTTTGTCCCTTTTCAAATATCCCAGGTGACAATGTTATCTACCTCAGTACTGCATCAAAAAATATGATCCAGATTAATTGAATATATAACGAAACTTCAAAAAGCATTTTCTTTGGGGGGTGAGGTGGGGAAAATGACTACCTTTAGGATTATATTCTACCGGCAATGGCATTAATATTGCACCCAAGTTTTCATTGCTGGTCTAAATAGGGGAAGAGGTTGGGGTACCGAAATTTGAACTCAAGACATGTGAAAGTCACCTGTTAAGAATGATTATGTAAACCAATTGAGTTAAATTTCAAGTTTTTAATATCTCTAAGTAATCTATATTTATTAAATATTTTATCTCCTTTTGAATGGTGTATGAGATTTTTATCATTCTTATTTGGTAGATAAGATGAAGCCAGAACATGTTGGGCTTAGCAGAAATCTAGAGTTCTTTAAGGCTACGGGTCCGGTGAAAGTTACTCCAAGGGTCACATATACAACTATATACCAATGTGCTGAGTTCTCGGTAAGAAATTATTGGCTGTTTCTCATTTATTATTTGGTGAAATTGTTTATATATATATACCACAATACATACACACACACACTTGATTTTTATCTGCTGGTTGAATTTCTTGTTGTTTTCCTATTGTGCAGTTGTGCATTTTCTTTCTCCCAGCAACCGCTGTCATCCCTCTCCATAACCATCCAGGGATGACTGTTTTTAGCAAGCTTTTACTAGGGAAAATGCACATAAAATCCTATGATTGGGTTGATCCTGTCAATTCTGAAGACCCTATGCCACCTTCCCAATGTGAGAATCTAGCTTTGCTTGCATGCGTGCATGCACTAATTTGAATCTCAAAGAGGAACATAGTTTTGACCTTGATGTGATTATTCAATTTTTCAGTGAGATTGGCAAGGTTGAATACCGACAGTGTCTTTACCGCGCCATGCGACACCTCTGTGTTGTATCCTACAACAGGAGGCAATATCCATCAATTCACAGCCATAACACCTTGTGCAGTGCTTGATGTTCTTGGTCCTCCTTATTCTAAACAAGACAATCGGGATTGCTCCTATTACAAAGACATCCCATACTCAGCTTTCTCAAGTAAGCGAAAAAAGTTTTTCTATCAGTTACATATGTTTTTTTGTAGTAATTTTTATGCATGAGAAACTGCAATTTGATTACAAATTCATCTTAGTAAGATAAAAATTGGATTTTCCCATGAAAAACAATATTTAGTAAGTTTTAGATTCAAATCTCGGCATTTGTTAGAATGGATTATTTTGTATAAAAGAAAAAACGAAAAAGCTTAACGTAGTTGCCAATTGGATCGTGCAGATGGGGAAACTACGGTGAGTGAAGAAGAGAGTGATTGTTTTGGATGGTTGGAAGAAATTGAAGTGCCAGAGAATTCACAGATGGATGGCATTGAGTACTTGGGTCCTCAGATTATAGAAACTAGTTGCTTATAAACATCTAATGATAATTACCTTCTTACAAAGGTCCACTTTTGTAAGATAAATATTTATTTTATTTTATTTCGTTTGTGCTTTGGAATCATGTCTTGTAGATATAGTTGGGAATATCAGTGTTTTGGATGGTTGTTATAAAATGGTTACACAGTTTTTCTTGGGAAACTATAGGCAATAACTATTGGTTTGCCAGGTTGGGCTAATGGTTTATGAAAGATTTTCTGTGGCTTGAGAAAAGATTGAAGGGTCGTGATGGTTGATAGCGTGATGGGAAGGCTATTGTGTTATCATTGCATTGAATTTCAATGGGAATACGAGAATAACTTTTCCATATAAACCACCTCCGGTCAGTGTGGTTTTCAAATATTTTTTACCTTAGACTTAATCATAGATGTTTTACTAATAAAATCACAAGTGATACGAAAAATTTTTAAGTTCGAATTTGTCGTCGTTTATTAAAATAATTTTAAATGTATGATTTATAATTATTTATTTTAAATTATTGGATATAATATATTTTGTTTTAATTTAAGGAACCAAATAATTTATTTATCTTGAATTTGAAAAATAAAAGCTATTTTACTCACAAAGTATAAGAATCCTTCACTAAATAAATATTAAACAAAATATAATCCATTGGTCGATTATGTTATGGAGCATGGACCGTTCCATGCATTCACATCACTTGAAACATGTAAGTTTCATATTGATGTTGGAAATTCTATAAAGACAAAAAAAGAAAAGAGAAATTATCATCTATTTTTATTTTCCAATGTTGGGTCTGCAAAATAAAAAGAAAAAAAATGTGGAAAAAAAAAGAAAGAAAGAAAAGAATGCCTGTCTTTTCTTGTAATCGAGATCTGTATTTAGCAGGGCCATTTGATACTATCGTCTTCGTGACCCATCAATATCCCATGGAACTTAAGCAAGCTTTTTCATCTTTTGTTTTGCAAATTAAAATGGGCCAAAAACAAGTGGCCCATCTCTTTTGTTCTATTTTTGCAGAGTTCTAACTTGCTCTCTAGTCTTCAATTCATGACATGAAGAAAGTGAGTTTTTAAGTTTTAACTTGCAAAGCTTTGTTCATTTTAGCATTCAGCATAAATGCTCTCCAATCTCAAATTCAGAAATTTCGTCCATGTTATGCCAAAACTATCCTTGCCATGTACAACTTTATATGCAAAAACCAGGGTTAGCCCTGACATTTTGTCCACTAGGAGGGCCAGGATTGGGGTCCAAATCTGTGGCCACGATGAAGTCTCTTTTGGGTCACTAGGAACACTCGATCTCCAATAAAAATTCTATCACCAATAACCTTTCAGTTATAATGGATTTGAAGTTTGAAAATTTTCTAGGAAAATATTTCTGAAATGAAAGAGAAAGACAAAAAAAAAAAAAAAGGAAAGGGACATTGTTTCCCACAACCTGTTACATATCTCAAATCCATTGTGAGCTTTTGTTACTTCATTTTATAACTTTAATAAGTGGGTCATGATTTCTTTTAGAAAGTTCCCCAACTGTTAATCCACTTGATTGAAAGTACTAAGACTGGGAGACAGTCTGGCTAGCATGACAAGGGCAGATGCCTTTGATATCACAATATTAATAATACCATATGCTAATTGCAATTGGCAAAAAAAACTTATGTTCTTTATTATTCATTACTATAGGATTCAGTTTACAAATAAATTTCTGACAAGTGGGGTTCAAGCCAGCTTTCAGACATAAAATATTTATGTTGCTGATCTGTGCTGTGTTGATCAATAATTGAAACCTGTTTTTTCTTTGATGCTTTTTCTTTGGGTTTGTGTGGAGAGTGAAATAATGCTTACCCTGTCCCCCACTCATTAGTAAAGATACTGAGGTCGGCTACTATATCTAAGCCAAACATGTTTTTACTGAACATTTCCAGGCAAACTCATCTTTCTTCCAGGGTATCGAGTTCTAGGAAAGTTGCTGAAGCATATAATTCTAGCACTTGATTGCAATTGCCAAAACAATTCCTTCATCTAACAGTGGCTGCAATTGTTATTGGACATGGAGCATCTGTACTAGTGCACTTTCCTTTTCAAGTTCCACATTGAGGTAATGAGCAGTAAAAAAACTGTTGATTTTACTAATTTCTTAGCCTTGTATGAAGTATGATGGTTCAATAATGATATATTAATATTTATTTGAGATTGAAACTGAAATCTTATAATTTTACAAGAGAAGTGAAAGATTGCCTTTTCTGTCGGCATGTTGCACCAGTACTAAGCTGAAACTGGTGACAGTGTCACCACACCAGTAACCAATCACCAATCTTATAATAATGGAGCAAACTGGATTTCGAAAAGTGTAATTTACTACTGAAGTTAAATGCAAGTGGTGCTTAGTCAAGCAGCAAAGCAGAAAGAAAGAAAATAATAAGAATAATAATAATAAAAAGAAAGGCGCCAAAGGTAACAGACTGAGGCATGGAAGTGGGGTCACAGCTCAAAGTAGACAGGACAGGACCATAGAAAGCCAAAG
The DNA here is from genome assembly GCF_002303985.1 of Durio zibethinus. The sequence goes on from NW_019168481.1 coordinate 3,157,618, forward strand.
TTTACCAGACCCAGAAAGCAAAAGCTTACATTACAGTGTGTGCTAATGTGCCCTAACATGTTTTTATTTATACCATAAACTTTTCAATCCATTATTTATCCAAATCTGATAAACTTCACTGTACAAAGCTTTATCTCTAAAATCTGTTTGCATGGCAAGTCTGAATTAATTATGGGGAATAAAGGGTTCTTCTATCTTCAGCAGGCATCCTTTTTTCCTTTTGCTTCTTCAAATCTAGCTATAGCTTCTCCTTTAGACCCCTCTAAGGGGAAAAGAGAAAGGAAAAAAGGAACAGTGACACAGTATAAAAAGAGAAAGAAACCTGTTTGTGATAATTCCCCTTTTTCCTGAGAAGGAAAATCTTAAATGTCGCTTTGCGGAATTTAAAGGTTAGCTTTGGTGTGAAACATTTGGCTGTTTCTAGTTTCTATGAACCCGTGTCACTTAGTTGTCTAGGCTAGCGTCTTGGAGAAACCGACACCGGTTCTGGAAATTCTTTTCTCCTGGTGCCAGTGGATGAAGAGGTCCCTGAGTGACCGTATGGTTGATAAGATTCTTGGGTTTTTATTTGTTTACTCTGTTGTGTGTGGTCAAAAAGAGTTCGAGCACAGTTGTGTAAAGAAAATAGTAGTTCCTAGCAGCCATTCATATTGTTTGAATATCTCACTAATTCAACTACAATGAAAAGCTCCTCCAATTTGGAAATAAGGCAAGAATTCTCTTGCCTAGAACATTAGTACTAGAAAGATACTCATATACAGACGCTAAAAGGAGATATTCAGTTACATCACAGAAAAGATGAGGAAAGAATAGGATTCAACATCAAGAAACCAGTAAAAACCAGAGCTGTCTAAGAGGCAGCAATCAAGTCATTCAAAGAAATCACCCCAAACAATGCACTCAAAACCAGACTATATAATCCACTCCCCAACAAGATGCTTTGGCTAGCACCAGCACTAACACCAGCATTTGTTATTTCCACAGAATGATGCAGGTTACTGTCGCTAACACTGCACTTAATCAGCAGTCCAGCTTTGCTCCACAATTTCACGCACTCTTCGATTGTACTCCCGCTTATTCTCACTAAACATGCGAGCAGCTTCAGAGTTTGCTGGAGAGTTTGGGTTTGGATCACAAAGCAGAGACTGGCAAAAGCACAATAATGTCATTAGCATGTTTAATCTTGCGTTAATTGAGAACTTCAGGATCACATTTCCTCGACTTTTGAGCAAAGCGAACTGAGTTAATCAAACTGCTTAAAGATAATTAACGAGAAAAATCATTTATATACAACAGTCCTGATTAAAGCCCACTTTCAAAATGCTTGCTTGATGTTGATCAGAACACCAGCACTTATTCATGAATTTCAAAGCAATTCCTATCAAATGCAATGATTTAATGACTGATCACAGGATGAAGTTGTGAGGATCAGCAAACATCTTAGATCTCTTCACCCATTGTAACAAGTATTAAACTTGATCATAGTGCACATCACAACTTAAGTAAATTCAGCCAAAATGTGCAAAGACTTAAGAGTGACTGCCTACTTACAAGAATATTGAACCATGGTTTAAAAGGAGAAAAAGAACTAAATAAAAAGGCTTGAAATATTTATGTTTCTTTTCTTCAAGAGGAAGCTTTTGCCCTGTCTAGAATGTAGTATATTTCATATATGTAGTCCTAAGCACGATGAAGGGGGTGGGGATATACAGAATGTGCTTGAGAATTTGGAGGACAGCGTTAAATAAGCTGCTAAAGTATTCAAATGCAATGCCTTAATAATACTAAATACCACTTCTCATGTCCAAGATGGACGGTCCTTGATAACAACTCAACAACCAGTATAAGTTCTCAGAAAGTAATAGCTCTGAGATACTTCATTCAGAGACATGGGCTAGCCTAACTTACACAAATTCAGTCACAGGTGCAAATACCCCCATGTTTTTTCTAAGATGTAAATGAATAAGATGCCAAGGATATGAGAGGTATTCATCAACTAAGGAAAAACAAGAAAAGAGAAATATGAAATGCAAGAAGTCAATAAATTCTAAAAAGGAGCCACAGAGGAAAGATATGCATGTTATTCCCATGTTTAGTCCAAGAATCTGCAAACAACATGGACTCCCACAATATGGAACTAATTCTTTGATTCTTGTTTCTCTGATATTCAAGTTCCTTTTAGAAAGCTGGCTTCTACAGATATACCTTAGATTTTAAAACAATTGAATTTGTTAGATGTTCTATCTCGTAGTTAACTATTTTTGGCACTATCTTGTATATTTCCCTTCAATGTGAAGGCATAATAGATAGGCACCCTTTTTCAACATTATGAATTATTACTTCCATTGATTAGAAAATGATGGAGAGTTGACAGAACAAAAGCTCAGGCCATTGTTACTGTGACCTCTTCCTCAATTATCCAGTAAAAAGTTATTGAACAAGTGAGTCCACAGGCATTATACAAAATTTTTGAAACATATAAAAGGTTACACCCAAAATCTGCCGCTAAGGCCACATATATCAGTCACTCTTTTATTTTGTTGAGTTTGATAAGTGACACCCAAGGTCAAACAAAGTTACCAGTGATTACACATTATTGCACTATTAGCATCTTACCATCTTTACTCCATGTAATAAAGACAGGAAATTTTCACGTATACAGGGAGAACCCCCACCCCCTCCATTAACCTTGGTCACCATGCACAAGCACTTTGTTAAATAAGTGAGACATTCATACATATGAAAAGAAATTTGACAATGACTGCTTACTGACTTTTTTTTTCATGGACAAAAACTACAGGGCAGCCAAAAGGAAGAAATAGACAAAAGTTAAAGGTAGGAGGAACATGACAGCCTGCCCATTCCCAAAATTGGCCAACCATTAAAATCACAGTACATAGACCACAGCCTGCATATGCAGCATTATATCCCTACCGCACATGTATCCTCCTGTATTTGCAGTTTATATTTCGCTATCCTCACAACCTCTCCAGTCCTTTCAAAAGGCTTTATTTTATTAAAGTTTGATTATATCATGCTTCCTCACAGTACAATTATTTTCAGGGAGTCCAACCATTGGCTTTATAAACTTTTTATGTTTGTCAAGTGCCTAGGTTGTGAATAAATCTCTTTATATGTATTATATGTCACATCTTTTGTTCATTTTTCTTATCTTTTTTGTTTTTGTTTAAAAATAAACACTGACTAGCCAAGGAAAAAAAAAACATAAACACTGTACACATAAACATATAGCAATCACCAAATGACTTAAGTAAATATTAATATTAATAACTGAAAAGTTTCAATTAATTTTTTGGATTGATATACTTTAAGAAGCCAATTCTTATGACCAAGATATCAATGAAAAGTATACTCACGGCATTGATAGTTATGATAGACTCAACTTAAACAAAGGCCACATATTTTGTTGCAGGAAAACAGATGTGCAAAGGGGAAAAACAATCATCTAAAGACATAGATAATTCATAAAGTTTGAATTTGAGTGCAAAAACTGTAGTTTAAGGGAAGCCATTGATGAGAAACAATATTTCTTCAGAAAGAAAATAAAAAGGTAAAAAGGCATAGAATGCTGCACCTGGATAGAGGTGAGTATAGCTGCAACATCATATATGGGACTCCACTGATTTTGTAAAATATCCAGACAAATACTCCCATCTGCATAGACTGATCAACCCATGACTGATTATTAGATGGCAAAAGCAAAAAAAACAGAAACATTTTGCAGGCCACAAATAAATCAATGAACATCTTGTACGTACTATTTGGATGAAACATTCGTGAGACGAAACGGACAGTTGGAGGCTTATTTGGATAATCCTCAGTAAACTGCAAAGTCAACTTGAACGTACCTGAGAAATCTCAAGAAATTCCTCGTGTTACATAAGAAATACAAATTAATTTATTATCCTAAAAGCAAGAAAACTAAAATATCACTAAATTGATAAACAGAAAGAATAACCTAGCAATAAAAAGCAAGAAACCTAAGATACCAGCAATTAAGATTTCATGGCTCACTCAAAAGTCATAATATTCATTTATTAATAAATTCTCCATTTTACTCGATTCCAGCCAAACCTCATTAATGCTCATAAAAAGTGCACCTGAAAACGTGACTTTTTTTTTGGGCCAAAGAAACATGAAATGTATAAACACCATAAAGTCAACAATTTTATTGAATCTTAACCTTGCTACCCCTAGCCCGTTACACCAACCAAGCCCCTGATACTCTTTACAGTCAAACCACCAAGTTATAGCAACAAAAAATTTGCAAAAAATTTACCATTTGAAATGTCACAATTTTAGATTCCAAAGATTGCATGTAACAATTCCAAGACTTATAGCAACAATTTTGTGTAACAAGGAACAAATCCCCCAAACTGATCAAACAACCATTCAACAGCATATAACAGCAAAGAAAAGTAAAGAAAATACAATTGCTATTATGGCCAAAACCAATGATCAATTGACAATAATCATCAACAGAAAACACAAGATCGTTGCACATTGATTTAAGCATGCATGTGGAAAAGTATATAACAGTTCAAATTTCAACTCACAATGACTAAATCATCAAGAACTGAAACAACAAAATGATACAATTTTATTAATTTTCACCTAAAACCCAAAAAGTTAACATAATTAACAGCTCAAATTTCACAACCCCAACCAAATCCCATAAGAAAACATCAACAGCATAACAAGTAAAACTAAAAATTCAAAAATTCAACAACAAGAAAAGAACAAATTTCTACCTCCATCCCAAGGAGTATCATCAGGCCTGAAAAAAAGAAAAAAAAAGAAAATCCCAAAAAATTAGAAAAAAAAAAAGAAAAAGAAAGAAAGCAAATAAAAGAGAAAGAAAGGAAGAAAAATGAGTAATACCCAAAAATGACAGCGTTCCAAAGCATGATATTATTATCTTGAGGAGCACCACTAATACCAGCAGGTGGATCCTGCTGTAGCCTCTTGAAGTCTCTCATCAGCCTCTTCCTTGCTGGGGTTGACATAGCCTTACTTCTTTTCTATAACCAATCCAATTCACAAAACGAGAAAAAAAAAATACCAATTTTCTTTTTCAGAGAGAAGGAGATCTGAGGGAAATCTATGAAAGATCCATCGCTAGAGTTTTGGGTGTTTCACAAAAGAGGGGTCCAGCTAGGTTTTCTTTATTCCAGCTTTGGAATGCGGGCTTATTTGCCTTTGGTTAAGAAAAGAAAAGAAAAACACGGGATGGTGATTAAATAACCCGATGGTTAAATGAGTTTTGGAACGGACGAATAATATATTGCCACATCATTTCCTATAATTTCTAGTTTTTTCTAGTTTTTCATTTTTTTTCTAATTGAAGTTCTAATTTTCATGTACATTTTTTTTCTACTTGCATGCCACCTTCTTTTGTTCAATTTTTACCCTTTTATTTATGTCAATATAAATGATTATATATAATATTACATTAAAAATGTCAAATAATTCAATTATATTCATGATTTTCACGCAATATTGTTTTAGTATTAATATATATTTATAGAATAAATTTTTTTTCTATAATTAATATATATTAACATATATTCGTGATTTTCACGCAATATTGGCTTACTTTGTACATGAAAAAATTTTTCTATATTGTATAATTTTGTATAACAATATATACACACACGCAAAGATAATGAAAATTAAACTTGAAAATTTAGTTTGAGGAGTATTGTATGGCATATTTCTATATTAATAAAGTCAAAACTTTATATCCTGAAGTTTATCTCAGGTTAATAATTTGATTGATGAAAATTTGGTTGTCTTTTTCCATCATCTTCGTCATCATGGAATGGTCTGGAGAGCAAAAGATGGTCCATGCTTTGAGAAGAATTAGGTGCAGTAGTTTGATCAGCCATGGTTATCGGAAGCTGAGGAATTGTTTTGAGTGTGCTGGCTGCAGCAATGCAATATGTTGTTGTTGTTGCTGTGAGCTTTGAAGGGCATTTGCCATGGCAAATCGACTGTTGGTCAGTTGGTTTTGCACCATTGCTAGCTCAGCTTACAGAGAAACTACCTGCACAAATTAGCCTCATAATAATTCACTTCAACTATCAAGCACATCTCCACAAACGAAATCAAACTTGACTTATGGAGCGATAATGCTTTTTTTTTTTAATTCCAAAAAAATTAATAATAATTTTATATTACATAGTTTTCCAATCATAAAGAATATTTTAGCTCACAAAATTAGCAATATTTTGTTAAGAAATTATTGGAACAATCCTTTGGTGTTTATTTTTTTTGTAAACAAACTAAAATTTCCCATAGTTTAAGGAAGATTATATTTTTTTATACAAAAGATATACAGTCTAAGGACAACGAAAAAAGTTGTAAATAATGAGATTTTAACTTCATATATGTTTCTTGGTTCATATTTTGAGCAAGGATGGGTTCCCTGCTCCACCCTAGAGGCTATAAGTTTTGTAAGAGAACCTAGAACATGGAAGGTATGGATGAGCCTTCATGTGTCCGTTCTAGTCACAGAAAGTGATGTATATTGTAAGTAAAGTTTGACGCTGAAACAGATAAATAAAATCTTTTCAGAATTGGCCAAAAAAAAAAAATTTACATACGTTGGATATCAATTCTTAAATGTGATTGCCTGCCTCTTAATTGAATTAAATTTTGGATTCAAAATTATATTTGAATATATATATGATTTTCATACAAAAAACTCTGCAGAGAGTAACTTGCGCCTTGCCTTGATATTGAATTCATATATTTTGTAGTCTAGGCAAGGCATTTATACATTTTTTTCTAATGTAATATTTGCCAAGTTAAATCAGCACGAGTGTGTCGATTGATTTCCTGTTTGTTTAATTTTGACCTTTGAATCAATATCACGGATCTAAAGAGGAGTCCTGAATTTTGCATCGGATATAAAAAAATGGTTACTGGGGCATAAAAAGATTCACATCATCTCTTCCTTATGAGACGTCTTTTGTAAGACAAAATCGTGAGGCTAAGAAGGTTAGAGCAAACAATATCTCATAATGGTGTAAACTATGACAAGTAGGTTGATCTAGGATGTCGAAAAGGTGAATGTCCGGGTTCTGAAGCCGCGCAGGTCGGAGCTTAAGTCTCGACCCATGACAAATGGTATCAAAGTCAGTCCTAAACTATTCGATCTATGCCAAGTGCCTCGAGGGAGGTAAGCAGGGTGGTCAGCCTCCGTGACGAAGACGTCACGAGATTAGGTGAGGGAGAATATCACAGACCTAAAGAGGAGTTCTGAATCGCATATCGGACATAAAAAGAGGATCATTGGAGCATAAAAAGGTTCACACAATCTCTTCATTGTGAGACATTTTTTGTAGGATAAAACCGTGAGGTCAAAGGGCCAAAGCAGATAATACCTCACAAGGGTGTGAATTGTGGTAGGTAGACTGATCTAAGAGGCCAAAATGCCCAGGTTCTAGTGTCACGGGTCGAGACTTAAGCTCCAAACCCGCGCGACTCCGGGACTCGGGTATCCACTCATTCGACTTTTCAGATCAGCCTTCCTGCCACAGTTCACACCCTTGTGAGGTATTGTCCGTTCTGGCCCCCTGGTCTTACGGTTTTATCCTACAAAAGGCACCTCACAAGGAAGAAGTGATGTGAACCCTTTTATACTCCAGTGACCATATCACGGACCTAAGAAAGAGTCTTGAATCTCACATCGAACATAATAAGAGGGTCACTGGGGTATAAAAGGGTTCACACCACCTCTGTCTTGTGAGGCACCTTTTGTAGGATAAAACCATGAGGCCAGAGGGGGTTAGAGCGGACAATACCTCACAAGGGTGTGAACCGTGGCGGTTAGGCTGATTTGAGACGTCGAAAGGGTGAATGTCCGGGTCCCGGAGTCGCGCGAGTTTGGAGCTTAAGTCTCCACCTGTGACAAGCGATATCAGAGCCAGCCCTAAACCGTTCGATCCACACCAAGCACCTCAAGAGAGGTAGGCAGGGTGGCCAATCTCCGTGATAAGGGCGTCACGAGGTTGGGTGGGAAAGAATGTCACGGACCTAAAGAAGAGTCCTGAACTCACATCGAACATAATAGGAGGGTCATTGAGGTATAAAAGGGTTCACACTACCTCTGTCTTGTGAGGCACCTTTTGTAGGATAAAATCGTGAGGCCAGAGGGGGCCAGAGCGGACAATACCTCACAAAAGTGTGAACCGTGGCAGTTAGGTTGATCTGAGACATCGGAAGGGTGAATGCCCGGGCCCGGAGCCTCGCGCGTTCGAAGCTTAAGTCTCGACCCGTGACACAGTGACCCTCCTATTATGTTCAATGTGGGATTTAGGACTCTTCCTTAGGTTCGTGACATTCTCCCCCACCCAACCTCGTGACGCCTTCGTCACGGAGACTGGTCACCCTACCTACCTCCCTCGAGATGCTTGGCGTAATTCGAACGGTTTAGGGCGGCTCTGATACCACTTGTTAAGGGTCAAGACTTAAGCTCCGAACCTGTGCGACTTCGAGACCCGAGCATCCATTCATCCGGTGTCTTAGATTAGCCTACCTGCTACGGTTCACACCCTTGTGAGGTATTGTCCGCTCTAGCCCCCCTTGTTTTCAGGTTTTATCCTACAAAAGGCACCTCACAAGACAGAGGTGATGTGAACCCTTTTATACCCTAGTGACCCTCCTATTATGTCCGATGTGAGATTCAGGACTCTTCCTTAGGTCCGTGATACTAGAGCCGCGTTGGTCAAAGCTTAAGTCTTGACCCGTGACAAGTGGTATCAGAGTCAACTTTAAACTGTTCGATCCATGCCAAGTGCCTCGAGGGAAGTAGGCGGGGTGGCTAGCCTTCGTGACAAAGGCGTCGTGAGATTGGGTGAGTGAGAATGTCACAGGCCTAAAAAAAATGGTCACTAGGGTATAAAAGGGTTCACACCACCTCTTTCTTATGAGGTTTCATCACGAAATTAGGTGGGAGAGAATGTCACGGGCCTAAAGAAGAGGGTCACTGGGGTATAAATGGGTTCACACCACCTCTTCTTTATGAGGCATCTTTTGTAGGACAAAACCGTGAAGTCAGAGTGGACAATATCTCATAAAGATATGAACCGTAGCAGTTAGGCTGATCTAAGACACCAGAAGGGTGAATACCCGGGTCTTAGAGCCACGTGGGTTGGAGTTTAAGTCTCGATTTGTAACACTAGCACAATGCTAAAACAATGAGAAAAATGTGAAGCCTCAATGTACATTAGTTCCTTTTGAAACAGTGTGTGCGACTTACTTATTAGGTTAAAAGCCTTAATCTAACTCATGTCAGTAGAAGCGTAATCAATCAATAAATCAAACATATAAGAGATAATAATTTAACATGATTTAATCCAATTGATCTACGTCCACGAATGAGAAATAAGATCTATTAGTTGTAAAGAATTGCAAACATACATCAAAATATATTAACCATTCAACAATCAATACTCATAGATCCTCTCAATCACCTATAGTCCTATGGAATATTCTTAATATAAACAAACACATACTCATATATACCCTTTCAACATAAATCAACCTAAACAAACACATACCTAAGTACACCCTTTCAACATAAATAAACACATAACTATATGTACTCATTCATCATACCTATGTGGACCCTCTCAATCTCTTCTAATCCATTCTCAAACATTTAAACACACACACTCATAAATCTCCAGTACTCTTATGAGGTGTTTATTCCATAAACAAAATCCTACAATTCTCTTATATCTTTTTCTCATACCTAATCCTGTAAAAATTTTATCTATTTATAACTATAAAAACTTGCCTATAAAAAATTTCTTTCATTTAAAAATTTTTCTTCTGCAAGTTAAACTTATTTATTAAGAATTCATTTTTTTAAAAAAAATTTTTTTACAAATTTTTTTATTCATCAAATAATATCTAATAAATCTCAAATAAATCTATTATGTAATTTAAAACATTATTCCTACCATAAACAAGATGCTGCTAGCAAGAAATCAACTTAGCCCGCATAATTTAATTGGTTTCCATTTAAAAAACCAACAAAAAAGGAAGAAACTAAATATGCATGTGATAAACCTGTTGTTGAAAAGAACGTATGGTTGAGACACAACCATAAACGGGGTCCCACAGCCTGGCCTGAGCTTCATACGATATTGTGACCACAGCATCATGTCTCCGGTTGACCGGAATGTGAAGCAAGAGCTTTGCACATTACTAGCACCGAAAACCTTGCGCACAGCAGCAAACCTGGCTGCACCCTGGTCTGAGCCAAAGTGGGGTGCAAAAATGCATCCACTAATACACTTCCTCCTCAAGAACTTGCATGCCCCACATGGTGCTGCTGGGAATGGGGCAAGTTCTGCCACCACTGGCTTAGCCTCGACTAGCATGGTGGCATGCTTGCCGCTGCCCTTACTACGAGTTTCAGACATGCCATTGCATTGTGGCTCGGCCATTTGAGGGTTGTTAGGATTAGGGTCACAGATAGAGCAAATGAGAAAGGTGGTGAGTTTGGTTGCATTTATGTGAAAAAATGGAAGGAGGGCACGTCTGTCTCGTGAATGGGGCTGCCAAGAGGAATGTGGTAAGCTGCCTTTTCTGTCTTTCTTTCTTTCTTTTTTTATTTTTTTATTTTATTAAATACAAAAAGAGAGGAGGAGGTTTGTTAGCGGAGGGAGTGGAATCGGAAAAGGCCGGAAGGTGTGAAGGGCATGCGTAAAGGGAGTAACATTGTTTGAGATAGGATTTAGGACTAGGTTAAATAGTAGTTTAATCAAGGTATTAGATATGAGATTATATAAAAATGAGACGTTTCATGTGTGGTAGTTGGGGAGGGTTGTTTTTTAAGATCTTACCATTTATATTTATAATATATTTTAATTATATGGAGTATATAGAAAATATAAAAATTATCATATTATAATTTATATCTTTAAATAAAAAATAAAATATAAAATATAATATTTATTTTTATTAAATATAAATATAAATATAGTCAAAACTTTAATTCGTATTATTTTTATTTTATTCGTAGACTTTAGAGGAGGACACAATATATGTGCTTGCACGCCGCGTGTGGGATTAATGGCTAGCTGCCAAACTTAGAATGATGACATGCCAATGGCGATGATTGAATTTGGAGCTTCCTTTTCTCGTTGCAATGATTTATATAATACTGCATCTTATTCATATGCGTTATTTACCTTAACTGTCCATTTCTACAAGTATATTTCTGCTAAGACACATTGCAAAACAAAAAAAATTTGAACACGGAACTTAATTTAGATAGTTTATAAAATCAAAATGATATTTAACAAGTTTAAAATTTAAATCTTAAATTTATAATTTTTTCTATTATTTTTAAACTGATATTTTTATGTTAAAAAAAAAAAAGAAAATTCCATTTCTAAATGGAACAGAACATGATTTTTGAGTTAATTTGTACTACCAACCAAGCTTCAAGAAAAGTGATATTTGAACAGACAAATTCTAGTTCTATTTGAGAAAAGAAATGTAGAGTAAGAGAGCAGGAAGCAAAAACTTTCTGAGACAAACGAATTTTGGCAAGAATGCAAACACTTGACAGATACAGAACAAAATCACTTACTGTTGCCTTCAATTTTCTCTGTTCATACTCGGCTTTAAATAGCTCCATCCAATATTAAAAATTTGCGTTTTTTAATTGTTAATGATGAACTCTCTAAGTCATTGCTTAGGATTATGAATGATAGTTCAATGGGATCAATGCCAAACATTCCAATTTAATATACAAAAATTTATCAGGAAAGAGGACAAAAGAAAACCAATGGAGAAATCTTATAGGGCAAATTTCTTGAAGTTACACAATATTAAAGTTTTATACTTCACTGATTCTGGAACCAAGAATATGAAATTTGATGGAAAAAAGGGGAATGAGGCAACCAAGAAAAAAAAAAAAAACAAAGGAGAATGATTTGCAAGAACATATCATAAAAATTGCTTTGGCTATCATTTGAATTTTTTTTGGCTTTTATATCAAAATTGGGTTTACTCAAATTTCTATCTTAAATATATACCAAAATGTGCTTACAAGGCCTATACCTAGTTCTTCGGCAAGCTCATCCCATACAGGAAGCAGTGTCAACACAACAAGGAAAGTAGCGACTTTAACAGCCATTTTCCTGCATGCTCCAACCTCAGTTACATCATTTAGGCAGGGTTTTTCTGGAGTCCTCTGAGTATTTGTCATTATAATAAAATGATAAGAAAGATGATTGTTAATTCTACTTTCTTATACTAAGTTTAGATTGGCATTGCATACCTGACATATAAGCACATACAACCCCCAAGGAAGTGATAAAGGTCCTCCAATCTGCGAATATGATAAAAAAGATTAGCTAGGTCATGCAAAAGATAGGGGCAATTGGTTTATAATGCATCGTGCAAAAGTGGGCGCATACCACTCCTAATCCAAGCAGTGTGTAAGTTGTCATACCAAACCCAACGAGTGCACCCTTTCCAAAAGCACCCTGAAAAAAAGTAACTAAATTATCATAAATCTTGTACATAGTTAGAATTAGATTATTAAAGCTATTTCATGCATGATCATATAAAAGTTGCTGCATCTCAATTTATTTATATCACTTGGAGCATAACAGTCTACTTAGTTGACCTATAAATATCAGACCGATATGCATATTAGAAATTAGCCTTTTATGGCAAATAATAGAAATGCAACTAAGTCAACTGCTATAACATAAAAAGAAAAGTTATTGATATGCATTTTCCCCTCTTGGCTATGAAAGGATTATTTCTTTATAGAAGTGGTAGGAAGATCTCACCTTCCCATAGGTTTTCATCTTTTACTTTCCATGTTTCTTCTATTTCTATCTAAATGTCTCCATCCCTGATTTCACTCTTTAATCTATCTTCTTCCTACCAAACTACCCTGGTAATGGTATATTTCTCACTCCTATCCCAAGATATCATCAAAGCTAGAGGATGGGAAGAAGGAAGGGAAAAGGCTAATGGCTTGAAGCTGCTAATTCTTCAGTACTCTCTCTATGAGTAAGATGTGAAAGTGGGGGGGGGGGGGTAAGGGAGAAAGAAAAATAACTATGCAGCTCTAAGACAGAGAAAATAAGGTACCTGCACAGCCATTCCACCATCAAGACACCCCACAGGAAGCATATAAAAGCTGTTGTGGTTAAGCCACACCTACAATGATAACTTGTATGGTAAGTACATCAAGAAAATGCATACTAAGATTTAAAGTAAGAAGATAATGTAGGAATTTAATCTTACCATCCTGCAATCACAAGAGGATGAATTGACACTGTTGAAGCATGTATTGCCCTGCTCATGGACAATGTAATTTGTCCGTTATTTTCATCACAAAAATGAAAAATATGATCTCGAAGACCTCAACGCTACATCTTCTAGATTAATACAAGAGGAAGAGTGGAAACTCCTTGGATTTCATCAAAGCTCATACATAATACTCTGTTCAGTCAATAATAAAGCTGTTGAAGCAAAAGGACATACGCATAACCAAGAGTTGCTCTATTGATGAGTCCAAGAAGCAAAGAGCCCTGAAACAACATGCTAGGAACCTGCACCAAGTCCCCAGCTGCATCAGGATTTGATGAAAGCAACAGACCAACAGCAAACATTGAAAAAGATAGTGCAGCGCCAGCAAATGGGCCCGCAAGGGAAATGTCAACTTTTGTACTCCAATCAGGAAGAATAGATTTGAACTGCAGGAAGTAAGAGTCCAGAAGCGCTTTTAAAAATATCACTTGAAAAGCTAAAATATTTCAATTAGATATTCCTCATTCTTCAGAGCCAAGAAAACAGGTATAGAGAGCTCAAGCAAAAAATAACTGAATAGAAGATTGCATCAAAGAAAACTTATGGCAATCAAGCATATAAGTCCATGCTCTGCCTAAAATGTAAACAAGACGTTATATTTCAGAAAACAAAAAGAAGGTCATTTTAACCCCAACGAGAAGAAAGCGAGTTGAGAGGGGGAGAGACAAGAATGAAGAGTGTTTGGAGAGAGATACTTTAAATCATCAAAAGATGAATCTCAAGACAATATGCTTAACTTAAGAAACCTTAATAACTACACATCTATCACTACTGATTATTTTCATCTAAATCTCTTCTAAGGATGGGTTACACTGCACGAAACAAAGGTTTTTCAAGTTATTGAGGACATTCGAATAACGAATTTCTTGCTCAAGTCTCAATGTAGTCCATACAGCTACAAAATTTGTTTGTATGGCTGGAATATCCTATTTATACAAGAAGGCAACCATCATATCTTTGAACAAGGGAACCTTGTTAAGATGGAAAATATTTAAATAACCAGACATAGCATTCTACCTTGAGTTGCCATACAGTAAAATAAGTCACACTCGCCTGAGTAATTGATCCAAAGCTACCAAGAGTAATGTTTGGAATGAAGAAAGGAATGCTAACTTTTACTTTCTTAGGAAAAGCGGCCAGAAAGTGCCCAACTTCCTGCCAACAACAAATTTCGTGACATAGAAAAGTCAAATATAAGTGCATAATAAAAGCTAAAATTGATAAAGTTTGGTGAAGTTACTCATAGGCAGGCAATTTTTATAAATATATCAAACAAAAAACTAACCAATAGTTGAAAAACTGCAGATCTAAAATGGAAAGGATAGTGAAACTGGCTTGGGAAACCATCAAGAAGCATGGATATGCTTACATGAAACACAAGAACCCCCACAACACCATATGCTAGCGGCAATGCTGAGTGCTGACTCCACAAATGGATATAGCAGTTCCATATCTGGTGGTTCAACAACATTTGGATCTGTAAAATATTTCACAATCTCAGAAGGAAGTTGGTTTATCTGTCAAAAGATTGGACATTACCAATAATCTATCTCCATGAAGATGGTAAGTTCAGAAAATTGCTAAAAATATAACTTCTGCTATCTTTTACAGATCAATGCAGCAATCTCAAAGTGTTTCTACATAAATGGAATACCTGAGATGCAATAACTAACTCCACACTGGAACCTATAGTCAGGAGGAACAGCAAAAAAGCTATCACATATTGCCAAAGTGTAGTTGGTCCGGGTTCTGAAGTCTCTTTCCTCAGCAAACCAAAGCTAACACGTGGCCCACCACGTAGGTCCGGTGCTTCTGAGTTAGGCTCCTCAACCATGAAAAGATTGTATTATCACCCATGATCTCAGCCAATTGAGTCTGGAGTTTGGTAAAAACATCTTCTCTCTTTCCTCTTAAGTTTCCTAGAAAAAAGATGCCCTCACCAAGGTCTCCAAAGGGCTCTTCTTTTGTCACCCAAAATGTTGAATAGCCAAAAAGCTTGTCTTTAATTAGCTTTACATCGGTAGCGTCAACTTTGTCAGGTCCAAGAAGCTCCATCAATTTAAAAGAATCAATTTGGAAATCATTGTAGACTGATCCAAGAGGAGCTATGTTTGGTGGCTGCAGAAAGGAAAAAAATCAATGCATGAGAATTATGTCATTGCTCTATTCTCACAAACTTTTACACTCTTCATCTCATCTCCTATTATTTTCAAATTTTAGTACATGTATAAAAGACAGCTTCAATTGGTTGGTACTTATATTATTACTTGGCTTCTACGATTTGATTTTTCTTCCTATAAGTTAGTAAAAAGCAAAATCATAATCGATTAAATATGAATAGATGATGAAAATGCAACATCAATTATAACATGATAATTCTATATAAAACTAAAATCCCATATTTGGTTTGCCTTAAATTTAATTTAATTTAATTTCTTCAATTCCTCATAAAAATGTCATTTGCTCTTATATTCACTGGGGCAGGGCATTTATTTTTAAAATGCCAACTAAATTAATGCCTTCTAATAAAAACTTTTCTTTTTTTTGGTAAGGCCTTTTAATAAAAACTTAAATACGTAATAAATATCACTATGATTAAAAAAATGGACAATAAGATATCACTAAGAGATGCAAAGACAAAAATACCAAAATAGACAAAGATGAGGTAGATAATTGTGTCACGAGTTGAAACTTAAGTTTTAGATTTGTTCAATTTTAAGATCTAGATGTTGACTCATCTAATATCTTAGATCTGTTTAATTATCACGATTTACATCAACTCATAAAATATTATCCGTTTTAATCTTCTTGACCTCATGATTTTGTCCTTAAAAAAGTATTTCACAAGTTGAAATTAATGTAAACTCTTATATTATTCGTTTCGGTGCCATTGACCTCATAATTTTGTCTCATAAAAAAAACTCATAAGTTGAAGGTGGCGTAAACCTTTATATTATTTGTGTGAAACCTTATATTTTAATATCAACTTTAGTACATAGTCAATGTGAAATTCATAACTCATCTCTAAGACTGTAATATATTTCTCTATTCTTTATACTACTCTAGAACTGGGACATGGACTCATTCAATGTTCCAGATCAATTCAACTGTCACGATATTTATGCTGCATCTCATATCAGTTTAATTGTTACAGTTTATACCAATTTATGAAGTATTATCCACTTCAACCTTCTCGATCTTATAATTTTGTCCCATAAAACATACATTACAAGTTGGGGGTGGTGTAAATCTCGTATTGTCCATTTCGATTCCTTTGATACGATAGTTTTATCTTACAAAAATACTTTACAAGTTAAAGGTGGTGTGAATTTTTATATTATCTGTGATAAATTTTAGTACATGATGTGAGACTTTTATATTATCTATAACAAATTTTAATACAATCGATGTAATATTTATAACTCTTTTTTAAAATCATGACATTTTTTTTACTCGAATGAAAGTTCACTCCAATGAAAATTCACCATTTTCGATTACACATTATTAGTACTCCCAAAACTGATTTTAAAGTCGCTTATCATATGAACATTAACTTTTTTCTCAAAATTGACTTATCAAGATATATAAAACCAATATTTTTATATCCCTGCATATTTTATATGAGATTAGAATTCCCTATTTACTTTCTCTTAAAAAATTATTTTTCTACATAAAAAATACAAATTCCTCTTCAATTTCCTTGACTCGAAGACTTGGACCCCAACTCTTTCGCCAAAAATTGAAGTGCAACGGGACCGGAAACTCACCGCGCTAAAACTACAGCTCGTGAATGATCCCATCTACGCAAAATTTTGAAAAATGAAGAAATAAAAAGGTTTGAAAATTTTTTTGAACAGACACAGAACTGAAGGTTCTATCTTCTTCGTCGTGGGATATTAAAAAGAAAAAAAAATCTTTTGTGCCTTTTTTTTTTTTTGTCCTTTTTTCTTGTTTAGATTTTTTATATTTGGCAGTTTGACAGTTGTCCAAGTTCCACGGTGGATATGTGGGTCCACATTAATTTATCGGCCTTTTTTTCATATCCGTTTATCCAATTGCATCCTTTTTAATTTTTAAGGAAAATAAATATAACGAAAAATACTAAAAAATAAAAATGAAAAAAGAAGAAAATTTTTGTGTTTAATATAAAGATGAACAATAAAAAGAAAAAATCTGTTTAAAAATTTAAAAATTAAAAAAAAATATTTAATTAATTTAAAATTTTAAAATTTGAAAAAAAATAAAAATATTGATTTTTCTTCTCTTTTAATTTCACCCTTAGCAAACGGAAGGACGAATTCCAAAGAATAAGACATTAAAACACTTAAAATTGGGATATTTTAAATGAAAGTTCTTAAAACTTTCGAAAGTTAAATAAAAGTTAAAATTGTAATATATATATATATATATATTAATGAGACTTAATAAGTAACTCAATAATATCTTAAAAAACTAAAATAAAATTATTTTTTGCAATTGAGTAGTTTTAATTTTAACTTTTAGTTCTATTTAAATATTGTAATTTTATAAAAAATTTAATCACATATAATAATTTGTTAATATGATAATTTTAAATAATTTAAAAATAATATAATTTAAATTTTTAATAAAAATATATTTTATAAATTATGATATAATAATTTTATATTTTTACATATTTAAAATCAAATAAAGGTTATATCTATATAAAAAGATTATTAAGTCTAATAATTTGCATCCTAAATGTAAATTTACGCTTTTGGCCAAAAAAAGTGTAACTTTACGCTACGCGGCTGGCCAAAAAATTTTACGCTACTCGTAAGTGACACGAAGATTTAGCCGCTATTAAAACAAAGCGCGCTTGCCTTCTAAGTTTCTTTTCACAAGCCAGAGAAAAAAGAGAGCGGAAGAGGGCTGACGACGATGGCCTTCTCTTCTTCTTCGCTTTTTCTCTCCTTCTTCTTCTTCTTCTTCTTCGTCTTTTCTCTCTTATTCCCCTCACGTGCTTCTCACGTGACCAACGACTTCAAATGTATGTCTTTCTTTTCATTCCCTTTTTATTTTTTCCTCATCGGATTTCAACTTTTGTTTTGTTTGTAGCATCTTTTTTGGTTGCTGAGGGAAAAGGAAAATAGGGATTAGAGAATTTAAATGGGTTTTTCTTTCTTTTTCTTTTTGTCTGAATATTTTGTCTTTCTAACAAGCTGTTCTTCAGTTGGTTTGAAAATCTGAATCTTGATGCTTCAATTTGCTTCTTTCCCGAGAAAATGTACGAAACAAAAAGAGAATCGGCCTAGGGTTTAGGGTTTGATAAATTAAAACCCTCCTTAGCTCTTTATTTCTTCTATTCTTTGGTTTCTAGAGAAATTTGAATCTGAAATTTATGCATAGTAAAGTATTACTTTTTGTTATGGCTGGACTATCTCTTTTTATTGGGCTCAGATTATAAACTGTTTTTAGTTATTTGATTTTTATTGTGAAAAATAAAATGGGTTTGTTCTGTGAAATGCAAACTGTTAGTATATTTGTTATCTTTGAAATAAATTCTTCAAAATGCTGGTAAAAAATCAGACTAAATCCCAGAGCCGACTTAATAGTCTCTCATTTCCTTTAAGGTATCCTTTGCTTAATAAAAATTTTATTATTGATTCATTTTCTCAGTTCTTATCAGTGAGAATCAGTTTCCCACTGGTTCTTTAGGCCTTCCTAGAAAGATGATAGCTAAAGGTTGCTTCCAATATAAATTAAGTACTAAGATTAGACATGTCTTACGTCGGATGCTGTTTATTTGGTTGGAGGTCCTTATAGCTGTGAAAGGATTTTAGTGTTTAAATAAATGTTTGGACTTTGGATTAAATGATGAGTGGGTGCTTTGTAATTAACCCTAATTTTATTTAGAAATTGAACCCTATGAATTTGTCTTTTAGTTACACCTTATAGACAGTGTGTTATGCAATTTGTGAATGGGGTTGGGGTTAAGTCAGTAAGTTGATGGAAATTTATAATTTATGACTGTGATCCATGTGTTTTTGTTCTCTCTTGCACTGTTGCCATGCTTGTTTGTGGTGTTTTCAACTATCGTGGGTTTTTAAATTGCAGGCATTGACTTGGCAAATCCAGCAGTAGATGTTACCCCAACTCCCCTTTCTGGGCATTCATCTGTTCGTGGTTCTAAAGATGTTTTGTTATGTGATCGAGTGAAAGTATCTGGTTACTCAAGATTGAAACTCAGGAGTTATGCCTGTTCTGTTCGGGTTACTTTGTCTCCATCTGTCTTAATACCAGAAAGATTACACAGCAAAATACGAGTTTGCTTTCATCGGTAAGTATCGACTCTCAATCTACTGTTATCTGCTTTCTGTTTCTCTTGCATCCTTCTGCCTCATATTCCCTCACATGTACAAAGACACATAGGTAATGAATGAGCACTCTTCAAAAGTTTATTGTCACATTTTGGGCCTGACCGATAAAGTCTTGCAGGAATGCTTCACTTGGATTATGCAAGTGTGAGAATGATGATTGGAAAGCAGTGCAAAAGGGTATATGGCACACTGTCATGTCACCTTATGATGATAGATATATTGATGTGAAGTTTATTGGTGATGTTTCTGGTTCTGTTGTGGTTGCTGTTGAAGAAGGTATGGTTATTTGTTATTTGCATTTCTTTTAAAAGGAAAATATATATTTCTTTTGATGGTGATTGTTAATTAGTTGAGATTTAACTTTATCTTAAACCTTGATTCCTTACTGTTTTCACAGATTTTCAGCAATGGCGGCTTGTGTTTCTAGCTTTAGGATTTGTTTTGTTGCTGTTGGCACCATTTGTCAGCAATTGGGTTCCTTTTTACTACAGCAGTTCAATGGCTATTGGTGTTTTTCTTGTCATTATAATCCTTCTCTTTCAGGTATTTTGGCTTTTGTCCACAATTTCCTTATGCCTTTGTTGCTTTTCAATGAAACCTTCCTTCTTAATTTGTCTTACTTTTCCCAAAACTCAATGCTATCTTATATATCTTACGAAATTTGAAGACTTTGTCTTACTCTGTTGATTACTACTGATTTTAATTCCTTGGATTTTAAAGAACATGGATCTTTATCAAAGTTCCAGTTATATGCAATGTTGTTGCTGAAATCTATCAGTTTACTTCTTACTTAGAGTTCATAAATTGAATTCTTGAAAATTTATTCCTATGCTTCCTTATCAGATGCTCATCTACTCAGATACTATGATTGGACGACCTGGAGAATTACTAGTTAAAGATTTCCATAAAGATTTACTACTTTTAATTTATGCCAATGCCTGAATTACTGTCTTAGCTCATTTCACTGTGTGTATGCTTTTCTTTTTCCAAGCAGGGAATGAAGTTGTTGCCAACAGGAAGGAAAAATATCTTCTATCTAACTATATATGGATCAGTGGTGAGTCTTTCTTTTCATTTTGTTTATTGATTGATTAATGTTTCATCTACTTTCTTGCCAATAAACTTACTGTTTCTGTAATTTTTCAGCTTGGTGCTGGTTCTTTTCTTTTACATCAATTCTCTATGTTGGTTAATTCAATTCTTGTCAATTTTGGGCTCAGTGAAGAGATGCATAATCCAGTAAGTCCTTAAATACAGCTGATCAGTTTTCCATCCTTTTTCCCTCTTCAGAATTGAGTTTTTCACCACACGATATTTAATATGGCTTCCTTCCTTTATTGTCCATGAAAGAAAATGGAGAAATAAATTACTTTATGATTTTTTTTTGCTTATGATTGTTGTTCTCTAATGTCTTGTTTGTAGTTATTATCTTCTTTTTTTCCTATAAAAAGATTGGGTTATTTCAAAGTGAACCTAGTAAATTTTTTTTTTGCTTGTTTTGGTTACAGGTTGCTATATTTTTATTGGTTGGAATTCTCCTCTCAGGAGCTGCATTGGGGTACTGGATTGTACGAAAATTTGTGATCTCAAAAGATGGAAGCGTTGATGTTGGTGTTGCCCAGTTTGTAAAATGGGCCATGCGCATCATTGCAACTACATTTATTTTCCAGGTATGCTTCTTTGACTAATGGTGGTTGTATTAGTTGATAGGCTACCTATGCTACGTAGCAAGTTTTTTATTCTTTGTTTGGAACTTCCTTAAAAGCAGGATGTAGCCTCTGAAAAGGTTTATGAGAAGAATGCTCTTAAATATGTCAAATAAATTAGATTGTTGGTTATAACCTAGCAATTTCTCAAGGAAGGATACATTGATTGACTGATCCCACTTTTAAAAGTTCTCAATGCCTCTTTTCTAAATTAGATTGTTGATTAGCAGCTGGATTGAGATGCACCTGGCATTGTATGCCTCTATGACTTTGGCATGCCCACCTAGACTTGTTAAGATGTTTGTCATGGGCTACTTTTTACTGTATCCGCACTGCCATTTTTCACCTGCTCTGACAGCCAAAGTAAATGCACTTGCATTCCATCTGCTTGTTTAGCCGTGTCTTCTATATCAATTAACAATATACCTTAAGAGTGAAGGGTTATTGTCTTATTGATGTTTAAACTGTTATTAAAGCAAAATAGTCCTTTATACAAAAGTTATTAATGACTAACTGTATTTACGTAGCTGGGGAGGAGAACAGTATTAATTTCTTTCAGTCGGAGGTGTAGTGATATCTTATGTTTCTTTTTTCCTGTCTTGCACTCCTACTCTTTCCAGAGCACTCTTGATACTCAGCTGGCAATGGTGGCATTGGCTTCTTGTTCTGCTATCTGTTCTCTTGTCACTTCCGCAAGAAGGAATGGTCATATGTAAGTCAAACATAGCTCCCTTTGGTTCCCTTTTCATGCTTATGATGTACATGTCTGTGCTGGAAGACTGATGATTTTGCTAGTCTATGTTGTCTTTGCTGTGCAGTATCAAGTTAAGTTTGTTCTTTTCAATTAATATTCATACCAATATATTAAGACTGCCCCTGATTTTGTTCAGATATCCTTTAATACATTCTCATAGTGGTTGGTGCGATGCGAGTAGGTTTTAATACATAGGCAGTCACTTTATTTAGATTTCCATAACCAACTCAACTTCTGTAATAAAGTTATGAAATGTTGTAGCATTACGCATCGTCTAATTGACTGTTAAATTCAACCAGTGGTTGTAAATCTCAGTTTTCATTCATTGCCTTGAACCATGAATTTTGCTTTTGTAGGCACCAACCACATTCTGGGGACAAGAGTCCTTGGCTGCACCAGTCGAGGCAGGGAACGATAAAGTATGGGCGTGCTGAATTTCTTAGTAGGTCTCCAAGAATGGATTCTAATAGGAAGTTGTGGAATAGTCCAAAGACTTCACCAGCATGGACTAGCTCTCCTATAAAAGGTATTTTTTTTTTTCTTTTAAAGATCCTTTATACTAGCGATTATTTCTTGGATTGGCATTTCTTTTTCTTTCCTGCTTCGGTTTATATTATTTGATGGATATGTTTCCTTTTAACGTTGCAGGTGTGGTTGCATCATCACCTCTTGGTGAAGGTGCTAGAGATCATCAAGATTACTATTCAACCTTTCACAAGACGAGTAATCGAAAGAAATTCACAAAGCAAGAATGGGAAGATTTCAGTCGGGAATCCACCCGGCATGCCATTGCAGAATTGGCGGCATCTCCAGAATTCACCGATTGGATGATTGAGCATGCTGACAGGATAAAACTCCTTCCATGTGATAGTTCAGATGAATCAGTGGGAAGCAAATCAAGTTCAACAGACGATGAAGATGAAGGAAGCTACAGCCGATTCAGATTATTTAATTTGTGGTAACCGAGTAGAAAACTATGTTAACTGCTGGACCACTTACATGTGAAGTTAGGAAATTTAGCCCCTTGTAAGCATTTGACGGCGGTACAAAAACCCTTGTTTGAGCTAATAGTTTCTGCCTAATGTACATATAGAAATGAAAATTTATGTAT
The DNA here is from genome assembly GCF_002303985.1 of Durio zibethinus. The sequence continues at coordinate 3,180,904 of NW_019168481.1, forward strand.
TCATGTTGTTTTGTTAAAATACGAACATTATCATATTACAATATATGTTAAGCATTCTTTTTTTTGGATAAATTTATATATGATTTTTATTAAAATTTTAAATTATATTGTTTTTAATTTTTTTGTATTATTTTTATATCATGTCATTATTTTTGTGTTTAAAATTATAATGCATGTATAGATAATATTGAAAAAATAATGTCTTTATTTCATTTGATTTATTAATTTCACAACTAGAATTAGACATTAAGCTGCTGTTTTTATAATATTTTCTAGAGTTTTCGAGCCGACTATCCTATGCCTTAAAATTTAAAATATAACTACATTCATATATACATATATGCAAAGTTTAACACTTATACTTTTGAGACCTTAAATTCAAATGGTGAGATAATTTTGGGATGAGAGTTGTTAATAGAATTGATAATCAAGAAATATCAAGGATAACAAATTTTCATTTCTAGAATTAAAAAATAAATAAATTGACCAAAAATTCATATAAAGTTTTATCAAAAATTTTTTTAAAAAATATTTTTTATCGTATTTAAAATTATTACATTTAAATTTGATAATTTTTATATTTATATTATATAAAATATTAAAAATTTATATATTTTTATCATATTTTATATAAAAATTATATAATAATTTATATCGATATAAAAATAAAATATATATTTTAATTTTATATAATTTATTTATAATTTTTATTGTAATTTAAATTATAATATATTTTTATTTTTTATTCGTATTATTTTTATATTATATGATCGTATCTTATTATTTAGTTTAATCACGTTTAAATGTAACGAACAGCCCGACTACACATAATGCATTATTTATAAATTCATGCCAACTCGTGGCTTGGGCACATTCACTGTTGCCGTACCGATGTTGCCGAACCAATCAGAATCAGGTCTCGTACGACACAATTAAATCAAATATAAGTAATAAAAGAAAAAAGAGAGAGAGAGAGAGAGAGAGAGAGAGAGAATTCCTTCAAAACAATCACAAGGTTTCATCATTTACTTTCTTACATCTTCCCTCACTTTCCCAAGAAACCAACCAAAATCCCAGAAACCCTCGCCTCGACCCATGCCCTCTCCGTTGGGCTCACCCACAAGCTCCCGGTCTGTAACCCAGACCGTGAACGGCTCCCACCGTTTCACAATCAAAGGCTATTCCTTAGCCAAAGGCATGGGCATAGGCAAACACATAGCCAGCGAGAGCTTCACCGTTGGAGATTACCAATGGGCAATTTATTTTTACCCTGACGGTAAAAACCCTGAAGATAATTCAACTTATGTCTCCGTTTTCGTAGCTTTAGCAAGTGAAGGCACAGATGTCAGAGCCCTTTTCGAGTTAACCCTTTTGGACCAAAGTGGGAAAGGGAAACATAAAGTTCATAGCCATTTTGATCGAGCTCTTGAAAGTGGCCCTTATACGCTTAAGTATAGGGGAAGCATGTGGTAAGGAAATTGCTTTTTTTATTGGTTTATTTTTTTTTGGGTGTTCTTCAATCTTGATGAACTTTTTTTTTTTTGAAAAATTTTGGTGGAAATTTTCTCGAATGTTAGGTAAATAAGGTTGGAGAAGGATTATTATTAAAAAAAAAAAAGAAAAAATGATTTATTTTTTAAATTCTTGGTGAAATTTTAGGTTTTTTTTTTGGATTCTTTAGTTGTTGGGTTTGAAGAACTTTGGAAGTTGGTAAGGGGTATAAGTGTTAAAAAAAAAGGGAAAAAAATGAAAGAGGTTGATCCTTTTGAAGGATTGGAAGTGAATGGGGAATGATGATTTGATGAAGGTATGATTAATGCATTGAAAATTGAGGATAATTTTCCAGTTGGCCATAGCTCAAGACGTAAGGATGGATTGGTATGAGTAGAAATTATAGGGTTGAGCCATACTGCTCCCTGCAAACAAAATTGAGGATAATTTTGATAATTTCGATAATTTATAGTTGTTTCCTTTGTGGTTTTTGTTAAGTTTTTATTTTCAATCATTGTGATGGACATTTTGCCTGAATTTTGTAAATGATGTTGGGAAAAAATGGACAACAGATTAATGAATTGAAAATTGGGATTATTAGATAGGTTGATTAATAGAAGGGATTAATTAGAACAGATTGTAGCTATTTATGTTGACTAGTAGCGATGGAAACTGTAAAACTCGTAACCGCATATCCATGTATGAGGTAACATTTTCTAACTAAACTTCAATGCAGTTATTGACTTTGCATAGTAATGGAGGAGTAAGTTGCTGGTATGATTTGTAGAGTTCCATCAATAAATTTGTTAGTGAACATTCTTAAAGTAAGCACCTGTCTTAAGTGGTAGAATAATGAAGAAATAGTCGGTCAATTTTGGTTCATCATCATGTGCAAACTCTGTTAAAACTTCTTGATAGGAAACTAACTTTACCTCGACACTAAAATGGACTTAATTTTATTTAAAAAAACACAAAAACAGTGAAGGATAATGTAATAGATTGATTATAAGGATAATGAAATAAGAAATGTTCCACCAAACGGAATAGATAGCAGAAGAACGTGTTGGTGCAAATAAAATACTGAACCAGCTCATTGATGCACCGGATTGCATTATCTATCTCCTTTTTTTCTAGCAAATGGAGAAAAAAAGGTTCTTAGGAAGTATGCTTTCATCTATGATATCCACATTAGGGTGTTACACTTCCACTAACTTCTTTATGCATCTGTTATTCTCTCTCTGCCTATACATAAATAGGAAGGAGGAAGTTATCTCAGTGCCTTGTTATGCTTCTTCTCTTTTGAGCTTCACTGCCATATCTATCTCTTTCTCTTGGTGTCAGTGTGTTGTGAGGAAGGCAAGGAAGGAGAGCAGGAGAATGAGGAAGAATCTTTGCTTTCATTTTCCTCACACAATTAGCATTTCTTTTGGGTTAAATTCTTGGGTCCATCTATAACTTTTCTTAGCTACCTTTTGTACCTTTAAGGAGCATAAAATGTTTTGTTTCTTCAAGTTAACATTTATTATTTCTTCATAAGATGAAATCTCAATAGATTATACACAGTACTCAGTTATGTTTATGATCAATGAAATTCTACCATGTTGGGAATCTCTTCTCCTAATTCATCTTTGATGTTTGTCTCATTCTCTTTTTAGTTGTACTGCATAACCATATAATTATTTTACATAGCATGTAATCTTTCACACAGAGCTTTCAAGCCTTAATGTCTTTTATTGTCCCACCTATCATTTATTGTTAAAAAAACTTAAGTAGGGATCATAATATTAGTTCTTTATTACCTATTTTATGTGCATTCTACTGGTTTTCTTTCTTCTCTCGTCATAGAATATGGCAGATTTGTGTAACATTTACATAAACAACAGCAAATATGGACTGTTTACATAATTTAAGTTGGGCCTGTCCACCAGTATAACTGAATTATGGCCTTCTTTTGGAGCCAGGGTTCTTTTTTCTCATCTTATTTGAAGCAATTAATTTGCATGCAATTGCTTACCTAAGTTTGGACACTTGACTCATTTTTGCTTTCAATGGGTTGAAATAAATTCGATGCCTTCTTTGTTTTCAGGGGTTACAAGCGTTTTTTCCGGCGGGCTCTGCTTGAAACATCAGATTTCCTCAAGGATGATTGCTTAAAAATAAATTGCACTGTTGGTGTTGTGGTTTCACAAATAGATTGCCCTAGATTTCACCCCATACAGGTCCCCGATTCTGATATTGGCTCCCATTTTGGCATGTTGTTGGAAAATGAAGAAGGTTCAGATATTGCTTTTAATGTGTTTGGGGAAAAGTTTCATGCTCACAAGTTGGTATTAGCTGCTAGATCTCCTGTATTTGAAGCTGAATTTACTAATAGGATGGAAGAAGATAATGATGAAATAGTTGTTACAGATATGGAGCCTAAGGTTTTTAAGGTAGTATTTTCTACCTCATTTCACTTACCTTCGGATTTGAGTGTTGTGCCGCTTAAATTCAAGTTAGCTCTCTTGATATGGCACTAGAATCTATCGTCTGGTTGGTTGTTTTCTTTTCCTAACATTCTCTACAATGTGCATTTGGCCAGTCCTTGCTGCATTTCATATACAGAGACACTCTTATTGACGATGAGGAGTTCGTAGGGACTAGTTCATCTTGTATGCCATCTGTATCTGACGCATTAGCTTCAAAGTTGTTGGCTGCAGCAGACAAATATGACTTGCCTAGACTTAGACTGATGTGTGAGTCTGTACTCTGCAAGGATATATCTGTGAACTCAGTCGCAAATATTTTAGCACTGGCTGATCGTTACCATGCTATGGATCTAAAATCTGTTTGCTTAAAATTTGCTGCTGAAAATCTTGTTGGTAAGTTCTTCAGTTTTTTTATCGCTTTTCAAGTTTAATGTTTAAATAGAATCATTGGATGTTTTCGTGTTCTGAGTAAAGTGTGTTGTCCCTATTATAATAAACTACATGTATTTCAGATTTGAAAATGTCTGACGATGATGCTTAGCATTCAGATTTATGATGAATGTGTAAAAAGTTTAATATTTCCCTTTTAAGACACCGAAAATGTCTTGAGATGATGCTGTTCAGCTTTCAGATTTGTGATGAATGTGAAAAAAGTTTAATATTTGGTTTATAAGATGGTTCATATTTTCTGTGTTTGGTTCTAGCTGTTCATGGTCCAGGCAGCCTGCGGGACTTGCCTGTTTTAGGTCAGGCTTCTGCCATGTTTTCAAGCCTAAGCCTGGCACAGCCCATGGGTAAGGTTTGTATCAAGAATTCCAGATAATCTAAGAGCCATTCTCTTATGTCCCTATGTTTTGAGACTGAGTCCTCCAGTCCTTTTCTTTATTTATTTATTTATTTTTTCTGGGAAGGGGGGTGGGGATGCTGTGATGGATTATAGGATTGTTGGAAACTGTTATGCTGCCCATTCGGAGAAATGATTGCTCTGGCATCACTAAATGCATGTTAAACGATCAATTTCTTAAGTTGTTTAATTTTGATGGATTTCAGTTTGACATGTCAAATGATGTTAAAATTAAGCTACTTCATCACATTCTGTTTATAAAGTTTTTGCTCTTAAGGAGGTCCTGAAGTTAGTGAAAACCTGGGAACCAAGAGTAGAGCCTAAGGTTTTCATTATTGCTATAAGCTACTTTCCCTCAGCATCCTAACTTGTCATGTTTCTGACTGCTCTACTTGTTGCAGCTGTTATGCGCTCGGATGGTTTTGAGTATCTCAAAGAAAACTGCCCGTCGCTGCAGTCAGAGCTCCTCAAGACAGTTGCAGGATGTGAGGAAGAATTCAGTGGTGGTGGGAAGAGCCGAAGTGTGTGGGCACAGTTTTCTGATGGTGGTGATACGATTAACCGGAGTGTAAGGCAACAAAGCTGGGAAAACGGAGGGGAACAACAAAATCAAGGCTTGTGGGTACAACTTGAAGGTGGTGACGGTGGCGAGGGGAGTCCCAGGCAAGAAGAATGATGCTGGAAACATGTACTTACATTGTTTTGTCAACTAACATTGAGAACATTAGATATTTCATGTTTCATGTTGTACTGTATGTTGGTTCAGTGACTTAAGTTATGGAGGCAATGTACTTATGGTTGCTAATATGCTAATGCAGTGCACGAAATACAGTATAATTTGCTTTAGAGTTTGTATAATTTTTTAAAGCATCTCTTTCAAAGCATGTTTATACCAACCATCAACAATCTTACTCATCTGCACTTTGCCTGCATCTTTATATACATACAGCTTTCTTTTAGCTAACATGAAGAATCGACTATAATTTTAATTTTATATGCAATAACAACTTGATTTTGTCAACCTATTCAAATTGTATGTTAATTGAAACAATTCATGAAATGTCGAAATTTCATAGATTATGTATGAAATAATTTTCTTTATCAACTGATTTAAGTATGGGAAGATTATTTTTCTTGTTAGAATAATCTTACGCATGCTTTTAAATACTTTTTCTATTGGAACAAATCTCTGGCCCAAAAAAAAAAAAAAAGGGAACAAATCATCAACTGAAAGGGATTAATTAAAAAGCGGGAAGGATTTGACTACAGAAAATTCAATTCAAATGGTTGAAAGCTTCACCTTTACCTAGTACGTGGACTAATTTGATTGGCCATTAATCTTGTTTGCCTTTTATGGAAACAATGTGTTATCCACAGAAATTCAATGTTTTTGGTGTGGGTGGCAATACAAATCTATTTCCCTTGGCTTTTGTCAATCATTGTTTGAATATGGAAGCATAAGAATATTAATTAATATTAAAAAGTGGTTGGATTAGCTTAAGCGTGATTCTTGAATCATCCTTGGAACAGTTAAATCTGGTCATAATTCCAATTAAAAAAATAGTCCAAAACTTAAATCAAACGCAATCGAAGTTTGACATATCATAGCTGTAATTTTGCACGTGCATATTAGAATTTGCAGGGATTGAAAATCTCAAATGCATGCCAACGGCAGCACAAATCTTTTTCTCCGTCAAATGTGAGTTTTTTGCCTAAAACTGAGAGGCTCATCCCACACAATCCACGTGACAGAATGGCAACATGACCCAACCCTCATCACGCAATAAAATTCCAACACACAAACACAAAAAGAAAAGTATTATTTGATATATTTGGACCCATTAGATTCAGAATCAACTTCAAAAATGCAATCCAAGTTGAGCTAAATTATTATTATTATTTTACCCAAAGTTTTAAAAATACAGCTACTAAAAATTTTTTAATTCTTTTGTCAGTTGTCATCATTGATTAATAACCTGGTAATTTTCAAGTATAAAATATTTTCTTCTCTTTCTTCAGAAAGATGTCAAGTTATCTAAGGCTCTAAGGCTTATTAGTTTCAGCTTTCAAGACTTTTTTTATAATGCAAAACAAAGACAAACTTCTTTTTTTTTTTGTAAATAAAGATTTTAGTATTATATTAATATGATTCCATAAATAAATACAATGAACAATGAACAATGAACAGAACGAATTTTTCAAAAGAAAAAAAATACAATGCAACTAGTAATAGTCATCCACGAAAAGCTGAAGTCCGGGCAGCCCAAATATTGGTTGATTCTCCAGCAGTGGGCAGTTTCATTACTTCTTTAAAACCCCAAAGATTCAATTGCTTAAAACAAAAGCAAAGTAAAATTTTAACAAAGAGAGAGAAAAAAAAAAACAAAAAAAGTTTTTCTTTCTTGTAAAATCTGCCCGCTTTGATTCCCTTTTAAGGACAACAAAAAATTAAAGGCGTGTTGAACCAAATTTATTTACTGAAAGGGTTGAGGGGAGCAGATTTTAATGTTGATAAAGTTTTTATTTTTTTAAATTTATTGTACATAAATTTTTAGCGCTTTTTTTTTTCAAAAGCCAAGTTTGTGAATTACCATTAATTCAATAATTTTATTGTTAATTATTGGCGGAAAGTTGATAATTTTGGGTGGAAGTTCTTGATGGGTGTTTTGGCTGATTCTCAAAAAGAAGGTTTTGGTTCTTCATGGGGTGGTTTAAAGAGTTTGGTAAGAAGAAAACAGGTGGATTCTGCTCATTCCAAGCGTTTGGGTCATCATCAGTTGGCTAAAGAGTTGACAGTTCCTCATCTCATAGCAATTGGTAAATTCTTTTTTTAGTTTTTTGGAGGAAAATTTTGATCTTGGTTTTGTGTGGTTTTGCTGGGAAAATTTGATATTGGTTTTTGAGTTATTATCTTTCTTTTTTTTTCGGTTGGTTTTATATTTTTTATCTGTTTTTGGAGAAAACTTTGATAGCTTTCTTTTTTTGGGTGCTGGGGATTTGATCCTAAACATGTGGTCTTCAGCTGCTTTGTTCTTGTGTTTGTGTTGATTGGCTGTTTTTTGGGAAAATTTTGATGATCTTGTTTTGTGTTTAGCAGTTTCTTATCTTATAGAAGTCTGTTTATTTGCTTATTTGCTTATTTGTTTTACTTTTTGAGGAAATTTTGATCTAGGTTTTGTATTTTTAGCTGTTTTATAGTTGATTTTTGAGGTGTCTTTGATGATGAGTTTGAATCGTTATTCACACTTTTATTGTAAATTACTGATCTTTTTTACATTTCGTCTTATGGATATATTTGAAGCACTGGATTATTCTTGTTTTGTTTGGTTGATTTTATTTCTTCTAACTGGGAGGGTTGGCTACATGGCTTATGTTACTTATTTTTACTTTTAAGGTTACAGTTTCTTTGCTTTTATTTTTGATATCTACAATGGATAGGTTATTGTGAATTTTGGGGCACTGTGATTAGGTGTTGGATCAACAATTGGAGCTGGAGTTTATATTCTGGTTGGAACAGTTGCTAGAGAGCATTCTGGTCCAGCTCTCACCATTTCTTTTCTAATAGCTGGAATTGCTGCTGCACTCTCTGCGTTTTGCTATGCCGAGCTTGCGAGTCGTTGCCCATCTGCTGGAAGTGCCTATCATTATTCATACATTTGTGTTGGTGAAGGGTAATTTCTAGTTTTCTTGATTTATCTTGTACATTTCTTACTGTAGTTGTTCTTTGTTCTTGCAATTTGAAAAATTGATAGTTAGTATTTAGCTTTAATAATAGTCAATTCTTCTATTTGGTAAAAGAATACAAAGTTGCTGTAATGGTACAATCCTTCTTCTTTCTTGTTTCTGGAAGATCTATCATTTTTTCAGCCAATGATACCAGTGATATCATTTTGTAGCGTTGCCTGGTTGATTGGTTGGGCTCTGATACTGGAGTATACAATTGGTGGAGCTGCAGTTGCTCGTGGCATTTCCCCTAATCTGGTTTAGTGAATTTTCGTTGGCTGGATTGGTTTTTTTTTTTGGGGGGGGGGGGGGGGGAAGGGAGGGGGAGATACCTTCTTTTGTTTGCTATATACGTGGCACTCTTACTTATTTTCTTTTGATTTTTACATCTAGGCTTTGCTTTTTGGAGGTGAAAATAGTCTACCAATTTTTCTAGCTCGTCAACATATTCCCGGGCTTGATATTGTGGTGGACCCATGTGCTGCAGTTCTAGTTTTCATTGTGACTGGGCTCTTGTGTGTGGGCATCAAGGAGGTGCCTTCTATCTCCTTTTGCATTTTCAGTTCCTTTTCTGTATGTGGGCGTGGATGATGACCCATTGTCCTTTGTAACCTCAAATTTAAAACCTCTCTGGACCTCTCATGCAGAGTACAATTGCACAAGGAATTGTACCCACCGCAAATGTATGTGCCATGATTTTTGTGATAGTAGCGTGTGTTTCTGGGTTGTGAGACTGGGTGGACTGGATACAAACTTCCTACTGGGTAATTGGCATTTCTTGCTGTATTTCCTTTTCAATATGATAATTTCAAAATCTGTTATTTAACTTATTTATTGAATAGGTATTTTCCTTTTGGGGTGGATGGAATGCTTACTGGGTCTGCAACAGTCTTCTTTGCTTATATTGGTTTTGATTCGGTAGCAAGCACTGCTGAGGAGGTATATGGTTTCTTTTCTTATGGCAGTTTGCTCGTTATTTTGTCTTTTCTGGTGATCTAAAGAAATTGAAATCATGTATGACAGGTGAAGAATCCCCAACGAGATTTGCCACTGGGTATCGCAACAGCCCTCTCCATTTGTTGTGGATTGTACATGCTGGTTTCTGTTGTGATTGTTGGTCTGGTACCCTATTATGCAATGGATCCTGACACTCCTATCTCTTCTGCATTTGCTGGCCATGGGATGCAATGGGCAGCGTCAGTATTCTTGGTGCATTTAAAGTGTGCTTGTTTTTGTTTTCTGAAACCTTTTTACATGAGGAACCTTCCCATTTTGTGATTTCAGTTACATAATAACCATTGGAGCTGTTACTGCCCTTTGCTCAACATTGATGGGCTCAATTCTCCCTCAGGTAATCAAGTTTCCAATGGTATAACTGTGAAATTGTTTGGCATTCTGCAAATAGTCCATCAATATGATGTTAACTGCCATTATTGTTGTCCACATTACATTATTGTTCTGTCATTTCTTTCCCTCAAATAACGGTCGCAAATTAGAATTCCTGTAATTATACTAATTACTGAGCTAAACATAACCCTGGATGGGAGCTACAAAGCGGATAATCAATTCAATGTTATGTTAAAAGATTTACTAACTCTAGAGATCCCTTTCAACTCTTATAGCGTTTGGATTCAATTATGACTTCTAAGTGCTAATTTAAAGTTGTTGATTGCATGCATATATATATATATATAATTTAATGATATGTATCAACTTTTTAATTATTACTTCTAAAGATTCACTAGTGTGTTGTCAAAACTCAGAACTTCAACCTACTCACTTATTATCTTAATCCCTAAATAATAAAATGATAGCTCCTAAATCTACATGATTGATCGCAGATCTTATTTTTTTACATCATTTAATTATTTAATGTTAATGTCCTTAATTGTGTGTTTTCAGCCTCGAATTCTTATGGCAATGGCTAGAGATGGATTGTTGCCATCCTTTTTTTCAGATGTTAATAAACGCAGCCAAGTTCCTGTCAAGAGCACATTGGCAACTGGTATAGTTGCTGCTACCTTGTCATTCTTCATGGATGTTTCACAATTGGCTGGGATGGTAAGTAGGACTGGTGTTTCTTGCAAATGGGATTGGAATTTTTTCTCTTTTTGGGGCCCCATGGTGTAGATCACATTGTTATTGTATCAATTTGAATGTGGAGTTATACATGCAGCTATATGTGGGCTATGCTTGTAATTTCCTAGTTCTTGAGTGCATTTGGTTTTTGTGGTGAACCATTCTTAATTAAGTTGAAAATAAAAGGAATTTTATAACCATATAATGATGTCTCTGATTGTTGTCATAGTCCGTTTGATTAATTACAGTTTACAGTACAACATTAATAGGTTGTTTTCAGACCTAATTTCTTTTCTGAGTTTTGATTCCCAGCTTAAAAGGCTGCATTTATGTAGTTGTTTTCATTTCCTAAAGGAGGCCTCTGCTTTATCACAAAAATTAATGTCACATGGTTTCCATGAACTAGGCTCCTCTGGCTTGAGTTTCCAGTTTATTAACAGGCCCTTGGATGCATCGGCCTACAATATAGAGCTCCTAAGAGTTGCCCTTCTTTTGCAGGTCAGCGTGGGTACGCTTCTTGCGTTTACTATGGTAGCAATTTCTGTGCTGATACTTAGATATGTCCCACCAGATGAGGTGCCACTTCCTTCATCACTTCAGGAGTCAATTGATTCTATCACACTAAGATATAGTAGAGATGCTCAGGTAATTGGTAAGAAAAACCCTGAAATGAGTACTTTTGGAGATAGTTCTCATCCTTTGCTCCAAAACAAGAATGTAGTAGTTGGTTGTCCCATTCTTGAAAAACGAGAAGCTCTAGCCAGCTGTAAGTTCCTTGCCTTGTGTCACCTTTTGTTATACAAGTCATATAAAATTAATTTAGTAATCAGTATACAGTGTCTTTGTTACTAACTTCTGTAAGCGATGTGCTTGAAGTTTTTTTCCTTGATTTTAAAAGTGCAATAAATGATAACTTGTAATGTAATAGAATATTTTGTAACTTCTAATCAAGCTGTACAATATGAAATGCTTTTCACTGGTGTGGACGTTATTACCATGGAGTTTCCATTGTCCCAAATTCAAATTTGTCTGTGGGGTCAGTTTGCCACCTGTCCACCCTGGAATCTCTGTAGCATTCATTTTTTCCATCAAGCTTTCTATCAACTGGTATTTCCTAAAGTATTGATCCTCTACTGTTTAATTATTATTGCAGGTACCCTCAATGAAGAGAACAGGCGAAAGATTGCTGGGTGGACCATAATGTTAACATGTGTAGGGGCATTTACACTTACATACGCAGCTTCAAATTCATGGCTTCCAAGGTAGGCTGATCATGACTGTTGTCGAACTACTTTGGTAATTTTTTCAGGATAGAATGGAGGGCTGAGGCAATTTATTATTCTTAACCATTAGTAATTTTTTTTATCATACATTAGGAAAAGGGGATGGGGAACTTTAATGATGCAGGATAAAAGATGGAGATATTTATCTAAAAGAAAAGGGATGAAAATGAGGAAGATGGAGAGGAAATTTACAGTGCTCTGGTGTTACAGATTGATATTGATGGAGAGAGAAGTGAAGCCCATTTTTCAATGCTTATCCTTTGTTTGGTTTTCATTGTTATAGGACTTGAAAACAAAAGTAGGGGAGGGATTGCTTAATAAAATTTATTGACATAGGATAATAGAAAAATAGCCCCAATATGAGTTTTGTAGTGTTTTGCAGTTTATATGAAGAATATTCATCTTATTTGATTTATCTTCCATTGAATTTTATTTTTTCAAATGGTTTCATTATTTATTTTCATTTTTTTGTTTGATGGTCATTGGTATCTTCCATTAGCCTTCTTCGGTTCACATTATGTGGTGCTGGTGGTGTTCTTCTTCTGTCTAGTCTGATTGTGCTTACCTGTATAGATCAAGATGATGCAAGGCATAAATTTGGACATACGGGAGGTATGCTTTCCGCACTCTTATTTCATGGTTTCTTGCCATTTCATGTTCAATATCTTCATGATTTCATCATGAATGGTTATTTTATGAGGCAATATTGATATATACATTCAGGTTTCATATGCCCTTTTGTTCCACTCCTACCAATTGCCAGCATTCTCATCAATGTGTACCTGCTCATTAATTTGGGGTGAGTGCTATGTTTCTCTTATTTCACATGGTCTTTGGATGCTCCTGATTTGGTCTTCCAGAATTCATCACAACGTTTCTACCTTCAAATGGCTACTCAATTTGCACACCCTAATGATTTGTATTCTTCTCATATTATGTTCTTCCCAATCATCAGGGCTGCCACCTGGGCTCGGGTTTCAATATGGCTCGTAATAGGGGTTATTGTCTATACATTCTATGGTCGTACCCACAGCTCACTGCTGGATGCAGTCTATGTGCCTGCAGATCATGCGGATGAAATTTATCGCTCCTCTAGGGACTCTTTGGCTTAATTTCACCATGAATGAAAATTTTCTCCTGAAGGAAAAAGAAAGAAATACTGGGAAAAATGTTGTATACCTTTACACCAATGCTTGTTAGTCTTAAGTTTTGGGGAAGAATCTCAATGTTGTATGCTTGTAAACTTTTGTTTCCATCCCCAATTATTGTATTTGTATTGTGGCAGTACTGATGACCTAAAATCATTCCCTTGTTTGTATAGCACATATTTCCACAGGGTGGAAAAACTCATTCAAAAATGTAAGTGGTTTAGCATATTGAAGATAGATTTCCCTCTCTCTGGCTTTAACTTTGGGGCTTGCAAAACTCCCCAGTTTTGCGGCCAAAAAGTTCTTTTATGAACAGTTCTTCTTGTGATGAATATTTGAGTATTTCGGCCAAAAACTTGTATATTTTTGAGTTGAAACAGAATTACATGGACGAGTTGATAAACAAAATGAGTGTAGGAAGACTATCAAGAGCCAACATGAAAATGGCAGCCAACACAAACATCAAAATAAAAGCAAATACAATTTTTGCAATGTAAAGATAACTGATCCCTGGTTTTGAAGCCCCCTTGGTAGGATGATGAAAGCCATCAAAGTTCTGTCCAATTGTAAACAAAGATTAAAAAAAAAAATGCATCAGCCAAGTATATATAAAACCTTTCAAGGCATGAAAAAGATAAAGCATCAAAGATGAACATATCAACATAGACGATGAACAAGACTACTTAATTAAACTTTTAAAAAAGCTACAGTAATCATGATCCCAAATTTTAGCAATAACAGTTAGCCATTAGTTTGATGCAAATACATCATGAGGGAGGAGCAACTGTAGTCATCAAATCATGGGAGGCTTTCCATTTGGCATCTACATTTTACAAGCACCTCCTCCATGTATTAACTACTACGATGATTTAGAACTAGTCTTATAGCTGATGGAATGCAACTGAAGGAGTAAAGATAACCGGAGACATGTAATTCTTAACTGTCTCAAAGGGACCTAAAGAAGGTTTACTCTTCATGTCTTTTAGGGTTATGACTTAAAAATAATTCATTTGTTCTTTCTCATGAAAGCATAACCAAAACTTTCCACCAATAGTTCGATTTTTTTTTTTTTTCAAAGGAGTCTGCTGCTTGGGTTAGAGGAAAAGGCTGCAGGTATTGAGATATGAATTTCAAATCTGTCGAGTGTCATCTTTTAAAAAGATGATTGCAAGAACCAATCTCCGGATTTCCAATAATTATTTTAATTCCAATGAAAAGTGAAAACCTCTTACTTACAATATTGAATGGAAATACTAGAGGAAGTTCATTACCTTTACATTAGGGATCTGTGTTGAAATCCCTTCGACACCTTCCTCTTTTCTGGTACCTAAACCGAAACACACAACAGTGTAAAAAATCAGAACCTACACAATTTGCAACATTCAAAACCACAAATATTGGAGCTAATAATACTCAGTTACCAGGAAAATCCACTTCAGTAACTGTTTGCAACAGCCAACCATTGCCATAACCCACAAGAACAGCATCAGGTCCAAAACTAATGGGCTCCTCCCCTTCTTTGACTGCTTCTATATGCAAAGAAAGAGGAGCTCCAATACCCAACTTTCTATTTATCAATGAGACTGCAAATCCAGCCTTAGTTCCGGCCGCAAACCGGCTTTTCTTACCGGAACTTTTGCATACAACGTCCAAAAACTACACATTCAAAAATAAGCTTTTTATGAATAAACAATCCAATCAATTTCACTGCTTCCAAAATTTTGAGCAACAGAAAATCTGGTGAAAATGAATTAACCCCATGAATTCAAACTTTCAATCAAATCTCAAAATTACAAGAGAGAAAAGAGGGAATTACTGGAGGAGGCTGTGTAGAATTGACTTCTACAGGAAATTCTTCTGCCATGGGATGGGAGAGAAAAGAAAAGCTGGCAAACAATGTGACATCAATTCAATTCTTAATAAGCTTTAAGCTTATCAAATATCTGGGCTTCGGGTAAGTCTATTACATCTGAAATCCAGCCTAATAGTCATAACCCATCAATTATTCCTTGAAGAAAAACCAATGGATTGTCCCCCTCATGCTCCACCATAGCCAAATTGTGTGCTAACATGAACAAATTGATAATTGGTACATTCAAAGGTTAAGTCCAGACAGAATATGATAAACAACTCCTCCCCAATCCCACAAAGTAGGTCCTTGTCTTTCAATCTCATTAATCCTTGGTATTTTAATGTCTAACCATTATACATGAAAGATTGGGTTGTTTTTTAATCAACATCTTGGGGGATACAATACTTGAAAGAAAAGCTTTTTAATGATTTCATCTTGCTTCTCTCCACTTATTAGAAGGAATCCAACGTCTTCAATTTCGATCTTTAGGTTTTCTTTTTTGTTTGGGACATTTAATTCTACACACATCTTTGTGCCCATTCCATTTTGGCAAAAGTTTTCATTAAATTTGGATGGAATTCCCCTGTTCTTGCCAACAATTTTCTTTTACACTAAACGAAAAAGATAGCATAATATATGAATCATGCATATTTTGCTGCTAATAATATTCATGGCAGTATACCACTACCAGTCTAACATGAGGAAACTAATTTTACAATTTTACTTCATCAAACATCCAGTTTCCCAGGTGCTAGGAAGCAAAACATAAAAGAAACATGCCAGCCATTGAAAAAAAAATTCTCTCCAATCAAATGATGGATAGAAACTAGTTATCATTTCAATTCCCAATCCTTCAACTTCTTGCTTCCTTTTGGTTTTACTATAGGTGCATTCACGGCTGCCATTTTTGCATTGTATTTTGCCCGAAGCGGATCATTGTATGTCCATCTGCAAAAAAGCCAAACAATTAAAGTCAAGGTTTGTCAGGACTATTGTGGTTATGCAAAGAGTAATATCAGTCATAGCAAATGTTCGAAGATCATATCTTTAGGGTTCAAATCCAACACATCCAATGAAATTAAAATTTATGGGCCCTTTTAGAGATTTTGTTCTTCACATAAAAGAATTAATTGATAAGAAGCACATTCATTATCTATCTACTACCTGCCTCCTACATTTTTCTTTTTTTTACTAATTATACTATTCAACTTATGGCGTGCTGAATTTCAGTTCAGATGATCAGGACAGAAACTAAGGTAATTTACTCCATGCATGTTCACTAGCATTGTACAAAATAGTGCAATTTAAGGCAAGAAGTGTCCATCAATATGGAGCATAAAGAAATCCAACAGAAGTAGATTAATACTCTGTAAGAGATGGATACAATATTGAAATTGCAAGTAGAAAGAAGCCAATAATATGCTTCTAGGAAATTGTCACCTAATAAATCCAGAACATCTCAGATAAAACATGAAAATTAGAATACAAAAATCGTCAAATACAACCAGTTTCTTAGCTTTGCCTCAGTAGAAACAAGCTTTAGTTACTAAAAGTTAACATTTTATCCTTCAAGTAATAAATTATATTTATCGATATTGTTCACAGTAAGCGTGTTCTTTAGTTGATATAAAATGCTTATGGAAAATTCAACAAATTATATGCCACCAAAGATAAAAATGACTAAAAAGGAAGTACCGAACAGTGACTTCTTGTGCAAAGTTAGAAGCCAAGAGTTAGTATATAATTTCAGAGAAAAAAAACTTAGAGAACGTACGGATTGTTCCAATCAGTTGTATCCTCATTAACGAGATGTGTCCATTTGGTTCTGCCACTACGACCAAAATGCTTGACCTGCATGACCTTAGGCAATATTGTCTTGTCCATATTGTCGTCACCTGTCGGGGCAGAGAAATCACGTTGAAAAATACTGTCCGCTCCAGCGGTTGCAGCAGGATCATCAACTTCCGTCTGGTAGAAAGCACCCTTGTGGTAATATTTCTGCATAAACTTCCACTTTTGTTTAGGTGGTGGAGCAGGTTTCGGATTCTTCCTGTCCCATTCCCGCCTCTCTTCCTCTGTCATATTCCTAACCTTCTCAATCTCCTCCCTCTCCTTTATCATTGCTTCCCTTTCTTCTCTATCTCTCTTAATCCTAGCAATCTCTCTTGCCTTCCAAGCTTCATACTCCTCTGCCTCATTAACCTCATCATCAGTATCCACATCAACTACATTTGCCTCTGCCTCCATATTCTTCTGAATTTCTGTATCCTCCCTAATCTTCTCAACCACAATTTGCCTTGTCTCAATCTTCCTATGTTCCAACTTCCTCTTCTCTGCTTCCTTAATAGCCCGTTCTTCAGCCTCCAGCCGTTTACGCTCAGCTATCGTCTCTCTCTCTGACTTGGGCACATAAACCGCCTTCATCATTGGAATCCCCATATGCTCCTCTTCTGAATCGGTCTCATACTCCGACTCTTCCTCCTCTTCTTCCTCCACTTCCTCTTCCTCCTCCTCCTCCAACAATGGCGTTTCCTCTTGTTTCATCTGAAGCATCTTCTCCCTAATCCTTCTCCTCCTCTCGTCCAGCGCATCCTCATCTTCTTCCTCAGCCTCCACCCCTTCATTCCTCCTATTTTCCTCCTCTTCCGTCGACACAATCTCCGCTTGCCTAATACGTCTATGAGCAGCCCTAATTTCATCCCTATTATCAATCTTACTCTCAGCCAAACGACGTAACCTAGGATCGTCTTTTGTAACAATACCCGAATCGTCATGACTAGGAAAAGCTTTTTCTAAAGCAACAGCCCTACCCATCCTAATATCGCCATCTTCATCGGCATCATCAGCCCATTCAGGAGCTTTCCCAGGCCAATATCTTTTAACTTTCGTTTGTCCAATTTTGCCTCTAAGTTTATCCCTAATTGCTATTACAGTATCACTAACACCTGCCGTGACCGACATTTTTCCCCTCTTCTTTCTGGTTTTCCTACGTTTTCTTAGTAACCAAACAGCCAACTCGAGATGAAAACAAGAAAGCAATCGAACAAAACAATAATAAAAAAAAGAAAAAGTAAGATATTCCGACAAAAATTAATGATCGAAATCGTGAATTCCAATTACCTGAAGGAGAGCTTCTTCAAAAGAGAAAGGATTCGACCATGAAAAAATATAAATATAAATAATATAAAAATTGAAACCTGCTTTTATCTAAATTACCTTAATACCCTTTATTTTTAAATATAAATAATCATTAGTTTTATATTAATTATAAACATTAATGTTAAAAATAATTTTTGTTATAGAAAACATTATTTAATTATTAATGAAATTAACTTTTAAAATCATTAGTTTTTTATTGTAAAATTTGAGAATTTGATTTAAAAGTCTTAATTCCAATTTTTAGGATTAAAGATGTACGTAAAATGTTAAAACTCATTAAACTATTTTTGTGAATAATGTTGTAAGAAATATTTCATAAATATTTAAAATTTTTATTGAAAATAAGAGGTCAAAGTTATATCAGCTTATTACATTTTTATAAAAGCTTTTAGTAAGATTAATTTTTTTAATAAATCAACTTTTAAATGTAACAACCTATTCATACTCTTCAATCTTCATGTATATAAAGTTTTGACCAATATAATATTTAGATCACAACAATAGAAAATGCTACTTTTTCAAACAAATAATTAATTATTGAAATTTTTATTGATGTCAAATTAATAATTAAACATCTTCAATTACATAGAAAATTGATATTAAAATAATGGTTAAATATTTTCAATTAACTAAAATTTAACGTTATGTTAGTAAAATATAAATTATATACAACGATAGAGGTAGTAGAACTTAATAATTTTACTGCAAAAGAGATCTTTCTTTATTTTTTTAGTTTAAAAAAGTCTCGATCCAAATATAAAAGAAAAAATTATAAATATTGATTTAAAATTTAAATTTGTTAAATATTATATTTTTTAAAAAAAAACCTTTTACTTAAATTTTTTTTCTCAATCCAGACATTCATGTGAATAAAAAAAATTAATAATTTTATTAACTATGAATTAGGAAAATTATTAGGTATTTTGTTTTTTTCTTTACATAATAATGAAATATTTTTTATTATTGTAATCCAAACAATGAATCAAATAAACTTGAAGTATTCCATGTCTCCTATTATGAATTATATATTGTATATTACTCTTATTTGAAATTTCATTGATTTTGCATGTTAGTCCTTGCTCCTCTAAATTATTATAGTCAGCAGTGATCAGTTTCATTTGCTGTAAATTACGTCCATGGAGAAGAAAAAATATAACTGAAAAAAGGTCACTAAAGAGTGAAGGCCATATGCAATTGCTAGTAGAGAAGACAACTAAAAGTACAACTTAAAATCCTGCTCATTAGTCATTACAAGAAGCTAACAGGCCATACATATTTTATGAACAAATAACAAGCCGACTAACAGAGGAGCCGGAAACTTATAATCGGATTCTGGGAAATGGCGCCTTCTTGCATCGCTAAACGAGTAAAAGGCGACGATGCTGGTTTTATTCTTCAGCCAAATGTGGCAATCAGGAAAGCTTTGTAAATGCTCATGAACTTGGCAACAAAAGCTACAAAATTAATCAGAAAAACAACAATGAATGAAATTGACTAGCAAAATCTACACTGCAAAGCACATTGTCAAGCAATGCCTTAGAAAGGAGAGAAGCATAATGTCATGCAAGTGAAATATTTTAGCAGCCAACTCTGTCACCAAATATTGACATTAGAATATAAATATAGGTCACATATCATTGAAAGAATGTCAAAATTGATTTCAACAGCTCAGGATTAATAGATGACCACTAGCCCAAGAAACCTTCAAAGGGTTTTTTTGTCTTGGCCATGACCATTTATCTGTCATTGATCGAGGTAAACCTTTAGTAAATAAGAGTATGCTAGCCCCATCCGAATCTCATTTTATACCCACCCTCAGTTAAATGATCACAGTCCACTAAGATATTCATTTGTAGGAAAATGGAGGAATGTTTCCTCTGACTCACAAAAATTTTTCCCAATTCCAAAAGACAATTAAGTGCTGAGTCAATCCCAAAACGAAGATTTTCTGTACCTTCAATATGAAAGATGGCTTTCTGTCCAAGACGCATCCTATGCTCCTGTGAAATTTTACGAAATTGAATAGTCAAGATATTAGTACAAATAAAATAGAGCTAGAGCTAAATTCAGCATTATTTTTTTTATATTAAGCAAGGTGATGCCTATGACTTTCAGCATTCCATAGACATAAATCAGATCTGATCACCCTAAAAACATCTTACCTTAACCTCACCACCAGCATATGCTGAAATTTACCACAAAACTGTAGAATTATCACTCATTTGATAATTAATTGAAAATTTCTACCAATCAGCTCATGGCTTGGTTGTGATCCGCTATTGATAGACATGATGCCTTCAACTTAAAACTAAGCATCCATTTTACATCAAACTCCCTTGGCTCTAAGAATTTGAGAATTTCTTCCACCAAAAGCATAATCCATTTCAATTTGCACCAGTGAGAAATAAGAACTTTTGGTGGACTATGCGTCATGCAAGTAAATTAGATGATTCTTTAAAGTTCTACCCAATTTGTTAAAAAATTTAATTAAATAATAGTACAGATGTTTGATCAATCTATGACATTCTTCTTTTTCCTTCATTATTTAATTTGGAGGTTTGCAAAATAGAGGGAAGCAGCTGAAGGATTTGTGAGAAGATTGGCTAGGTTTTAAGACCAAAGAATTGAGCTGAGAATTAAGATCAATATGCTAATGATTATTTTCCATGAAGCACATGATAATCAGTCATAATTTAACCAAATGAAAAAATAAATCTAATGATGGCTAGGGAGTTAATACAGACTGCCTGGTCATAAAAGATAGGACAGATTATTGAACTTACATAATATGCAGCCCAATGGCACACCTCATGCTTTAGCTCTGCATCCAATTTCTTTAATAATTCATGAAGGAGCCTCTGAGACAGCAAGGAAATATACTTTAATTGGAGAAAGGTACCAGACTACAACATGGCATTGGGCTGTATTTACCTTCAAGACAATCTCGGGAGGGATACAATTAACAAGCAATTCATACACCTTCCCTCTAACCTGAAACAGCCTAAAGAACACAGAAAAGGTTTAATAAGAAAGCTTGAAGCTGGATACTTAAATAGATACTATAAAAAACATTTTATGTCCCAATTCACTTTCCAGTCATACTACCCTATACATCTTCCCCACAATAACTTTGGCAGTGGCTAACACACATTAAATAATTAACTAACTCATTACCAGATGGGTATTGAAAAGAATGATGTAATTGTTGCAGCAATTTTACTAATAGAAAAATAAGATAGTGTAAGATGCTGCAGCCGAAACCTTTTAGGGCTCTGCTCTTTCATTATGTCAGTTGCTATTTCAGATATATATTCCTCCCAATCCATTGGCGGAATTGCTTGTTTGCTTGTAAAAGGGTACCTATATTAAGGAATATGGTACAAAAAGACAGATGTAAGGAAGTTTAGTGCATTGATTTGCATGACAGAAGGATTTATCTAAAAAATAACACTAAGCTTAACTGTTGAACACGGCAAGTCTCAAATGACAAAATAGCTCTCCTTAAACTCCGGTTTGACTTTTCTGCAATGCGGGCTGCAAAACCAGATGGAAGTTGCAGCCCTTCTTTCTTTCCAATGAACTCCAACACCTTAATGATCTGGCATGGAGAATTTTACAGAAATAAAGTCAATTCACCAACAACCAGCCAGACAGGGAGAGAATAAAGATTTCTTCTTGGAAAATAATATTCATATAAACATCATAGTTCTTTTTGGTGACAGTCCATTACAAGGTTTGGTGGACAAAGAGTTGAAGGAATGTTTCTAGGTATTTATCTATGTATTCTTTCGAATGTTAATTAATCGAAAATATTGAACTTTCCCAACCTGTTCTTCTGAAGGTGCATTTATTCGGATATTCAGACAACGAGACCGAATTGCCTCAGTGACTTTTGAAGAACTATTACAGCACAAAATTAGCCGGCAAGAAGCACTATACTTCTCCATTGTTCTACGGAGAGAATGCTGGGCTTCTCTCGAAAGCTTGTCAACTTCATTGAGTACTAGCACTGACACTCATAGGAGATCATGTGAGTAAAACAGTTAACTCATATGCAATTATCCAAATTTCAAACAGATATAGAAATCTACCAACTTGAAATAAGCATCAAGAAGAATAACGAATAGAAATTATAAACATAAAGGACAAGGCCAATGAATGTTAAATCCAGAAAACTAACACTAAAGATACAAATGCAATGCCATTTGGAAGACATGTTTTATAACTGAATTGTAAAAGAGAGTCATGCTCCTAACTAGAATTTGTTATGTTGGAAAGAAAGTAATATCAGAATTACCTTTATATCCTTTTTTCCCTTTGGTGTCAATTGGCCTATTTTTAGCCATTTCTTTAATTATCTCTTGAACTATATATCTGTCCTGAAAGCCTACATCGCTTGGACTCAACTCCACATGGTTGGTGCTTGATAATGTGGTCAACTCCAGATCAATGGTTCTATTTCCAGCCTGAAATAAAATTACAATAAGAGGACATTTTAGTTACAGAGCAGAGAGGGAAAAAAAGGGCAACAATTCAACCAATAATGAATCATATATGCTCAATAAAACAATAAGCTCCATTATAGCATACAAAGTTAATAATTTTACATGTAAAATCAATTATAAAGATCTCTTAAACATTGAGGACAAAAGAATGCTTCCACATAACTTTGATAGATCAGGGACATGAAAAAGTCAAATTCAGTGCTCTTATATGCAAGTCATCATTCGAAATTCTTATTTTTACAATGAAAGCTTAATTGAAAATTTTATCCATGGAAAGTGCATAGAGCAGAATATTACATGGCATTATATCTCAAAATTTTGATATGAAAATTACATAATCCTTTGAAACTTACATCAATTTTCCAATTCCTATTCTCCACTTTCACCTGCAATCAAATAAACAAAATGATTTTTCTAAGTTAAATAACAAAAAGACCAAAAATATAATTAATCCAATTGAAAACAACTCAGTGAACTTCCTCCTTAACTCTATGAAAAAAAAACCCAACTCAAAAGTCAAGAAGATATAAGGAAATACAAGCTCAATTTTCCATTTTTCTTTTTTTTTTTGGTACCAAATCCACAACAATTAAAGGGCCCCAAATTAAATAAGTAAAGAAATAAAAAAAAAAAAACCAAATTTATCATAGTAATTAAAACTTTCCCTTCTTAACAAACCATTTGTAAAAACAAAATTCCTGAATCGAGTCTAAGGGTTAAAAAAATGAAAAAATTGCCAAAAAAAGAGAGAGAAAATTAGACCTTTTCAGCACTGGGACCAAAGATCTGTCTAAGAAGAGCCATGATTAGGGTTTTCTTGCCAGACCCAGATGGCCCATAGAAAAGTAAATGTGGGCAATCTTGCTCTGCAACCTGTTTAATTCAAGAAAAAAAAAAACCCATCAAATTAGAACAATTAAAAAGAAGAAAGGAAAAAAAATAGGCACTTAATATTAAAAAGGAAACTTTTAAAGAAGTAAAAAAGAAGAAGAGGGTTACCAGTTTTTTTAGATTTAGGGCAATGTCTTGATGAACCATAGCTTGGTCTAGGGTTTTGGGTCGGTATTTATCAACCCACAACATCTTTCAAGAAACTTTTGCTTATCTGAGTGAAAAGAAAATGAGAAACAACAAAAGACAAAGTGGCGGGAAAGAAGAGCAAAGAGTGAGAGAGGAGGGTTTTATATAGGTAGAAAACATAGTTGGGCTGCACCCAAAAAAAAAAAAGTTGGGCTTTGTAATCTGCAAAAACAAAATAATAATAATAATAATAATAATGGTGAATGAAAATTTTTTAATACAGTATGTTTTAATTGAAACATTTAGATGTTATATTCATAAATAAACAATATAAAATGTAGATATTCATAAAATTAATATTAATATAAGCTCATATACATTATTATGAAAAATAAAGTAATTCTGAGTTTCTAGTTCCTAAAGACATGAGAAATCAATTAATTCTACATGAAAATTAAATAAAAATAATAAGAATAGTTTTGTATTTACAAAACTATTCTTATTATTTTTATTAGGGAAACTTGTTAAACTATATTACTGACAAATCAAACTAAACTATTATTATTTAAATTATGAACCATTTACTACTAAAAGTTTTTTGTCTTTGTAATTATTTTAAAATAATTCAAAATTTACTTTCTAATTTACAGATCCAGATGACTGAAACTTATTGTTATTATCTAATAAATTAAAAAAAAAGCGGAAATATTATTGCTAGAGCTATATGGTAGTACGGATTAATGAAAAATAGGGATGCAGTCTGTACTTCCTATGCTACCAAACGCACTTGTAAAAAACAAGATAAACTAAATAAATATACCTTAAAAAATTGACTTCAAACGGAAGAACAATGACCTATAAAACAATGGTGCAATAAAAAATATACAAGGGCCATTGCTGAAAGAATTCAAGAAGTTATGCACACAAAAATGGGAAGCAAACAAAAAAAAAAAAGCAGGGGTAGAGCATAAAATCTTTACATCAAAACTTTCTAAGCATCTAGCAGAATGGTTTTCACTGCACCAAACTTGAGCTGTGTTAAGTTTATCTGCCTTTGCCTTGGATAAACATGTTATGTGGAAGCAACATCATTAGGTTCGGCCGCCTCTGCAATCATTTTTAACAGACCAAGTGCAGGCTTCCGGTTATGTTAGGATGAATGTGCCTGTCAAGGAATCAAATATTAGCCAATTCACAAGAGGTACACAACAGAGCTTAGCTGCATGCCATTTAAACCTACTTGGATGACGGGCATCCGGTAGCCATTCCATTCAATGAATTTACTAGTACTGAGGTTCTAGAACCGTTTCATCTGTTTGAGACAACGCAGGCATTGTACCCATGGAAATGTTCGTTGCCTTTTCCTTCTTTTCTAGTAATAATTAATGTCACATGCTCAATTTGTAAGCTACCTCATCATAGGCAATTTAAAAACTTACCCAATTAGCAACTATAAGTCCATAGCAAACCACGGATAAAGGAACAGAGCTTTTACAAACTACACGCAACTAGCAAGATTGGAAAGATGCTTTTCTAGTGGTTTTTTATAGCGATATCCGCTTTAAAAATGCATGTTTAGTGAGAGAGAGAGAGAGAACAGAATAAAGTAGGTTGCCATACCTCTGTGTCTTCTAAGTGAGGAAGTTATTCTGTCACCTTCCTCACAACGGTCATTGCATCATTGGAGACCAAAAAAAAATATTGTCGGCATATTATAAGCACAATTATACCTCCATTCAATTATTGGTTACCCTCCCTCTTTGCCAAAGACGCCAGTGACAACTTTACTGCTGCTCTTCCTTATTCTCTTGAAAACCTTCTTTTGTGGCAGTAGAGTGTTCTCTGAAGAATCACTTTGGAGCAAGCTTGCAAGTTTGGTGTCACTACTTTTATCTTTGGGTTGTTCAATCTTCTCTTCAGCTAAAGCTTCTGCTTTGGCGACGTTCACAGATTTTTTTGGTGTACTTTTGTTTTTGTCCGATGTTTTACCGGAATCAGCAATAACTTCAGCTGGGCTGCCAGTAAGCTGCTTAGAACTGGATTCCTCTGGATTTGTTTCAGGAACAGGAAGAAGTGCACGGCGGCTAAGGTGAAGTTGTCCCTTATCATGAACCTGGATTAGATGACACAGTTAATGGACAAATTTTCAATGAAGAAAGGAAAAAGAGCAGAGAACGAAGACGAATAAGAATTCTGTCACAATCTAGCTCTTTGATGGAATTACCAGATTAACAGAAGGATAAAAAATTTGAAGCCACTTTTACAACTCATTGATCATTTATTTAACATACATAGTACTACTATGTAGCTCAAGCCAATAGATGGGATGAGTATTGCGCGAACATGGCAATAAATAATGGCTAAAACATCAGAATCAAAAGAACCTTAGTTTAGAGTAAAGCATATAGCATATTAGAAAGCCAGCACCAAAATGCATAGAATATCAAGTTTTTGACACAAAGTGAAGAATAGCAGGAACCCAGCACAAAACTGCAAGGATAAATCAATTTATTGGGATTACATTTACCATATTTAGTTTATGATGGAATATAAGCTTAATGACAAGACAAAACTAAGATTCTTACCTCAATAAGTTTAACATCAACATGATCACCAACTTTAAAAGCCTACAATGGCACAAAATCATAACAATAATAATAAGTTCATAGTGATCAACTCATCTTTAAGTTGAGGATAAAAGAAATTGGGACGGGAAATTTTATCACATATTTCAATCTTTCTTTCTTCCTCATTATTTAGAAATCTCAGACATATTCCTTAATAAATTTTTTAGTACTTCATACACCACAGGACACTTAATTCAATATTTCAATTGAGTCAACCACTTCTATTCATAATTATTTTATTGTGAGAAGAAAAGTCATGAGCTCTGTGTAACTAATAGTGCACAGATAAAAAAACTTTGATAAGAGTTGTCATCCTCATCTTATGAGTTAGCAGAAATAGTAACAATAATTATGTACAGAAATAAAAAAAAAAGGAAATGTGACTTAAAGCAAAGGAAAAACTTTATATGTAAAACCAAAAGTTTATATTACCAAAACTTAAAAGTAAGGTGATAGCAGAATCATCAAGATTTTTCAAAAATTGTGCATTTTTTTCAGGATAAAAATATGTACCTCACGCCCTGGAGCTATCTCAACAAAAACTCCGTATGGAGCTATTGACTTGATCTCACAATTCCTGATTAAAAAGATGACAGAGACTCAACTTCATATTAACAAGCAACAAGTACAAACAAGAAAGGCTACACTTTCCAGGTATAGAGAACAGAACTTAGAATTTGTTTCCTACATTAAATAGTAGCATTAGTGACTTTACGAAGGTAATTTCTAGGAGGCAACAGATACACAACATTCAAGTGGGGTCCCAAGCACACAAAAGCACGACCAACAGTTGGTTCCCTAACCTCCCCATAAGAATTTGTAACATTTGCCAAAGTTTTGTCTGGGAGACAATCAGTCTCAGTGAAACAGGTTCACAAGGCCCACAGCAAGAATCAGACACATGTACTTTGACAAACAAAAATAATGCTTCAGCCTCTATTGTGCACATCTCCTGTGTGTACTTTTAAGATATCTTTACTACAGGATAATGATAGAAAATTTAAGGGAGAGGAAAATGAAATGGTCAATGAAAGAGATACCTATAAATATCACCAACAGTCGGAACCATTGTCAGATTGCTAATAATAGATTTGGACTTCTCCAGACTTGACAAAACCTTTGCAGTGATTTTTACCTGCAAAAAAAATAGATAAGTAAACCTTGTGTTGTGAAATAATCATGTCACTTCAATGAAAAGTAAGGTCGTGTATGATCTTACAATTCCATCATCTTGTGCGTCAATAGCCTTTACGCCAGTTTCTTCAATAACGCTTTTCACCTTCTTCCCACCAGAACCAATAATAATGTCAACTTTCTCTGAAGCGACTTGAAATGATATTGTAAAGGGCATAGAACACATTAGATACTGCAGATCATCAGTTATCATGAACCGCATAAAAGGACGGGTCTAAGATCAACAGACCTTCAGGATGTGAATAAGTGGAGCACACTTAGAGAGTCTTTTTGCAGGGTAGGTAAGCATTTCAACATTTCAGCTAAAGTGTTCAATCAAGAACAAGAGCATATGAAAGAAAAAAAAAAAGAAATTAGTTTAAAAAATGACAAAACAAACATTTCTCTAATTTCTTGGATAGCATTTCTACAGATAGAGCATGCCAATAATCACACAGCACTCTCCACCCCAAGGAAATAAAAAACAAGCTTATTTATCTGCGATTGATAACCAAAAAGGCAATCCAAATGGGCCATTAATCTCGAAAAAAGAATACATGTTGCACAAGGCAATATATGGTTGGCATGCTACCATCCATGGTTAGAAACTCAAGCCATGTACATTTCTGATATATATTTGAGACTGAAGAATACAAGTACAGATTTAAAGTAATTGTGGCTCAGCATATAAATAAAACCCAATTCATTATGAACATGTATAAGAAAGCAAGTTAACATTAGCTAAGACACTCTTAATAAGATATAACATATAGGGAAAGAGAAAAGGGGTCAGGAAGCAACTCCATGTTGTATACAAATGAACATACAATTAAATACATCAATGTGCCATCCAACAATATTCAATGCGTAAGAGCCATGCTAGAAGTTCTAAACTAGGTTATCCCTACTCTTTTCTCTTTTAGACATTGTAATGGCTCAACAATTAACTCACGAAGGTTTAAGGGTTCAAAAGTACACAGGTTCACATTACCAAGAACATGTCTGCGGCCGTCCCTTGCCTGTAGGAGTGCCTCTCTCATAATAGGTAAGGAGATCCCTCCTACCTATTATAATCTATAACTGACAAAAGGACAGGAAACTCAAATCAGTAATAATTAGAGCCAGGATGGCAGATTTAAGTGCAAAGGTTTTGTTGTCGCCAGAGGAAACATGATTACTATCCAAAAAGGGATAAGAATAGTATATGAACAGTGACCTTTATATCCATCTGAAATGCAGTTATGCCATCTTGATTTCCAGCAACCTGCAAAGAACATTATTCATAAGGTAATTTATTTAACGTTAGATATAGCCTACCAGTTTTGAGAGGGACATTAACATAATTTTCATCTTCTAAGAATGCTTAATTGAACAAACTAGATTACAAATTATAAGGAAAATCCATAAGGATGATCTTAAAATCCATATCTCCAGTAGCATCTTCAAATCCAGTAATGTCAGAAGGAATAAGTGGTGTAGCATCTCCTCCAAATTCTTCTGTTTCCAGAACCATACCCATTGCTATCCCGGCAATGGAGCATTTTAGTGGAACACCAGCATCTTGCAATGCCAAGCAACCTCCACAAACAGATGCCATGCTGTTATGCAACAAAACTTCATGTTAGTAGTATCACACAGTAAAACACTTGACATGCAACTCTTAAAGAAAAACAGAGGTTTAGAATGCAGAAAAGTGCATGATAGCATTTGGACACATTCTTAAAATTTATTAGGAAAAAAAAACACCTTGAGGAACCATTGCTTTCAGTAATGGTACTTTCAACACGTATAGCGTAAGGAAATTCATCTTCAGTAGGCAATATAGGCTCAAGAGCTCTCTGTGCAAGAGTTCCATGTCCAATTTCTCTTCTACTAGGTGCTCCAATTCGTCCAACCTCTCCAACACATGTGGAGGAAATGAATACTGAAATATCAGAATAAAAAATTGGAAGTCATTAGCTGGTCTCTCTCAGGGAAACAAGGGGTTTCCCTTTACTTATAAAAACAAAGTTTTGAATCCAAGATAAGCACTTCTTATTAGCAGATTAATTATGATGTTGAGCAGAGATTTTTCTTTAAACATAGGAGCATCATCCATAGGTGTACAGGACAAGAGTACAACTTTCCCCTATTAGGAGGGGCAGGGTAGCAAGGAAGTCAAAGACTAAATTGAGCAACCATTTATTCTTTGACTACAGTTGCCTTACAACTGCAGGTGCATATGAACTGAATAAGCAGATATGCAGTTTTCAAAATAAAATCAATGGAACTTCTCAAGGGCAAGGTTTCCTGTAGCATAATCATATCATGAGAATTTTAACATGTAATTATTGCTTGTTCTGCAAAATTATCACTGGAAAATACAATTTCATCCACTTCATCATACCATTTACATCTTCAATAATCAAGTATTTCCTCCGACTAATTTTATGGGATTGCAGAGCAAATCACAACAATTATCTATTGGAATAGTAAGAGATACACATGATAAGCAAATAGCTATGTCATCTACAAGCCATGTTTTCACTCCTATGTGCTGGCAAATGGATGGTTAATTCACACGTCATCCTTGGCTAACAAGCCTAGATATATTTTCGATTAAATACCTTGGTTTCAGAAGCTAAGAACGCAACAAAATTTCAGTTAAATGTTCCAAAATGAAACAGAAAAGCTAAAGTAGATTATGGTCTTTGACATCAATACAAACTCATATTAATAAGGTACTTGTTGAGGACAACGTCCAATGGTGCTAATGATTAATTGCAAATTTGACAAGTTCACTCTCATGAAAATTGAATCTAGCATATACATAAAGAAACTACAGTTGATAACTGAAGCAAAGTATAAAAGAATAAACGTTTCAAACTGACCTGAAGATAGAACCTTTTGAATTCCTCTACATTCACTAGATTGTCCACTTTCTGTGCCATTTGTTTATCACCAAGTGTGACCACCGCCAGTGACTAAAAGGAATAAACAAGAAGGATAATGAAAACTAGCAGCAAGCATCATGCAGTTAAAATCAAATGGACAGAAATGCACAATCTTCCATCAGGAAATAAACATGTGAAATAATGAAACTGAATGTTACTTTTGGCTGACACTTTAATGCAAACTTAACCAGAATTCAGAAAATATCAAATGAGCTGGAGTAGCAGTCATATGGGCTTATGTAAATGACTTCTACTGTTCATCCATATTCCAAAGACAAGCATGCGTGTAGTAACAGAAATAAGATAGGTGCACGTTTAAACATTTTATCAACAAGAGCACTGGACTTCTACAAACCTGTGTTTCCCCACGTGTAAAGAGAGCACTTCCATGTGTCCTTGGAAGCAATCCATATCTGGATGTGATTGGACGTATCCCTTCTGGTGATCTCCCATCGCTTCTTTTTCCTCCCTGTAACAGTTGCAGGAAAAATGTAAAGAAAGCAGATGTTCTCAGAAGGAATCACGTTTGGCTGAAAAGAGACCCATCCAGAAGAAGCAAAAGAACGCTATTCACCTTTTCTCAATGTAGTCAAGCATTAACTGGCTGACCAGATACTTTTGGAGTTATATGACATGATTTGTCGCTTGACGAACGTGTAAAGAGTAAATGTCATGATGTTTTTAGCAAAAAACTAGTAGAAAAAGTGAACTCTTAATCTGAATAGAAATCATAAAACTTATAGGATCTTTAATCTGCAAATTTAAGCCAAAAAGGCAAATTACCAATAAAAATGATAAAATGGTCTCTGAAAATATGGGTTTGACTTTTGGGTAACACAAAATTCTAGTTCAAAGGATTAACACTGATTTCATGTTCAAACTACTTTAAGAATCAGGAGAATAAAAGCCTACAGACAGAAGAAATGTAGACCTCCACAGATAAAGGAAAAAGCTGCCCCCACATAGTTTCATAGTCACTGCTCCATTGCTTTGGGGGAGACATGAGATTCATTAGAACTCTTATAAATACTGATAAAGTTATTTTTCATCAATTGTTATGTGAACTCAAAATTTTCATTTTCTCATGACAATAAGCCTTCATACCTCCACAATACGTCTCCGTAAGAATTTGGATGAAACCTCCTTAAATACCAGCTTCACATCTACCTCAGTAAACTATGATAGGGCAACAGGAATTAAAAAATGTGTTATTGACTTGAAAACAACTTAATTATTAATGACATACTACAAGACAAGCAATTAAAATGCCCGATTGTCCCAACCACAACTCACCAAGGGACTCGATTTTCGAGAAACCGGCTTATGTGCACGTCACCTTCATCTACTTCACCATCAACAACAATTTCTTCATCCTCATCATCAAGCAAGTCTTGTATTGTTTCAACAGTTCCTGAAGTATTTTCTGTACTGATATATCCCTTACCTGTTAGTATGCTGATAACTTTCTCTTCTAACAATGAGATGGCCTTTCTTCTTGGTAAGTTGCTCCTAATCTGCAGCACTTTATGCAATTCGTCACCAGCAATTTTCTGCATAAGCAAATAATTGTTCTATTACCACAAAGTATATTTTTTAAAGGAATTTACAAAAAAAAAAAAGGATAGAAGAGAGGTAAATACACATGAAAAGCAATTTTTCACCAATCTCTTTTTCAAGCATCAGATATTGGCCTTTATAGGTTTTCTAAAACTTCTGTAGAAGGTGCAAATGTCCACTTCTAGTGCTTATTCACTTCCCTTCTCTCTCATGTTCTTCCTTTCTGGAGAAGGAATTGAGAAAGAAACATTTCTGGTACTCTTTGAACTACTGAAAATGCTATGACTACATAACATTGAGAGACAGGACTCTCAGTTTTAACTACAAAGTTTTCATGACAGTTAATGGACTCTCAAACCATCAGCATTAACTGCATCACCAATAATTGCTCGAAAGTTTCAATTGTTAAAACACATAAGTTCTAGCTTCTGCAATTGATTTGGAAATCAAACATTTACAAGCATAATATAAGTAGAGCATCATTGAACAAGATCACATATATTGTTAGAAACAATAGAATTATATCTGAAAAAGAACATAAAAATTAATTCAAAAATCAAAAGAAAGAAAAGGCAATGCATGTTAACGGAAATAGAAGACAAGAATCATACTTCCACAAACCGATAAAGCTCAGGAGGTGGCAACTTGATTGCATCAAGCATTTTTGGTTTCCCACGCTTCTAAACCAAAGCCTCCACAGCAGTGCAGATCACCCTCACTGCATCCTGGCGTTAGCGAAATAGACAAGATTTAAATATTATAATCAAGATAATCTCAAAATCTCCAGATTTTTTTAACTGTGGCTTTTGTAAGATGCTTTATATCACATTCTAAGGGGAAAATGCTAATAAACTCATCTTTCAGCATAATGACACAGGAAAGGCTTATAGTAAATGCAAAACTGCATCTGAAAATGCATATGCAAATATGTATATATACCAGTAATTATAATCTCTTTAACCTCTGAAACAGAAGAGGTCCCAGCCAAGAAAGAAAAGGGTGAAGACACTCATTCTATTCAAACTTTCCTATTGAGTTTATTATGAATAAACCAAAGATAAATTCAATAATATGTTTAAAATGAACACAAAATTTCCTAAAAAATTAATTTAATGAAAATTTTTAATGATTTCTTCTGAATAAACCTTCTAAATAAAGGTTTCAAAATAATGATAATAAACAAAGCTATGACAAGACAAGACAAGCCAACTAATTTGTAAGAATAGAATAAATGCACATCCAAGTGATAGAAAGAAATGAACAAGCCTTTAAAATGTAAAATAATCTATTTGGAAGAGCAGCATACAAGGATACGAATAAGCATGTATCTCATTCAGAAAGAAGACAAGTCTCAAACTAGGGGTGTTCATAGTTCGATTTAGTCCGGACCAGCGTATTATGAAACCAAAATGAAAATGTTGGCTACAAGGTTAGAAACCAAGCCTTCCCCTTTCTTTAATATAGAATTCAGTTTGAACTTCCCTTTTGGGGCTTTCACAATAAATGTGCCCTAATTCTGAATTTAACACATTCAGTTCAAGTCTTAGCCTCTCTCTCACACACACACTCTCTCTGGTTTAAGGGTTCAACCACGGTGGCGGATTGATGCCATTGCATGAAGACATAGCAACCCTCATGGGCAATATAAAACTGAGCTCAAATGACAGAAAAGTGATAACTCATGACTGGAAAAATGAAATACCAGATAAGCAACACACTTAGATATAAATAACAACCTGCCCAACTTGTACAGCTTCAAGCAACTTTTCTTCAGGTAGAAAATCACAATAACCCTGCAAGGAATAAAATTTGCAAACATGTGTGACTGATAGCATGCCAATTTGTAGTAGTTAATAAAAAGACAAATCAAGAATCAAAATCTGGAACAATATGTAACCTTAAATAACATACACGCAGTAAAGCAAAGAAACTGGATAAATGGCCTTTGAGCTAAGAATGGTGATAAACACATGCAACATTTGAAAACCGTTGGTGATGGAGCTGCTTTATCTCCAATGATCCTTCTTTGACCATTAACCTTTTTCTCTTACTTAGGTACCTCATAACATTCAATTATCCAAAAGCACAAGCTCATTAAATAGCAAAACTAACAAAACCCAAAAGTCAGCCCCATCTCTATGTATCTGTTATGTGCGTGTCAGTGTATAGAAAATGCTCAAAACGTGAGCGGTGATACATTAACAAAATTTATTTCCCACAGCCACTTCAACATAGCATCAATATTAGTAATTTCTTGGTCTTTCTCTTTTGTTAAATACACGGGTCAATTAAAAGGACTTTGGCTAATGACCTAGTAAATGCTCACTCTCCAAGACTCAACTGTCAAGTTGTGACCTAAATGCAACTTATCCCATAATTAACACTAGTATAAGAAACTCCTCGGAAAAGATAATGCATTTCAAGAAGAGTAACATTTACCCACATTCGTTGCATGCACTTATACCAAACTATAGAGAAGGACAAGTAGGGCAAGTCTTTGTGCATACGTTATTGTCACTTCTTAAATTTCCGTTGCCTCTCCTGATGGTGAAATCTCTGATCTTTCTATCGTCTCATCTAAGAAATCAAGTTACACACTAGATTCTGTTGTTTACATTTAAACCATGTCCACTTTCTCATTCCACTGTAAACTTATTTTATAATGTTTTCAATTACTGTTCCCCAGACCGTGGAAGTACTCTATTGCAATCGCATATGAACGAATACGGAAGAAGATATGCAACGGTGTAACAATTCAATCATTCGCCAAATTCTAATCATGGGATAAAATTAAAGGAGACATCTGCAAACAAGTAGAGGAAAACACAGTCCAAAATTTATTTTTATTAACTTGCAATTCCATGACAATTTACTAGAAACCTGAAACCATTAGGAAAACTTTTATATGAGAGTTAGAAATGGCTCCAACTTCCAACAAGAGAGGTAAAGTTTGCAGTTTGTAAGAGACAATCTAGATGGAGTCATACATATCGCACATACTCTTATCAATATATTCCCACAAACAAACAAGAAAAGAAAAAACAAATATAAAGGTCCTTTAGACAAGATCAAAAAATCAGTAGCCACATGTTCTAAGTAACTGATACAAAATTTCATCACAATCCACTATATCCTACGACAAAGAAATTGGGCTTAAAGCTTAACCTCTATCATTAATATGGCACTATCTGTGCCCGCCAAAAAATAGGTCTAACACTGAGTCTTCCATCTCCTTTGTCGTTGGATTCACAACAAACTTATCACCAAGCAAACTAACTTGAACTCCTGCTATAGCTTTTGAGTTTGGCATTTCTGAAAGAGCTCTGTCCCATTGATGAGTATACATTCAAAAATGACATATCTATACACATCACAAAAGCCACAAAGGTAAGACCGACCAAAACTGTTATCAGCCTGACACTGCTATACCAGCTGCAGTAACTGCTAAAGCATCTGGGAAGTGCAAACCATCATAACTCAAAACCTGCAAGTACAATATGAACGCAATTCCGATATAAACCAAGCAACAGAAGTACATATAAGTCTAATGCAACTATGCCTCAAATTCTAAAAAGAAAGAATCATGATCAAGCACTGGAAACAGAGGGCAAGCACAAAATGCACAACATATCATTCAAGCTTAGCATCAGCAGATAATTTGTTTTTATGGGCAATAAAATCCTCAAGTCTATATTACTTTGCACAAACATTATAATATATGCTAACACAGAATGAAAGCCCCTAGATAAAATCACATCCATAATCTTTTTGCTATTCATAGTAGAACAATAATCAAACAAAGCCAACATTGGCATTCACCATCACAAAACATCTGCCAAGAATAACAGCTTTGCAACCATACAAAGGAAAATTGGCATCCACTATTAAAACATATGCCCAGACTAACTGCTTTGCAGCTATAGACAGTGCAATGACATAGTGGACATAGTGCATCTATTAATTAAATTAAAGTGAATGTTAGAGAGAGAGGATTTGGTTGCCAAGTAGTTTCAGTAGACAAAACAAACATCCTCTACGGAGGGAATATCGAGGAGAAGAAACAGGGAAGTAAATTCCCCAATGAATATTCACCTAAGGATGCCCCCTTTGTACCAAATTATAGTCTCTCCTTTCACCTAGGAAGCACGGACATGGCGACAAAGCAATTTCAAAGAAATCTTGACAGTGTTCGATTTTTTAATTATTTTGGCATGTCCCTGCATGTCTGACATGTATCCCATCATGTCAGAGGCATGTCTGTGTCAGACATTTGTATGACACTAGTATGCAGGGGTGCACAGCATGTCAATGCTTCATAGCCTTTGAACAGGTGTAAAGTCTAATAAAACTGCGTATTATTGCACCAATGTGGCAGAGATATTGTTTAATTTTGGTATTTTCCTCCATGAGAAAGATGACATGTATGCTAATATTGCCACAAATGAAAAATGAAAAATAAAATAAAGATGACAGCTTAAAACCTGTATAAAGGGGTTATGCACATGGTAGAGGTTTTGCATTAGAGTAAACAATTTGTGCTGGATTAGAAAGCATTATCATCATATTCTAACATCAAAAAGCATGATAAAATATTGTCAGAATCTACGTCAGGCTCCTTCCATAAACCCAATATAACAAATTATGTCCAAGGAGGATGTGATCCAAATTAAACAAAGGGCAAAAGAAAAAACAAGCACCTAAAAAAAACCAGAAGAAGAAGGAGCTTTGTCGAGCATGGAGAACAAAATGGTAGGTTGCTCTCATTTAGCTAACATTTGGAGTAATAGCACTAGAAGGTGTAAAACACTTATTTAGCAAATGCTGACAATTAGGCTTTAAAACCTTATTGAGTAGATTCAAAACAAATAATTAGATAAACTAGTTAACTTATTGTCTACATCATCATGTATTAAGAACCACCACATTATAACATTTCAGAAAATGAATTTTCACCAAAAAATAATATCACATAATACAAATTACAGAAAAAGTCAACAGAGGCCAGCTAAAAGCTTTGAAGATAAGAATCATACAGAGAAAAAGTAATCATTCTAGAGGGAAGATGAGGTTTACCCAAGATAGTAGCTGAGTTTCATGGTAGAAGCCCTTAAGCATAGTTGGAGGCAAAGGCCTATCAATCAATCTACAAATAAGAACCTACAAAGTGATAAATAGTAGATAAATGACAACTTCAAAGACATGGAATCAGTGGCTCAGAAAGACATGGATACCATAAAAAACACAAAAGTACTGTTGCCTTCAGCAAGTTATTGAAGAAAATAGCTCCTCAAACATAAAGTGCTGTTGCAAATTGAAATACTTATCTTGTCCTACGATTGTCAATTTTAATTAAATACTCATTTTAAGAAAACCAAAAGGGAACAGGTGACATCAAAAAGTGGTCAACTAGTTATAGTTTGCCCAGTGGATTCTCTTACTTTGAAATGGTAACAATGAAAAATAATATGGGAAACTTAAGTATTAAATATATTGACTATTTCAACAGTGACATTATAGTTGAGACAAATTAAAATAAGAAAAGTGATTAATCATAGTAGGGAAGGAGTAACCAACTCCCGCAATATTGTAGCAAATATTAGATACGGGATAGCATGTTTATTATTACAAGAATGCCTCATATGTCAACTATGTTGAAAATTTTCCCATGTTTGTGAATAACATTAATTAGTACCTCATTGTCCTTTGTCCTCCCTTCTCGTTTAAAGAAACCACCACTGGAGCATAGAAAAAATTAAGTATGATACATAAGTCCATTTCAAGTAATTAACAGAAAAAATAGAAGGGTTGAACAAAGACACACCTAGTCCAACCTGCTGCCAATACACGTTCTTGATAATTAACACTAAGTGGGAAGAAATCAGAAGGCTCACTTGGGACATCTGACAAACAAACAGTTGTGTACACAATCTACAAAGAAAGTAAATAAAGGTTTCATTAGTTTCTTTTAGCTTATGGAAAAATAACAAATAACACAAATCTAAATGCAGTGAATTTGATTTTATTTCATAGAAACACATAACTCATCCATACAAGGAAATCGGCACTTACGGTTTCTCAATCTGTTGCCTTTATAGAACCACTAGCTTGCCTCCCTATATGACCTGTCTCAACCAGAATCTGCAATAAGCAACAGAATTACTTACCTATGTAATCAGCTAAATAACACCAGGTTCAGTTCAGTACTCACCTGATTATCACACTGAAACGGAACAAGGTCCAACACCAAAATAAAACTACCATTTCAACTAGCCTAAAGTGCAAAAGCTGAGCTAGAAAAAAAAATGCAAAACATTTACTGTCATCATTTTCTAACAAAAACTAGCATAGATTTTTGCTCTCTCTTGCAATAGCAACAACATATCATATACCCATTTTATAAAACCTTACGAAAATCAAGTTCCTATACTACAGCACATTACTTTGAATTTGCTAACGTTTCATTCAAATGTTACTTTTACTACTAGGTTATCATCATCCTTCCCAAGCAAAGAGTAAAAAAGGTACATTCGATCAAAAGAAAACAGGGGCATTTTTTGAATAATTAAAATTTTCAGATAACGAAATTCATGATTCTAATTTCTAAATTTAAATTTGTATTTCATTTGAACAACTCGTTGGTTTTTACGATTTTCTTTTACTTAGTACTTCATTTGCAGAATAAAAGCAAAATAACAAGTTCTCAAGCTTACCTCTCTATCTCCAAACAGTATTTTAACAGAAACCGGTTGCATAAAACCGGAACCACCACTACCACCATCGCCATCGGCGGCAGCAGCAATCGACTTGGAAGCTCTAACGGCAAAGCGGTTACCGGAAACGCCATTTCTGGATAGAAGCAGCAAGAGAGAGCAAAACTTAGAGGATTTTTTGGAAGTAAGAAAGCGAGGGCAATTTGGAGATAAAAGAAGTTTGCAACGGTCGGAGAAAGTGGAATGCGAAGGATGATAATAGCACGGCGTGGATCGTACGCCGCTAGGGTTTGCCAGCATTTCGATTTTTGTTTATTATTATTATTATTTGCTTCTTGGTTTTTGAAGTTTCCGATCTTTGGGAAAGACAACAAAAAAAAAAAGGTTTTTTCCGTTTTTAAGGCGCGCTACGGATGGAGAGGGTGGAAAGTAGGGATGACATCGAGTCGGGGTTCGAATCAGGTTTTATTCGTTTTGAATTTGATCTGATTTTATATTTATTAAATTCGAATTCGATTCGATTCGAAATTAATAAAATATTTTTTTTAAAATATAAAATATTATTTTTTAAATATAAATTTTTAAAATATCATTATATAAATATATATAAATAAATAATTAATTAATTAATTAAAAAATATTTTTTAAATAATGTCGGATCGGGTTTTAAGCATATCCGATCCGACCTCGATTGTTACCTAATTTATCTGACCCGACTCCGATCCAAAACTTAAAATTAAAAAAAAAAAAACTCGATCCTATAAGATCGGATCGGATCGAAATCCGTCAGAGACGAGTTTGATTGCCTGGAAAGTAGGACAGGAAAGGGAAGTCAAATTTTTTGAGCTATTAAATGGATCTGGATTCAACCATCGTTCACCAAATAGATCCGACCCATCCGATGGATTTTAAGTCGATCCATCTAAATTAAAAAAAAAAAAAAATCAATTACCCTGACTTAGATCAGTAATATACCAGAGAGTCTGAGTGTTCACCGCATCAAGCCGAATGAATATAATTGACTAATTTACACCAAAAAGTTAGACTTAACATTGTTAAGTAAAAAAAATTCTATTGTAGCTTAGGAATGTTCCGTTTTTAATTAACAAGGTGGCTTTTACTAAAAAAATTCACTTAAATATAATTACGTGAATTGTTGATGAAATGTTAGATTTTAAATTTTAATGATTAGAATTAAAATTTTTTTAAAAAAAAACATTGTTAAGTAAATGATAAAGGAAAACAAATAATAGGTGGTTAATATGGTTTTAAATTTTAAACAGACAAATATAGGTTTTAATAACTAATTTTTAATTTTCTTTTTTTAAAATGTATGTAGGCTTTTCATTTGAATTAATTATCTTAAATTTATAGTATATTTTTTTACATTAAGATTCGATCTCTTAGGAATATTTTTAATAGATTTATGATTATTTATTTTAATATTTTTATTTTAAAAATATTTTTTCCGATGTTAATATGAATTTCCAAAATTGATTTATTGATATTTGCTTTACGAATTTTCAATCAATAATTATTAGAGTTATTCACAAATTTTCACACTCCCAATTTTAGGGTTTTAAGTGGATATCTAAAAATTATGCAAGAGATAGTTTAAGAGAGATACTATGGTTCTAGATGAACATCCAAAAATTAGACAAGAGAGACTTTAGGAAAGAAAACTTTTTACTAGAGTAACTAAGATTAATTATTAGTTCTTATTAACTTACACAAGTATATGTATCCATTTAAATTACATATATCTCAAATTCATTGGAAAAAACCTCTAATAGCATTTATATGGATTTCTATTAAAAATAGAATTCTAACTCAACTCATATTAAAAATTATATAATATTTATGTAGATGTATTAATGAATTTGAATCCACATGACCCAATCCATATTCCAATTGATCCCATAATTAAATTTTATCCTTTTGGTTTCATGTTTTATATATATTACATAAAATATCTTAACAAGTGATCTTTAAATCTTTTGTTTAATAATAAAATATCACAGGTTCACTGCATGCATGATAAATGTATGTATCTCTACTGAAAAATCTAATTTGAATTCTTATTAAATTTCACATAAATAGAAAAATATTTTATGTGTTCATCTTAATTATGATTTAGCTCATCCAAAATAATCAATAAATTATTTTAAAAAAATGGGTCACTAGCTTTTGTTGCATTCATTATATATATTAAGTAATACTTGACAAGAAGTCATTGATTCATAATTCATTGAAGTATAAATTCCCTTTTAGTAAGGTTCCTCCCATAGCTTACAAGCTTACGTGTAATTCTATTAGAAAAAAAATTTTAAGTTAACTCATATTAGTGATTACATAATATTTATGTGAATATGAGTTTAGATTCACTATTGGATCCAAACAATATTTTAATAGATTCCATAATTAAATTTCATCTTTTCGATTTCAAATTTCAAATTTCAAATTATATAAAATGATCTGAAAATATGATTTTAAAAATTATTATCTTAATAAAATATCACATGGTTCAATGCATGTATGATAATATATGTGTGTCTTTATTAAAATAATCCAATACAAATTTTCATTAATTTCCATATAAAAATAAAAATACTATATTTACTTATCTTAATTACAATTTAACTCATCCAAAATAATTAATAAATTATTAAAAAATAAGAAGAAAAAGAATAGGCCTCCAACTTTTGTGGTATTCATTATATATATTGACTAGTACTTGAAAAGAAGTTATTGGTTCATAATTCATTCAAGTATAAACTCTTTTTTATTAAGATTTCTCATTATTATAGATGCTTGTGCGACATTTTATTGGAAATAGAATTTTAATTCAACTCATGTTAGGAATTAAATAATATTTACATAAATGTATCGATGGATTTGGATCCATTGCTGAATCTGACCCATATTTCAAAAAATCTTATAATTAAATTTTATTTTTTTGATTTTGAATTTCATGATACATAAAATGATCTTAAAATTGATCTTTAAAACTTTTGTTGATAATAGAATATCAGATGATTCAGTGTATGTATGATAAATGTGTGTATCTATACTCAAACAATGTAGTATGAATTTTCGTTAATTTTCGCTTAAAGATAGAAATATTATATGTACTTATCTTAATTATAAGTTAAATTATTAAAAAATAAGAAGAGAAGAATAGGCCTTTAGCTTTTGTGGCGCTTATTATATACGTTGAGTAGTACTTGCAAGAAAGTTATGGATTCATAATTTATAGAAGTATAAATTTCTTTTTAGTAAGGCAATTTCTCATTGTTACATATGTTTATGTCAAATTCCATTAAAAGTAAAATTTTAACTCAAAACATGTTAGGAGTTAAATAATATTTATGTGAATATATTAATGAGTTTAAATCCATTTGATTTGACTCATATTTCAATAAATCTCATAATTAAATTTTCTCCTTTCAATTGCAAGTTTCATATCACATAAAATTATTTTAAAAAATGATCTTTAAAATTTTTGTCTAAAAATAGAATATGACATAGTTTAATCTGAGTATGATAAACACATGTATCAATTCCAAAATTCAATTTGAATTCTCATTAATTTCCATATAAAGACAAAAATATCATATTTGCTCATTATAATGATAGTTTAATTCATAAAAAATAATCAATAAATTATTTTAAAAATAAAAGAAAGAAAAAAAGCCCACCAAAATTTTGTGACGTTCATTATATACGTTAAATAGCACTTGATTCATAATTCATTACAGTATAAATTCCTTTTTGGTAATGTTCCCCCATTGCTCTATCTTCAATTTTCAGTTGGAGACAATAGAAATCTACAAGAACAATAATGTTTTATTGGCAAGGCAAGGAGCTCAGGAAGAGTCATGGGATGATGAATTCTAAGAATTTTTTTTTTTTATACTTTTTGGTGTTTGAAAATTTAGAGCTTTGGGGAGAAAAAAAAAAAGAAAAAGTTTATCCGTTTTGAAGGCAAAATATGAGTAGAAAGGGTGGAAGGAAGGAAAGCGAAGTGAAAAGAAATTGTCTGGGCTATTAAATGGATCTGGGTTCGACTACCATTCACCAAATAGACCACAAAATCCGATCCATCCGATGGGTTTTGTATCGATCCATCTAGATTTTAAAAAAAAGAAAAATTCAATTACATTGACTTGGCTCTTTATTTAAATAACCGAGCTCAAAAGCACAGATCAATAATAAACTAGTCAAGTTTGAATGTTCACCGAATCAAGCCTAGGAAACTTAATGGTATATTTTAGTAATTTACACCAATAAGTTAGACTTAACATTTTTAAGTAAATGATAAAGGAAAACAAACAGTAGGTGGTTTATATAGTGTCAAAATTTAAACTTTAGGAGACAAATATAGGTCTTAATAACTAATTTTCTTTTTTTTTTTTGAAAATGTATGTAAGCTCTTCCTTTTAATTACTTAAATTTATAGTATATTGTTTTACATAAAAATTTGATCTGCTCTCCCTTTTAATTAATTATCTTAAATTTATAATATACTTTTTTACATAAAGATTTTATCTCTTAGGAATATTTTAATAGGTTTATGATTATTTATTCCAATTTTTTTGAAGGAATTTATTCATTTTTTTAAGGAATTTATTCCAATTTTAATATGAATTCCCAAAACCAATCTATTGATATTTGCTTTCACAAATTTTCAATTAACTATTACTAGAGTTATGCACAAAATTTCATACTTTCGATTTCAAGTTTCATATTATATTTCATAAAATATCTTAAAAAGTGATATTTAAAGCTTTTGTTTAATAATAAAATGTCACATGATTCAATGCATCTACTATAAAATCTAATTTGAATTTTCTTTAATTTTCACATAAAGAAAAAAATATTATATATACTCATCTTAACTATAATTTAACTCATCCAAAATAATCAATAAATTATTTATAAAAGAAGAACAAAAAGAAGAAGAATAAAGGGTTGTTAGCTTTTGTTGCGTTCGTTATATATATTAAGTAGTTCTTGACAGGATGTCATGATTCATTGAAGTATAAATTCCTTTTTAGTAAGGTTTCTCTGTTGCTATCAAAGCTTATGTGTAATTCTATTAGAAATAAAATTTTAACTCAACTTATATTAATAATTAAATAATATTCATGTGGATGTACTAAGAGTTTAATTTCACTATTGGCTCCAAACAATATTTTAATAGATCCCATAATTAAATTTCATCATTTCGATTTCAAATTTCATAGTACATAAAATGATCTTAAAATGTATTTTTAAAATTTTTATCCAATAATATAATATAACATAGTTCAATACATGTATGACAAATATGTGTATCACTATTTAAAGAATCAAGAACAAAATCTCATTAGTTTCCACATAGAGACAAAAAATTATATTTACTTATCTTAATTATAGTTTAACTCATCCAAAATAATCAATAAATTATTAAAAAAGAAGAAGAAAAAAATAGGCCACTAGCTTTT
Organism: Durio zibethinus; assembly: GCF_002303985.1. The sequence continues at coordinate 3,224,962 of NW_019168481.1, forward strand.
ATGGTGTTCTTTATATATATATATATATATATATATATATATATATATATTAAGTAGTACTTGAGAGGAAGTTATTGATTCATAATTCATTGAAATATAAACTCTTTTTTAGTAAGGTGTCTCATTGTTACATATGCTTATGTGAAATTTTATTAGAAATAAAATTCTAAATCAATTTATGTTAAATTAATAATATTTTTGCAGATGTACTAATAGATTTCGATCCACTATTGAATCAAACCTATATTCTAATAAATCCCACAATTAAATTTTATTTCTTTGATTCCAAGTTTCATATTACATAAAATGATATGAAAATGTGATCCTTAAAATTTTTGTCTTATAATAGAATACCACATTGTTTAGTGCGTGTATGATAAATGCATGTACTTATAGTAAAAGAATCCAATATGAATTTTCATTAATTTCCACATAGACACAGAAATATTATATGCACTTTTCTTTATTATAATTTAAATTATCCAAAATAATCAATAATTTATTGAAAAAGATGAAGAAGAAAAATGGGTACCTTTAGCTTTTGTGGTGCACATTATATGTTGAGTAGCACCTCAGAAGAATCACATGGTTTAATCTGTGCATGATAAATGTGTGTATCTCTATTTAGAGAATCCATTTTAACTTCTCAATAATTTTCACTTAAAGACAAAAATATCATATGCACTCATCTTAATGATAATTTAATTCATCCAAAATAATCAATAAATTATTTAAAAAATAAAAGAAAGAAAAAGAGCCCACGTAGGTTTTGTGGCATTCATTATATATACTAAGCAGCACTTCAGAAGAAGTCATTGATTCATAATTCATAAAAGTATAAACTCCTTTTTAGTAAAGTAAGTTCTCATTGTTACAAATGCTTATGTGAATTTCAATTAGAAATAAAAATTTTAAATCAACTCACGTTAGAAATTAGATAATATTTACGTAAATGTACTAATGGATTTGTATTCACTTGATTCGACTCATATTCCAATATATCTCATATTAAATTTTATCATTCGATTACAAGTTTCATATCATATAAAATGATATTAAAAAGTAATTTTTAAAGCTTTTGTCAGATAATAGAATATAACATAGTTAAATCTGTGCATGATAAATACGTGTATCTCTCTTTAGAGAATTCAGTTTAAATTCTCATTAATGAAGTCATTGATTCATAATTCATCCAACTATAAACTCCTTTTTAGTAAGGTAATTTCTCATTGTTACAAATGCTTATGTGAAATTCCATTAGAAATAAAATTTTAAATCAAACTCATGTTAGAAATTAGATAATATTTATGTGAGTGTACTAATGGATTTATATTCACTTGATCTGACTCATATTTCAATAAATCTCATAATTAAATTTTATCTTTTCAATTACAAGTTTCATATCACATAATGTGATATTAAAAAGTGATCTTTAAAGCTTTTTTAGATAATAGAATATCACATAGTTTAATCCATGAATGATAAACGCGTATATCTCTATTTAGAGAATCCAGTTCAAATTCTAATTAATTTTCACATCAAGACAAAAATATTACATTTACCTATCTTAATGACAATTTAATTCATCCAAAATATTTAAAAATTTGTTTAAAAAATAAAAGAAAGAAAAAAAGCCCACTTAGGTTTTGTGGAGTTCATTGTATATATTGAGTAGCACTTCAAAAGAAGTCACTGATTCATAATTCATAGAAGTATAAACTCCTTTATAGTAAGGTAATTTCTCATTGTTACAGACGCATATTTGAATTTCCATTAGAAATAAAATTTTAAATCAACTCATGTTAGAGATTAGATAATATTTATGTGAATGTACTAATGCATTTGTATTCACTTGATCCAACTCATATTCCAATAAATCTCGTAATTAAAATTTATCCTTTCAATTAATAATTTCATATCACATAAAATTATATTAAAAAGTGATCTTTAAAGTTTTTATTAGATAATAGAATATCACATGGTTCAATCCATCCATGATAAATGCGTGTATCTCTATTTAAAGAATACAGTTTAAATTCTCATTAATTTTCACATAAAAACAAAAATATTATATGTAGTCATATTAATGATAATTTAATTCATCCAAAATAATCAACAAATTATTTAAAAAATAAAACAAAGAAAAAAAAATCTACCTAGGTTTTGTAGCGTTCATTATATATATTGAGTAGCACTTGAGAGGAAGTCATTGATTCATAATTCATAGAAGTATAAACTCTTTTTAATAAGGTAATTTCTTGTTGTTACAAATACTTATGTGAAATTCCATTAGAAATAAAATTCAAAATCAACTAATGTTAGAAAATTGATAATATTTATGTAAATGTACTAATGGATTTGTATTTACTTGATCGAACTCATATTCCAATAAATCTTATAATTAAATTTTGTCCTTTCGGTTACAAGTTTCATATCACATAAAATGATATTAAAAGGTGATCTTTAAAGCTTTTGTCAGATAATAAAATATCAGATGGTTCAATACATGTATGAGAAACATGTGAATCGCTATTTAGATAATTCAATTTAAATTCTCATTCTCGTATAAAAATAGAAATATTATATATACTCATCTTAATGATAATTTAATTCATCCAAAATAATCAATAAATTATTTGAAAAATTAAAGAAAGGAAAAGAGCCCACCTAGATTTTATGGTGTTCATTATATATATTGAGTAGCACTTGAGAGGAAGTCATTGATTCATAATTCATAAAAGTATAAACACCTTTTTAGTAAGGTAATTTCTCATTGTTACAAATGTTTATGTGAAATTCCATTAGAAATAAAATTTTAAATTAACTCATGTTATTAATTAGATAATATTTATGTGACTATACTAATTCGTTTAATTTCACTTGATTTTACTCATATTCCAATAAATTTCATAAATAAAATTTATCCCTTTGATTACAAGTTTCATATTACAAAAAATGATATTAAAAAGTGATCTCTAAAACTTGTTTCAGATAATAAAATATCATATAGTTCAATCCATGCATGATAGACGCATGTATCTCTATTTAGAGAATCCAGTTTAAATTCTTATTAATTTTCACATAAGACAAAAATATTAAATGTACTCATCCTAATTATATATATTTAGTAACACTTGAGAGCAAGTCATTGATTCATAATTCATAGAAGTATAAACTCCCTTTTTGTATGGTAATTTCTCATTGTTACAAATGCTTATGTAAAATTTCATTAGAAATAAAATTTTAAATCAAACTCAAGTTAGAAATTAGATAATATTTATGTGAATGTACTAATGGATTTGTATTTACTTGATCCGATTCATATTCCAATAAATCTCATAATTAAGTTTTATCTTTTCAATTCAAGTTTCATATCACATAAAATGATATTAAAAAGTGATCTTTAAGGCTTTTTCAGATAATAGAATATCACATGGTTTAATCTGTACATGATAAACGCATGTATTTTTATTTAGAGAATCCAATTTAAATTCTCATTAATTTTTATACCAAGACAAAAATATTATATTTACTTATCTTAATGACAATTTAATTCATCCAAAGTATTCAAAAAATTATTTAAAAAATAAAAGAAAGAAAAAGAGCCCACTTAAGTTTTGTGACGTTCATTATATATATTGAGTAGCACTTAAGAGGAAGTCATTGATTCATAATTCGTAGAAGTATAAACTCTTTTTTAGTAAGGTAATTTCTCATTGTTACATTTGCTTATTTGATATTTTCATTAGAAATGAAATTTTTTATCAACTCATGTTAGAGATTAGATAGTATTTATGTGAATGTACTAATGGATTTGTATTCACTTGATCCAACTCATATTCCAATAAATCTCACAATTAAAGTTTATCCTTTTGATTACTAGTTTCATATCACATAAAATGATATTAAAAAGTGATCTTTAAAGTTTTTGTTAGATAATAGAATATCACTTGATTCAATTTGTGCATGATAAACATGTGTATCTTTATTTAGAGAATATAGTTTAAATTCTCATTAATTTTCAAATAAAAACAAAAATATTATATGTACTCATCTTAATGATAATTTAATTCATCCAAAATAATCAATAAATTATTTAAAAACTAAAAGAAAAAAAAGAGCCTATTTAGGTTTTGTAGTGTTCGTTATATATATTGAGTAGCACTTGAGATAAAGTTATTGATTCATAGAAGTATAAACTCCTTTTTAGTAAAGTAATTTCTTATTGTTATAAATGTTTATGTGAAATTCCATTAGAAATAAAATTTTAAATTAACTCATGTTAGAAATTAGATAATATTTATGTGAATGTACTAATGGATTTGTATTTACTTGATCCAACTCATACTCCAATAAATCTCATAATTAAATTTTATCCTTTTAGTTACAAGTTTCATATCACATAAAATGATATTAAAAGGTCATTGTTTAAGCTTTTGTCGGATAATGCATGATTCAATCCATGTATGTGAAATGCGTCTATCGCTATTTAGATAATCCAGTTTAAATTCTAATTAATTTTCATATAAAGATAGAAATATTTTATGTACTCGTCTTATCCAAAATAATCAATAAATTATTTAAAAAATTAAAAAAAAAAGCCCACCTAGGTTTTGTGGTGTTCATTATATATATTGAGTAGCAATTGAGAGGAAGTCATTGATTCGTAATTCATAGAAGTATAAATTCCTTTTTAGTAAGGTAATTTCTCATTGTTACAAAATGTTTATGTGAAATTTCATAAGAAATAAAATTTTAAATCAACTCATATCAGAAAATTAGATAATATTTATGTGACTATACTAATAAATTTGTATTCACTTGATTGACTCACATTATAATAAATCTCATAAATAAATTTTATCCTTTTGATTACAAGTTTCATATAATATAAAATGATATTAAAAAGTGATCTTTAAAGCATTTATCTAATAATAGAATATCACATGGTTCAATACGTACATGATAAACATGTGCATCTTTATTTAGAAAATCCAATTTAAATTCTCATTAATTTTCACATAAAGACAAAAATATTATTTGTAGTCATCTTAATAATAATTTAATTCATTCAAAATAATAAGAAATTATTCAAAAAATAAAAGAAAGAAAAAGAGCTAACCTAGGTTTTCTGGCGTTCAGTATATATATTGAGTAGCACTTGAGAGGAAGTTATTGATTCATAATTTATAAAAGTATGAACACATTTTTTGTAAGATAATTTCTCATTGTTACAAATGCTTATGTGAAATTCCATTAGAAATAAAATTTTAAATTAACTTATGTTAGAAATTAGATAATATTTATGTGACTATACTAATGGATTTATTTCACTTGATCCGTCTCATATTCCAATAAATCTCATAAATAAATTTTATCATTTCAATTACAAGTTTTATATTACATAAAATGATATTAAAAAGTGATTTTTAAAACTTTTGTCAGATAATAGAATATCATATAGTTTATTATGTGCATGATAGGTGTGTGTATCTCTATTTAGAGAATCTAGTTTAAATTGTCATTAATTTTCACATAAAAACAAGAATATTATATATACTCATCTTAATGATAATTTAATTGATCCAAAATAATAAATAAATTATTTAAAAATAAAAGAAAGAAAAAAAGCCTACCTAGGTTTTGTGGTGTTCATTATATATATTGAGTAACAATTGAGAGGAAGTCAATGATTCATAATTCATAGAAGTATAAACTCCTTTTTTGTATGGTAATTTCTTATTATTACAAATGCTTATGTGAAATTCCATTAGAAATAAAATTTTAAATCAACTAATGGTAGAAATTAGATTATATTTATGTGAATGTACTAAGGGATTTGCATTGACTTGATCCTACTCATAATCCAATAAATTTCATAATTAAATTTTATTCTTTCAATTCCAAGTTTCATATCACATAAAATGACATTAAAAAGTGATATCTAAAGCTATTGTTAGATAATAAAATATCACATCATTCAATTTGTATATGATAAACACATGTATCTCTATTTATAGAATTTAGTTTAAATTTTCATTAATTTTCACATAAAGAGAAAAATATTATTTGTACTCATCTTAATGATAATTTAATTCATCCTAAATAATCAATAAATTATTTAAAAAATAAAAGAAAGAAATTGAGCCCACCTAAGTTTTGTCACATTCATTATATATATTGAGTAGCACTTGAGAATAAGTCATTGATTCATAATTCGTAGAAATATCAACTCCTTTTTAGTAAGGTAATTTCTCATTGTTACAAAAGCTTATGTAAAATTCATCTAGAAATAAAATTTTAAATTAACTCATGTTAGAAATTAGATAATATTTATGTGAATATACTAATAGACTCGTATTTGTAGACACCTTATTTAGTATGATTTTTGACCACCCTTTACTGCCTTCATCTGAGTCTTCGTTTGTGGTGGTGCATTGCCGTGGTACTTCTGCTCGCAACTTGCCCTCCTTTCGCTATCTCACCGCAATGTGTCTTTTTCTTCTTCCATGTACGATGAGACCCAGACTAATTTTCTTGAGTTAAAAGGCTAACAGGAAGAGGATCAAGAAGAAACTGCTGTATCTACTAGAACTACACCACGTTCTCCTTTGAAACCTCTTATCTCTTTTGCACATTCCCTTTCTGTTATTACCTCAAGACAGTTGTATTCTGCTGACTCTCGTTCCTCTCAGCACTTCTTATTGGAATGCCCCATGAAGGATCAGGGACACTGGGTATCGTGGGGTTCCATGGAGCTGCATAATAACAATAACACTTGTACAAGCTTTGATATTTCCAGGGGTTCATCTGTGGTGCAAGATAAGTTGAGTAAGTCCTGGAGGTTTCGCAACAAAAGCATGGATTTTGATGATAATCTATTATGTGCAGAAAATCCAAGGCTGATCTACATTAATGATCTGAGGAGAACAAATGACAAGTACGAGATCAGTGGGAATGAGATTTGGACAAGCTCGAAAAGTCACAACTTTGGCTTTGGGACATTAAGGGACAATTTTTGAGAATCTAGCTCCAGATCTGTGACGTGGAGGTTGAAAGAGGGTTCATGATGAAATTTGGGAGTTTCCTGATCATCAATAGATGGCTAACGACGACGTCATAGTGGCTGACAGTGGTGGAAGGCGTGCGGGTGAACAGCGAGTTTTTTTGGAAAATATAAAGATTCGGCATCTATGCTCTTGATCAATTTTTCGATAAGCTTTTTAAAAATATTTTTGAGGAAAAATTAAAAGTATCAATTTTTTATGAAAATAAATTTTTTTTAAAAATATTTTTGAGGAAAAGTTGAAAGTATTAATTTTTCTTGAAAATAAGTTTTCTAAAAAATATTTTTGAGAAAAAGTTGAAAGTATCAATTTTTCTTGAAAATAAGTTTTCAAAAATGAATTTTTAAGGAAAAGTTAAAAATATCAATTTTTCCTGCATAAAAGCAATCATTTTTTATTCTTTTTATTTTTTTGAATTTTTTTTAATATTAAATAATCCGACGATGGAGCCTCTGCAAGTGAAATAGTAATTTTCTTGCATACACTTGAGGTGAGAGGATTTTCTCAATTCTTTGTTAAAAGTATTAGGGTCAATTAAGAATAATTTTCAATAATTAATTACTTGGTAAATTTTTAAGGCTTATTGGATAACACAAAATTAAGCTGATACCATCTTTCAATGAGCATTGTGAAGGTGCTATAACCTTCCTCACACGTAACTAAACTCTCGAATCTTGTTCTGATTAGTAGACCTGAACTTATTCTTTTAGGAATCCTTAAACTTAGGTGTCCCCTGAAATGACAGATTTTTTAGGTGACCAATCGCATCTAAATAAAAAAGATTAGTGGCGATTCCTTCAAGTCAATGTCTAGCGATAGATCCTCGGATATAAACGTTATGATAGTATTTACTTGATTTGGCTCGTATTCCAATAAATCATATAATTAAATTTTATCCATTTGATTGCAAATTTTATGCACATAAAATGATATTAAAAAAATGATCTTTAAAGTTTTTGTTAGATAATATAATATTATATGGTTCAATTTGTGTATAATAAACGTGTGTATCTCTTTTTAGAGAATCTAATTTAAATTCTTTTTATTTTTCACATAAAAATAGAAATATTATATATACTTATCTTAGTTATAATTTAATTCATCCAAAATAATCAATACATTATTTAAAAAATAAAATAGAGAGGAGGAGCCCACCTAGCTTTTGTAACGTTCATTATATATGTTGAGTAACACTTGAGTGGAATTCATAATTCATTACCGTATAGATTCCATTCTAGTAACGCTTCCCCCATTGTTCTATCTTCAATTTTCTGATGGAGACAACAGAGACCTGCAAGAACAATAATGTTTTATCAGCAAGGCGAGGAGACCAGGAAGAGTCATGGGAAGATGAATTCCAAGAATTGGTGCAAATCCTCCCCAAAGAGAAGGGCTGGTATGGAGGTTCTTATTATTTCTACCAAGGTTTTTGGTGTCCTTCCAAGGTGTTTAAAGCCATGCTTTCTTTCCAAAAACATTTCCAAGCACTTGACAATGATATTATTCTTGCAACTGCCCTAAAAGTGGCACTACTTGGTTGAAATCATTGATTTTTACCATAGTAAACCGCGATCATTTTGCCCTTGAAGACAACCCTTTGTTGAGTTCTAATCCTCACAAACTTGTTCCCTTTTTTGAGTTTGATGTTTACGTGCGAAACCCTTCTCCATATCTCGAAAACAACACTTGTAATCCAAGGATTTTCTCAACCCATATTCCATATGCTTCTTTGCCAACCTCCATTGTTAAAGATTCCAACTGCAAAATTGTGTATGCATGTCGAAATCCATTGGACATGTTCATATCTTATTGGCATTTTACTGACAAAATTCGACCTGAAAATGTGAAGCCAATATCACTTGATGAAGCTTTCGAGATGTTCTGTCAAGGAATCCATAGCTTCGGGCCTTTCTGTGATCATGTTTTGGGGTATTGGGAGGCAAAACAAAGCAATCCCATCAAAATCTTGTTTGTAAAATATGAAGATCTCAAGGAAAAGATCGTTTCTCACACAAAGGAGTTGGCGGAGTTCTTGGGGTTTCCATTCTCTGAAGAGGAAGAGAAACAAGGAATAGTTGAAGAAATTGTCAAATTGTGCAGCTTTGAGAACTTGAAAGAATTAGAGGTGAACAAGAGTGGCAAACACCCTTTTGGGACACCAAACAAGGCCTACTTTCGGAAGGGAGTGGTGGGAGATTGGAGCAATTATCTCACACCTTTAATGGTGGAACGTTTCCATAAACTTATTCAAGAAAAGTTGGATAAGTCTGGTTTAACATTCAATTTGTATTGTGAACCCAACAATGATACTTTTGCTCAATAGATAATTATGTCTCATTTGGATGTAATTCGGTTATAAAATGTTAAACTTTTAATTTTAATTGCCATGTTTTAAATTTTAACAATGTAAAAAATAAAAAATAATTGTGTCATTTGCTCGTTTCGCCTTTTCTTATTTTGCTTTTAATTAATAAATTTCTTATTTTCCTTATATGTGCAATTTAAATTAATTGTTTAAACCTTTTCTTACAACTTATTATTTGTGTCTTTATTTCATTCGTATATCTAAAATTTTATTAATAAAATACATGAAAATTATATGTACAATAAATATTATTAAAAAGTACTCAAAAATTATTTCTCTACACAAGTAGCCTCCAAAGGAAAAACTAAAGCCTGGTTTAGTACGACCTTAGTTGAAGAGGGTCTGTGCTATTGGCTGGATCCAGGTTGAGGCAATAAGGGCAAGTCCACTAAAATATAAAAAAATTAGTAAAATTATGAGAAATAAATTTAAAATTTTTATTTTTTTATCCCATTAATTGTAAAAAAAATATTGTAAGTATAAGTTTCATTGGTGGAAACACCATTGATATTAAGGTGTCCATGAACATTCCAAAAATTAAAAAACATAGTTTGATTGATTGGATGTGAACAAGAATGCACACACATTTCAGGGATTCGACACAACACCTTGTTCAGGAAAGCAAAACCGGGAGATTGGATCAATTATCTCACACCTGCAATGGTAGAACGTTTGAAAAAGCTTATTCAACACAAGTTGGATAAGTCAGGTTTAACATTTAAACTATCATGCAAATCTCCAGAGCATGATTGTGCATAATGGGTATCTTTTAGTTTTATTAGTTTATGTTTCGTTCACGTTGGGTATTGGATATCTGTCTGTACGAACCACTTTATGTTGCTACTTATTTGCCTTTTGCTGCAGGCGGTAGTTTGTGCTAGCTGGAATTGTTTTTGGTTGCCAGCAAAATAATCGTCTTGTAGACAGTGCGTATAATGTTGTCAGAGTCTTAAATTTTAAATTCAGATAACTTCGAATAAAAAAATTGTATTTAATCTCTATCGTGCTAATTTGTCATTACAACTTTTTATATAATACATGATAAGTAATATTATATTCTCATTATAATAATTAAATATAATTTGACAGTTTTAAATATAAAAAAAATTTACTCCTTTTAAAATCGTTTGGGTCTTTTTTTTCTTTTAAAAAGTTTAAGAAAAAAAACTTTAATTTTGATGTATTTAATATTAAAATTTTAATTTTTTATAAAATTTAAAATTTCATAATTTTTAATATAAAAATTAAAAAATTATGAAAATATCTTTAAAATATATAAAAAGTTTTAGGTTTTAAAAATATATATTTGAGACATTAAAAAAGAAAAATAAAAAAATAGACGAAAAAAGTTTGAGTGTTTAATTAGTGATTATATTTCATATTCACAACATTTATTGTTTCATAATTCTAAATTTATTTTTTCCTTCCTTCTTTTCAAATGGGCCCAAACGAGAATGCGTCTTTCGCTCTCCACTTGTGTGGACTTTTCTATAGTTCGCGATTCCTCCTCCCCACGATATTTCTTTTCCAATGATCTAAAAAAATCATTTTTATATTTCTTTAAATATAATATTCGTACCATTTCATCATATTGACAGCTGTAAACCGAGATTTATTGTGGTAAAGAAAATCTTCTTGGTCAATGGGAATCAACTTTCTGGAAAAATAAAAAATGACGAAATTTTATTGTAATTATTTATATATTATAAAGAGGTTTAAAGTTTGTTTATACATAAATAAAATGTTATAAAATAAAAATATAATAAATAAAAATAATAGTTAAATTAATATTTAATATTCTTTAAATTAATATTAAATTAATATAAAATATTATTAAAATAATATCATTAATTTAGAATACTATTAGAATATTACTACAATATTATTGACACCATTATAAACTCAGGATAGTAATGTAGATGTCAACTTAAATTTAAAAATTTAGATAAAAAATTTATTAGGTGGATGTGATTAGTGAAGATATTTACTTTTTGATCACTGGTAATAGAAATCAGTCGAAGAATTTGAGTAAATAGATGATAATGAATGAAGTGATAATCAATTTTAATATGTTTAGTACGTTCATAAAAACATAATTGTGAGCTATTTGAATGGCACTTTAGTTATCACAAAATTATCTTTAAAACTTTTGTCATATAATAGAATATCGTATAGTTCAATTTGTGTATCATAAACGTGTGAATCTCTATTTAAATAATTTAATTTAAATTCTCATTATTCTACGTAAAGACAGAAATATTATATGCACTCATCTTAATGATAATTAAATTAAAAAAAAATCAATAAATTATTTAAAATATAAAAGAAAGAAAAAAAGCTCACCTAACTTTTGTGATGTTCATATTATATATATTGAGTAGCACTTGAAAAAAAGTCATCAATTTGTAATTCATTGCAATATAAATTCCTTTTTGGTAAGGCTGCCCCCATTGTTCTATCTTCAATTTTCTAATGGATACAATAGAAATCTACAAGAACAATAATGCTTTATTAGCAAGGCAAAAATATCAAGAAGAGTCATGGGATGATGAATTCCAAGAATTGGATTTTTTTTTTTTTGAAGTTTTTGAGCTTTGGGGAGAAAAAAAAAGGTTTTTCCGTTTTGCAGGCACTACGGTTACAGAGAGTGGCAGGTAGGAAAGGAAAGGGAAGTGAAATTGTTTTGGCTATTAAATGAATCTAGGTTCAACCACCATTCACTAAATAAATCACAAAATCCGACCCATTCGATGGGTTTTGTGTTGATCAATCTAGATTTTTTTTTCAAAAAAAAATAATACAATTACCTTGAGTTTTTATTCAAATAATTGAGCTCAAAATCTCAGATCAATAAAATAACTAATCGAGTTTGAGTGTTCACCGAATCAAGCTTGAGAAACTTGAGAGCATATTTTACTAATTTAGAACAATAAACTAGACTTAACATTGTTAAGTAAATGTTAAAGGAAAACAAACAGCAAATGGTTAACATAGTGTCAAATTTTAAATTTTAGGAGACAATTATAGGTCTTAATAACTAATTTTCACATTTTTATAAAATGTATGTACCCTTTGTCTTTTAATTACTTTTCTTTAATATATAGTATACTTTTTTACATAAAGATTTGATCTTGTAGGAATACTATTAATATATTTATGATTATTTATTCCAATACTAATAGGACTTCCCAAATTTATTTTATTCATATTTGCTTCAAGAATTTTCAATGGAACAATTACTTGAGTTGAGTTATTAACAAATTTTCACACTCCAAGTTTTAAGGTTTTAAGTGAATATCCAAAAATTATACAAGAGATAGTTTAATACCATGTTTGGATTGAGGGGAGGGGAAGAGAAAAATAAAATAAAGAAAAGTAATGAAAACAGAAAAATATTTTCTTTGTTTGGATAATTTTTAATTTAAAAAAAAAGAGATGAAGATCTAATAACTTTTGATTTCTTTTGTAATCCTCACTTTTTTAATACTTCGATTCGAGGAAAAAGCTAAAAAAAATTGAAAATATTTTATTTTTATAAAAAAGTTATTATATTCATATTTTTATTATGACATTAGATTTGATTATATAATTGATATTTTTTACAAAAAAAATTTTTTTATAAGTTTTTTATATAACATCATAGTTTATAAATATTTTATGTTTTTTTAAATATTAACAATAAAACGAGCCAAATTATTGTCAGAATAAATTAAGAGGCTAAATTAAATACAAAATTAAGAGTAAATCAATAATTAACTAAAACATCTTATTGTATTAAATATTTTTAACTTTTAATTTTTAATTTTAATTTTAATTTAATTATTTTAATAAATAATTTCATGAATTATTTATTAATTAATTATTTAATTATGCTTTTACTTGTGTAAATGTTTAATTAATTGAGTTAGAGCCTTTTGGCCTAATACAGAGCGTGATTGTGCATGATGGGTGTCTTTTAGTTTTATTAGTTTATGTTTCGTTTACGTTGGGTATTGGATATCTGTCTCTGTAAGAGCTACTTTATTTATGTGCTAGCTGGAATTGTCTTAGGTTGCCAGCAAAATAAAGAGTCACCATTGACTCTCTTTGCGAGGAAAAAAAAAGAAAAAAACTCTTTTTTTTCCACCTATTTACGTTTTTGTTGTCTCTTTTGCAGTTTGCATTAGAATTGTCTTATATACGTTACCAGCAAAATAAATTGCTTTGTGTAGCAAATTTTGCAGTTGTTTTATATATAATTTTATTAATTTGTCTAGAAAAGTATTTGTGGGTCTAATAGGATCGAATTAGATTTCTGATGTTCAATTCATCAATTTATTTATTTTTAATTTGTTATTAAAATATATAAATTATTTTAAAATTATAATATGTTTTAAAATTAAAATATAATAAAAACTTGTTATTTAATAATAACATCTCTACAAAAATGTTTTAATTATATCTTTGAGGCTTGAAGAAGGTAGGAGTTACAAGGCAGAGCAGGCAATTTTATCCCATTTGGACAACTTTTACAGTAATAATGTTGACATTACACCTACTCGATAATGGGTCTTATACGTTATATACGATTTGGGAAGCTATTAACCTAGAAAAAATAAAATTCTTACATATACATTTGGTGCTTCTGGGACACGCCACATGTCTTTGGTTCCATAGGCTACAACATTGAAATATGACAACTAAAAAAGACATAGATGAGGGAACAAAAATCAAATTGAAATAGAATAATACTAGGAAACCAACTTCTATAAATTTCTTAAAGAACTAGTTTAGAGTGTCCATTTCTAATTTTCTATCCCGTATTCTCACAAAATTAATACTGCAGGTTTCGTTATGGATGCAACAGAAATCGCCAAAGACATTAATATTGTCCCCACACCCCAAGATGAAGATCATGAGGTGAATTGGGAGGATGAATTCCAAGAATTGATGCAAACCCTTCCTAAAGAAAAAAGCTGGTACGGACGTGATCTTTATTTCTATCAAGGATTTTGGTGCCCATTTTCTGTATTTAAAGCTGTGATTTCTTTCCAGAAACATTTCCAAGCTCTTGATAGTGATATTTTTGTCACAAGTTTGCCGAAATGCGGCACTACTTGGCTCAAGGCTTTGACTTTCTCAATTGTGAATCGCAACCAATTTGCAATGGAGCAAAGCCCCTTGCTCAGTTTAGGCCCTCACCAACTTGTTCGTTCCTTTGAGTATGATCTTTACTTGAACAACCCTTGTCCTGATCTTGAAAATAGTTGTGTTTATCAACCAAGACTTCTCTCCACCCACATTCCCTATGCTTCTTTGCCTCCTTCCATTAAAGATTCCAACTCCAAAATTGTCTACATGTGTAGAAATCCAATGGATACATTCGTCTCGCTTTGGTTTTTCACTGACCAGTTTCGACCCGAAAACGTAAAGCCATCATCACTAGATGAAGCTTTTGACATGTTATGCCAACAAATCCATGCGTTTGGACCATTTTTTGATCATGTATTAGGGTATTGGAAGGCAAGCCAAGAAAAACCCAACAAAATACTATTTTTACAATACGAAGATCTTCACGAAAACATCATATCTCATCTAAAAAAGTTGGCCATGTTCTTGGGGTTTCCTTTCTCAGAGGAGGAAGAGAAACATGGAGTAATTGAAGAAATAGCAAAAATTTGTAGCTTTGGGAACTTGAAAGAATTGGATGTGCACAAGAATGGCACACACATTTCAGGGATTCGACCCAACACCTTGTTCAGGAAAGGAAAACCGGAAGATTGGATCAATTATCTCACACCTGCAGTGGTAGAACGTTTGAAAAAGCTTATTCAACATAAGTTGGATAAGTCAGGTTTAACATTTAAACTATCATGCAAATCTCCAGAGCAAGATTATGCATGATGGGTGTCGTTTAGTTTTATTAGTTTATGTTTCGTTCATGTTGGGTATCGGATACCTGTCTGTAAGACTCACTTTATATTGTCTTTTAGTTTTATTAGTTTATGTTTCGTTCATGTTGGGTATTGATATCTGTCTGTAAGAACCACTTTATATTGCTACTTATTTACCTTTTGCTGCCGGCGGTAGTTTGTGCTAGCTGGAATTGTTTTAGGTTGCCAGTAAAATAATTGTCTTGCCAGCAGTACGTGTAATGTTGTCAGAGTCTTAAAATTTTAATTTCAGATAACTTCGAATAAAAAATTGTTGTTTAATCTCTGTTGTGCTAATTTTTCATTATAACTTTTTATATAATATATGATAAGTAATATTATATTCTAAATTATAATAATTAAATATAATTTGATAATTTTAAATATGAAAAAATTTATTCCTTTTAAAATTGTTTGGGTCTTTTTTGACTTTATAAAGTTTAAGAAAAAGGACTTTAATTTTGATGTATTTAATATTAAAATTTTAATTTTTTACAAAATTGAAATTTCATAATTTTTAATATCAAAAATTAAAAAATTATGAAAATAGCTTTAAAATATATAAAAGGTTTTATGTTTTAAAAATATATATTTGAGACATTAACAAATAAAAATAAAAAATAGACGAAAAGAGTTTGATTGTTTAATTAGTGATTATATTTCATATTCACAACATTTATTGTTTCATAATTCCAAATTTCTTTTTTCCTTCTTTTTAAATGGGCTTATACGGGAATGCGTCTTTTGCTCTCCACTTGTGTGGACTTTTTCTATAGTTGGGGATTCCTCCTCCCCACGATATTTCTTTTTCAATGATCTAAGTTGTAATCTTAATCATGATCTTTTATTAAGCATATAATTTTTATTAAAATCAATATCTAATATTCTTTAAATAAATATCAAATTAATCTAAAATATTACTAAAATATTACTAGAATAATATTATCAATATAAAATATTATCAGAATATTACTATAATATCATTGACACCCTTCGTAAACTCAAGATGGTAATATAGAGGCTACCTGATTTTGAAAACTTGGACAAGAAATTGATCAAGTGGATATGATTTGGTGAAAATATCTGTTATCTAATCAACATTAATAATAGGAAAAGTCGAAGAGTTTAAGCAAGCAGATGACGACGAATGAAATAATAGTCAATTTCAATATGTTTAATATGCTAAAGCAGATGACGACGAATGAAATGATAGTCAATTTCAATATGTTTAATATGCTCATGAAAAACATAATTGTGACCTATCTGAATGGTATTTTGATTATCACAAAATATAAGAGTACTAGAGTGATAAGAAACATCCATAAGCTAAAATAGCTATTGTAACCATAAAAGTTCTGATATGGCATATGCAAGAGCTCGGTACTTAGGTTCAGTGCTAAAGCAAGATACCATAGTTTGTTTTTTACTTCACTAAGAAATAGAAAAAGAACTAAAAAAAAAAAATAGTAGCTTATGGTAGAATGATGATCAGTAAGATCTCCTACCCAATCAACATCTTAATAATAATGCAAGTCCAAAAAGTAATTAGAAAAAAAATACAAACTATAGAATATAGTACCCTTGACATATCATAGGATCTAAAAGATCGTAACAAAACAAATAGATCGAGGAGCAAATAAAAATTGACTAACCAAATTAATAGCATAAGCAATGTCTAAACGAGTAACTATCAAGTATACAAGCTTACCTATCAGAGTTTGATACAAAGAAGGGTTTGGAAGTGTTGAACCATCAGAAGGAGAAAGCTTCAAATTCTATGCAAGTGATGATGATGCAATCTTGCTATCAATTAAATCTGCTTGAGCAATAAGATCAAAAGCATACTTTGTTTGAAACAAATGTAAGTGAATAGAATCATAAGTGACTTCAAGGCCTAAAAAATAACTTAAAAGACCAAGATCTTTCATTTCAAACTTAAAATGAAGAAAAGTCTTTAGGTATTGAATACTATTTACGTCACTACCCGTAATGATCATGTCATCCACATAAAATAAAAAAAGAGTAGTACCATTTTTAGTAGTTCAAGTAAAAAGAATAGAATCATGATTACTAGATGTAAAATCAAGTTGTGCAATAGTAGTACTAAACTTTGAGAACCTAACTCTAAGAGCTTGCTTAAGACCATATAGAGCACATCGAAAATGACAAACCATGTTGAAAGTTACAGATGAACTAGAAAATGGCTTCATATAGATTTACTCAGCGAGATCGCCATTTAAGAAGGCATTTGTAACATCTATTTAAAAGGTTGGTCACTTCTAGTTGCAGCAATAGCTAATAATGAATAAACATATGTGAGATGTGCAACTAGGGCAAAAGTTTCTTTATAGTTAATGGCATATTCTTGTGTAAATCCTCGAGCAACAAGACAAGCTTTATAATGTTTCACTAACCCATTAGATCTAGTCTTGATCTTATAGACCCACTTACAATCAATCAATAACTTATCAAAAGGTTATTCAACAATATCCCAAGTATGAGTTTTTTCAAGAGCTTAAAGCTCTTTTGTCATTGTTTGCTGCCACATAAGATTAAAGATAGCTTCAAGAAAATTGTGAGGTTTATGTAACTTGGCTAAAGCATAATAATAGTGAAAATCATAAAGTTGATCATTGGGTTCATTTACCAGAGTAGAACGATGAAATGAAGGCATTATGTCTAGTGAAGGGATAATTGTATCAATAGAAGCCTCAATCAGATCAAACATAGTAGGAGTAGAAGAAAATAGATCATTATTTGGGTCAAAAGTACCTATAATAGTCTCTTCATTTGAAGAAAAATCAAAAAATAAATTTGTAAAAATACATGGATAAGGATATGGTGAATGTAACGAGGACACACTAATGAACCTTTTATGTTTCTAAAAACTACATGAACAAAAACATGGTGAATGTAATGTAGAGGTTTAGACACTAAATCATAACATCTATACCTCTTATGTTTTATACCATAACCTAAAAAATAACACAATCTAGCTCTAGGTTCAAGTTTAGTCTTTTCATGAGTAGGAAGTATAACAAAGCAAACACATCCAAAGACTTTGAGAAAATGATAGTCATGTACCTTATTATATAGATACTCTTAGAAAGATCGTGTGTCTAATACTGGTGAGGGAACATGATTAATAGTGTAAATACTAGTGAGAATAGCTTCACCTTAAAAATGTTCAGGAAATGAAGAGAAAATAAGAAGGGCATTAATTGTGTTAAGAATATGATGATGTTTTCTTTCAACTCAATCATTTTATTGTGAAGTATATGGGCAAGACTTATGAGAAAAAGTCTCATCATCCTTTATCAAGTTACGAAACTCAATTTTTGAATATTTAGCAACATTATTAGACCTAAAAATTTTTATTTTTCTAGAAAATTGAGTTTGTATCATGTTATTGAATTCACAAAAAATGGATAAAAGTTCAGTTTTTTGTTTAAATAAATATATCCAAGTAGAACAAAAGAAATCATTAACAAATATAACAAAGTAACGTGAACCTCCTAAGGTTGGTGTGGGAGCTGGACCCTAATATCAAAATAGACTAAATCAAAAGGAGTAGATGAGATAGAATCACTTTTATTAAAAGGTAAAACACTTTGCTTTCCAAGTTGACAAGACAAATAATAAAAAATATCATGAAAAATATTACCTAAGACATAAGTGGAAGCAAGTGACTTTATTTGAGAAATAGATGCATGTCCTAAACTAGAATGCCATAAATCTAAAGAAACTGATGAGTTGGTTGTTTAAGATGTAGTAACAGTAAGCAAATGTTATGGAATTTTCAAAGTTTCAAGCTTAAACAGTGTTCCAATCTTACATATTATCCTAACTTTCTGAACTGTTTAAAAATCTTACACAATATAGCTATATCATTATGAAATATGCAAATCAAGACTAAAGTCACAAAGTTAGCCAATAGAAAATAAATTTAAGGCAATATTAAGAACAAGGTAAATGTCAAGATATTTATAGTTTTGAGGTTTCAATATTACCAATGTGGCTAGCTTTTAAGATAGATTCATTTGTTATATTTAATGATTGAATCATTAGATACATGTATCTTGCTTTTAAATAAAAAATGGTCAGTAGTCATATAATTTTCATAAAACAGTGTCAAATAATCAAACATTAACTGATGTGGTAACATACATGACAGGAACATGAGATCGAGATAATACTTAATTGAACAAAGTTTTAAGATCAATGATGGAGATTGTAATAGTCTCAACAGAAAATAAAAAATGTTTGGTTCAGTGGTTCTTGTCGTAATAGTCTTATTAGTGTGAGGATCATGAATTAGACTACCTTTATAATGATATTTAGCTCTACATTTCTGAATGATATGATTAGTCCTCCCACATCATGAACAAGACTTGTGAAAAGTAAAGCTAGTACTTTTTTAAAAAGTAGTAGCAATAATAGTATCAACACTATGAGTTTGACTCATATCCAATCGAGTTTCCTCATATATCAATTCCATATGAGCATTATCCATAGTTGGTAAAGGATGTCGACATAAAAGTGAAGACTTAGTATTCTCAAATTCATTTCGAAGTGTCATTAGAAATTGAATAAGATGAATTTGATTTCGATAAGTAATAAAATTACTAGCATCACTTTCATCTTTGAATTTTAGCTCAAAACTTTCAAGTATGTCCCATAAATTAGACTATATTTATAATGATACTTAGCTTTACATTTTTGAATGATATGATTAGTCTTTCCACATCATGAACAAGACTTGTGAAAAGTAAAGCTAGTACTTTTCTGAAGAGCAGTAGCAATAATAGTATCAATACTATGAGTTTGACTCATACCTAATCGAGTTTTCTCATATATCAATTCTATATGAGCATTATCTATAGTTGATAAGAGATGTCGAGGTAAAAGTAAAGACTTAGTATTCTCAAATTCATGTCGAAATGACATTAAAAATTGAATAAGAGAAATTTGATTTCAATAAGTAATAAAATTACTAGCATCACTTTCATCTTTGAATTTGAGCTCAAAAATTTCAAGCATGTCTCATAAATGTTGCATTTTAGAATAGAAATCATTAATTGACTAATATGATTCTTAACAAAGACAAGATAAAATGGTCAAAATATGATATTGATAAGTAAGGATAATAGAACTATACCGTATGGTAAAAAAATCTCAAACATTTTTAGTAAGTTTAAATCGTCCAAAATGTACATTGATAAAAGAAACAGTTGTGTTAGTTAACCATGTCAGAATTTAATGATTCTTACTTTCTCATTCTTCTAGCCAATCTACAAATTTATCACCAAATTCTTCTTTTTTTCTTTCTAGTGCTTTGCATTCTCCAATAACAACAAGCCATAATTTCATTCTTTTTAGATAACTACGCATAGCCATAGCTCACATATTGTAGTTATTTACATCAATGATAATTGAAATTGGTTATACATTTTCTTATTGAATACCTGTTATTAAAATTTTGAAAAAAAATAATATAAAAATTTAGGAAGTTAAGAGTATTGATATAAAAGATAAACCTTGAAGATGGATGTCATAATGTATAAATCTATGGACCTACTGCTAGATAAGGATTAAAGGAGTTGTAACCAAATTTTTTTGTTAAAGTGTGATTAGCCACCTAACAGAATATGTCTCATTTAAAGAAGAGTCTTAAGATTGACTCAGGTATCTTTAAATAGTAGATTCTAATATATGAAACTAAATTTTAGGTTCAAGAGTATGGTTATATGTGAGGAAGGTTATAGCACCCTCGCAGTGTCCATCCAAAGGATGATATCAGTTTGATTTTAGATTATTCAAGCCTTAAACATGTTTATGACTTAGCAAAATATTAAATATTGAAAATTGATCCTAAAATTATTCTAATAATTTGGTAGCAATTTAAGATAATTTTTTTTACTTTAGGAGTATTCATGGAGACTAGTGTTCCACTTTGAAGAGGAGTCGTCATCGGGTTGGTTAATGAATTTTTATTCAAGAAAATAATTAGTAAAATCTTTCAATAGCTTGGTAAAATTTACTTTGATGTAGATCTCCCAATAGTTTGGTGAAATTTTTTGTAAATTTATTTTTAGAAAATGTATTAAATCTTTCAATAGTTTGAAAAAACTTAATTTAAGATGCAAATTTTTCAATAGTTTGGTAAGAACAAAACAAAATATTTTATTAGCAATAATTTTTTTTATAAAAATTAATTTATAAGATTCTCTAATAGTTTGATAGAATTCATAAAAAATTTAAATTCATGAAAAATCCTCTGATAGTTTGAAATGATTTATGAACTTATTTTAAAAATAGTTTTTGGTTAATTTTTCAAAAAATAAGATAATAAAAATGAAGTTTATAGAGGTATTAAAAAAAGTAATAAATTGCTCAATTTAAAATAAAATAATAATAATAATAAGTAAAAAATAAAAATAAAATAAAAATATGTAAAAAACCTAAAAATAAAAAAATGTAAACAGAAAATAAAAAATAAAAAGAAAAAGAAAAACATGTGATCAAGTAGGGTATAGAAATGGGTTACGTATGGATCCACTTGGATTGGGACTACTGAAAGAAACGATGTCGTTCGATGCTAATATAAAAGTCAAAGTTTTTAATTTTTCTTCAAAATCCTTTAGCCCTCTCTCTTTAGGATGGATTTTTCTGTCGCCTCTCTCTAGAATTTCTAGATTTAGTCATTAGAAACTGGGCAATTAGTCGATTTCTAAAAAATGTCACCAAAACTTGGCCGAAAATTTTAAATTTCACTGAAAAATTCAACCAAAAATTTTAAATTTTTGCCAAAAAAACTCATATAAAACCCAAAATTATGAATGAAAACCTAGAAATCTAAATGTTCAAACTGAAAAACCCATAAAATTTACAACTATTCTTAAAAACTTCTCATATTTCCAAAACCAATCCAAAACCTAGGGATTAAAACATCTAAAAAATATAACCAACTAAAAACCCCAGAATCAAAATTAATTGCAAAACCTAATATCTCCTAGCTAAGCCAAAAAACCCTATAAAATTTTAATCGTCCCCCTTTTTGTGTGTTATGAGAATATGATTTATAAAACATTAGACAATGATTTTAGGGATTTGCCTTAAGATTGGATTTGTCACCAATAGATCCGATCTTAATTTGCTTTGATTTAGGAATTTTAATTTTAATTGATTGAGGCCAATTTTATTTCCAATTCCACACACATGATTTCTGGAAAAGTTTTCTGATTTTGTTTCCTTTTTTTTTTTGAATAAGTAAAATTAAACCAATAATTGTCATAACGGTTTTGAGACCACCAGACGTAATGGGTTTTAAAATAGAGAAAAATAAAAGGGAGTCACCACCAATTTTTGTTAGGGTGTGATTAGCCACCAAAAAATTTATCTTTTTAATAACTATAAAAATGGGTTTAAAGTTTATCAAAAAGATAAATTTTGATCTACGAAAAATCAGGCTGGATCCGGGAGTCGGTTACGTGTGTGGAAGGATTAGCACCTCCACAACACCCATAAATTGGTACCATTTAATTATGTGCTATTCTCGGTGTTAGATAAAAATAGTTTTGACTTGAAATTTAATACTAATTCTCTTCGTTTTAAAAAATATTTTTGCTAAAATTTTTATTTAGAAATATTGAGAAAATCCTTAAGTTATAGAATTATCTTAAAATTCTCCAACAACTAGGTAAAATTTCAAATAACTCTTTTCACTTAAGATTTAATACAACAATCCTTAAAATGAAATAACACTCTTTATAGAAAATTATTAGTGACTCTTCAATATCTCGGCAGAGTACCAAGAATTATTTCTTTCGGAATATTTTTTTTATTTTATAATATTAAAATTTTTTTAAAAATGTATTATTCATTTTTATTATAAATATATTTTATTACCAAGTAGCAAATAAAAATTAAAGACAGGATAATACAAATAATCTCTAATAATAACATGCTAACGTATGTATGCCAATGAATGTTATGTAGGATAAGATGCAATTTTAAAGTTCGATTCTTAAGTATAATGAAACCACCCCGACTCTCAAACATCTAGGCAGAGCTTAGGTGCGACTGTTTATATTTAAGATCTCAATTTACTGTTATACTTTTATTTATTAATCTTATTATTAATGCGAATTAAGAAATCATGTGAAAAGACTTAACGAAGTAAAATTTCCTAAATACCCCCATCATCTAGGTAGCATTCGGGAACAAATTGCTTTAAATGAAATTTTCACATATGTCCTTAGGATTTTTAGGATGTTTTAAGTAAGGGCTTGAGTAGAGGTTTTGAAGATTAAGGTTTTAAGATTTTAAAAATTCGGATTTTAAGGGTTTAGATTTAAGTTTTGAGGGTTTTAGGGTTTGGTTTTAAAGTATGAAAAGTTTAGGGTTTCGATTTTAGAGTTTGAAGATTTTAGGGTTTCGATTTTAAAATTTGAGGTTTGGGGTTTTGATTTAAGGGTTTGGATTTAAGAGTTTAAAGGTGTGAAATTTCAGAATTTATGGGGTTTTGGATTTTAGGGGTTTGAATTTAAGGGATTTTGAATTTTAGAGGTTTCGGATTTTAGGGTTTTGGATTTTAAGATTTTGGATTTTAGGGGTTTTAGAAACCTAAGGTTTTGAAAATTAAGAATTAGTGTTTAAGATTTTGTTTTTAAGAAAATACGAATATCTCTAAAAATCTCCAATATCTAGGTGAATTTTCAAAGCAAGTTCGATTTTAATGATTTTTGAAAATTAAAAAAAAATTCTTATATATTTCTTTTTATGAAAATTTAATAATAATAATTTTTCAACATCTAGGCGAAATTATTTCTTTAAGAAAATATTTTTTTTATTCCCTCCAATATCTAGGCAGGGAAAATAATAATAATTATTCTATTATTATTTTTTAAAGCATTTTTAATATATATATTTTTAATTATTATCTTACTTATTCTCATTTTTATTATTATTAAAACAGTTAAAAAACTTATCCTAACAAATTTAAAACTTATCATGCATAAATATAAAAACAAACTTAAAATAACAAAAATAATAATATATAAAAAAATTAGAAAATTAAAAAAAAATTTTTTTTACTTGAACCGAATCGGTCAACGGTTCGGTCAATGACAGTTCGGTTCGACAATTCGGTCCGACGGTTTGGGTGCAGTTCGGCTCGGTCTGGGCGCGATCTGGTTGGTTCAACGGTTTGGTACCGGTTTGGTTCGGGTTCAACGGTTCGATTTCGATTCAGTCAGATTGATCAGAGGCTGATGGAGAAGCGGGTTGCGAATCGGGTGCGCAAAACCC
Organism: Durio zibethinus; assembly: GCF_002303985.1. The sequence goes on from NW_019168481.1 coordinate 3,249,615, forward strand.
CTGGTCGAGTCGCGGGTTGACAAGCGAATCTTGGGTGCTTAAAACGACGTCGTTTTGATCTTTATTGAAACCACGTCGTTTTGGTTTTCACTGTTTATATAAAAGGTTCAAATTTTTTTTTTCAATCAATTTTCCTTTCCTCTAAAAAAAAAAAGCATGTTTTTCTCTTTCTTTTTTTTTCAGCCGACCTAGGGTCGGGGGCCATTCGTAGCGACGGTCGCAGCAGTTCTTGTCGGTAACGAGCTCCGGCCGTCATCGTCGGTACCGAAAAATTCTAAAAAATACCCACAAACTCTTTTCAACCTCCTGAACACAGATCCGACCTCCTTTTCACCAAAAAGAGTCCCCACTTCCCTAGATCTGCTTTCAAAGTTTCGGTGAAACTATTTTTTTTTTTGTATTCTAACTTTTTTTTAAAAAAAAATTTGACATTTTTTTTCTTTTTTGTGCAGGAAGCTCTCGGCGCTGAATTCTTTCTTACGGGGAGGACTGTGTTTTTTTTTTTTGCAACGCCCCCTCTTTTGTCTCCCTTTACGGTTCGACCAGGAGCTCTATTTATAGAGCTCTAGCAATGCATGACATAGGGCTTGGCATAAGGTGCAAGCACGAGCCCCATGCTCTTTTTATTGTTTTTTTGTTTGGTCTGACAACGAGGGTAGTAAATAGGGTATGGGTACTATGGTAAACAGGCAGTGGTGCCGGAGAAGGCACTATTGTTATCCCTTTTTTTTTATTTTTTTTGTTCTATTCTGTTTTTCTATTTTTTTTAATAATTAATTGTTTTTAATTTTAATTAAATCGATTTTATTATTATTATTATTAAAATCATTATTGTTATGTTTTTTTTAATAATTAATTGATTTTTAATTTTAATTAAACCGACTTTATTATTATTATTATTAAAATCATTATTGTTATATATATATATATATAATATACCGGACAAAACTAGTGTCTACAATAATAATAATAATAATAATAATAATAATAATAATAATAATAATAATAATAATAATAATAACAAATGGTAAGAAGTTCACAAATGAACTCCTTCGAGGCTTGACGATTTCGAAGAGACCTAAATTGAAAAATTGATTGCACCTCTGACAAAAATGGGTGTTTACAATGGGAAGAGAAACCTAAAAAAATAAAAAAAAATAAAAAACGAAAGCAAAAAATGATGTTAGAAATGAGAATAAACCAAAGATGAGAATAAGCAAATATTGGTTATTCTAAGATGATTTACCTTCGAAATTAACCATGAAATTACTCTGATACTATGAAAAAGATGAAAATGATGAAATTTTATTGTAATAACTTGTGTATTACAATGAGGCTTAAAGCCTACTTATACAAAGGTAAATTGTTACAAAATAAAAGATACAATAAATAGAAATAATGACTAAATCTATTCTTATAATCGACTAAATTAATATATAATATTCTTTGAATTATTATCAAATTAATTTAAAATATTACTGGAATATTACTAAAATAATATCAAAATATTATTATAATATCATTGACACTTCTGATAAATTTCCTAGAGAACTAGTTTTGAGTGTTTTTCTTTTTTCTGTATCCCTACCCGATCAGCGGCTAGTTTGTTTATGGATACAACACAGATCTCCAAAGACAATATTGTTTCAACACCCCAAGATGAGGAGGAGACATGGGATGAAGAATTACAAGAATTGGTTCAAACCCTCCCTAAAGAAAGAAACTGGATTAATGCAGATCGTCTTTACTTCTACCAAGGTTTTTCGTGTCCATCTGGTGCATTGAAAGCAGTGATTTCTTTCCAGAAACATTTCCAAGCACATGATACTGATATTATTGTCATAAGTTTTCCGAAATGTGGCACTACTTGGCTGAAGGCCTTGACTTTCTCAGTTGTGAACTGCAATCAATTCGCCAGGAAGAAAATCCCTTGTTCAGGTCAGGCCCTCACCAACTTATTCGATTGTTTGAGTATGATTTTTACATGGAGAACCCTTCTCCGGATCTGGAAAATAGCTCTCTTTTTCCACCAAGACTCTTTTCCACCCACGTGCCTTATCCTTCTTTGCCACCTTCCATGAAAGATTCCAACTCTAAGATCGTCTACATATGTAGGAATCCTATGGATATGTTCATATCTCTCTGGTTTTTCACTGATAAGCTTCGAGTTGAAAATTCAAAGCCTTTATCATTAGATGAAGCTTTCGAGTTGTTCTGCCGTGGAACATATGGTTGTGGACCATTTTTTGATCATGTATTAGGGTATTGGAAGGCAAACCAAGAGAATCCCAACAAAATATTGTTTTTACTGTATGAAAATCTGAAAGCAGACATCATTTCCCAGCTAAAAAAGTTGGCCATGTTCTTGGGGTTTCCTTTCTCAGAGGAGGAAGAGAAACATGGAGTGGTTGAAGAAATTGCAAAAACTTGTAGCTTTGCGAATTTGAAAGAATTGGCTGTGAACAAGAATAGCGTACATACTTTCAGGTTTCCACACAACAGCTTCTTCAGGAAGGCAGAAGTGGGAGATTGGAGCAATTGTCTCGCACCTGCAATGGTAGAACGTTTGGAGAAGCTTATTCGAGAGAATTTCGACAAGTAAGGTTTAACATTTAAATTATCTTCCCAATCTCCAAAGGATGCTTGTGCATGATGGGCGTCTTTCAGGTTAGTTAATGTTGATCTTTTTTAGTAAGCGGCAAGAAATTTCTGGGTTTTACTTTGTATATCTTTTTCGAATTGATCTATGTTCGATGCTTGATATCTGCAAGCCATTTACTCTCTTTGTGAGTAAAAAACAAAAAAAACTCTTTTATTTTCACGTATTTACCTTTTTGTTGTCTCTGTTGTAGTTTGTATTAGAATTGTCTTATATATGTTACCAGCAAAATAAATTGCTTTGTGTAGCAAATTTTGCAGTTGTTTTATATATAGTTTTATTAGTTTGTATAAAGAGGTGTTTGTGAGTCTAATCATATTGGATTAGATTCGATTAATACCTGATATTCAATTCATCAATTCATTTATTTATATAAATTTTTGTAATTTTAATTTGTTATTAAAATATATAAAATTATTTTAAAATATGATAAAAACTAGTTATTTAATAATAAAATCATATCTGGCCAAAAAATAAAATGATATTTTTTCCATGAAAAATTATAATTAAAATTTTAATTTATATAAAAATATTTTTAATTTATGCATACAAATACAATTTTTTATTGGCTTGTCAAAAATAAATTATAATATGTGTATTTAATATTATTGATAAAAAAAGTCAAATTCATTTCATTTACATTCACTTGAACAATTAGAGCTCTTTTTTTCCCTAATAAATTTTTTTTAAAGATAAAAATTCTTAATCATTCATTAAAGGAATCATTTGAGTTTTCAGACACAAAACCATGGAGAAATGAAGGAAATTCCTCTACCCAATACATGTCTTCATCAATCCCTAGCCCATGTCTAGCTAATTGATGTTCTGCAACGTTGCCTGTTCAGTTCGTGTGCATGAATGAAAGAGTGTGAAATCTTCTTCTCTTATCTCTTGCTTCATCTATAAGATCGCCAATAGGTGATAGGTCTGGTTGCCATGATTGTAGCTTCTTCACAATTAACCTAATTTAACAATTAATATCCTTAGTCTCCCTCAATCTCTTTTAATTTATTAAATATTCTCAACCTAAGCAAACAAACACTCATGTACACAATATCCATGTAGACTCTCTCAGTCTAATATAATTCACTCACAAAAATTTAAACATATATACCCATAAGACGTAAATTTTTAGTAATACTATAAGTTATCTATATAATAAAATCTTACAACTTTCTTATATATATATATATTTTTTTCATACCTAACCTTTTAAAGACTTCATATATTTATAAGCATATAAACTTGCTTATCAAGAATCCATTTTCTTTTAGAATTCTTTTCTTACAAGTCTTCTTATTCATCAAGTAATATCTAATTAATCTCAAACAATTCTGATATGAAATTTAAGTCACTAGTTCCAACAATTTTCAAATAGCCATTACTAAAGTTTTCTCATGAACACCTTAAAATTTGAAAAATAAGAAAATTTACAAAAATATTTTCACTAAAGACCTTGAAAATTTTCTATTGGTACTTGTTTCATCAATAAATTTGGTAAATTCATCGATAAATTTTTATAGATATTATAAATGGACACAATTGAAAAATTCTTGAATCTGTTATTAATTTTTTGAAATATTAAAAAAATATGGATCTATTAAAAAAAGATAACTAAATAAATTAATGGTTTACGATGTAAATATAAAATTATATTATTAGTAGGTAATTTAATAAATTTTCCTTTACTGAGTATCAATTCTAAATCCGTCCTTTAGCTTGTACCTCCGTGTCTTTTAACACAAAAACTTACTCAGTGATTCGAGACAAAATAAAAATTTTTAAGTGAATTTTGTAAATTATTTTATAAGTAATTTAATAAAAAATTTAAATTAAATAAAAAATAATATTCAGATTAATAATATATTAAAAGTATTAAAAATATCGTTTATAATTCAACTTTGATAAATACCTATTTAATAGCAAAAATTTTATCAAAATTTTGTACATTTGATCTATGTAAGAAAATCTTTCAATCTAACACTTTTAATTTTCGATTTTAATTTTTTTTTAATTTTTTAAAAATAATTTCATGAATTATTTATTAATTGATTATTTTAATTGAGCTTTTGACGGCTTGTATGTCCAATTAATTGAGTTGGAGCCTTTTGGCCTAACAAAGAGCGTGATTGTAAATGATGGGTGTCTTTTAGTTTTATTAGTTTATGTTTCGTTTACGTTGGGTATTGGATATCTGTCTCTGTAAGAGCTACTTTATTTATGTGCTAGCTGGGATTGTTTTAGGTTGCCAGCAAAATAAAGACTCACCATTGACTCTCTGTGAGTAAAAAAAGAAAAAAAACTCTTTTATTTCCACCTAATGACGTTTTTGTTGTCTCTTTTGTAGTTTGTATTAGAATTGCCTTATATATGTTACCAGCAAAATAAATTGCTTTGTGTAGCAAATTTTGCTGTTGTTTTATATATAATTTTATTAATTTGTCTAGAGAAGTGTTTGTGAGTCTAATGGGATCGAATTAGATTCCTGATGCTCAATTCATCAGTTCATTCATTTATTTAAATTTATTTAATTTTAATTTGTTATTAAAATATATAAATTATTTTAAAATTATAATATGTTTTAAAATTAAAATATAATAAAAACTAGTTATTTAATAATAAAATCTCTGCAAAAATGTTTTAATTATATCTTTGAGGCTTGAAGAACGTAGGAGTTACAAGGCAGAGCAGGCAATTTTATCCCATTTGGACAACTTTTACAGTAATTATGTTGACATTACACCCACTCGATGATGGGTCTTATATGTTATATATGATTTGGGAAGCTATTAACCTAGAAAAAAATAAAATTCTTACATATACATTTGGTGCTTCTGGGACACCCTACATGTCTTTGTTCCATAGGCTACAACATTGAAATATGACAACTAAAAAAGACAAAGATGAGGGAAAAAAATCAAATTGAAATAGAATAATACTAGGAAACCAACTTCTATAAATTTCTTAAAGAACTAGTTTAGAGTGTCCATTTCTAATTTTCTATTCCTTATACTCACAAAATTAATACTGCAGGTTTCATTATGGATGCAACAGAAATCGCCGAAGACATTAATATTGTCCCCACACCCCAAGATGAAGATCATGAGATGAATTGGGAGGATGAATTCCAAGAATTGATGCAAACCCTTCCTAAAGAAAAAAGCTGGTACAGACGTGATCCTTATTTCTATCAAGGATTTTGGTGCCCATCTCCTGTATTTAAAGCTGTGATTTCTTTCCAGAAACATTTCCAAGCTCTTGATAGTGATATATTTGTCACAAGTTTGCCGAAATGCGGCACTACTTGGCTCAAGGCTTTGACTTTCTCAATCGTGAATCGCAACCAATTTGCAATGGAGCAAAGCCCCTTGCTTAGTTTAGGCCCTCACCAACTTGTTCGTTCCTTTGAGTATGATCTTTACTTGAACAACGCTTGTCTGATCTTGAAAATAGTTGTGTTTATCAACCAAGACTTCTCCACCCACATTCCCTATGCTACTTTGCCTCCTTCCATTAAAGATTCCAACTCCAAAATTGTCTACATATGTAGAAATCCAATGGATACATTCATCTCGCTTTGGTTTTTCACTGACCAGTTTCGACCCGAAAACGTAAAGCCATCATCACAGATGAAGCTTTTGACATGTTATGCCAACAAATCCATGCGTTTGGACCATTTTTTGATCATGTATTAGGGTATTGGAAGGCAAGCCAAGAAAACCCAACAAAATACTATTTTTACAATACGAAGATCTTCACGAAAACTTTATTTCTCATCTAAAAAAGTTGGCCATGTTCTTGGGGTTTCCTTTCTCAGAGGAGGAAAAGAAACATGGAGTAATTGAAGAAATAGCAAAAATTTGCAGCTTTGGGAACTTGAAAGAATTGGATGTGCACAAGAATGGCATACACATTTCAGGGATTCGACCCAACACCTTGTTCAGGAAAGCAAAACCGGGATATTGGATCAATTATCTCACACCTGCAGTGTAGAACGTTTGAAAAAGCTTATTCAACATAAGTTGGATAAGTCAGGTTTAACATTTAAACTATCATGCAAATCTCCAGAGCATGATTATGCATGATGGGTGTCTTTTAGTTTTATTAGTTTATGTTTCGTTCATGTTGGGTATGGGATATCTGTGTGTAAGAACCACTTTATATTGCTACTTTTTGACCTTTTGCTGCCGGCGGTAGTTTGTGCTAGCTGGAATTGTTTTAGGTTGCCAGCAAAATAATTGTCTTGTCGACGGTGCGTGTAATGTTGGCAGAGTCTTAAAATTTTAATTTCAGATAACTTCGAATAAAAAAATTATTTTTTAATCTCTATTGTGCTAATTTGTCATTATAACTTTTTATATATATGATAAGTAATATTAGAGTCTAAATTATAATAATTAAATATAATTTGATAATTTTAAATATAAAAAAATTTACTCCTTTTTAAATTGTTTGGGTCTTTTTGATTTTATAAAGTTTAAGAAAAAAGACTCGAATTTTGATGTACTTAATATTAAAATTTTAATTTTTTATAAAGTTAAAATTTTATAATTTTTAATATCAAAAATTAAAAAATTGTGAAAATAGCTTTAAAATATATAAAAAGTTTTAGGTTTTAAAAATATATACTTGAGACATTAAAAAAGAAAATTAAAAAAATAGACGAAAAGAGTATGATTGTTTAATTAGTGATTATATTTCATATTCACAACATTTGTTGTTTCACAATTCTAAATTTCTTTTTTCCTTCCATCTTTTCAAATGGGCCCACAAGAGAATGCGTCTTTTGCTCTCCACTTGTGTGGACTTTTTCTATAGTTGGGGATTCGTCCTCCCCACGATATTTCTTAACCAATGATCTAAGTGGTAAGCTTAATCATGATCTTTTATTAAACATATAATTTTTATTAAAATTTTAAAGTATCATTTTTATATTTCTTTTAATATAATATTCATACCATTTCATCGGCAGCTGTAAGCCGATAATTATTTTGGTAAGGAAAATCCTTTTAGTCAAAAAGAAGATCCGTAAAAATGAAAAGAATGCGAATCAACTTTATAAAAAAGAATAAAATGATGAAATTTTATTTTAATAATTTGTGTAGTAAAATGAGGTTTAAAGTTTATTTATATAGAAGTAAAATATTATAAAATAAAAAATATAATAATTAAATTAATTCTTATAATCAACTAAATTAATATTTAATATTCTTTAAATCAATATAAAATATTATTTAAATATTACAATAATAATATTATCAATCTAAAATATTATCTGAATATTACTATAATATCATTAACATTTCCTATAAATTCAATACGATAATATAAAAGTTAACTTGAGTTTGAAAATTTAGATAATAAATTGATCAGATGAATGTAATTTAATAAAAATATTTATTTCTTGATTTACATTAGTAACAAGAATGAGTCGAAGAATTTGGGCAACAGATGGTGATGACTTATGTATTATAATGAAGTTTAAACTTATTTAGATAAAAGTAAAATATTATAAAATAAAAATATCATAAATAAAAATAATTATTAAATCAATTCTTATAATCAATTAAATCAATATCTAATATTTTTTAAATTAATATTAAATCAATCTAAAATATTATTAAAATATTACTAAAATAATATCATAAATCTAAAATATTATTTAAATATTATTAGAATATCATTTACACTTTCGATAAATTTCCTAGAGAACTGGTTTTGACTGTTTTTCTTCTTTCTGTATCCCTAGCCGATCAGCGGCTAGTTTGTTTATGGATACAACAGAGATCTCCAAAGACAATATTGTTTCAACACCCAAAGATGAGGAGGAGACATGGGATGAAGAATTACAAGAATTGGTTCAAACCCTCCCTAAAGAAAGAAACTGGATTAATGCAGATCATCTTTACTTCTACCAAGGTTTTTGGTGTCCATCTGGTGCATTGAAAGCAGTGATTTCTTTCCAGAAACATTTCCAAGCACATGATACTGATATTATTGTCATAAGTTTTCCGAAATGTGGCACTACTTGGCTGAAGGCTTTGACTTTCTCAGTTGTGAACCGCAATCAATTCGCAAGGGAAGAAAATCCCTTGTTCAGGTCAGGCCCTCACCAACTTATTCGATTCTTTGAGTATGATCTTTACTTGGAGAACCCTTCTCCGGATCTGGAAAATAGCTCTCTTTATCCACCAAGACTTTTCTCCACCCACGTGCCTTATCCTTCTTTGCCACCTTCCATGAAAGATTCCAACTCTAAGATCGTCTACATATGTAGGAATCCGATGGATATGTTCATCTCTCTCTGGTTTTTCACTGATAAGCTTCGAGTTGAAAATTCAGAGCCTTTATCACTAGATGAAGCTTTCGAGTTGTTCTGCCATGGAACATTTGGTTGTGGACCATTTTTTGATCATGTATTAGGGTATTGGAAAGCAAGCCAAGAGAATCCCAACAAAATATTGTTTTTACAGTATGAAAATCTGAAAGAAGACATCATTTCCCAGCTTAAAAAGTTGGCCATGTTCTTGGGGTTTCCTTTCTCAGAGGAGGAAGAGAAACATGGAGTGGTTGAAGAAATTGCAGAAACTTGTAGCTTTGCGAACTTGAAAGAATTGGCTGTGAACAAGAATGGCGTACACACTTTCGGGTTTCCACACAACACCTTGTTCAGGAAAGCAGAAGTGGGAGATTGGAGCAATTATTTCACACCTGCAATGGTAGAACGTTTGGAGAAGCTTATTCAGGAGAATTTCGACAAGTCAGGTTTAACATTTAAATTATCTTCCCAATCTCCAAAGGATGCTTGTGCATGATGGGCGTCTTTCAGCTTAGTTAATGTTGATCTTTTTTATTAAGCAACAAGAAATTTCTGGGTTTTACTTTGTAAATCTTTTTCGAATTGATTTAAGTTGGATTCTTTGCGAACTTGAAAGAATTGGCAGTGAACAAGAATGGCGTACACACTTTCCGGGTCCACACAACACCTTGTTCAGGAAAGAAGAAGTGGGAGATTGGAGCAATTATCTCACACCTGCAATGGTAGAACGTTTTGAGAAGCTTATTCAAGAGAATTTCGGCAAGTCAGGTTTAACATTTAAACTATCTTCCCAATCTCCAAAGGATGTTTGTGCATGATGGGCGTCTTTCAGCTTAGTTAATGTTGATCTTTCTTGTTAAGCAGCAAGAAATTTCTGGGTTTTACTAAGTATATCTTTTCAATTGATCTATGTCCGATACTTGGTACATGCAAGTAAAGAGTCACCGTTGACTCTCTTTGTGAGTTAAAAAAAAAAAACTCTTTTATTCCACCCATTTACGTTTTTGTTGTCTCTGTTGAAGTTTGTATTAGAATTGTCTTATATATGTTACCAGCAAAATAAATTGCTTTGTGTAGCAAATTTTACAGTTGTCTTATATATAGTTTTATTAGTTTACATAAAGAGGTGTTTGTGAATCTAATTAGATCAAATTAGATTCGATTAATACCTGATGCTTAATTCATTAATTCATTTATTTATCTAAATTTATTTAATTTTAATTGTTATTAAAATATTTAAAATTATTTTAAAATTCTAATATGTTTTAAAATTAAAAAAAATAAAAACTAGTTATTTAATAATAAAATCATATCTGGCCAAAAAATAAAATCATATATTTTTTCATGAAAAATTATAATTAAATTTTAATTTATAAAAAAATATTTTTAATTTTCGCACACAAATACAATTTTTTATTGGCTTCTAAAAAATAAATTATCATATGTGTATTAAATATTATCGATAAGAAAATCAAATCTATTTCATTCACACTCACATGAACAATTAGAGCTATATTTTGTTTCTCTAATAAAGTTTCTAAACATTCAAAAATTTGGAAAAAAATTGTAAGAAATCGTTATTCCACGTCAAAATAAGTTTTTTTTTTTTTTAATTACGTTGCTTAGTTATATTATTAAAAATTTTAATTATTTAAATCTAAAAATTTTTATTAACTGAAAAGGTTTTTTCTTTTTTTAATTAAACTTTCAAGGCTTTCTTTTCTTTTTTTTTTTGTTCTGAGTTTAGTTTTGAGATGATTAATTTTGTATTTTTCATATGTATGAACGTTTAATTTTGATGGGGCCCTGGACGTACAGAAAGGACTGGGAGGAATAGGAGTTGTGTCCCGTGGATCAGAAGGTGGCGTCCGTGGAGCTATGTGCAAACAGTTTCCAGGCATCCGTGGCCCTGGGATAATCGAAGCACTGGCTATGGTGGAAGCAGTAAAGCTGGCAGCAGAAATGGGGTGTAATCAGATTGAAGTGGAGGGTGACGCAAGGGAGATTATTAGCATAGTAAAGAGGAAGGGTAACCGGAACCTGTCCTACCTTGATACCCTTATGGAGGAGGGAGAATGTAGACTAAAGAGGTTCACGTCATGGGACAGCATGCATGTCAACAGAGACGGAAACAGGGCTGCTCTTCTTTTATCAAAAAAAACTTTTCATACCCAAAATTTTGCAGACACCTATTTTGATTGTGGATTTAACTTTTTTCCCTTGACAATAATCTAAATGCCAAGGAACCCAACAACTCTAGGACATTGACACATGACAACATCCAACATTGAATGATGTTCACATGCGTGAATTCTCAGCAAAAATGTTTTAATTATATCTTTGAGGCTTGAAGAAGGTAGGAATTACAAGGCAGAGCAGGCAATTATATCACATTTGGACCACTTTTACAGTACATTGGATGAAGCAACTATGTTGACATTTCACCCACTCGATGATGGGTCTTATATGTTATATATGATTTGGGAAGCTATTGACATAGAAAAAAAATATTCTTTCATATACATTTGATGCTTCTGGGATACCCTACATGTCTTTATTACATAGGCTGCAATATTGAAATATGACAAATTAAAAAAACAAAGATGAGGGAACAAAAATCAAATTGAAATAGAATAATACTAGAAAACTAACTTCTATAAATTTCTTAAAGAACTAGTTTGGACTGTCCATTTCTAATTTTTTATCCCTTATTATCTCAAAATTAATACTGCAGGTTTCATTATGGATGCAACAGAAATCGCCAAAGATATTAATATTGTTTCCACACCCCAAGATGAAGATCATGAGGTGAATTGGGAGGATGAATTCCAAGAATTGATGCAAACCCTTCCTAAAGAAAAAAAGCTGGTACGGACGTGATCTTTATTTCTGTCAAGGATTTTGGTGCCCATCTCCTGTATTTAAAGCTGTGATTTCTTTCCACAGACATTTCCAAGCACTTGATACTGATATTTTTGTCACAAGTTTGCCAAAATTCGGCACTACTTGGCTCAAGGCTTTGACCTTCTCAATTGTGAATCACAACCAATTTGCAATGGAGCAAAGCCCCTTGCTCAGCTTAGGCCCTCACCAACTTGTTCGTTCCTTTGAGTATGATCTTTACTTGAACAACCCTTGTCCTGGTCTTGAAAATAGTTGTGTTTATCAACCAAGACTTCTCTCCACCACATTCCCTATGCTTCTTTGCCACCTTCCATTAAAGATTCCAACTCTAAAATTGTCTACATATGTAGAAATCCGATGGATACATTCGTCTCGCTTTGGTTTTTCACTGACCAGTTTCGACCCGAAAACGTAGAGCCATCATCACTAGATGAAGCTTTTGACATGTTATGCCAACAAATGCATGCGTTTGGACCATTTTTTGATCATGTATTAGGGTATTGGAAGGCAAGCCAAGAAAAACCTCACAAAATATTATTTTTACAATACGAAGATCTTCACGACAACATCATTTCTCATCTAAAAAAGTTGGCCATGTTCTTGGGGTTTCCTTTCTCAGAGGAGGAAGAGAAACATGGAGTAATTGAAGAAATAGCAAAAATTTGTAGCTTTCGGAACTTGAAAGAATTGGATGTGAACAAGAATGGCACACACCTTTCAGGGATTCGACACAAGACCTTGTACAGGAAAGCAAAACCGGGAGATTGGATCAATTATGTCACACCTGCAGTGGTAGAACGTTTGAAAAAGCTTATTCAACATAAGTTGGATAAGTCAGGTTTAACATTTAAACTATCATGCAAATCTCCAGAGCATGATTATGCATGATGGATGTCTTTTAGTTTTATTAGTTTATGTTTCGTTCGTGTTGGGTATCGGATACCTGTCTGTAAGAACCACTTTATATTGTCTTTTAGTTTTATTAGTTTATGTTTCGTTCATGTTGGGTATTGGATATCTGACTGTAAGAACCACTTTATATTGCTACTTATTTAGCCGACGGTACATGTAATGTTGTCAGAGTCTTAAAATTTTAATTTCAGATAACTTCGAATAAAAAATTTGTTTTTTAATCTCTGTTGTGCTAATTTGTCATTATAACTTTTTATATAATATATGATGAGTAATATTATATTCTAAATAATAATAATTAAATATAATTTGATAATTTTAAATATGAAAAAATTTACTCCTTTTTAAATTGTTTGGGTCTTTTTTGACTTTATAAAGTTTAAGAAAAAAGAGTTTAATTTTGATGTATTTAATATTAAAATTTTAATTTTTTACAAAATTGAAATTTCATAATTTTTAACATTAGAAATTAAAAAATTATGAAAATAGCTTTAAAATATATAAAAAGTTTTAGGTTTTAAAAATATATATTTGAGACATTAAAAAAGAAAGAAAAAGACGAAAAGAGTATGATTGTTTAATTAGTGATTATATTTCACATTCACAACATTTATTGTTTCATAATTCTAAATTTATTTTTTCCTTTTTTCTTTTCAAATGGGCCCATAAGAGAATGCGTCTTTTGCTCTCCAGTTGTGTCGACTTTTTTCTATAGTTGGGGATTCGTCCTCCCCACGATATTTCTTTTCCAATGATCTAAGTTGTAAGCTTAATCATGATCTTTTATTAAACATATAATTTTTATTAAAATTAATATATAATATTCTTTAAATCAATATCAAATCAATTAAAATATTATTAAAATATTACTAAAATAGTTTTTATCCTAATATAAAAATCTGTAAATCTATAATTAGACTTAACAAATAGAGTTATTATCAATCTTTTTTAACTGGTGTGATTGATCACTTAAGGAATTTATCTTTTTAAGGACTCCTAAGCTTGATTAAAGATCCTTAAAAGAATATATTCAAGTCTATAAACTAGAACAGGGTTTGAGAATTTGATTACATGTAGGAAAGATTATAGCACTTCTATATACCCATTCAAAGGATGGTACCATTTTATTTTAAATTTATCTTAAGATTTTGATTATGATGGTTTTAAAATTTAATGCTCAGATATTGAAAATAATTTTTAAGATTTTCCATCAAACTAGTAGAACTCTTAAAAATATTTTCTCACCTTAAAAGTATTCAAGAATCTCATTTGATTTCTTGAAGAAGCTCCGTTGTCAGAAAATGTATAATTATTTTTTATTTTTTTGGTTTTTGTCGAAAAGATATCTAATTATTTCACAATTTGGGCAAAATTAGAAATATTTTCTATTTCAAAATTTCAAAATTTTTCATCATTTGGGTCTATTTAAATTTTTTTATTTTTTTTGAAAAGAAAATAACATGACAATTATTTTTCTTAAAATTTCATTTAAATGTTTTCACCATTTGAGACAAATTTAAAGAAATTTCTCACCTAGAGATTTCTTAGAAAATTTATCATTTGAAATTTTTAAAAATCTCATCCTTAGATAATTGTCAAACATTTGCAACCAAATTTGAAACAGAATACAATTATTTTTTTTGAAATTTTATCTAAATTATTTTAATATTTGAGATAAATTTAGAGAAATTTCTCACTTGAAAATTTTTTAAAAATTTACCATTTGAAATTTTTAAGAATCTCATCTTTGGGTAATTAGTTCTTTTCCAAAAATCTTTATTTTTTATTTTTTTTGGTTTTCTCTCTTTTTTTTTTGTTTGAAAATAAATATTAATTATTATTATTGAAACTTTATCTAAATTATTCCACAGTTTGAGACAAATTTAGATAGAGTTTCTCACTTAAGAATTTTATAAAAATTTACCATTTGAAATTTCTATAAATTCTATCACTTGATAATTAATACTTGTTCTCAAAAAATATTTTATGTTTTTCTCTTTTTTATTTTTTTCCAAAATTAATGATGAAAAAATACTATGAAAAAAAACAAACATATAAATAAAAAATACTAAAAAATAGCAACAGCTCGGCTGGAACGGCTCGATGCAGCTCGACTTCAGACACAAACAGCAACTTGAATATGTGGCTCAAGGAAGCAACTCGACTAAAGGAATTCGTTGAAACGTGGGTCAGCGAAATGGGTTGCGGTCGAGTTGGGTCACCCAAATGAAAAACATGCGGATCCTGGGACTATTTAAGACAAAAATGACATCGTTTTGGGATCAATATAAAAGCCTGAATTTAGTCTTTTTTTTCACCAAATTTCCTCTTCCCTTTTTTCTCTCTCTCTCTCTAAACCCCCAAGAACACTGGTTGAATCCTCAATCGGATTCTGGGATTGTCGTCGAAATCTGGATAGGTTCATTAGAATCTGATCAAAAGTTCACCGATTCATGAAAAATGGATGCCGAAAACTGAGAACTTCGTTGAAAATTAGGGATGTCACTAGAAGGTCGTTGAAAAATTCAAATTTCGTCAAAAAATTTTATCGAAATCTGAAAATTTTTCAAAAAATTTCCAAAAAGAAATATCTTTTTTTTTTTAAAACCCAAAAAAATCTTTTAAACCCATTTTGACTACTTTATCTTTTCTGTGCAATCTATATTTCTTTCTATTTTTTGTGTGTCCCTCAATCTTTTGTGTGAGCATGTATTTATAAGGTTTCAAATCTGATAACCCTAAACTAGAAAAGATTTTAGTCCTTTCTAAGTTTTAACTCTAAATTTTATTTCAACTTAAACTCCTTATATAATTTCTTACATACTCAACACCTATTTTTTTATTTTTTCTATTTCTTATTTTTTATTATTATTTTTATCTTTATTAATAGAATTAATCTAAATAAACCCCCAGATAGATTAGGGTGTCTACAGCTACCTTTCTTTGCACATTTACTGTGAAATAGGAATTGTGTAAAGATGTAGACAACCTAATCAACTTGACACATTTTTTTCTCAAACTCTTCAAATAACATAAAACCTCTTCTAGCAGAGGCTCCACGACTTTGATAAAGTAAACAAAGCTTCTATAAACAGAGCCAAACAAAGCCTCAACGATTTTGAAAAATAAATAAAGCTCTTCTAAGCAGAGGCTCAATGACTTTGAAAAAATAAATAAAACTCCTCTAAGCAGAGGCACAACAACTTTGAAGAAATAAATAAAGCTTCTCTAAGCAGACGCTCAATGACTTCAAAAAATAAACAAGGCTCCTCTAAGCAGAGGCTTAATGACATTGAAAAATAAACAAGGCTCATTTAAGCAAAAGCTCAATAACTTTAAAGAATAAATAAGGTTCCTCTAAGTAGAGGCTCAACAATTTTAAAAAAAATAAATAAAGCTCCTCCAAGCAAAAGCTCAACAACTTTGAAAGATAAATAAGGCTCTTCTAAGCAAAGGCTCAACGACTATGAAAAAGTAAATAATGCTTCTCTAAACAGAAGTTTAACAACTTTGAAAAAGTAAATAAAAGCTTATATAAATAGAGGCTCAATGACTTTGAAAAAATAAATAAAGGCTCATTTAAATAGAGGCTTAACAACTTTGAAAAATAAAAGGTTCCTCTAAGTAGAGGCTCAACGACTTTGAAAAATAAAATAAGGCTCATCAATAATCATGTCCAGAGAAGTCATAGATCGTATTTAAAGAAATTTTAGGAGATCATGCCTGGAGGTCTTACAAATCATTCTTAGTACTAGAAAATATCCTTTTTCAAAGATCAGAACCTTACCTTATAAGTTTCTTCTCAAACGAGAATTGAAAACTCTTTCATCAGAAAGTCTTCACATTTGTCTTTTTCATGTAGGATCTTAGAATATCCCTGCTTCTTAAATTCATGTACTAGACCTTCTCACATGAAGCGTATGCTATGCATTGGACATTTAAAAATGCAATGCATGCTATAAAAATGTTGATTAATTAATTTTTCTTTAATTGTGGTACTCAAGTTTCTCAAGCTCTTTTCTTGGGCCTTGAACTTTTCAATCTTTAGGTATTAAGGACAAATCAATGTAATTCTCAATCATCCCTCTCATTTAACTCCCATCTTCTATTTTTAAAGAAACTTTTTTTCAAATTCAATGTCCTTATCAAGAACTGAACATTTCATACTTGCCTTTTTCACTCTTAACATTTCCAAGATAATGTAGAAATCTTTCACGCTATTATTCATTTATCCATTATTATTTCAATTTTAAAAAGTAAGAATACATTCGCATATTTCTTTCATTGTAAAGTAGTAAAGAGAAAAGAGTAAAAATAGCTGAGAAATAATTAACAAAAGAGAAACACAAAGAATGAAGTGGAATATCTCTTATTAGCAAAAATGATAGCATAACTTTAGCCAATGTGATAAGGAAAGAATTACAAGCACGGGTATAAGGAGACAATGCCCAAAATAAATAATCAAACAATCATGATAACATATCTTAAAGTCCTTTTTAAAAAACTCAACCACCCATGCACTTAACAACTTAGAGTTCATTAGAACATGCTAATCTCCATGCTGGTGAATTTACAAATTTGATGATGTATTCTTTTTATCTAAGCCATTTTTTCAAGTTATCAACTTAGATAAACCTCTTTTGACTCAAACTACCCTTTTGGGTTTTCAACTTAAGTTTTTTTTTTCATTTTTTTTCATTTTTTTTAAGTATAGTATTTCTTCACAGCATTAAAATTTATAGGATGATGCAGATCATCTTTATCTATCTCAGCTAATATCAATGTTCCACCTAAAAAGGCTCATTTTATGATATATGGTCTTTCTCAATTCGAAGTCTACTTTCCTCTATTATTGTGCTAGTTTAGGAAAATTCTTTTCAAAACTAACTTTTCTTCTTGAAAACAATGAGATCAAACCTTTTTATCATGAGTCCTAATCATTCTTCTTTGATATAGCTAACTATGGCACGGCGCTGTCAATCTCTTCTCTTCGATGAAAATTAACTGTTCATAATGCTCTCAAATCCATTTAATCTCTTCTAGTTTGACTTCTTCTAGAACCCTCAAGGATAGGATTTTCACTTCTACTAGCAATATAACTTCTATCTCATAAATAATAAAAAAAAAAGGTTACCCCAGTAGAGGTACGCATCGATATCTAATAAGTATGCAACATAAATGGTAACTTCTCATACTAGTTTTTATAAGTCTTGATCATTTTTTCAAGAATTTTTTTTATATTTTTATTTACCGCCTCAATTGCCCTATTCATTTTCGAATGGTATGGTATAGAATTATGATGCTTAATCTTATACTGAGCACATATTTTTTGCATCATCTTACTATTTAAATTTTTGGTATTATCTGAAATAATTCTCTTTGAAAGTTCATATGTCTAAATGATATCTCTCTTTATGAACTTGCAAACCACAGATCATGTCACACTTTCAAATTATGCTACTTTCACCTATTTTGTGAAATAGTCTATCATCACAAAAAATGAACCTATGCCCATTAAAAGTGTTTGAGGTAATAGGACCAATGACATCCATGTCTCACATCAAGAATGGTTAAGGTGGTGCCAAAACATGTAAAACAGATGGTGAAGCATGAATCTTGTTAGCATAGATCTGGCACTTGTAACATTTTTTAGCATAGTCAATGCAGTCGCTTTTCATTGTTAACTAATAGCACCTGCCCTCATAATCTGCCTAGTCATCATATGTTCATTTGTATGTACCCACATATTCTATCATGTACTTTTTTAATGATCTTCTTTCCTTCAACCTTATTTACACATCTCAACAATACTTGATCACGGTTCTTTTTGTACAAAACATCTTTATCTAGAAAGAAACTTATAACTAGTTTTTAGATAACTCTTTTATCATTCTCAGTTGCTTAGACGGGGTATTGTTTGTTTTTAATATACTATAAGATATCATAATACCAAGGCTTCCTATCATCTTTCTCTTCTATATTAGAGCAATGAGCTGGTACATCCTTGATATCTAGCTTGATGGGCTGAATATTGATATTATCACTAACTCAAACCATTACTACTAAAGTAGCCAAGGCATTAACAATTAGATTCTTTTCTTGAACTAAATGATCAAATTGAATATCTTTAAACTACTTGATTAACTCTAGGATATACTTATGATATGAAATAAGTTTTAAATCTCTTGTCTCTCATTCTCCTTTCAATTGATATATAACTAGAGTTGAGTCTCCAAACACTTTTAATGCTCTAACGTTTTTATCGATAGTAACTTGTAAACTTATGACACATGCCTCATATTCAGCGATGTTATTTATATAATTGAAATTCAACGTCGCTGTTATATGATAGTATTGTTCTTTTAGAGAAATCAAAATTACCCTAATTTCATGTCCCAAAGTATTAGTAGCTCCATCAAAATACATTTTTCAATACTTTTTTCATGTTTTTCCTTCTTCAAGTGGAAACAGTCATCAAATCTTCATCAAAAAATTTTAACCTCATTGGCTAATAATCCTTAATAGCATGATCTGCGAGAAACTCGACTATAGCACTTCTTTTGATTGTTTTATAGCTTACATATATGATATCATACTTTAAGAGTATTACTTGCCATCTAGTAATTTTTTCAAACAAAAAAGGCTTTTCGAAGATGTATTTAATTGGATCTAGTTTTGTTATAAGCCAGGTGATATGATAAAACATATATTGTTTGAGTATTTTAGTAGTCCAAGCTAATGCCAACACATTTTTTTCAAAGAAGAATACTTTGACTCATATTCTATGAATTTTTTACTCAAATAGTAAATGGCTCTCCTTTTTTTGCTAGACTCATCTTGCTACCGTAACACACATTCCATTAAATTCTCATACACTATCAGGTATAAAATTAAAGTTCTCCTTGAAACAAATGATACTAATACTGAAGGATTTGATAAGTATTGTTTAATTTTATCAAAAGCCATTTGGTATTCCTCATTCCATTTTTCAGGGTTATTCTTGTAAAAAAGCTTAAATATGGGATCACACTTGTAGGTAAGTTGAGATATGAATTGAGAAATATAGTTTAATCTCCCCAAAAAACCTGAAACTTTTTTTGGTGTACTTAAGGGTGACAAATTTTCAATGGCTCGTATTTTGTCATAATCGACTTCAATGTCTCTTTCACTAACCACAAAGCTTGGCAACTTTTTTTGATCTTGCCCTAAATGTACATTTTGCTGTATTCAACTTAAGCTGAAATTTTTTTAATATCTCAAATAGTTTTTTGAGATTGGTGACATGATCTTCGTCTTTCAAGATTTTGCTATCATATCATCCACATACATTTTAATCTTTTTGTGTATCATGTCATGAAAGAGCCTCACCATAGCTTTTTGATACATTGTCCCAGTATTCTTTAACCCAAAGGGCATGACTTATAGCAAAATATCTCCTACATGGTCACAAAAATGGTCTTTTCCATATCATCTTTAGCCATCTTTATTTGGTTATACCTTGAGAACCCATCCATAAAGGAAAACATAAAATGCCTAGTAGTATTGTCTACAGTGTGTCAATATGAGGCAAAAAAAAGTTATCCTTTAGGCTAGCTTTATTCAAATTACGATAATCTATGCATATTTGTACCTTTTCATCTTTTTTAAGGACTAGTACTATATTGGCTACCCATTCTGGATATATGACCACTTGTATGAAAGCAACACCAAACTACTTCTTCACCTCTTCCTTAATCTTTAGTAGCATTTCAAGTTTCATTCGCGTTAATTTTTGTTGTACTAGTTTACATTTTGGTTTCAAAGGTAGTCTATGCTCTACTATTTCTTTACTAAGCCCTAACATATCCTAGTAAGACCAAGCAAACACATTCATAAATTCTTGAAGTAGATTTTTTAACTTTTTCTTGTCTATCGATGAAAGTGACATTCCAAATTTAACCTCTTTCTTATTCTTTTTATCTCTAAAATTCACCAATTCAGTTATCTCTTGATGAGGCTCAATTGGTTTACTTTCTTGCTCAATTAATCTAATTAAGTTTGGAAAGGTAACATACTCTTTATAATCATCTTCGTTATCAAGTTCATCAGTGTTAATCAATTTTTTAAAATTAACCCCTTGATTATTATTGTGATTATCTTTCAGTTTATTTAAGAACCTGAAATTGAATAAAATGGAATATGTTAGCAAGATGTGTTTAGAAAATGAAAAAATAAAAAAATGAAGGCACTAGAAGAAATGAATGAAAATGCATCATTCCTAATTTTTATTAAAATAATAATAAATAAATGGCCTAAATAAGAAAGACCACCCCAATGCCTTGGGCATAAGCTATTGGGATGTTCAATTACATTGAATTGGTTTCAATGGTAAAAGGTTTTTCGATAATGCTCCCATTGTTCAACTCATAATTTGACGAATAAGGGTGAACCCACGTTTCTTGCTCATGCCTCTTTTCATCTTCAATTGCATAGATGGATAATTCAGCAAATGCCTCTTCCATGCTTTGTTCTAAATTTTTTTCTATAGTTGGGTACATGAACCCTCTAGGCCTAAAGGTATCATAGAGGTGTGGGATAATCATTAGTCTTGCTATCTTTCCTTCCCTCTTGTTTAATTGTCTAGGGGTCTATTTAGATTAATTCTATTAATAAAGATAAAAAATAATAAAAAATTAAAATAGGAAAAACGAAAAAATAGGTGTTAAGTTTGTATGAAATTGTATGAGAAGTTTAAGTTGGAATAAAATTTAGAGTTAAAACTTAGAAATGACTAAAATCCTTTCTGATTTAGGGTTCTTGGATTTGAAACCCTATAAATACATGCTTACATAGAGGCTTGAGGGACACATAGAAAACATAGAGAAATACATATTGCATAGAAAAGCAAAAAGTAGTCAAAAAAGGGTTTGGAAGATTTTTGGGTTTTGAAAAAAAAAAAAGAGATTTTACTGTAAAAAAAAAGAGTAAATCAATAACTAACTAATATATTTTACTGTATAAAACATACTTAATTTTATTTAAAAAGATTTATTTGTATAAATTAGATAATATAAAGATATATGTGTATATTATATGTTACTTGAGAGGAAGCCATTGATTCATAATTGATTGAATTATAAATTCCATTTTAGTAAGGTTTCTCCATTGTTAACGATGCTTACGTGGAATTCTATTAAAAATAAAACTTTAATTCCATTCATACTAGTAATTAAATAATATTTATGTGGATGTACTAATAGGTTTGCATCCACTACTGGATCTGAGCAATATTTCAATAGATCCCACAATTAAATTTCATCCTTTCGATTCTAAGTTTCATATTACATAAAATGATCTTAAAATGTGATTTCTAAAATCTTATATAAATATATAAAAGCCAAAATTTTTGGCAAAAATGGAAAAAATCCTATATGAATAGCTTAAATGTTGACATGTGGACAGTGTTAAAAATCGCCACATAATATCTAATAAATGCATTTTATTTTATTTTATATATTTATAATTTAAAAATAATTCAAAAAACTAAATTGATAATATTTATGTTTTTATTATTAATCTTAAATCACTATCAATTCAATTTATGTTAAAAGTATTAAAATTTTAAAATTTTATTAATTTGACAAATTAAATCAATCAATATATAATTAATAATTTAATAAATGCTACAATTACAATTATAAAATAATTGATTCTCTAATCAATTATTTGATACATTTATATTTGATTAAATATAGTATCTATTTGAGTAATTGATGTATTTCATGTGTAAATATAGAAAGCAAATATATCAAATTAATTCTTCATAATTAAATTAATGAAATAAAATATTTTATTAATTTATATTTGATTGATAGATTTATATTTCATTAAATATGATTTTATTTGATAAAATATCAATGCACGGTGATTTCATTTGATAAAATATTAAGTGGATTTCATTTGATTTCATTTGTAACATTTTATAATTTTAAAATCTAGATATTAATGCATGTTGATTTAATATTTATTTTATTTTATTGCCATTATTAAATACAATAAATTTAATTTGTTTTATTATTCTAAATTAAGAGATTTCTAAATGTTAATAACAAAATAAAATATTTCAATATCAATTAACTTGCCATTATTAGACCATTATTCACTCACAATTTTTATTATTTCAATATTAACTTGCATAATTTAAAATTATCTTATTAACTAACCTACAACACACCTTTTGTATAAATAGCTCTAGGTGAATCATAATGCATCTTTAATCATTTTTCACTAATTTTATATATTTAGATCAATATTCAACTTTACTTTAATTTTCTCTATAATTTTCACTTTGTATCATTTATTAGTCTATGCTACTTAAATGTTATTATCTGTTTATACTTATATTTTATATTTTTTTAACTATAATATTAGCTCTCTTTTTTTAATTTTTTTTGTTGATGATTGATTTAAAAATAATTGGATATATACAGGGAAAGTCTTTCACCAGTAGAGTCACTATCATAAAAGTTGATACCACTTTTAGTTGGTACAATATGTCATATGGGTGTAACAAGAAACTATTTGAAATTGATAAGAAATTTTAATGTTATTCCTGTAATGTTGATGCCCTTAATCCAACTCCAAGGTAATTAGTATTTATATTTTTTATATTTGATACATCAAAAAAATTATTATTCCATGATGATAATAAAAGTATTTTAAATTATTATATTATATTTATAATTATATAATTTTTCATTTTTATAGGTACAAGTTGAATATTGAGACATATAATAATTATGGGAGGTGATGTTCACACTATTTAATATAGAAGTTAAAGATTTAATTAATAGAGATATTAACGATTTTTATGAAATATCTGTTAAGGTATTGAATTAAAAATTATTTTAATATTTTTTAATATTCAAATTAATTGAATGATATATTGAACTTATGATTTAGGAAAATAGAGATTCTAAAATCGAAGAGATATTTAGAGATTTCAAAGGTAAAATTTGTGTGTTCGAGACGAGGGCAACTGAATATAATCTTGAGATAAATAATACCAAACTTACAATGAATAAGGTGTATGATTTTGATCCTAAACTTGAATGTAAAAAATTATTGGAAAAGGTATGTATAAGCTTATTATAATGATTATATTTGTTATAAAGTTATATAATCTAGATTATAACTCAACTGTTGTCACATTACAGTTGTTGTTTTATCTATTTTTTCACCTCTATTTGTGAAATCTATTAGCTTAGTAAGTAAAATAATACCTACTTCAAGATAGTAAGAAACACTAGAGAATCAATTATTGCACCTTCACTTCAGTAACAACTTATGGAAGAATATCCCATGAAAAAAGTTTGTACGTGAGATTGGTTTTAAAGATAAAAATTTTAATTTCTTGAAATCGAAAATATTATCATTTTTTGTTTAGAGATTATTTGAATTTAATAAATTATAGTTTGAGTTTTTTTTTTTAGAACTGATAATAATTGCAAAAGTATATTCAATATGTAATTAATTAATTTTATTATATTAAAATATATAAAAATTTAAATAAATATGATTATATAAGTTATGAGTTGTTCATAAATTTCATAACTTATATAAATTTTAAAAAACTCATTTTTATATAAGATTTATTGATATATTAATATAGTTTTGTGCATCACACATATTTAAAACTAGTTTTATCTAATAATCCAATATCACATGATTTAATGCATATATGATAAATGAGTTTATCTATACTCAAAAAAATCTAATATGAATTATCATTAGTTTCTATATAGAGACAGAAATATTATATTTACTTACCTTAATTATAATTTAACTCTTTCAAAACAATCAATAAATTATTGAAAAAGAAGAAAAAAAAAAGAATAGGCTGCTAGCTTTTGTGGCGTTCATTATATATATTGAATAGTACTTGAGAGGAAGTTATTGACTTATAATTCATTCAAGTATAAAGTCCTTTTTAGTAAGATTTCTCGTTGTTATAGATGGTTATGTAAAATTTTATTAGAAATAGAATTTTAATTCAATTCACGCTAAGAATTAGATAATATTTACGTAGATGTACTAATGGATTTGGATCCATTACTGGATCTGACTTATTTTCCAATAAATCTCATAATTAATTTTTTTTTATTTCAAGTTTCATAGTACATAAAATGATTTTAAAATTGAACTTTAGAACTTTTGTCTGATATTAGAATATCACATGATTTAGTTTATGTATGATAAACGAGTGTATCTATACTCAAACAATCTAGTACGAATTTTCATTAATTTCCACATAGAGACAAAAATATTATATGTACTTATCTTAATTATAATTTAAATTATCCAAAATAATCAATAAATATTAAAAAAAATGAGTAAAAAGAATAGGCCTTTAGCTTTTATGGCGCTCATTATATATACTCAAAATAATGATATTAAAAAGTGATTTTTAAAACTTTCGTTAGATAATAAAATATCATATGGTTTAATTCATGCACTTGTATCTCTATTTAAAGAATACAATATAATTTCTCATTAATTTTCACATAAAGACAATAATATTATATGTACTCATCTTAATGAAAATTTAATTCATTCAAAATAATCAATAAATTAGGCTTTAGGGTGTGAAAGAAAGAAAAATAAACCGTAGAAGAGGGCTCTCTCTTGGTGGAGCGTACCCCCCCAATATTTCTTTTGATACTCCATTAACAACGTATTAAAGATGGATCGTTATTAGAGAGTAGAGAAGCCGAAAGCAGAGACACCCATTGACGAGAATGAGATTCGGATTGCGAGTCAAGGCCGGATGCGTAGTTATATCACTTATGCCATGACTCTGCTCCAAGAAAGGGGCTCGAATGAAGTAGTCTTTAAGGCAATGGGAAGAGCCATCAACAAGACTGTGACTATTGTGGAGTTAATTAAGAGAAGAATTGCCGGTCTACATCAGATTTCATGGATTGGATCCACGGATATAACAGATATGTGGGAGCCTTTGGAGGAAGGACATCTTCCATTGGAGACCACAAGGCATGTGTCAATGATCACTATAACCCTTTCAAAAAAAGAACTGAATACGTCCTCTGTCGGGTACGTTCCTACACTTGGGTATGAGCCTCCACTACCACCTGATCAGGTGAAGGCATCCATAGAAGTTGATCAGGAAGGAGAGGGCTCACCTAATGGCCGTGGTAGGGGCCATGGTGGTAGAGGAAGGCCAAGGAGTAGAGGGAATGGTTTTGTCTCTGCTGAATATGAGGATGGAGGCTGGGACCGAAATCGTGGCTATGCTAGGGGTAGAGGTCGAGGAAGAGTGTTGCGCCTGAAGCAATAATCACAACAATACAGAAGCAATAGACAACAATCAATAATCAAATGCGCAGGAAAAATAAAGCACACCAAGATTTACGTGAAAAACCCTCCAGTGTAGAGGGAAAAACCACGGACCACCAGAAAAATTTTCACTATCAAATAATAGTTATACAAAGTTCTTCTCTAGCTAAAACTAGAGCTAATCAACAATTAGAGAAACAATTGGAGAAGTCTCACCAAATAAGTGACTCAACAAATACACCCTGGATTTGTTCCTAGAGAGCTTCAAACCCGATCTTCACCGTTCAGAATGTATAACTCTGAATCATAAACCTCCTTACAAGGTTCCAACTCAATCGGACCACGGATCGACTTTCGTTTAACCAACTCTCCCTTCTCTTTTTTCTCTTTCTGCTTTTCTTGGCTTTTCTTCTTTCTTTGCTTGGTTGTCGACACACACCTAAAACAACCCCACCTCTTTTTTATTAAGTAGCTAGGGCTCTGTGTAAAATAAAAGATCAAGGCCCATGGCCTTTACTTGGTCCAAAACCATTTACATGGGACTGGACCCTATTTTCCTAACAATCTCCCCCTCCAGCCCCATTAGGAGGAGATTCATCACCATAGCAGTTTCATTTGGAACTTACCTTGGCCAGGGAACTCATTCCGGTCAAGTTACTGCAAAGCTCAAGCTTTTTCCTGGGAAGTTTAACAAGATCATAAGTACCATTCTTTCGTAATGACTCCATCTATTTTTTCATTGCTTTTAACCAGTACTCTCTATCCGAAGTAGCCTGCACATCTTGAAAGCTTTCTGACTCCCCTTCACTGGTAACTAAAATAAAATATAAACTTGGATACCTGGTAGATGGCCTGTGCTCTCTAGTAGATCTCCTGGGCTGAGACTCTACATCATTTGATGCTGAAGGTAGCTCTCCCTGCTCAACACTCTCAGGTAGAGAGGATTGCTCCCCCTGCTCAAAACTAATAGCATCTGGCTCATCACCAACTGTGGTTGGCTCATTCATATCCCCAAGTTCTGTTTCTGGCTCATTTTCACCATCTGTGGCTCTTTCTTGTGAAATCCCTGTCGATGTTGAAACATCACACTCAACAGTAACTCGTGTAGTCTTCTCATTTTTCTCAAGGTCTGCTATGGTTTCTTTTTCATGAAAGACCACATCTCTACTTCTGACTATCTTTCTCTTTACTGGATCCCATACCCTGTAGCCAAATTCCTCATCACCATATCCTACAAACACACACTGTGTAGCTTTACTATCAAGCTTTGACCTCTGCTCTTTTGGTACATACATGAATGCTTTACACCCAAAAACTTTCAAGTGAAAGTATGAAGCATCTTTCTCTGTCCACACTTTTTCTGGAATGTCAAAGCCTAAAGGAACTGATGGTGACCTATTAAGTAAATAACAAGCTGTGTTGACTGCTTCACCCCAGAATGGCTTTGGTAATTTTGCCATCCTCAACATACATCTGACTTTTTTCACAATGGTGCGATTCATTCTTTCAGCTATACCATTATGCTGCGATGTTCCAGGTTCTGTCCTCTCATGCCTGATCCCATGCTTTGAGCAATACTCTTCAAAGCCTTTAGATGTGTATTCCCCACCATTATCAGTTCGAATACACTTCAAGGGTAACCTTGTCATCCTTTCAACCATGGCATGAAATTTTTAAAAATACTGTAGTACCTGACTTTTGTATTTCAACAGATACATCCAAGTCTTACGTGAAGCATCATCAATAAAAGTAACAAAATATCTGCTACCACCTAATGACTCAACCTCAATGGGATCACATACGTCAGAATAAATTAATTCCAATCTATTTTTTTTTTTGAGAACTTTTACGAAAAGAAACTCTATGATGCTTACCAAACAAACAATAATCACATGAATCGAGAGACATACCTTTGGTCAAGGGAATGAGAGACTGCCTTGCCAAAACCTGTAACCCTTTTTCACTCATGTGTGCCAGCCTCCTGCGCCACAAGTTTGCTGAAGCATCATTTTCAACGGTATTTACCTGGTTACCGTTCAATTGCATCCATGTCTTATACATTGTGCAGCATAGTTTTCCCCTTGCAACTATCATAGATCTTTTGAGAAGCTTCCACTGTCCATTCTTTTGTCGGCTTTCATATCCCTCCTTATCAAGGACATTAATAGCAAGCAAGTTCATTCTCATATCTGGAATGTGTCTGACATCCTTCAAAGTCAACATGCAGCCTGTACTAGTTTGTACAACAATATCACCAATCCCAACAATCTGCGACACACTCTTGTTTTTCATCTTGGTACAACCAAAGTCTCCAGCTTTGTAAGTTGTAAACAACTCTCTTTTAGGAACACAATGATATGCCGCTCCTGTGTCAACTATCCACTCAATGTCGGGATCACTAACATGATTACAATCACCATGTGTACAAATCAAAGTAACTGAATCACTATCTGAATTCACTGCTGCAACATTGCCATCATCTGAACTCTTGCCTTTCTCATCTTTTCGCTCTTGCTTTAAGATTCTACAATTTCGTTTTATATGACCCGTCTTACCACAATGGAAACACTTCACTTTACCTCTAGACTTGGATCTATGTTTAGACTTACCACGGCCTTTTGAGTCTTGACCTTTGTCGATGTTTCTACCCCTGTTCTCTGTGACCAAAGCTTGATTTCCAGGGTCTACATCTTTTCACCTCACTTCTTCATTAAGCATACTGTCATTTACCATCTCCAATGTCACATTATAATCAGGAGCTAAATTAAGAACAGTCACAACTAAAGTATTCCAGTTGTCTGGCAATGAACCCAAAAGAAATAATGCCTTCATTTCATCATCCATCTTAAGTTCTATAGTAGTCATCCGATTAAATAAATCTTGAAAATCACTCAAGTGCTCTATAATAGATCGTCCATCTCTGTACTGTAAAGTTGCAATCTTTTTAACAAGCATAACTTTATTCATACCTATTTTTCTCTCATACAATGCTGCCAATTTTTCCCAAACAATGTGAGCATCTGACTCCTGCGCTACATGATGGAACACGCTGATATCAACCCATTTTCTGATTGTAGCCAGCGTCTTTCTACCTAGCTTCTTCCAGCTTTCATCTTTTATATCTGCTGGTTTAGTCGAATCACCCAATACTGGCTCATACAAATCTTTGCAGTATAGATGATCCTCTATCATAGGCTTCCAAATTGAATAATTTGATGCTGTCAATTTTATCATGGAACCTGTATCACCCTCCATGATCTCAAACAGAATTTAGTTCTATCCTGGGTTGCTTCTGTATCGATGTCTCAAAATAACCCTTGCTCTGATACCACTTGTTGCGCCTGAAGTAATAATCACAATAGTACAGAAGCAATAGACAACAATCAATAATCAAATGCGCAGGAAAAATAAAGCACACTAAGATTTACGTGGAAAACCCTCCAGTGTAGAGGGAAAAACCATAGGCCACCAGAAAAATCTTCACTATCAAATAATAGTTATACAAAGTTCTTCTCTAGCTAAAACTAGAGCTAATCAACAACTAGAGAAACAATTGGAGAAATCTCACCAAATAAGTGACTCAACAAATACACCCTGGATTTGTTCCTAGAAAGCTTCAAACCCGATCTTCACCGTTCAGAATGTATAACTCTGAATTATAAACCTCCTGACAAGGTTCCAACTCAATCGGACCACAGATCGACTTCCGTTTAACCAACTCTCCCTTCTCCTTTTTCTCTCTCTACTTTTCCTGGCTTTTCTTCTTTCTCTGCTTGGTTGTCGACACACACCTAAAACAACCCCACCTCTTTTTTATTAAGTAGCTAGGGCTCTGTGTAAAATAAAAGATCAAGGCCCATGGCCTTTACTTGGTCCAAAACCACTTACATGGGACTGGACCCCATTTTCCTAACAAAGAGGATGTGGTTTCCGTGGCCGTGGACGTGGAGGATACAATGGACCTCAGTTTGATAGGCATCAAGATGGAGGGTACAATTATGAAGCCCCTCCCCAAGGTGGCCGTGGTCATGGCCGCGGCAGGGGATATCGTGGAAGGGGTCGTTGGTTTAGATCAAATGAACCGAGCCAGGCAGCTGCATGAGGTGGTGGCAGTCTAATGAAAATGATGGTGTCGTATGCATGTCAAGTTATATGTTTATGATTTGTTATGTTGTCCTCTATTTATTTTTTTTCCTATGGAGTCATCACAACCATTTTAGCTTTAGGGTGTGCTCAATTTTTCTTCTTTGTTAATCACTAGCAGTTTAACTTTACGAAGTGTCCATGTTCATCAGTAGTCATGGTAGACTAGCATAGTTGCATCTTTGTTTCTAGTGCAGCTGCCTCACGTCAGAGGAGTCAGATACTCATCTTTTTTTTTTTTTTTGGGTTTATCATGTAGCCAAGGCTGATATGTTTGAACAATTGTAACTTACATTTGACAGAAAAAATTTTCCTTTACTAAAAATAAATAAATAAATAAATTATTTAAAAAATAAAAGAAAGAAAACGAGCTAACCTAAGCTTTGTGACGTTCATTATTTATATTGAATAACAATTGCAAAAAAGTCATTGATTCATAATTCATAGAAGTATAAGCTCCTTTTTAGTAAGGTAATTTCTTATTATTATAAATACTTATGTGATATTCAATTAAAAGTAAAATTTTAATTCAATTCATGTTAGAAATTAGATAATATTTATGTGAATGTACAAATGAATTTGTATTCACTTGATCTGACTCATACTCTAATAAATCTCATAATTAAATTTTATCCATTCCATTACAAGTTTCATATCGCATAAAATGATATTAAAAGGTGATCTTTAAAGCTTTTGTCAGATAATAAAATATCACATAATTCAATCTGTGCATGATAAATATGTGTATTTTTATTCAGAAAATTCAGTTTAAATTTTTTTAAATTCTTACAATCAGATAGAAATATTATATATTCTCATCTTAATGATAATTTAATTCTTCCAAAATAATCAACACATTATTTAAAAAATAAAATAGAGAGGAAGAGCCCATCTAACTTTTGTAATGTTCATTATATATGTTGAGTAACACTTGAGTGGAAGTCAATGATTCATAATTCATTGCGGTATAGATTCCATTCTAGTAACGCTTCCCCCATTGTTCTATCTTCAATTTTCTGATGGAGACAACAGAAATCTGCAAGAACAATAATGTTTTATCAGCAAGGCAAGGAGATCAAGAAGAGTCATGGGATGATGAATTCCAAGAATTGGTGCAAACCCTCCCCAAAAACAAATACTGGTATGGAGGTTCTCATTATTTCTACTAAGGTTTTTGGTGTCCTTCCAGGTGTTTAAAGCCATGCTTTCTTTCCAAAAACATTTCCAAGCACTTGATAATGATATTATTCTTGCAACTGCCCCCAAATGTGGCACTACTTGGTTGAATCATTGATTTTTACCTTAGTAAACTGCAATCATTTTGCCCTTGAAGGCAACCCTTTGTTGAGTTCAAATCCTCACAAACTTGTACCCTTTTTTGAGTTTGATGTATGCTTGGGAAACCCTTCTCCATATCTTGAAAACAACACTTGTAATCCAAGGATTTTCTCAACCCATATTTCATATGCTTCTTTGCCAACCTCCATTGTTAAAGATTCCAACTGCAAAATAGTGTATGCATGTAGAAATCCATTGGACATGTTCATATCTTATTGGCATTTTACTGACAAACTTCGACCTGAAAATGTGAAGCAAATATCACTAGATGAAGCTTTCGAGAAGTTCTGTCAAGTAATTCATAGCTTCGGGCCTTTATGTGATCATGTTTTGGGGTATTGGGAGGCAAAACAAAACAATCCCATCAAAATCTTGTTTGTAAAATATGAAGATCTCAAGGAAAACATCGTTTCTCACACAAAGGAGTTGGCGGAGTTCTTGGGGTTTCCATTCTCTGAAGAGGAAGAGAAACAAGGAATAGTTGAAGAAATTGTCTAATTGTGCAGCTTTGAGAACTTGAAAGAATTAGAGGTGAACAAGAGTGGCAAACACCCTTTTGGGACCCCAAACAAGGCCTACTTTCGGAAGG
This sequence comes from Durio zibethinus, assembly GCF_002303985.1. The sequence goes on from NW_019168481.1 coordinate 3,281,811, forward strand.
GAGTGGTGGGAGATTGGAGCAATTATCTCACACCTTTGATGGTGGAACGTTTCCATAAACTTATTCACGGAAAGTTGGATAAGTCTGGTTTAACATTCAATTTGTATTGCGAACCCAACAAGGATGCTTTTGCTTAATCGATACTTATGTCTCGTTTAGATGTGGTTCGGTAATAAAATGTTAAACTTTTAATTATCATGTTTTAAATTTTGACAATGTCAAAAACAAAAAATAATTGTGTCATTTGCTCATTTCGCCTTTTCTTATTTTACTCTTAATTAATAAATTTCTTATTTTCCTTAAATGTGCAATTTAAATTGATTGTTTAAACCTTTTCTTCCAACTTATTATTTGTGTCTTTATTTCATTCGTATATCTAAAATTTTATTAATAAAATACATGAAAATTATATGTACAATAAATATTAATTTAAAAAGCACTTAAAAATTATTTCTCTACACAAGTAGGCCTCCAAAGGAAAAATTAAAGCCTGGCTTAATACGACCTTACTTAAAGAGGGTCTGTGCTATTGGTTGGATCCAGGTTGAGGCAATAAGGGCAACTGCCCCCTTGAAATTTTGAAAATTAATTTTCATTATTAATAAGTTATTTAAAATTTTAATAAATTTTGTATTTTACCCCAATAAAATATAAAAAAGTTAGAAAAATTATGAGAAATAAATCTAAAATTTTTATTTTTTTATCCCATTAATTGTAGAAGAAATACTCTAAGTATAAGTTTCATTGGTGGATACACCTTTTATATTAAGGTGTCCATCAACATTCCAACAATTAAAAAATATAAAAGTTTAAGAGGAAATTCTTGTCAGGCAAAAAACCTCCGATCAATCAAACTAACGAATGCTAAATCAAACGATCAATCAATCATACAAAAGATAATTTAATATGATTCAATCCAATTGACTTACATCTATAGATAAAAAAATTTTATTAGTTGTAGAGAATTATAAATATACATTAAATCAATCTCACTCAATAATTAATACATACAAGTCCTCTTAATATTTTTTAATCTTATGGAGTATTCTCAACCTAAGCAAATACATACTCATGTGCATCACATGCACCATATTTATGTAGACCCTCTAAATCTCTTCTAGTCCATTCACAAACATTCAAACATACACACCCATAAGATGTAATTCTCTTACATCTTTTTTTTTTCATATTTAATCTTATAGAGACTTTACCTATTTATAAGCATACAAATTTGCCTATTAAAAATTATTTTTTCTTAGAATTCTTCTTTTGTAAGTCTTCTTATCCATCAAGTAATATCTAATCAATTTCAAACAAATTTATTATGGGATTTGAGTCACTATTGGTAACAATATTCACATTGACTAAAATTCCATTAATCATTTGTTTTCATGCTAAACATCTTTGGCTCTACTTGTAATGGAAATCTCGTAATCATCTTCTCTTTTGTGTCTTTAAATTTCATGCAAATCAATCCTCAAAACATGAACTTAAACTTTCTTATTGAATCGAACTCCTCTGATCTTGCCTCTTCTCGCGGCTCAAGCCATATTCTGATACCACTTGTTAGACAAAAAGCCTCCAATCAATCAAACCAACAAAAGTAAAATCAAACGATCAATTAATCACACAATAGACAATAATCTAATGTGGTTTAGGTTAATTGACCTACATTTATAAATGAAAAAAAAGATCTACAAGTTGTAAAAAATTATAAATATACATCAAATCAATTTTACTCAATAATTAATATCCATAGGCTCTTTTAATTTTCTCTAGTCTTATGAGTATTCTCAACCCAAGCAAACACATACTTATGTACACCCTATGCACAATACTTAAGTGAATCCTCTCAGTCTCCTTTAGTTCATTCACAAAAATTTAAAAATACACACCCATAAGATGTAATTCTCCAATAGTCCTATAGGGTGTCTATTCCATAAAACCCTGTAACTTTCTTACATATTTTTCTCATGCCTAATCCTATAAAGACTTCACATATTTATAAGCATACAAATTTGCCTATTAAGAATCCATTTTCACTTAGAATTCTTCTATTGCAAGTCTTCCTATCCATCAAGTAATATCTGATCAATCTCAAACAAATCTGTTATGGGATTTGAGTCACTATTCTCAATAAATTTTAAATGGACACTTCTAAAATTTTCTCATGAACACTTTAAAAATTGAAAAATAAGAAAATTTACAAAAAAATTTTCATTAAACACCTTGAAAATTTTCTATCGATACCTGTTTCATCAATAAATTTGATAAATTCATCGCTAAATTTTTATAGATATTATAAATGGACACAACTGAAAAATTCTTGGATCTGTTATTGATGAGTTTTCTGAAATATTAAAAAAAATAACAAGATAATTGAATAAAGTAATGGTTCACAATGAAAATATAAAATTATAGTATTAGTAGGTAATTTAATAAATTTGCCCTTATTGAGTATAAATTCTAAATCCATCGCTAAGCTTGTACCTCAATGTCCTTTAGCACAAAAACTTACTCAATAATTCGAGACAAAATGAAAATTTTTAAGTGAATTTTGTAAATTATTTTATAAGTAATTTAATAAAAATTTTAAATTAAAAAAATTAATAATATAATAAAAATACCATTTATAATTCAAGTTTGGTAAATACCTATTTAACGGTATAAATTCTATCAAAATTTTATACATTTGATTTATGTAAAAAAATCTTTCAATATATCACTTTTAATTTTTTATTTTAATTTTAATTTAATTATTTTTAATAAATAATTTTATAAATAATTTATTAATTAATTATTTAATTATACTTTTAACTGACATGAATCTTCAATTGATTGAATTGGATCCTTTTGGCCTAACGTAGAACATGGTCGTGCATGATAGGTGTCTTTTAGTTTTATTAGTTTATGGTTCGTTTACGCTGGGTATTGGATATCTGTCTCTTTGAGAGCTACTTTATTTATGTGCTAGCTGGAATTGTTTTAGCTTGCCCGATAAATAATTTTTAATTAGTGATTATATTTCATATGCACAGTATTTATTATTTCATAATTTTAAAATTCTTTTTCCTTCCTACTTTTCAATTGGTCAAGGGTCGTGCAATTATGTTGAAGATGTGAATGTGTCTTTTGCTCTACACTTGTGTGGACTGTTCCTTTCGGCCTTCAGGATGAAAATGACATTTAATCGTGAGTTGTGACTTTAAATTAAATATTACTTTTTAAAGTTGGGATATCCAATGATCTAAGTTGTAAAAGAAAAAATTAAAAATTTAAACGAATAAATTAATAAAACTTAATAAATAAATCAAACTTATAAATTCACTAATTTCCTCTAAAATTTTCATAATCTAATTGGCTCATCTAGTAATTCTAAATTAATAAACAAAAATGAGAGGAAGATTTCATTTTTTATATTATTCAAGTAGTTCATGTTACGCCTGAAGCAATAATCACAACAATACAGAAGCAATAGACAACAATCAATAATCAAAGACGCAGAAAAAATAAAGTACACCAAGATTTACATGAAAAATCCCAATGTAGAGGAAAAAAATCACGGACTACCAGAAAAATCTTCACTATCAAATAATAGGTATACAAAGTTCTTTCCTAACTAAAACTAGAGCTAAACAACAACTAGAGAAAATAATTAGAGAAATCACCAAATAAGTGACTCAACAAATACACCCTAAATTTGTTCCTAGAGAGCTTCAAACCCGATCTTCACCGTTCAGAATGTAGAACTTTGAATTATAAACCTCATGACAAGGTTCCAACTCAATCGGACCACGAATCAACTTCCGTTCAACCAACTCTCCATTCTCTTTTTTCTCTCTATTTTTCCTGGCTTTTCCTCTTTCTCTACTTAGTTTTCGACACACACTTAAAACAACCCCACCTCTTTTTTATTAAGTAGCTAGGCTTTGTGTAAAATGAAAGATCAAGTCCCATGGCCTTTACTTGGTCCAAAACCACTTACATGAGGTTGGACTCCATTTTCCTAACAATCTCCCCCTCTAGCCCCATTAGGAAAAGATTCGTCACCATAGCAGTTTCATTTGAAACTTACCTTGGCCAAAAAACTCATTCCGGTCAAGTTACTGCAAAGCTCAAGCTTTTCCCTGGGAAGTATCTTAGTTAACATATCTACTATATTTTTATCAGTATGAACTTTCTTCAACAACATCTACTGTTCTTCAATCACTGAATGTAATCAATGATATCTAACATCAATGTGCTTTGTTCTAGCATGGTACATGATATTCTTACTCAAATCTAAAGCACTTTGGCTATCACAAAATACCACATACTCTTTCTGATTCAATTCCAATTCAAGAAGAAAACGTTTCATCCAAAACATTTCTTTACATGCTTCAATTGCTACAATATACTCAGCCTCTGTAGTTGACAAAGCAATACACTTCTGCAATTTAGATTGCCAAGATACAGCTCCTTCTGTAAAAGTGAACAAATACCCTGAAGTAGATTTTCTACCATCAAGATCGCCTGTCATGTCAGCATTCGTAAACCCTTCTAGAACTGGTTGTGAAACTCTATAAGTCAAGCACATTTTTGAGCTACCCCTCAAATATCTAAAAATCTATTTCACTGCTTCCCAGTGAACTTTTCTTGGATTAGAAAGAAATCTGCTCACTACACCAATTGCATGAGCAATGTCAGGCCTTGTACAAACCATAAATACATTAAAGAATTGACTGTAGAAGAATAAGGAATACTAGACATAGCTAGTTGCTCTTTCTTAGACACTAGACAAGATTTATTACTTAGATGAAAATGGTTAGCAAGTGAACTACTAACTGATTTAGCATGTTGCATGTTGAATCTACCAAGCACTCGTTCAACATACTTTTCCTGTGACAACCACAGTTTTCCAGCTTTCCTATCCCGGATAATGTTCATACCAAGAATCTGCTTTGCTGGACTTAAATCTTTCATATCAAAGGACTTAGACAATTGTTCTTTTAACTTGCAAACCATACTAGCATCTTGTCCTACAATTAACATATCATCAACATATAATAATAGGATAATGAAATTACCATTAGGGAATTGTTTAACATACACACAAGAATTCGCTGCTATTCTTTTATAGCTATGACTCACCATAAAAGAATCAAACTTCTTGTACCACTGTCACAGAGCTTGTTTCAAGCCATACAATGTAAATCACCATGCAAAAATGCAATTTTAATATCAAGTTGCTTAAGCTCAAGATTCAAACTAGCTGTCAATCTCAGTACCACTCGAATAGAACTCATCTTTACAATTGGAGTAAAAATCTCATCAAAATCGATGCCTGATTTCTGAGAAAAACCTTTTACTATCAATCAAGCTTTGTACCTCACTAATTTGTCACCATCTTTTTTCAACTTGAACACCCATTTATTCTTTAATGGCCTCTTCCTTGTTGAAAGTTTAACAAGATCATAAGTACCATTCTTTCGCAATGACTCAATCTCTTCTTTCATTATTTATAACCAGTGCTCTCTATTCGGAATAGCCTGTACATCTTGAAAGCATTATGGCTCCCCTTCACTGGTAACTAAAATAAAATCTAAACTTGGAGACCTGGTAGATGGCCTGTGCTCTCTAGCAGATCTCCTGGGCTGAGACTCTACATCACTTGATGTCGAAGGTAGCTTCCCCTGCTCAACACTCTCAGGTAAAGATGATTGCTCCTCCTGCTCAAAACTAATAGCATCTAGCTCATCACCAACTGTGGCTGGCTCATTCATATCTTCAAGTTTTGTTTCTTGCTCATTTCTACCATCTGTGACTCTTTCATATGGAATCTCTATCGGTGTTGAAACATCACTCTCAACAGTAACCTGTGTAGTCTTCTCATTTTTCTCAGTCTGTTATGGTTTCTTTTTCATGAAAGACCACATCCCTACTTCTGACTATCTTTCTCTTTACTGATCCCATACTCTGTAGTCAAATTCTTCATCACCATATCCTACAAACACACACTGTGTAGCTTTACTGTCAAGCTTTGATCTCTGCTCTTTCGGCACATGTATGAATGCTTTACACCTAAAAATTTTCAAGTGAGAGTATGAAGTATCTTTTCCTGTCCACACTCTTTCTGGAATGTCAAAGCCCAAAGGAATTAATGGTGACCTATTAAGTAAATAACAAGCTGTGTTGACTGCTTCACCCCAGAATGGCTTTGGTAATTTTGCCATCCTCAACATACATCTGACTTTTTTCATAATGGTACGATTCATTCTTTCAACTATACCATTATGCTGTGATGTTTCAGGTTCTGTCATCTCATGCCTGATCCCATGCTTTGAGCAATACTTTTCAAAGCCTTTAGATGTGTATTCTCTACTATTATTAGTTCGAATACACTTTAAGGGTAACCCTGTCATCCTTTCAACCATGACATGAAATTTTTAAAAATACTATAGTACCTGACTTTTGTATTTCAACATATACACTCAAGTCTTACATGAAGCATCATCAATAAAAGTAACAAAATATCTGCTACCACCTAATGACTTAACCTCAATGGGACCACATACGTCAGAATAAATTAATTTCAATCTATTTTTTTTTCTCTGAGAACTTTTACAAAAAAAAACTCTATGATGTTTACCAAACAAATAATAATCACATGAATCGAGAGACATATCTTTGGTCAAGAGAATGAAAGACTGTTTTGCCAAAACCTGTAACTTTTTTTCACTCATGTGTGCCAGCCTCCTGTGCCACAAGTTTGCTGAAGCATCATTTTCAACGGTATTTACCTGGTTACCGTTCAATTGCATCCATATCTTATACATTGTGCAGCATAGTTTTTTTCTTGCAACTACCATAGATTCTTTGAGAAGCTTCCACTGTCCATTCTTTTGTCGACTTTCATATCCATCCTTATCAAAGACATTAATAACAAGCAAGTTCATTCTCATATCTGAAATGTGTCTAACATCCCTCAAAGTCAACATGCAGCCTGTACTAGTTTGTACAATAATATCACCAATCCCAACAATCTGTAACACACTCTTGTTTCTCATTTTGGTACAACCAAAGTCTTTTGCTTTGTAAGTTGTAAACAACTCTCTCTTAGGAACACAATGATATGTCGCTCTTGTGTCAACTATCCACTCAATGTCGAGATCACTAACATGTTACAATCACCATGTGTACAAATCAAAGTAACTGAATCACTATCTGAATTCACTACTGTAATATTGCCATCATCTGAACTTTTGCCTTTCTCATCTTTTCACTCTTGCTTCAAGATTTTATAATTTCGTTTTATATGACCTGTCTTACCACAATAGAAACACTTCACTTTACTTCTAGACTTGGATCTATGATTAGACTTACCACGATCTTTTGAGTTCTGACCTCTGTCGATGTTTCTATCCCTGTTCTCTATGACCAGAACTTGATTCCCAAGGTCTACATCTTTTCACCTTGCTTCTTCATTAAGCATACTGTCCTTTACCATCTCTAATGTCACCTTATAATCAGGAGTTGAATTAAGAACAGTCACAACTAGAGTATTCTAGCTATCTGACAATGAACCCAAAAAAAATAACGCCTTCATTTCATCATCCATCTTAAGCTCTATAGTAGTCATCCGATTAAATATATCTTGAAAATCACTCAAGTGCTCTGTAACAGATCGTCCATCCCTATACTGTAAAGTTATAAGCTTTTTAACAAGCATAACTTTATTCGTACTTATTTTTCTCTCATACAATGCTGCCAATTTTTCCCAAACAATGTGAGCATTTGATTCTTGCGCTACATGATGGAACATGCTGATATCAACCCATTTTCTGATTGTAGCCAGTGTCTTTCTACCTAGCTTCTTTCAGCTTTCATCTTTTATATCTGCTGATTTAATCGAATCACCCAATACTGGCTCATACAAATCTTTACAATATAGATGATCCTCCATCATAGGCTTTCAAATTGAATAATTCGATGCTGTCAATTTTATCATGGAACCTGTATCACCCTCCATGATCTCAAACAGAATTTATTTCTATCCTGAGTTACTTCTATATCGATGTCTCAAAATAACCCTCGCTCTAATACCACTTGTTGCGCCTGAAGCAATAATCACAATAATACAGAAGCAATAGACAACAATCAATAATCAAAGACGCAAGAAAAATAAAGTACACCAAGATTTACGTGAAAAACCCTCTAGTGTAGAGGGAAAAAACCACGGACCACCAGAAAAATTTTCACTATCAAATAATAGGTATACAAAGTTCTTCTGTAGCTAAAACTAGAGCTAAACAACAACTAGAGAAAATAATTTGAGAAATCTCACTAAATAAGTGACTCAACAAATACACCCTGGATTTATTCTTAGAGAGCTTCAAACCCGATCTTCACCGTTCAGAATGTAAAACTCTGAATCATAAACCTCCTGGCAAGGTTTCAACTTAATCGGACCACGGATCGACTTTCGTTCAACTAACTCTCCCTTCTCTTTTTTCTCTCTACTTTTTCTAGCTTTTCCTCTTTCTCTACTTGGTTTTCGACACACACTTAAAACAACCCCACATCTTTTTTATTAAGTAGCTAGGGCTCTGTGTAAAATAAAAGATCAAGGCCCATAGCCTTTACTTAGTCCAAAATCACTTACATGAGGCTGGACCCCATTTTCCTAACAGTTCATTCGTCATGTTTTTATAAAGATATTATTATCATTAAAAATGTAATCGATCAAATTTAAATAGATATAACATTAAAATCGAATTCATCTTTAAATACAAATTTTTTCAAAAAAGCAAAAGTAAGAGATTAGAACAATTATCTCACACTTGCAACGGTAGAACGTTTGGAGAAGCTTATTCCAGAGAATTTCGACAAGTCAGGTTTAACATTTAAACTATCTTCCCAATCTCCAAAGGATGTTTGTGCATGATGGGTGTCTTTCAGCTTAGTTAATGTTGATCTTTCTTTTAAGCAGCAAGAAATTTCTGGGTTTTGCTTAGTATATCTTTTCAATTGATTAATGTTCGATATTTGATATATGCAAGTAAAGAGTCACCATTGACTCTCTTTGTGAGTAAAAAAAGAAAGAAAACTCTTTTATCTCCACTTATTTACGTTTTTGTTGTCTCTTTTGTAGTTTGTATTAGAATTGATTTATAAATGGTATCAGCAAAATAAATTGCTTTGTGTAGCAAATTTTACAGTTGTTTTATATATAGTTTTATTAATTTGTATAGAGAGGTATTTGTGAGTCTAATCAAATCGAATTAGATTTTTGATGCTCAATTCATCAATTCATTTATTTATTTAAATTTATTTAATTTTAATTTGTTATTAAAATATAAAATTGTTTTAAAATTATAATATATTTTAAAATTAAAATATAATAAAAACTAATTATTTACTAATAAAATCATATCTAACCAAAAAATAAAATCATATATTTTTCCATGAAAAATTATAATTAAAATTTAATTTATACAAAAATATTTTTAATTTTTGCATACGAATACAATTTTTTATTGGCTTCTAAAAAATAAATTATAATATGTGTATTAAATATAATTGATAAATGAATCAAACCTATTTCATTCACACTTACATGAACAATTAGAGATCTTTTTTTTTTCCCTAATAAAGTTTCTAAACATTCAAAATTTTGAAAAAAAGTTGTAGAAAATCGTTACTCAACGTTAAAACAAGTTTTTTTTTTATTCAAATTATCACGTAATTATGTTATTAAAAATTTTAATTATTTAAATCTAAAAATTGTTATTATACTAAAAAGGTTTTCCCCTTTTTTTAATTAAACTTTCAATGCTTTCTTCTCTTTTTGGTTCTGAGTTTAGTTTTGGCACGTTTAATTTTTTTTTCATATGTATAAACGTTTAATTTGGATGGGCCCCTGGACGTACAGTAAGGAGTTGGAGGAATAGGAGTTGTGGCCCGTGGGTCAGAAGGTGGCGTCCTTAGAGCAATGGGCAAACAGTGTGCAGGCATCTGTGACCATGGGATGATTAAAGCACTGGCTATGGTGGAAGCAGTAAAGCTGGCAGCAGAAATGGGGTAATCAGATTGAAATGGAGGGTGACGCAAGGGAGATTATTTTCCAAGTAAAGACGAAGGGTAACAAGAACCTGTCCTATGTTGACACCCTTATGGAGAAGGTAGAAAGTAGACTAGAGAGGTTCACGTCGTAGGACAGCATGCATGTCAACAAAGAGGGAAACAGGGCCGAGCAGGCAATTAAATCACATTTGGACCATTTTTACAGTACATTAGATGAAGCAATTATGTTGACATTTCACCCACTCGGAGATGGGTCTTATATGTTATATATGATTTTTTTTTGGTAAGAGAAAAAAAAAAAATTCTTACATATACATTTGATGCTTCTGGGACACCCTACATGTCTTTATTCCATAGGCTACAACATTGAAATAAGACAAATTAAAAAACAAAGATGAGGGAACAAAAATCAAATTGAAATAGAATAATACTAGGAAACCAACTTCTGTAAATTTCTTAAAGAAAATAGTTTAGAGTGTCCATTTCTAATTTTCTATCCCTTGTTCTCTCAAAATTAATACTGCAGATTTCATTATGGATGCAAAAGAAATCGCCAAAGACATTAATATTGTTCCCACACCCCAAGATGAAGATCATGAGGTGAACTGGGAGGATGAATTCCAAGAATTGATGCAAACCCTTCCTAAAGAAAAAAGCTGGTACGGACGTGATATTTGTTTTTATCAAGGATTTTGGTGCCCATCTCCTGTATTTAAAGCTGTGATTTCTTTCCAGAAACATTTCCAAGCACTTGATACTGATATTATTGTCATAAGTTTTCCGAAATGTGGCACTACTTGGCTGAAGGCCTTGACTTTCTCAGTTGTGAACCGCAATCAATTCGCCAGGGAAGAAAATCCCTTGTTCAGGTCAGGCCCTCACCAACTTATTCGATTCTTTGAGTATGATCTTTACTTGAAGAACCCTTCTCCGGATCTGGAAAATAGCTCTCTTTATCCACCAAGACTTTTCTCCACCCACGTGCCTTATCCTTCTTTGCCATCCTCCATCAAAGATTCCAACTCTAAGATCGTCTACATATGTAGGAATCCGATGGATATGTTCATCTCTCTCTGGTTTTTCACTGAAAAGCTTCGAGCTGAAAATTCAGAGCCTTTTTCACTAGATGAAGCCTTCGAGTTGTTCTGCCGTGGAACATATGGTTGGGGACCATTTTTTGATCATGTATCAGGGTATTGGAAGGCAAGCCAAGAGAATCCCAACAAAATATTGTTTTTAAAGTATGAAAATCTGAAAGAAGACATCATTTCCCAGCTAAAAAAGTTGGCCATGTTCTTGGGGTTTCCTTTCACAGAGGAGGAAGAGAAACATGGAGTGGTTGAAGAAATTGCAAAAACTTGTAGCTTTGCGAACTTGAAAGAATTGGCTGTGAACAAGAATGATGTAAACACTTTCGGGTTTCCACACAACACCTTGTTCAGGAAAGCAGAAGTGGGAGATTGGAGCAATTATCTCACACCTGCAATGGTAGATCGTTTGGAGAAGCTTATCCAAGAGAATTTCGACAAGTCAGGTTTAACATTTAAATTATCTTCCCAATCTCCAAAGGATGCTTTTGCATGATGGGCGTCTTTCAGCTTAGTTAATGTTGATCTTTTTTATTAAGCGGCCAGAAATTTCTGGGTTTTACTTTGTATATCTTTTCCGAATTGATCTATGTTCGATGCTTGATATCTGCAAGCCATTTACTCTCTTTGTGAGTAAAAAAACAAAAAAAAACTCTTTTATTTTCACGTATTTACGTTTTTGTTGTCTCTGTTGTAGTTTGTATTAGAATTGTCTTATATACGTTACCAGCAAAATAAATTGCTTTGTGTAGCAAATTTTGCAGTTGTTTTATATATAGTTTTATTAGTTTGTATAAAGAGGTGATTGTGAGTTTAATCATATCAGATTAGATTCGATTAATACCTGATATTCAATTCATTAATTCCTTCATTTATTTAAGTTTATGTAATTTTAATTTGTTATTAAAATATTTAAAATTATAATATGTTTTAAAATTAAAATATAATAAAAACTAGTTATTTAATAATAAAATCATATCTGGCCAAAAAATAAAATTATATATTTTTTCATGAAAAATTATAATTGAAATTTTAATTTATACAAAAATATTTTTAATTTTTGCATACAAATACAATTTTTTATTGGATTCTAAAAAATAAATTATAATCTGTGTATTAAATATTATTGATAAAAAAGTCAAATTTATTTCATTCACATTCACATGAACAATTAGAGCTCTTATTTTCCCTAATCAATTTTTTTTTAAAGATAAAAATTCTTAATCATTCATTAAAGGAACCATTTGAGTTTTCAGACACAAAACCATGGAGAAATGAAGGAAAATCCTCTGCCCAATACATGTCTTCATCAATCCCTAGCCCATGCCTAGCTAACTGATGTTATGCAACGTTGCCTGTTCTGTTTGTGTGCATGAATGAAGGAGTGTGAAAGCTCTTATCTCTTGCTTCATCTATAAGATCGCCAATAGGTGATAGGTCTGGTTGCCATGATTGTAGCTTCTTCACAATACAAAATGCATCTCCTTCAAATATCATAGCTTGGAAGCCCATCTCGTAAGCAAAATCCATCGCCTTGACTGCTGCACTTACTGCCACTACAAATGGATCACTAGCATTCTCCAACTTCCAAGTTTCATATTACATAAAATATCATAAAATTGATCTTTAAAATTTTTTTCTGATAATAGAATATCACATAATTGAATGTTTGTATGATAACTATGTGTCAAGCAATTGTGTTGACATTTCACCCACTCGAAGATGGGTCTTATATGTTATATATGATTTTTTTTCTTTGGTAAGAGAAAAAAAAATTCTTACATATACATTTAATGCCTCTCGGACACCCTACAAGTCTTTATTCCATAGGACACAACATTGAAATATGACAAACTAAAAAAACAAAGATGAGGGAACAAAAATCAAATTGAAATAGAATAATACTAGGAAACCAACTTCTATAAGTTTCTTAAAGAACTAGTTTAGAGTCCATTTCTAATTTTCTATCCCTTATTCTTTCAAAATTAATACTGCAGGTTTCATTATGGATGCAACAGAAATCGCCAATGACATTAATATTGTTCCCACACCCCAAGATGAAGATCATGAGGTGAATTGGGAGGATGAATTCCAAGAATTGATGCAAACCCTTCCTGAAGAAAAAAGCTGATACAGACGTAATCTTTATTTCTATCAAGGATTTTGGTGCCCATCTCCTGTATTTAAAGCTGTGATTTCTTTACAGAGACATTTCCAAGCACTTGATACTGAAATTTTTGTCACAAGTTTGCCAAAATGCGGCACTACTTGGCTCAAGGCTTTGAGTTTCTCAATTGTGAATCGCAACCAATTTGCAATGGAGCAAAGCCCCTTGCTCAGTTTAGGCCCTCACCAACTTGTTCGTTCCTTTGAATATGATCTTTACTTGAACAACCCTTGTCCTGATCTTGAAAATAGTTGTGTTTATCAACCAAGACTTCTCTCCACCCACATTCCCAATGCTTCTTTGCCACCTTCCATTAAAGATTCTAACTCTAAAATTGTCTACATATGTAGAAATCCGATGGATACATTCGTCTCGCTTTGGTTTTTCACTGACCAGTTTCGACCCGAAAACGTAGAGCCATCATCACTAGATGAAGCTTTTGACATGTTATGCCAATAAATCGATGGGTTTGGACCATTTTTTGATCATGTATTAGGGTATTGGAAGGCAAGCCAAGAAACAAAATACTATTTTTACAATACGAAGATGTTCACGATAACATCATTTCTCATCTAAAAAAGTTGGCCATGTTCTTGGGGTTTCCCTTTCAGAGGAGGAAAAGAAACATGTAGTATTGAAGAAATAGCAAAAATTTGTAGCTTTGGGAGCTTGAAAGAATTGGACGTGAACAAGAATGGCACACACATTTCAGGGATTCAACACAACACCTTGTTCAGGAAAGCAAAACCGGGAGATTGGATCAATTATCTCACACCTGCAATGGTAGAACGATTGAAAAAGCTTATTCAACATAAGTTGGATAAGTCAGGTTTTGGATAAGTCAGGTTTAACATTGAAACTATCAAGCGAATCTCCAGAACATGATTATGCATGATGGGTGTCTTTTAGTTTTATTAGTTTATGTTTCATTCATGTTGGGTATTGGATATCTGTCTGTAAGAACCACTTTATATTGCTACTTATTTACTTCTGCAGTCGGCGGCAGTTTGTGCTAGCTGGAATTGTTTTGGGTTGCCAGTAAAATAATTGTCTTGCCGACAGTCCGTGTAATGTTGTCAGAGTCTTAAAATTTTAATTTCAGATTACTTCGAATAAAAAAACTGTTTTTTAATCTCCATTGCGCTAATTTGTCATTATAACTTTTTATATAATATATGATAAGTAATATTAGATTCTAAATTATAATAATTAAATATAAAAAAAAATTTACCCCATTTTAAATTGTTTGGGTCTTTTTGACTTTTATGAAGTTAAGAAAAAAGACTTTAATTTTGATGTATTTAATATTAAAATTTCATAATTTTTAATATCAAAAATTAAAAAATTATGAAGATAGCTTTAAAATATATAAAAGATTTTAGGTTTTAAAAATATATATTTGAGACATTAAAAAAGAAAAATAAAAATATAGTCAAAAAGAGTATGATTGTTTAATTAGTGATTATATTTCATATTCACAACATTTATTGTTTCATAATTCTAAATTTCATTTTTCTATCCTTCTTTTCAAATGGGCCCATATGAGAATGCGTCTTTTGCTCGCCACTTTTGTGGACTTTCTTTTATAGTTGGGGATTCGTCCTACCCGCAATATTTCTTATCCAATGGTCTTGTGAGCTTAACCATGATCTAAATTTAAAATATAATTTTGATTAAAATTATAAAATATCATTTTTATATTTCTTTTAATATAATATTTATACCATTTCATCGGCAGCTGTAAGCCGATAATTATTTTGGTAAAGAAAATCTTCTTTGTCAAAAAGAAGATCCATAAAAATGAAAAGAAGGCGGATCAACTTTACGAAAAAAAAAAAGATGAAATTTTATTGTAATGTTTTGTGTATTATAATGAAGTATAAATTTATTTATATAGAGGTAAAACATTATAAAGTAAAAAAATAATAATTAAATAAATTCTTATAATCAATTAAATCAATATTAATATTCTCTAAATCAATATTAAATTAATATAGAATATTACTAAATTATTATTATAATAATATCATCAATCTAGATTATTATCTGAATATTATTATAATATCATTGACACTTTTCGCAAACTCAAGATGATAATGTAGAGGTCAACTTCAATTTAAAATTTAGGACAAGAAATTGATCAAATGGATGTGATTTAGTGAAGATATCTGTTTTTTTATTAGAATTGGTAACACAAATAATTTGAAGAGTTTGAGCAAGTAGTAGTGATGAATGAAGTGACAATCAATTTCAATATATTTAGTACGCTCATGAAAAACATAATTGTGAGCTATTTGACTTTGATTATCACAAAATATAAGAGTATTAGAGTGATAAGAAACATCTATATCTTAAAGTAGCCATCATAATCATAGAAGTTCTAATGTGGCATCTGTAAGAGCTCGATACTCAACTTCAGTGCAAGAGCAAGATACCATAGTTTGTTTTTTATTTTGCCGAAAACTAGAAAAAGAACTAAGAAAGAAATAGTAGCTTGTGGTATAACAACAATTAGTAGGATCTCTTGAGCAATCAACATCACAATAATAATGCAAGTCCAAAGAGGAATTAGGGAAAAAATTCAAACCATAGAACATAATATCCTTAACATATCATAGGATTTAAAATACTGCAGCAAAATAAGTAGATCGATGAGTAGATAGAAATTGACTAACTAGATGAACAACATCGGCAATATCTGGATAAGTAACTATTAAGTATACGAGCTATAATTTCATTCTTTTTAGATAATTATGAATAGTCATAGTCCACCTATTGTAGTTATTTTCATCGATGATAATTGAAATTGTTTGTACATTTTCTCGTTGAATATTTGCTATTAAGTTCTTGAAAAAAAAATGAAATAGAGATTTGAAAAATTATGAGTACTAATATAAAAGATGAATCTTGAAAATAGAAAGAGAAACCTAAAAAAATTTGAAGCGCGGAAGCAAAAATAAAGTTAAAAATAAGAATAAACCAACAATGAGAATAAGCAAATAATGGTTACTCCAAGATGATTCACCTTTAGAATGAACCATAAAATTGCTCTAATATCATAAAAAAAATTATTAAACTTTATTGTAATTACTTATTGTCGTAACGGTTTTGGGGCCATCAGACGTAAAACAAGTTTTAAAAATCGAGAAAAATAAAAGGGGAGAGTCGTCACCAATTTTGTTAGGGTGTCATTGGTCACCCAAAAGTTTATCCTTTTAATAAAACTATAAAAAAGGGTTTAAAGTTTATCAAAAAGATAAATTTCGGTCTACGAAAAATCAGGTTGAGTCCAGGAGTCGGTTACGTGTGCGGAATGATTAGCAACCCTACAACGCCCATAAATTGGTATAATTTAATTACGCACTATTTTCGATGTTGGATAAAAATGATTTTAATTTGAAATTGAACACCAATTCCTTTCATTTAAAAAAAATATTTTTGCTAAAATTTTTATTTAGGAATATTGAGAAAATCTTTAAGTTAAAGAATTATCTTAAAGTTCTCCAACATTTAGGCAGAATTTAAAATAATTCTTTTCGCTTAAGATTTAACACAACAATCCTTAAAATGAAATAACACTATTTATAAAAAAATTATTGGTGACTCTCCAACATCTAGGCAGAGTATTAAGAATTATTTTTTTCGGAATGTTATTTTTATTTTATTTTGTAATATCATAATTTTTTTTTAAAAGTAGTACAAATAAAAATTAAAGACAGAATAGTACAAATAAATACTAATAATAACATGCTAATGTGTGTTAGGATGGATTTTTCAGTTGCCTCTTTCTAGAATTTTTAGATTTAGTCACTGAAAACTAGACAATTAACTAGTTTTTGGAAAATATTACCGGAACTTGGCCGAAAACTTCAAATCCCATCTAAAAATTCAACAAAAAAATTTAAATTTTCGTCAAAAAACTCATATAAAATCCAAAAATATGAACAAAAACCTAGAAATCCAAGCGTTCAAATTGAAAAACCCAAAAAAATTACAACTATTCTTAGAAACTTCTCATATTTCTAAAAGCAATCCAAAACGTAAGGATTAAAACCTCTCAAAAATAGAACCAACTAAAAACCCCAGAATCAAAATTAATTGCAAAACCTAATATCTCCTAGATAAACCAAAAAATGCCACAAGATTTTAACCGTCCCCCCTTTTGTGTGTTATGAGAATACGATTTATAGAATAATAGACAGTGATTTTAGGGATTTACCTTAAAATTGGATCGTCACCAACAGATCTAATCTTAATTTGCTTTGATTTAGGACTTTTAATTTCAATTGATTGAAGCCAATTTTGTTTCCAATTCCATACACACATGATTTCTGAAAAAGTTTTCTGATTTCATTTACTTTTATTTTAATAAGTAAAATTAAACCAATAATAATAATAATAATAATAATAATAATAATAATAATAATAATTGGGCCAAAGCCTAAATGAAATAAAATGTAAGAAGTCTGCAGATGAACTCCTTTAAGGCTCGACGATCCTGAAGAGACCTGAATCGATAAATTTAATCGCACCTCGAACAAAAATGAGTGTTTATAATGGGAAAAGAAACCCAAAAAAAATTTAAAGTGCAAAAGCAAAAATGAAGTTAGAAATGAGAATAAACCAAGGATGAGAATAAACAAAAATTGGTTATTCTAAGATGATTCACTTTCGGAATGAATCATTAAATCACTCTAATACCATGAAAAAGAAAAACATGATGAAACTTTATTGTAATAACTTGTGTATTACAATGAGACTTAAAGCCTACTTATATAAAGGTAAAATGTTGCAAAATAAAAAATACAATAAATAGAAATAATGATTAAATCAATTACTATAATCAACTAAATCAATAGATAATATTCTTTAAATTAATATCAAATCAATTTAGAATATTACTGAAATATTACTAAAATAATATCATCAATCTAAAATATTATCATAATATTATTATAATACCATTGACACTTTCGATAAATTTCCTAGAGAACTTGTTTTGAGTGTTTTTCTTCTTTTCTGTATCCCTACCCGGTTTTTCTTCTTTTCTGTATCCCTACCCGATCAGCGGCTGGTTTTTTTATGCATACAACAGAGATCTCCAAAGACAATATTGTTTCAACACCCCAAGATGAGGAGGAGACATGGGATGAAGAATTACAAGAATTGGTTCAAACCCTCCCTAAAGAAAGAAACTGGTTTAATGCAGATCATCTTTACTTCTACCAGGGTTTTTGGTGTCCATCTCGTGCATTGAAAGCAGTGATTTCTTTCCAGAAACATTTCCAAGCACATGATACTGATATTATTGTCATAAGTTTTCCGAAATGTGGCCCTACTTGGCTGAAGGCCTTGACTTTCTCAGTTGTGAACCGCAATCAATTCACCAGGAAGAAAATCCCTTGTTCAGGTCAGGCCCTCACCAACTTATTCGATTATTTGAGTATGATCTTTACTTGGAGAACCCTTCTCCGGATTTGGAAAATAGCTCTCTTTATCCACCAAGACTTTTTTCCACCCACGTCCCTTATCCTTCTTTGCCACCTTCCATGAAAGATTCCAACTCTAAGATCGTCTACATATGTAGGAATCTGATGGATATGTTCATATCTCTCTGGTTTTTCACTGATAAGCTTCGAGTTGAAAATTCAAAGTCTTTATCACTAGACGAAGCTTTCGAGTTGTTCCGCCGTGGAACATGTGGTTGTGGACCATTTTTTTGATCATGTATTAGGGTATTGGAAGGCAAGCCAAGAGAATCCGAACAAAATATTGTTTTTACAGAATGAAAATCTGAAAGAAGACATCATTTCCCAGCTAAAAAAGTTGGCCATGTTCTTGGGGTTTCCTTTCTCAGAGGAGGAAGAGAAATATGGAGTGGTTGAAGAAATTGCAAAAACTTTTAGCTTTGCGAACTTGAAAGAATTGGCTGTGAACAAGAATGGCGTACATACTTTCAGGTTTCCACACAACACCTGCAATGGTAGAACGTTTGGAGAAGCTTATTCAAGAGAATTTCGACAAGTCAGGTTTAACATTTAAATTATCTTCCCAATCTCCAAAGGATGCTTGTGCATGATGGGCGTCTTTCAGCTTAGTTAATGTTGATCTTGTTTATTAAGCAGCAAGAAATTTCTGGGTTTTCCTTTGTGTATCTTTTCCGAATTCATCTATGTTCGATTCTTGATATCTGCAAGCCATTTACTCTCTTTGTGAGTTAAAAAAGAAAACTCTTTTATTTTCACGTATTTACGTTTTTGTTGTCTCTTTTGTAGTTTATATTAGAATTGTCTTATATATGTTACCAGCAAAATAAATTGCTTTGTGTAGCAAATTTTGCAGTTGTTTTATATATAGTTTTATTAGTTTGTATAGAGAGGTGTTTGTGAGTCTAATCACTTTGGATTAGATTCAATTAATACCTGATATTCAATTCATAAATTCATTCATTTATTTAAATTTATGTAATTTTAATTTGTTATTAAAATATTTAAAATTATAATATGTTTTAAAATTAAAATATAATAAAAACTAGTTATTTAATAATAAAATCATATCTGGCCAAAAAATAAAATCATATCTTTTTCCATGAAAAATTTTAATTAAAATTTTAATTTATACAAAAAATATTTTTAATTTTTGCAAACAAATACAATTTCTTATTGGCTTCTAAAAATTAAATTATAATATGTGTATTTAATATTATTGATAAAAAAGTCAAATTTATTTCATTTACATTCACATGAACATTTAGAGCTCTTTTTTTTCCCTAATTAATTTTTTTTTTAAAGATAAATATTCTTAATCATTCATTAAAGGAACCACTTGAGTTTTCAGACACAAAACCATGGAGAAATGAAGGAAAATCCTCTACCCAATACATGTCTTCATCAATCCCTAGCCCATGCCAAGCTAACTGATGTTCTGCAACGTTGCCCGTTCTGTTTGTGTGCATGAATGAACGAGTATGAAATCTTTTGCTCTTATCTCTTGCTTCGTCTATAAGATCGCCAATAGGTAATAGGTCTGGTTGCCATGATTGTAGCTTCTTCACAATACATAATGCATCTCCTTCAAATATCATAGCTTGGAAGCCCATCTCGTAAGCAAAATCCATCGCCTTGACTGCTGCACTTGCTTCCACTACAAATGGATCAGTAACATTCTCCAACTTCCAAGTTTCATATTACATAAAACATCATAAAATTGATCTTTAAAATTTGTCTGATAATAGAATATCACAAAATTCAGTGTATGTATGATAAATATGTGTATCTATACTCAGGCAATCCAGTACGAAATTTCATTAATTTTCGCATAGAGATAGAAATATTGTATGTACTTATCTTAATTATAATTTAAATTATCCAAAATAATCAATAGATTATTAAAAAAATAAAAGGAAGAAGAATAGGCCTTTAGCTTTTGTGGCACTTATTATATATGTTGAATAGTACTTGAACGGAAGTTAATTATTCATAATTTATAAAAGTATAAACTCTTTTTTAATAAGGTAATTTATTATTGTTACAAATGCTTATGTAAAATTTCATTAAAAATAGAATTCTTACTCAACTCATGTTAGGAGTTAGATAATATTTATGTGAATATATTAATGGGTTTGTATCCATTTGATCCAACTCATATTTCAATAAATCTCATAGTTAAAATTTTTCCATATCACATAAAATGATTTTAAAAAATTATCTTTAAAGCTATTGTAAGATAATAAAACATCACATGATTCAATTTGTGTATGATAAATATGTGTATCTCTATTTAAAGAATCTAATTTAAATTCTCATTATTCCACATAAACACAAAAATATTATATGTACTCATCTTAATGAAAATTTAATTCATAAAAAATAATCAATAAATTATTCGAACAAAGAAAGAAAGAAAAAGAGCTCACCTAACTTTTGTGACGTTCATTATATATATTGAGTAGCACTTAAAAAAAAAGTCATTGACTCGTTATTCATTGCAATATAAATTCCTTTTTGGTAAGGCTCCCCCCATTGTTCTATCTTCAATTTTCTGATGGAGACAATAGAAATCTACAAGAGCAATAATGTTTTATCAGCAAGGCAAAATTTTCAAGAAGAGTCATGGGATGATGAATTCCAAGAATTGGATTTTTTTTTTTTTTTAAGTTTTAGAGCTTTGGGAAGAAAAAGAAAAAGAAAAAAAAAAAGGTTTTTCCGTTTTGGAGGCACGCTACGGTTGGAGAGAGTGGAAGGCAGGAGAGGAAAGGGGAGTGAAATTGTTTGGGCCATTAAATGTATCTGGGTTCAACCACCGTTCACTAAATGAATCGTAAAATCCGACCCATCCGATGGGTTTTGCATTGATCCATCTAGATTTTTTTTCCTAAAAAAATAATACAATTTCCTTGAGTTTTTATTCAAATAACTGAGCTCAAAAGCTCAGATCAATAAAAAAAACTAATCGAGTTTGGGTGTTCACTGAATCAAGCTCGAGAAGCTAAAGAGCATATTTTACTATTTTAGAGCAATAAACCAAACTTAACGTTGTTAAGTAATTGTTAAAGGAAATCAAACAGCTAATGGTTAATATAGTGTCAAATTTTAAATTTTAGGAGACAAATATAGGTATTAATAATTAATTTTCACATTTTTATAAAATGTATGTACCCTTTCCCTTTTAATTACTTTTCTTTAATATATAGTATACTTTTTACATAAAGATTTGATCCTGTATGAATGCTATTAATAGATTTATGATAATTTATTCCAATACTAATAGGACTTCTCCAATTTAATTTGCTTATATTTGCTTCAAGAATTTTCAAAGGAACAATTACTTGAGTTGAGTTATTAACAAATTTTCACACTCCAAGTTTTAGGTGAATATCCAAAAATTATGCAAGAGATAGTTTAACACTATGTTTGGATTGAGGAGAGGGGAAGAGGAAAGGAAAATAAAGAAAAGTAATGGAAATAGAAAAACTTTTTTTTGGTTTAGACAAACTTTTAATTTAAAAAAAAAAAAGAGATAGAAATCTAATAATTTTTTGTTTTCTTTGTAATCTTCATTTTTTTAATACTTCAATTTGAAGAAAAAACTAAAGAAAGAAAAGTTAAAAACTTTTATTTTTAAAGACTATTATATTCATATTTTTATTATGATATTAAATTTGATTATATAACTAATACTTTCTAAAAAAATAATTTTTTATAAGTATTTTATATAACATTCTAATTTATAAATATTTTATGATTTTTTATGTCTTAATAATAAAACAAGTGAAATTATTATCAGAATAAATTAAAAGGCTGAATTAAACAAAAATTTAAGAGTAAATCAATAATTAACTAATACATCTTACCGTATTAAATATATTAAATTTTGTTTAAAAAAATTTATTTATACAAATTAGATAGTATAAAGATATATATGTATATTACATGTTACTTTACAAAAATGTTATAATTGAAAAAAATATATTATAATGATTTTTTTTCTTTTTCACTATTTATTTAAATAATAGTTGTTAAAATTAATTTTTTTTTCTTTTCTTTTATTAATTTTAACTATCTAAATAAAAAATACATATACAATTTTTTTACCTTTATAATTTTTTTTATTAATATCTATCTAATCATAATGTACAGAAAAGAGTAAAAAATGTACTATTAAGTAATCATTAACTTTCCTAAGAAAAGGGTAAAAAAGGTAAATTCGATCAAAAAAAAATACGGACATTTTTTGAATAATTAAATTTTTAGATAACGAAATTCATGATTCTAATTTACAAATTTAAATTTGTATTTTTGAACAATTCGTTGGTTTTAACTATTTTCTTTTACTTATTACTTCATCCACTACTATATTTGCAGAATAAAAGTAAAACAACAAGTTCTCAAGCTTACCTCTCTATCTCCAAGCGGTATTTTAACAGAAATCGGTTGTAGAAAACCGAAACCCCCACTACCAGCGCCGTCTGCAGCAAAAGCAATCAACTTGGAAGCTCTAACAGCAAAATAGAATTCTAACTCAACTCATATTAAAATTTATATTGTAGATATCTCAAATTCATTGAGAATAAACCTCTTATATTAAAAATAGAATTTTAACTCAACTTATATTAAAATTTATATAATATTTACGTGAATGTACTAATGAATTTGAATTCACTTCACCCAACCCATATTCCAATAGATCCCATAATTAAATTTCATCCTTTGATTTCAAGTTTCATATTATATTACATAAAATATTTTAAAAAGTACTCTTTAAAGCTTTTATTTAATATTAAAATATTATATGATTGAATGCATACACGATAAATGCATGTATTTCTATTAAAAAATCCAATTCGATTCTCATTAATTTTCACATAAAGACAAAATACTATATGTACTCATCTCAATCATAATTTAACTCATCTAAAACAGTCAATAATTTTTTTTTAAATAAAAAAAAAAAAGAAGAAGAATAGGTCAGTGGCTTTTTTTTTGCGTTCATTATATATGTTAAGTAGTACTTGAGAGGAAGCCATTGATTCATAATTGATTGAATTATAAATTCCTTTTTAGTAAGGTTCCTCCATTGTTAACGATGCTTACATGGAATTCTATTAAAAATAAAATTTTAATTCAACTCATACTAGTAATTAAATAATATTTATGTAGATGTACTAATAGGTTTGCATCCACTACTGGATCTGAAAAATATTTCAATAGATCCCACAATTAAAATTCATCCTTTGGATTCCAAGTTTCGTATTACATAAAATGATCTTAAAATGCGATTTCGAAAATCTTATATAAATATATAAAAATCAAAGTTTTTGACAAAATAAAAAAAATTTTATGTGAACAGTTTAAAATGTTAATATATCGATGGTCTTAAAAATCATTACATGATATATAATAAATACATTTTATTTTATTTAATAAATTTTTAATTTAAAAATAATTCAAAAAATTAAATTAATAATATTTATGTTTTTATTATTAATCTTAAATCACTCTCAATTCATATTAAAAGTATTAAAATTTTAAAAAAAATTTAATTTGACAAATTAAATCAATCAATATATAATTAATAATTTAATAAATATTACAATTACAATTATAAAATAATTGATTCTATAATCAATTATTCGATACATTGATATTTGATTAAATATAGCATCTATTTGAGTAATTGATGTATTTCATGTGTAAATATAGAAAGCAAATATATCAAATTAATTTTGCATAATTAAATTAACAGAATAAAATATTTTACTAATTTATATTTGATTGATAGATTTATATTTCATTAAATATGATTTCATTTGGTAAAATATTAATGCACGTTTGATTTCATTTGATAAAATATTAACGCACATGGATTTTATTTGTAACGTTTTATAATTTTAAAATCTAGATATTAATGCACATTGATTTAATTAAAATTTATTTTATTTTATTTTCATTATTAAATACAATAAATTTAATTTGTTTTATTATTCTAAATTAAAGGATCTCTAAATGTTAATAACATAACAAAATATTTCAATGTCAATCAACTTACCATTGTTAGACCATTATTCACTCAAAATTTTTATTATTTCAATATTAACTTTCATAAATTAAAATTATCTTATTAATTAACCTACACCACACCTTTTGTATAAGTAGCTCTAGGGTAAGCATAAATCATTTTTCACTAAATTTATATCTTTTGATCACTATTTAACTTTAATTTTCTCTCTAATTTTCACTTTGCATCATTTCTTGGTCTATGCTGCTCAAAAGGTATTCTCTTTTTATACTTATATTTTATATTTCTTTAACTATAATATTAGCTTTTTTTTTTGTTGATGATTGATTTAAATATGATTTAGTATATACAAGGAAAGTCTTTCACTAGTAGAGTCACTATCATAAAAGTTTATACTACTTTTGATTAGTACTATATGTCATGTGGGTGTAACAAGAAACTATTTGAAATTGATAAAGAATTTCAATGTTATTCTTACAATGTTTATGTCCCTAATCCAGCTCCAAGGTCATTAGTATTTATATTTTTTATATTTGATGCATAAAAACAATTATTATTTCATAATGATAATAAAATTATTTTAAATTATTATATTATATTTATAATTGTAGAATTTTACATTTTTATATATACAAGTTGAATATTGAGGCATATGATAATTCTGGAAGTGTGATGTTCACATTATTCAATACAAAAGCTAAAGATTTAATTATAGAGATATTGATAATTTTTATGAAATATCTGTTAAGGTATTGAGTCAAAAATTATTTTATTATTATTTAATATTCAAATTAATTGAATGATGTATTTATACTTATGATTTAGGAAAATAGAGACTATAAATCGAAGAGATATTTGGAGAACTCAAAGGCAAAATTTGTGTATTCGAGACGAAGGCAACTGAATATAATCTTGAGACAAATAATACCAAACTTATAGTGAATAAAGTGTATAATTTTGATCCTAAGCTTGAATGTCAAAAATTATTAGAAGAGGTATATAGAAGCTTATTATAATAATTATGTTTGTTATAAAGTTATATAGAGTAGATTATAGCTCAATTGTTGTCAAATTACAAATTGTTGTTTTATCTATCTCTTCACCTCCATCTATCAAATCTATTAGCTTATCAAGTAAAATAACACATACTTCAAGATAGCAAGAAATACTAAAGAATCAATTATTGCATCCTTGCTTTAATAACAACTTATAGAAGAATCTCCCATGAAAGAAGTTTTTATGCGAGATTGATTATAAAAATGAAAATTTTAATTTCTTGACATCAAAAATATTATTGTTTTTTGTTTAGAGATTATTTCGATTTAACAAATTATAGTTTGAGTTTTCTTTAGAACTGATGATAATTGCAAAAGTATATTTAATATATAATTAATAAATTTTATTATATTAAAATAGATAAATTTAAATAAAAATGATTATATAAGTTATGAGTTGTTCATAAATTTCATGGTTTATATAAATTTTAAAAAATTTATATTTATATAAGATTTATTGATATATGAATATATTTCTACGTATCGCACATGTTTAAAACTAGTTTTATCTAATAATAGAATATCACATGATTTAATGCATGTATGATAAATAAGTTTACCTATACTCAAAAAAATCCAATATGAATTATCGTTAGTTTCTATATGGAGACAAAAATATTATATTTACTTATCTTAATTATAATTTAACTCTTTCAAAATAATTAATAAATTATTGAAAAAGAAGAATAAAAAAAAGAATAGGCTGCTAGCTTTTGTGGCATTCATTATATATATTGAGTAGTACTTGAGAGGAAGTTATTGACTCATAATTCATTCAAGTATAAAGTCCTTTTTAGTAAGATTTCTCGTTGTTATAGATGGTTATGTGAAATTTTATTAGAAATAGAATTTTAATTCAATTCATGTTAAGAATTAGATAATATTTACGTAGATGTACTAATGGATTTGGATCCATTATTGGATCCAACCCATATTCCAATAAATCTCATAATTAAAATTTCTTTTCGATTTCAAGTTTTGTAGTACATAAAATGATTTTAAAATTGATCTTTAGAACTTTCGTCTGATATTAGAATATCACACGATTTAGTTTATGTATGATAAATGAGTATTTTCATTAATTTCCACATTGAGACAAAAATATTTTATGTACTTATCTTAATTATAATTTAAATTACCCAAAATAATCAATAAATATTAAAAAATAAGAGGAAGAAGAATAGTCTTTTAGCTTTTGCGGCGTTCATTATATATACTCATAAAATAATGATATTAAAAAGTGATCTTTAAAACTTTCATCAAATAGAATATCATATGATTTAATCCATGCATGATAAACGCTCGTATCTCTATTTAGAGAATACAATATAAATTCTCATTAATTTTTACATAAAGACAAAAGTATTATATATACTCATCTTAATGATAATTTAATTCATCCAAAATAATCAATAAATTATTTAAAAAATAAAAGAAAGAAAAAGTGCTCACCTAAGCTTTGTGACGTTCATTATTTATATTGAATAACACTTGAAAAAAAAAAGTCATTGATTCATAATTCATAGAAATATAAACTCCTTTATAGTAAGGTAATTTCTTATTATTATATTTACTTATGTGAAATTCCATTAAAAATAAAATTTTAATTCAATTCATGTTAGAAATTAGATAATATTTACGTGAATATACTAGTGAATTTGTATTCACTTGATTCGACTCATACTCCAATAAATCTCATAATTAAATTTTATCCATTCCATTCCAAGTTTCATATCGTATACAATGATATTAAAAGGTGATCTTTAAAGCTTTTGTTGGATAATAGAATATCACATGGTTCAATCTATGCATGATAAAAATGTGTATGTTTATTTAGAAAATTCAATTAAAATTTTCTTTAATTTTTATATTCAGATAGAAATATTATATATACTCATCTTAATGATAATTTAATTCTTCCAAAGTAATCAACACATTATTTAAAAAATAAAAGAAAGATCACCTAACTTTTGCAACGGTCATTATATATGTTCAGTAGCACTTAGGAAGAAGTCAGTGATTCATAATTTATTGCAGTATAAATTCCAATTTAGTAACACTCCCCCCCATTGTTCTATCTTCCATTTTCTGATGGAGACAACAGAAATCTTCAAGAACAATAATGTTTTATCAGCAAGGCAAGGAGATCAAGATGAGTTATGGGATGATGAATTCCAAGAATTGGTGCAAAGCCTCCCCAAAGAGAAATACTGGTATGGAGGTTTTCATTATTTCCACCAAGGTTTTTGGTGTCCTTCCAGGGTGTTTAAAGCCATGCTTTCTTTCCAAAAACATTTCCAAGCACTTGATAATGATGTTATTCTTGCAACTGCCCCCAAATGTGGCACTACTTGGTTGAATCGTTGATTTTTACCATAGTAAACCGCAATCATTTTACCCTTGAAGGCAACCCTTTGTTGAGTTCAAATCCTCACAAACTTGTACCCTTTTTTGAGTTTGATGCATGCTTGGGAAACCCTTCTCCATATCTCGAAAACAACACTTGTAATCCAAGGATTTTCTCAACCCATATTCCATATGCTTGCTTTGCCAACATCCATTGTTAAAGATTCCAACTGCAAAATTGTGTATGCATGTAGAAATCCATTGGACATGTTCATATCTTATTGGCATTTTACTGACAAACTTCGACCTGAAAATGTGAAGCCAATATCACTAGATAAAGCCATCGAGATGTTATGTCAAGGAATCCATAGCTTCGGGCCTTTATGTGATCATGTTTTGGGGTATTGGGAGGCAAAACAAAACAATCCCATCAAAATCTTGTTTGTAAAATATAAAGATCTCAAGGAAAACATCGTTTCTCACACAAAGGAGCTGGCGGAGTTCTTGGGTTTTCCATTCTCTGAAGAGGAAGAGAAACAAGGAATGGTAGAAGAAATTGTCAAATTGTGCAGCTTTGAGAACTTGAAAGAACTAGAGGTGAACAAGAGTGCCAAACACCCTTTTGGGACACCAAACAAAGCCTACTTTCGGAAGGGGGTGGTGGGAGATTTGAGCAATTATCTCACACCTTTAATGGTGGAACGTTCGATAAACTTATTCAAGGAAAGTTGGATAAATCTGGTTTAACATTCAATTTGTATTGCGAACCCAACAATGATGCTTTTGCTTAATCGATAATTATGTCTCATTTGGATGTGATTCGGTAATAAAATGTTAAACTTTTAATTTTAATAACCATGTTTTAAATTTTGACAATGTCAAAAATAAAAAATAATTGTGTCATTTGCTCATTTCGCCTTTTCTTATTTTGCTTTTAATTAATAAATTTCTTATTTTTCTTATATGTGAAATTTAAATTGATTGTTTAAACCTTTTCTTACGACTTATTACCTGTGTCTTTATTTCATTCATATATCTAAAATTTTATTAATAAAATACATGAAAATTATACGTACAATAAATATTAATTTAAAAAGCACTTAAAAATTATTTCTCTACACAAGTAGGCCTCCAAAGGAAAAACTAAAGCCTGGCTTAGCACGACCTTACTTAAAAGAGGGTCTATGCTATTGGCTGGATCCAGGTTGAGGCAATAAGGGCAACTGCCCTTTTGAAATTTTGAAAATTAATTTTCATTATTAATAAGTTATTTAAAATTTTAATAAATTTTTATTTTACCCCACTAAAAAGTTAGTAAAATTATGAGAAATAAATCTAAAATTTTTATTTTTTTATCCCATTAATTGTAAAAGAAATACTCTAAGTATAAGTTTCATTGATGGATACACCTTTTATATTAAGGTGTCCATGAACATTCCAAAAATTAAAATATATAAATGTTTAAAAGGAAATTCTGGTCAAGCAAAAACCCTCCAATCAATCAAATTAATAGAAGTTAAACCAAATAATCAATCAATCATAAAAGAAACAATAATTTAATGTGATTTGGTCCAACTGACCTACGTCTACAGTTGAAAAAAATATTTATTAGTTATAGAGAATTACAAATATACATCAAATCAATCTCACTCTACAATTAATGCTCACAGGCCTTCTTAATCTCCTATAATCCTAGAGTATTTTTAGCTCAAGCAACATATATCTATGTGCACCCAATGCACCATAATATGTGGACCCTTTCAGTCTTCTCTAGTTCACTCACAAACATTCAAATATACACACTAATAAGATATAAATTTTCAGTAGTCCTATAAGATGTGTATCCCATAAAACCTTAAAACTCTCTTACATTATTTTCTCATATCTAACCTTATAAAGATTTCATTTATTTATAAACTACAAACTTGCCTATCAAGAATTGTTTTCCTCTTAGAAGTCTTCTATTACAAGTCTTCTTATCCATCAAATAATATCTAATCGATCTCAAACAAATCTATTATAGGATTTAAATCATTATTCCCAACAATCTCCACTTTGACTTAAATTCCATTAATCATATGTTTTCACATGAAATGTCATTTCCTCCATTTGTAATGGAAGTCTCGTAATCATACTCTCTTTTGTGTCTTTAAGCTTTATGTAAATCAATCCTTAAAATAAGAACTTAAACTTTTTCATTGAATCGAGCTCCTTTGGACTTGCCTCTTCTCATGGCTCAAACTATGCTTTGATACCACTTGTTAGGTAAAAAGCCTCCAATTAATCAAACCAACAAAAGCGAAATCAAATGATTAATCAATCACACAAGAGACAATAATCTAACGTAGTTTGACCCAATGATCTACATCCACGAATGAGAGAAAAGATCCTCTAGTTGTAAAAAATTACAAACATACATCGAATCAATCTCACTCAACAATTAATACCCTTAGGCCCTCTCAATCTCCTTTAGCCTTATAAAGTATTCTCAACCTAAGCAAGCACATACCCATGTGCACCCCATGCATAAAACCTATGTAGATCCTTTTAGTCTCCTCTAGTTCACTCACAAAATTTCAAACATATACACTTATAAGATATAAATCTCTAGTAGTCCTACGAGATATCTATCCTATAAAATTCTGTAACTTTCTTATATCTTTTTCTCATACCTCATCCTATAGAGACTTCACCTATTTATAAACATATAAACTTGCCCATCAAGAATCTCTTTCCTTTTAAAATTATTCTCTTTCAAGTCTTCTTATCCATCAAGCAACATCTAATCAATCTTAAACAAATTTGATATGAGATTGAGTCACTATTCCCAATAATTTTCAAATGGACACTCCTAAAATTTTCTCATAAACACCTTAAAAATTGAAAAATGAGAAAATTTACAAAAAATTTTCCATTAAACACCTTGAAATTTTTATGTTGGTACCTATTTCATCAATAAATTTGGTAAATTCATTGGTAAATTTTTATAGATATTATAAATGGACACAATTGAAAATTTCTTGGATCTGTTATTAATGAGTTTTTGAAATATTAAAAAATATATGGATGTCTTAAAAAAATAAAAAGATAACTGAATAAAGTAATGGTTCACAATGTAAATACAAAATTATATTATTAGTAGGTAATTTAATAAATTTGCCCTTATTGAGCATAAATTCTAAATCCGTCTCTAGGCTCATACCTCTGTGTCCTTTAGCACAAAAACTTACTCAGTGATTCAAGACAAAATAAAAAATTTTAAGTAAATTTTGTGAATTATTTATAAGTAATTTAATAAAAATTTTCATAAAAAATTTCAATTAAATAAAAATTAATATGAAGATTAATAATATATTAAAAATATTAAAAATATCATTTATAATTTAACTTTGATAAATATTTATTTAACGGTAAGAACTTTGTCAAAATTTTGTACATTTGATTTATGTAAGAAAATCTTTCAATTTATCACTTTTAATTTTTATTTAATCATTTTTAATAAATAATTTTATGAATTATTTATTAATTGATTATTTGATTATGCTTTTGTTGACGTGAATGTTCAATTAATTGAGTTGAGGCTTTTTGGCCTTACACAGAGCGTGGTTGTGCATGATGGGTGTCTTAGTTTTATTAGTTTATGTTTCATTTATGCTGGATATTGGATATATGTCTCTTTAAGAGCTACTTTATTTATGTGCTAGCTGGAATTGTTTTAGGTTACCTGTAAAATAATTTTTAATCAGTGATTATATTTCATATTCACAACATTTATTATTTCATAATTTTTAAATTCTTTTTCCTTCTTTCTTTTCAAATGAGCAAGGGTCATGCAATTATGGTTTTGATTGTAGAAAATGTGAGTGTGTCTTTTGCTCTACACTTGTATGGACTGTTTCTTTTGGCCTTAAAGATTGAAATGACTTTTGTAGACATTCATCTGTATTTGAAGTCGATTTTCGTCGTTATTATTTTCATTATTATTAATATTGTTACCATAGTATAGTATGCTATTTTATTACAGTATAGATTATTATTGTAGTATACTATTATATTATATGTTATTATCATATTATTATTATTATTATTATTATTATTATTATTATTATTATTATTATTTATTCCCTTTCTTTTCTTCTTAACCAGTGATCAAAGAAACTAAAATCTGGAATTCAATGCAATCAAAGGCTTTAATTCATAATTAGAGCATTTTCAGATCAATCTAGAAAATCAACAAAGAACCTAAACCTAAATTGAGGTTCGAGCAAAATTCAATCCTAGAATTCAAGCCTAGGATTGGTTCTGTCCATTTTCTAAAAATTTATCCTAAGGGTGACTATAAATTGGACATTTTCTAGATAACACATACACGATGGATTAAGGGAGAAAAAACTCAGTGTTTGACTTTTGAAATTTTTGGTTGTTAGGATTTGGGTTCAGTTTTCAAAATTCTGAGTTTGATTTAAAGTTTTTGGATTGAGACTTAGGTTTCTAGGTTTAGGGTTAAATTTCTAAAATGGTTTTGAAGACATCTTGAAATCTGGAAATTTTTTTTTTGAAAAATTTGGATTTGAAAGATGAACTTTGAATTTTTCAATGGGATTCTAGTCAATTTTCCAGAAACCGGTGATCAAACCTAGTTTATTGTTGAATTTCGACATTTTTTTTAAAGAAAGAAGAGAAAATTAGGGCTAGAGAGAGAAAGCACATGGGAATTCTGAAGAAAAGCTGAGTAGTGTGGATTTTATACTCCTCTAACACAACACCATTTTGGAAGTTCTAAACCCGCAATTAGATTGTTGACCAGCATGCTGACCCACGCAATAACCCAACCTGAATCGCAGGTTTTTTTATTTTAATTTTATTTTTTGATTTCATTTTATTTTAATTTTTATATTTTATATTTTGATTTTATATTTTAGTTTTAGTTTTTTTATCTTACTAATTTTTATTATTTGTTTATTTTATTGAATAACTTATTATTTTTAATTGTTTGGCAAAAAAGAAAAATAAAAACAAATCTTTTTTAAAATAAAAAAAGATATTAAAAACAAAATTTTTTATGAAATAAATCCATTGAAAAACTTTCATGGATTTAATTTTAAATGGAATTGACCAAACTATTAGGAAATTCTATAAATCATTTTTCCAATAATAATAAAAATAATTTTTATTCTCCAAACTATTGAAGGATTGCTTCCTAAATTAAGTCTTACCAAACTATTTGGAGATTTAATAAACCTTTTCAAAAGAATAAAATTTTCAAAATTATTTTCAAATAAAATCTCACCAAACTATTAAGAAATCTACCTTAAAGTAAATCCTATTAAACTATTGAAGGACTTTATTGATTTTTCAAAACAAAATACATTAATAATTTTGACGACGGAGCTTCTTCAAAGTAGGACACTAGTCTCCATGAACACTCCTAAAGTGAGAGAATTATCTTAAATTGCTACCAAACTATTGGAGTAATTTTAAGATTAATTCTCAATTTTAAATATGTTGGTAAAGCATAAATATTTTTAAGGCTTGGATAATTTGAAATCAAACTAGTACCGTCTTTGGATGGGCACTGTGAGGGTGTTATAACATTTTTCATGCGTAACCGTACTCTCGAATCTAAATCTGATTTCGTGGATCAGATCTAATTAGGTGGCCAATCACACTTTAAAAAAAATTGACGATAACTCTTCTAATCCACCTCTAGTGATAGGTCCATGGATCTATATGTTATGACAATTTGGCGACTCCACTGGAAAACTCCAAAGTCAAGACAGTAAATGATTTCTTATTTTCCAAGCTTTACTTAACAAATTTGAGATTATTTTCTTTTTATTTATTTCATTTTGTTGCTTATATTTGCTTAATTATTCATTTATTTATTATATATATTTGTCATTCATTTGCATGTGCATAACATAAAGCTTTCCATTCGAGCTTTATCCTTAGAAGAGAGTGAAGTACCTATGCCTTCATGAGATTTTATGTCTCTACATGAACTTGTGAAATACTCCCATTCAAATTGAATCCTTTTCGCTTATAATCTATGATGGGCGAGGATTAGGGTGTCTTACCAGTCTATGATATACAATGATGTAAAGAACAATTTGAGAACCTTCTAGAAGTAATCCAAGTTACATATAGTTAACCCTAAAGGTCAAACCTAAGTAGAGTCATACCTTCCTTTGTGTTAGAAAATTCTAAATAAGATACATGATTAAATGTTTGTTTTATTTGTAAGATTATGTGTTTTCTTTTTTTGTATATTTTAGTCTTGTATGTTAGTCTTTATATTTTTTTTTACTAACCTTTTTCTTTTATTATGCATTCATATCATTATGGAATATTTGCCACGAAATAATTTTTAACAAAGAAAATCTTAGTTACATTCATGGAAAGCCTAGTAAAATCTTCTACTAGCCTGAAAGGGGAGTTTGAAGAGTTGAAGTTTGCAAATAAAAAGCTAAAAAAGGAAGACCAAACACTAAAACAAGAAAAAGATGGATGGAGAAATTTATGCATTGACCTTAATACAACACAGTTATCCACTAATCAAGAATTGGTTCAACTTTTGCAAGAAAATAGAAAATTGCAAGTGAAACTACAAGAAAAGGATGCAATGCTCTCTAAAGCACAAAAGCACATCCAGATGCTAAACGAAGTGGTAATAGGAATCAAAGCTCAAATGAAGACCATGACTGAAGAATGTGAACAAGTGAAAGAAGCATATATGAAGAAACATAACCAGTTGAAATATCTACTTGATCAAATCATTGTGGCTATTTACAAAACCAAAGACATGGTAGAAATGATTAAAAAATGAAAGGTAAAGGTGCCACCAGTGGGAGTACATGATCAAAATTGATAAATTTCCTTAATGAAGTGCAAAACTAGTATCGACAAGCTATGGATTTCTTTTCCCAATAATGTTAGACTTTTCATGGATATAATGATTTGATTAAAAGTGAATTTTAATTCAATAAAAATTTTCTTTGATAACAATTATTATGTGATAAATTCTCCTTATTACATCCATGCATTATGTTTTTGCTTTTATTCTTATACATAATTTGAGAGTTTCATAAACATCATCTCAAATTTGAACATTGTGAAAATCAAGATTCGAGAATAACTCAAGTTTTATATCCGAGCCAAAGCAAAAAAAATGGATCAGGATAATGCAAACCACTTTGAAAGATTGGAAAAGACTCAAGAGATAATGGAATAGAAGTTAAGTAAGATCCTTAAAGCTCTAAAAAAGATGAACAAAGCAAAAGAGGTGAAAGAAGATGCCTCACATAAATATACTAAGCTATTTTACCCTTCAAGTTTTGGTCTACAAACTATTCCAAATTTTCAGCCACAACAAATTACGTTTCCAAATTACGGTTAAGGGAATGTTTGAAGTTATACTAATCTTGTCTTCACTGAAAAGGCAATTAAGCCTACCTAAATCCCCAAATTGGATGAGACAAAAGAAGAAATGAAGTTGCAGATGATTACACCCTTAGAAAACTTTAAGATCGATTAAACTATAAGCATAATTGAAGAAAAATTACAAGTTGTAAAAAGTATTGATTTCTATGAATCCATGGATGTTGTCAACCTTTGTTTGGTCCTAGATGTGGTGATTCCTCCAAAGTTTAAAGTATCAAAATTTAAAAAGTACGATGATACTAAGTGTCCAATTACACACATCATAATGTATTATCGTAAGATGGTAGCACACGTTAGTAACAAAAAACTATTCATGCATGTGTTTTAAGATAGCTTGATCGGTTCTGTTACAAAATGATATGTTCAGTTAGATAGGACTCGTATTAAATCTGAAAGGATTTGATGTGGTCTTTCATCAACCAGTACTATTACATCATAGATATGGCTTTTGATCGTCTTTCACTGTAAAGAATAGAGAAAAAATTATCTAAATCTTTTAAGGAGTATGCCCAAAGGTGACAGGATGTCATTACTCAGATATAACCTCTCCTAATAGAGAAAAAAATGACAGTGTTGTTTGTAAGCACTTTAAAGTCATCATACTATAAAAAGATGATAGAGAACGCGATTAAAAATTTTATCGATATGGTGATTTCAAGGGAGATTATTGAAAATGAAATCAAAAGTGATAAATTAGAATAAAAAGAATCCTTTACTGCTAAAAAGATATCCAAAGAAAAAGAAAAATGAAACTCAAGCTATGAGTTATGAAATGTAGCAATTCATAAATTACTCTTAGTCGATCTATCTTACATATGCTCCTATGGTGAGTCATACTTCTGTTACATTCTACCAATCAACTAGGCCCTTCAACGACCTTCTTATCCATCCACAGCTAGGCCCTCTATTTGTCCAATTACCCTAACGAGTAGTGCGTAAGAATAACAAAATCGAGAAAAATATACATTTAACCCTATTCCTATGAGCTACATAGATTTATACCAAGAACTTTACAAAAACCACCTGATTGCTCATGTTTTTGCAGAACAACTTGAACTTGCCTATCTCAAATGGTATAATTTTACTACTCATTGTGACTATCATTATGAGGCAGCTAGTCATTCCACTGAAAATTATATCTCTTTGAAACATAAGGTGCAAAGTCTAATCAAAGAATGGCTGATAAATTTTAACACCAGTGGAAACATGACACCTAATGTCAGTAGTTACTCATTGCCCAATCATCTAGGGGTATGATGTTAGGAGAGGCTGATTGAAACTGATTATCATCTTAAGATTTCTTGAGAACATGAATTTTTTTAATGTACTTGGATTTCATTTTATTTTTTATCATTTTAATAAAGTGAAAGATTTGGTGCATTTTCATGATATTCCTCTTTTGTGTAAATCACCATTATTTATTCTTACTTTCTCATAATTTTTACCCATATCCATTTTTTTATTCCTAATAATAAATGTTTATACAGTTGTAACGATAATTCTGAATTTGATTTTGAAAACACCATTCATAATGTTTTGATTGAGATCACTGACTTATTGGGATTGATGAATAAAAAAAAGATTAATCTGATAAAGAATCTCAAAATGGATGCAACACATGATCTTTGCAATTGTTCACTCACAAATCTACTATTGGTCAATAAATGTTCTTCATTGCAAATATTCATATTCGAAATGAGAAATGACCCTTTTTTTATCTTAAAAAAAAAGTAAAATTATCCTTTGTAACCCTATTTGAGCCTATTGAAAATTCTTTTAAGGAACTCTAACCAAGGATCACCCTAACATAGGGGGCAAAGTTGAAAAGTTTGTAATTTCAGGGGCAAAGCCCTTTTGTGTTCAAATTTTCATGAAAAATGATAAAAAGAAAAAAAATGAAAGAGAAATTGATGGGACAAAATGTCGATGTATCTCGCATGAAAAAAAAAATGATTCTTAGGTTGATAACCCTTCAAATACAATTTAAACCTATTTTATCTACTTCTTTCATAACCCCTTATCTAACTTATATTACCTCCCTTAAAAGTTTATTTTAATCAAATGTGAATACTCGATTTAGATAATCATGAATTGAATTAAGATAGATTTACTATTGGATTATTTAGGACTTTAGAAAAAGTGTCACTGATGGATAAAAGAAAAAGATAAAAAAGATATGTGCACAAAAATTATAAAAAAAAAAAAGGATACTTAAATTGAAAACCTAAAAAGGTGGTTTAAGTTGAAAAATTTTAAAAATAACTTCATATGAAGGTCCCAGGAAGAAGGATGATGATTGGCTCAAAGACTAAAGATATGTTTTTAAAAGAAGATTTTGAGATAGAGTTCAAAATTATCTAAACAATTATTATTTTAGATGATGGTATCCCATTTGAACAGTCAAGATATTTTACCTTTTGTTCACTTTTAATTTATTATTAACCATATTTTTTTGCATAGAAACCCATCTTTGTTATCTTTTCCTATATGTACATCCCCTAAATGAATCAATGAAATGTATTATGTCTGTCACTAACTTGAATGATGACAAATAAATGGATGACAATGTTCATAGAGAGTTTTCCATTTTTTGAAAAAAAATCTAAGATGAAAGAATTGAAAGAAGCCTAAAAAAATGATTTAAAAGAGCAAGCAAAATAACCCAATGATGGATTGGTTGATATGATCTGCAAGTTGTGATCGGATGAGAAGAATAATATGGATCAACTGATAAAATTTATTTTAAGATGCTGAGAAGCTAAGAGGAAAACATGAGATAGTAGAGTTTTGAAAGCCTTGTTACCATAATTGAAACTTCATGGCATTATTTAGTCACATCTGTACTATATACATTGTGTTTACATTTTTATCCTGGATAAGACAAGCACTTGTATCATTGCATTATCGCTTATTACTTATTTCGATCTTGGTTCAGTCTAAATTATTTTTTTAACTCACGATTTCATCTCGATCATTCATCTTCAACCTCGACTCAGTCTTGGTTGCTTTATCTTTTGGACTCACAGTTTCATCATGGTCATTCAATCTTGGCTCAGTTTAGATTATTTTTCTAACTCACAGTTTCATCTTAGTCATTCATCTTTGACCTTGATTTGGTCCTGGTCATTTTATCTTTAAATTCACAGTTTCATCCCAATCATTCGATTTTAGCTTAGTCCAGATCATTTTTTAGACTTGTGGTTTCACCTCGGTCACTTTATCTTGGCTCAGTCCAGATCATTTTTTAGACTTGTGGTTTCATCTTGGTACTTTATCTTGGCTCAGTCCAGATCATTTTCCTGACTTGTGGTTTAATCCTAATCATTCATCTTCAATCTCAACTCAATTCCAATCACTTTATCTTTCAAACTTATGGCTCAATCTCATTCATTTGATCTTGACTCAGTTCACATTACTTTTTCAGACTTGTGATTCAATCCCAGTCATTTCTACTTTTGGAGCAGAGTGGGCATCTAAGTCTTTGCATCATCCTTGTTTAATAGAGATGTGCAAAGAGAGGTAGTTGTAGACACTTATTTGTGTCAGGGATCGATTTTTGTTATTATTGTTTCATTATAATTAGTATTATTACTATAGTATAGTATGTTATTTTATTATAATATAGATTATTATTATAGTATAGTATTATATTATAGGTTATTATTACATTATATGTCATTATTATTACAATTTATTAGTATTATCACTTTTACTATTATTATTTTTTATTATTTTTTAGTTTTTATTCCCTTTCCTTTCTTCTTAACCGACAATCAAAGAAATTGAAATATATAATTCAATGCAGTCAAAGGCTTTAATTAATAATCAAAAGATTTTCGAATCAATCCAAAAAATCAGCAAAGAACCTAAACCTAAATTAAGGTTCGGGTATAATACAATTCCAAGATTCAAGTCTGAAATTGGTTCTATCTGTTTCCTAAAAATTTGTCCTAAAGGTGGCTATAAATTGTACATTTTCCATAAAACACATACACGGTGGATTAAGGGAGAAAAGACTCAATGTTTAACTTTTAAAATTTTTGGTTGCTAAGATTTTGGGTTCAGTTTTCGAAATTTTGGATTTGATTTAAAGTTTCTGGATTAGGACTTAGGTTTCTAGGTTTATGGTTAAATTTCTAGAATGGTTTTGAAGAAATCTGAAAAAACTAGAAATTTTTGTTTTTTTTTTTTGAAAAAATCTTCATTTAAAAGATGAACTTTGAATTTTTTTTATGAGTTTTTTAGTGAAGTTTGAGTTTTCTGGTGGGATTTCGATCAATTTTCCACAAACCAATAATCAAACCCAGTTTTCGATTAAACTTTTGATTTTTTTAAAGAGAGAATGGAGAGAGAATTGGGGCTAGAAAGAGAGGGCAAAAAATTCTAAAAAAAGCTGAGTGGTGTGGGTTTTATACTCCCCCAACACGAAACCATTTTGAAAGTCCTAGACCCGCAGGTAGACCCATTGACCCACCTGTTGGCCCGTGCATTGATTCGACCCGAATCGCAGGTTTTTTTATTTTAATTTTATTTTTTGATTTCATTTTTTGATTTTTATTTTATTTTCAATTGTTTTGATCTTAGTAATTTTTATTACGTGTTTATTTTATTGAATAACTTATTATTTATTAAATGTTTTAAAAAAAATGAAATTTTTAGTTCCAAAAAATAAAAAAATATAAAAACAAATCTTTTTGAAAATAAAAAAGATATTAAAAATAAAAATATTTACGAAATAAATCCAATAGAAAATTTTCATGGATTTAATTTAAACGAAATTCACTAAACTATTAAGAAATTTCATAAATCATTTTTTTTAATAATAATAAAAAATAATTTTTATTCTCCAAACTATTGGAGGATTACTTCCTAAATTATGTCTTATCAAACTATTGAGAGATTTAATAAACATTTTCAAAAGAATAAAATTTTCAAAAATATTTTAGAATAAAATCTTACCAAATTATTAGGAGATTTAATAAACATTTTCAAAAGAATAAAATTTTCAAAAATATTTTGAATAAAATCTCACTAAACTATTAGAAGATTTGTCTCAAAATAAATCCTACCAAATTATTAGAGGACTTTACTGATTTTTCAAAACAAAATACATTAATAATTATGATGATAAAGCCTCTTTAGTGTAAGATACTAATTTTTATGAATACTCCTAAAGTGAGACAATTATCTTAAATTGCTACCAAACTATTGAAATAATTTTAAGATTAATTTTTAATATTAAATATGTTGGTAAAGCATAAATATTTTTAAGACTTGAATAATTCAAAATCAGTACCATTTTTGGATGGAGGTTATGAGGATGCTATAACATTTCTCACATATAACCGTACTCCTAAACCTAAATCCAGTTTTATAGATCATATCCAATTAGGTGATCAATCACATCTTAAAAAAATTAGTAGTGACTCTTCTAATCCACATCTAACGATAGGTCCATAAATCTATACGTTATAATAATATTTAATTGTGAGTTGTGACATCAAATTAAATTCTACTTTTTAGAGTTAGGGTATCCAATGATCTAAGTTGTAAATGAAAAAATTAAAAATTAAAATTAATAAAACTTAATAAATAAAAAAAACTTATAAATTCACTAATTTCATCTATATTTTTCATAATCTAATTGGCTTATCTAGTAATTCTAAAGTAATAAATAAAAATGAAAAGAAAATTTTATTTCTTCCATTATTCAAGAAGTTCATTATTTTTATAAATATATTATTATTATTAGAGGTATAATCAATCAAATTTAAATAGATACAATATTAAATTCAAGTTTGATTCTAAATTCGAACTTTTTCATAAAAGCAAAAGTGGGAGATTGGAGCAATTATCTCACATCTGCAATTGTACAATGTTTGAAGTAGCTTATTCAAGAGAATTTTGACAAGTTAGGTTTAACATTTAAACTATCTTCCCAATCTCCAAAGGATATTTGTGCATGATGGATGTCTTTCAGCTTAGTTAATGTTGATCTTTCTTTTAAGCAGTAAGAAATTTCTGGGTTTTACAGTATATCTTTTCAATTGATCTATGTTCGATATTTGATATATGCAAGTAAAGAGTCACAATTGACTATCTTTGTGAGTAAAAGAAAAAAAAAAAAAAAACTCTTTTATTTGCACTTATTTACGTTTTTGTTGTCTCTTTTGTAGTTTGTATTAGAATTGTCTTATATATGTTACTAGCAAAATAAATTGCTTTGTGTAGCAAATTTTGTACTTATTTTATATATAATTTTATTAATTTGTATAGAGAGGTGTTAGTGAATTTAATCGGATCGAATTAGATTTTTGATGCTCAATTCATCAATTTATTTATTTATTTAAATTTATTTAATTTTAATTTGTTATTAAAATATATAAAATTATTTTAAAATTATAATATGTTTTAAAATTAAAATGTAATAAAAACTAATTATTTAATAATAAAATCATATCTGGCCAAAAAAATAAAATCATATATTTTTCCATGAAAAATTATAATTAAATTTTAATTTATAGAAAAATATTTTTAATTTTTGCATTCAAATACAATTTTTATTGGCTTCTAACAAATAAATTATAATA
This sequence comes from Durio zibethinus, assembly GCF_002303985.1. The sequence goes on from NW_019168481.1 coordinate 3,324,076, forward strand.
TGTGCATTAAATATTATTGATAAAAAAATCAAATCTATTTCTTTCACACTCACATGAACAATTACAGCTCTCTTTTTTTTCTCTAATAAAGTTTCTAAACATTCAAAATTTGAAAAAAAAAATTTAAGAAAATCGTTACTCCACGTTAAAACAAGTTTTTTTATATATTTAAATTATATCACGTAATTATATTATTAAAATTTTAATTTTTTAAATTTAAAAATTTTTATTATACTAAAAAGGTTTTTCCCTTTTTTTAATTAAACCTTCAATGCTTTCTTCTTTTTTTGGTTCTGAGTTTAGTTTTGAGACGTTTAATTTTGTATTTTTCATATTAATAAACGTTTAATTTTTATGGGCCCTGGACGTACAGAAAGGACTGGGAGGAATAGGAGTTGTGGCCTGCGGATCAGAAGGTGGCGTCCTTGGAGCGATGTGTAAACAGTTTCTAGGCATCTGTGACCCTGGGAAAATTGAAGCACTGGCTATTGTGGAAGCGGTAAAGCTGGCAGCAGAAATGGGGTGTAATCAGATTGAAATGCAGGGTGACGCAAGGGAGATTATTAGCCAAGTAAAGAGGAAGGGTAACAGGAACCTGTCCTATGTTGACACTCTTATGGAGAGGTAGAAAGTAGACTAGTGAGGTTCACGTCATGGGAAGCATGCATGTCAACAGAGAGGGCAACTGGGCAGAGCCGGAATTACACCACATTTGGATCACTTTTACAGTACATTGGATGCAGCAATTATGTTGACATCTCATCAACTCAACGAAATTAAGTCAAATTATTTTTTTTTTTTACGAAAATATTAAAAAATATTTTTATCTTTGAATTAAAATAATCAATTTTAATTTTGAATTTATTTTATATGATCTTTCAATCAATTGATCAACGATTTATGAATTTATAAATATTATTAATATTTTTATCAAATCGATAAATTTTAATATATTGAAATTTTTGAACCAAATACTTTTGATTCAGAAAATTAAACTTAAATTAGTTAATCTCGCAAACTTATCAATCTCAAAAATATGGTGTCTCGAAGATCTTTCAAATAATTCTAAAAAATAGAAAGTATCAAATTTAAAATTTTTCTCATCAGGAAAAAATTTTAATTTAAAAATTCAAATGAATCAACCAGTTTTAATCCAAACCTGATTTTACCTCTTACAAATATTTTAAATCATCAACAAAATGATGATATAAAGAGTATAACAAGTAATCAATCTTTTTGTACTCCTTATTGAAATTCTTTTTCAAATTTTCAAAGTACAAACAATACAAAAGCCTTCAAACGAGCTAATAGTATGCGCCAATCAAGTAATATTGATAATGCTCAAATTCTTATTTTCACAGGAGATAATCCATCTCAGTAAGGTACAGGTGATAACCAAACCCATTATCATTATGTTAATTTTGTAATCAATTCACATACTTTTTCTTCTAGAAAAACTAGAACTGAAGATATTAAAATGTTTTCATTCTATAAATAATTTTCGTATTTCTACACACCAAGTGCCAGAAATAATATCATTCACCAATAAGGTTCGTTATTATACTTATATAGAAGGTTATTTTTATTTTCAAAACTATAAATCATATAGTTTAAATATTTTGATAAACACAGAAGCAACAATCTCTAGTTGTCGACCTAATGCTTTACCGTCAACAAAATGGCAACCTATAAAGCATCCTATAATAATAATAGATATTGATGGTAAAGAAATCATTGTTAACCTAAAAGCAAAAAATATTCTTGTTACCTTAAATGATAAAAAATTCATTATACCAAAATATTATGTTTTCCTAATATGCATGGAGACATTTTGTTAGGAAATAATTTTATACATAAATATTTATCATTTTTGTTTCCCTGATTATCTCACTTTTATTATTGATAAAAAATCCATAGATGTTCTTCTTTTATCCAAGCATAATCATGTTTGTGATAATGATTTTCAATCAAAAATAACACATATTTCTAAACTTAAAGCTATTAATGAAAAACATTGGCTTTATAGAATTTTGCATGAAAACTTCAGTGAAGACCCATTGAAGCTTTGAAAACGCAGTCCCAGATACTGTGAACTTACTCTTCATTCTCCAAAAGAGATTATTATAATAAAGCCTATGATCTAAACCAAACAGGATATAGATGAATTTGAAATTCAAATTTCAAAATTGCTCGACAAAGGTCTAATAGAACCAACTATCAGTCCACACTCTAGTCCAGCATTCATGGTAAGAAACCATTTTGAGATTAAACGAGGTAAACCCCGTATGGTTATTAATTACAAGAAATTAAACCAAAATCTTGTTTTTGATGGCTATTTTATCTCTCGTAAAGATGTTTTAATTAATTTAGCAAAAATTGCTAAATACTTTTCTAAATTTGATTGTAAATTTGATTTTTGGTAAATCATGCTAAATGATACTTCTAAACCCCCTACTGCTTTTAGTGCACCAGTAGGCCATTACCAATGGACTGTTATGCCTTTTGGTCTGTGCAATGCACCTCAAATCTTTCAGCGCTTGATAGACAGTATTTTCAGCAAACATAAATAATTTTACTGTGTATATATTGATGATATTTTAATATTTTCAAATACTTTAGATGAGCACATAAAACATCTGAATATTATTGCTCAAGAATTTATTTTACATGGTATTATTTTGAGTCTCAAAAAAGTTAAACTCAAAAAATTTGAAATTAAATTTCTTGATCTTAATCTTTCTACAAACAGACTAACTCTGCAGGATCATATTATTTTCAAGGTCAAGGAATTTTCAAAACAACTGGATAATGTCAAATAGCTACAACAACTGTTAGGTATACTTAATTATGACAAGTAATTTTTTAAAAACCTTTCCAAAAAGGAAAGCTATCTTTTGCGTAAATTACGTAAAAATAATGATTTTGTCTGGACACCTAATGATTTTGATATTATCAAATAGATCAAATCAGAATTAACCACTATACCTAAGGTCTATCTACCTAAACAAGGTGATTTACTTATTTAAGAGACAGATGCCAGTTATGAACATTGGGGATGTGTCTTAAAAGCTAAAAATCTATATAAAAAAGATGACTTGATTTGTGGCTACAATTTCAGTAAGTTCAAATAGAACGAAATAAATTATATTATCTTTGAAAAAGAATTATTAGCCATAAAAAATGGTGTACAGCGATTTCACATCTATTTAACCTCAAAGATCTTTGTTATCCGAATAGATAACCAAGTAGTCAAAAACTTTTTCCAAAATAAAAAGCTTTCTGATAATCTCAGGCGAATTAGATGGTATAATTTTCTTTGTTCTTATCATTTTTAGGTAGAGTTCATAAACGGAGACAAAAACCTCATCACAGACATCTTGAGTCGACCACATGGATCGAAAAAACAACCAGTCCATGACACAGGTGGATGGAAAACCATCAAGAAGAAAACAGGTAAAAAATTCTCTCATTTTTCCTTTTCTTCTACTCATTCTTCTCCAAGACTCCTGATCTCTACAAATCTTAACCCAGGATTTAACTTTTATAATAATTATAACCAAGGATTATATTTCTACCAACAACCACTTTACAGACCCCCTTTCATGAGAATTCAATCAGAATTCTCTCAATTTGCTCAAGATCCTAACGAATGGACACATATGAGTTATTCTCAAATAATTTCTTCAACAGAACAACTGCTTGAAAGAACAAAATTCTCTAACCCAGAGATTAAAGATTTTTACAATCCCGGACTTGAACCACAAGTCTACAATTTGTTAAACAAAGTTTGAAAATCTCATCTCTCAGAAAATAAATCCAACTTTCGAAAAGGGATGACCAACTTAGCTGAGTTCTTAGTCAACCAGGCTAAAGAATTTTAGAATTTAAAAAAAAAATAGCTTTCCAAAGCCTTTTATCAACAAATATGCTAAAACAGTAAGATATTGATTTTTTTGCTTTGGAAGAAAATCAATATAGTCTTTAAGAGATAAACAATTTCTTGAATTTATGTGAATATTTTTAAAAAAATTATATTTCTTCTAAGCTAAACAAGCTTAAGAAAATTCTTCTTTTTGAAAAAGCTACGGTATTCTCAACCAAAAAATTATTTCAACAAATTAATTCTTCTATTTTACAGTCAACAAAAACACCGTTGATAGAAAATTTTTGTGATTATTATACTTCTACGTATATGTACAATACTTCTTTTAGTGAATATATACCTAAACTTAAGTTTCAACTTGACCATGAAACTTTTGATGTAAAAAGCATTGAATTTGGTTTAGTTGGACAAATAATTGTACAAAATTATTCTTTTCACTTTTTAAAAGATTTTTCAGCTTTTATTAAGCACCATTTTATTGAATGTGTAAAATGGTTAAAACATTTTTATTACATTCATTTTACCATATATAGTCTTTTGGGTACCTTTCAAAGAGAAAGATTTTACTAACCTTATCAAATATGGGAATTTGATATCGTATCTGGTGGACATTTTCTTCAACCCCTAAATATACTTGATTCACCCACAGACCACATCGAATACTCAGATGATTTAAACAAAACCATCTCTAAATATACCAACCCAAACTCTTACCATTTCCAAACAGGAACTGACCTCATAGATAAAGAAAAATTCTTTCTCCATTTAGCCACCAAACCAAACTATCTAAAAATAGCTTGCTAGACAGATGGTCGACGTATTTTTGTTATCAAATTTTTGAAACCACATGATGATCTAGATATACAAAATTCCCCATAAGCAATTGAGCTTTTGGAAAAATTATCAAAAATGAAAGATCTTGATTATCCGATCGAACTACTATACCAGTACCAAGAAGGATGGTAAATATGAAATAAATCACATTTTAAATCTCTTCAATCTCCTCAGTCCCTTAACGCACTGGATAAAGAATTTCATAACGTAAACAATACTATAAAAGGATAACACTGTGCATATTCTAATCCAGGATAAGCTAGAACAAACCACCGATACTAAAAGATAAAACTTCATTCGGCACCAACGACTAGTAGACAGATAAAACGTCACTGTAGCAAAAAAAAAAAGATAGAGACATACTATGAAAGACACTGTAGCAAGTCACTGTAACGGTATTATAGATAAAAATTTTTCTGTACACTATAGCGGTAATTGTACAGAGTTACTATTCATATATTAGAATTTTTCTATTTAAAGCCTTATTGTATCTAGCTCGATGAGACGAATTCCCTTTCTTTCTTATTTTTTTTACTTCCTTTTTCACTCTATCTCTTCACCTTCTCTTTTCTTTTACTTTTTATCCTTCATTTATATATATATATATATATATATAGCTTTTGTGATTCATTTTGTAAGATTTTCTTTACTCTTACTTTTATCTTCTTTTTAAGCTCTTTGTTTCAAAGCTCATACGTGCATATCTGAGTTGTTGCTGACTTTTGTGGCTTGGATTACCTTTGTTGGCTAGCGTTATCAAAAAATATACCGATTTTAAGCACAAAAAACATGAAAACTTATGAAGAAAATACTTATATTTATCAAGATAAATCTTATAATCATGACTTGCATATAGATCCTAAGTATGAATCCAATAATATTTGCATAAGTAGAACTGTAAATGGTTTAATAAATTTAACTTCTTCTTTTTTTCATAAACTTTTTGTAAAAATGGATACTATGAAAGATAAAATAGATATGCTTGTAGAAAATATGGATAAAAAACATATTCCTCTAGATATATCTACAGATTTTGAACCTTTTTACTATAATAATATTATGATGAATGATGATAAACCTTCATCTTCTTCTTTAGCAAAGGTGAAACAAGAACAACTTGATTTTGACTCTTATAAATATATTATTAAAAATTTTAAAACTAAAATGGAAAACACTAATGATCCACAACAACATCTTCAAGCAATAGAAACTCTTTATAAAGAACATAAAGAACTCTTTATTAAATATAAATATCATTATATGTTTAACTATGACACAATCAGTGCCAGTAGAGAAGAAGCAAATGATGATATAGTAGATAATAATTTTAAAATTCTTGCTACTAACCCAGTAGTCAAGGATGAACCCATCTCATTCGATGAAACCACATCAGATGACGATGATAGTTCTGATGATCAACTAGATCCAGAACCTAGTGAAATTCTTATCTTTCAAACAAAGGAGCGTGAGAAGAGAAAAGCAGAAGCAATATCTAACCCAGATATTGATGATATGCTAAGATTTTTAGATTTGCTTGATCTTGATATAATGGATCAATGTCTTCCACATTTGAAAGAAAAATATTCTCACCTAAACAAGAATGAGATAAAATAAACATTTGATTCTGGCCAAACAGGTCAGGTTAAGATTGAAACCCCTATTATATATTCGTTAAACAAACGAACGGTTTCTCAAGGCGATACTTATTTAAACTTAACCAAAGTCCCTCTTAAAAACTATGAAAAAACCATAGACGATTGGGCACAATCTATGTCTATTGTTGTCACAGGTTACCAACTACTTTTGTGGCACATGACAAGGTGATGTCCTTCAATTTCTTAAAAAATGAGAAACTACAACCCTCGGAGAACAGCAAAAATTCACTCTGTTAGTTGCAGGAAATATACCTCAATTACTAAAAGATTTAACCCAAATCTTAAAAAATGAGTTTTGTGATAGTACAGAATCTCTAGATCCCACTCAAGAAGCTCAATTTATTTTATCAAAATTGAAATTATGTGATATTAAGTATTTAGATGAATTTTCAAAAAAATATCTTTCTGAATATCAAAAATTGGATGAAAAACATTCAAATTTTTGGTTACAACAATATTTTCTCAAACTTCTCTCACCATGGGATGAATTATGTTCACATTTCGGATCTCCTCAATCTCCTCAGTCCCTTAACGCACTGAATGAAGAATTTCATAACCTAAACAATGCTATGGAAGGATAACACTGTGCATATTCTAATCCAGGATAAACCAGAACAAACCGTCGACACTAAAAGACAAAACTCCATTCAGCACCAATGACTAGCATACAGATAAAACGTCACTGTAGCAAAAAAAAGATAGAGACTTATTACGGAAGATACTGTAACAAGTCACTATAACGATACTGTAGATAAAATTCTACTATACATTATAACGATAACTGTATAGAATTATTATTTATAGGTTAAAATTTTTTTATTTAAAACATCATTGTATCTAAACTCGGGGAGGCGAATTCCCTTTCTTTCTTATTTCCTTTACTTCCTTTCTCACTCTATGCCTTCACCTTCTCTTTTCTTTTACTTTTTGTCCTCCATTTATATATACATATATATATATATATATAGCTTTTGTAATATTTTACTTTTTGTCCTCTATTTATATATATATATATAAATATAACTTTTGTAATTTTTTATACATAAATCTTTTTCGTACTCCTTGTAAATGAAAATGATTTGGAAAGCTATTAAACAAGAAAAAATAAAATTCTTACATATACATTTGATGCTTCTGGGACCCTACGTGTCTTTATTCCATAGGCTACAACATTGAAATATGACAAATTAAAAAAACAAAGATGAGGGAACAAAAATCAAATTGAAATAGAATATAGTAGGAAACCAACTTTTATAAATTTGTTAAAGAACTAGTTTAGAATGTCCATTTCTAATTTTCTATCCCTTATTCTCTCAAAATTAATTCTGCAGGTTTCATTATGGATGCAACAGAAATCGCCAAAGACATTAATATTGTTCCCACACCCCAAGATGAAGATCATGAGGTGAATTCGGAGGATGAATTCCAAGAATTGATGCAAACCCTTCCTAAAGAAAAAAGCTGGTACGGACGTGATCTTTGTTTCTATCAAGGATTTTGGTACCCATCTCCTGTAATATTTAAAGCTGTGATTTCTTTCCAAAAACATTTCCAAGCACTTGATAATGATATTATTCTTGCAACTGCCCCCAACTGTGACAGTACTTGGTTGAAATCATTGATTTTTACCATAGTAAACCGCAATCATTTCGCCCTTGAAGACAACCCTTTGTTGAGTTCAAATCCTCACAACCTTATACCCTTTTTTGAGTTTGATGTTTACTTGGGAAACCCTTCTCCAGATCTCGAAAAAAACACTTGTAATCCAAGGATTTTCTCAACCCATATTCCATACGCTTCTTTGCCAACCTCCATTGTTTAAGATTCCAACTGCAAAATTGTGTATGCATGTCGAAATCCTTTGGACATGTTCATATCTGCGTGGCATTTTACTGACAACCTTCGACCTGAAAATGTGAAGCCAATATCACTGGATGAAGCTTTCGAGATGTTCTGTAAAGGAATCCATGGCTTTGGGCCTTTCTGTGATCATGTTTTGGGGTATTGGGAGGCAAAACAAAACAATCCCAACAAAATCTTTTATGTAAAATATGAAGATCTCAAGGAAAACATCGTTTCTCACACAAAGGAGATTGCGGAGTTCTTGGGGTTTCCATTCTCTGGAGAGGAAGAGAAACAAGGAGTTGTTGAAGAAATTGTCAAATTGTGCAGCTTTGAGAACTTGAAAGAACTAGAGGTCAACAAGAGTGGCAAACGCCATCATTGGTTACCAAACAAGGCCTACTTTCGAAGGGAGTGGTGGGAGATTGGAGCAATTATCTCACACCTTTGATGGTGGAACGTTTCCATAAACTTATTCAAGGAAAGTTGGATAAGTCTGGTGTAACATTCAATTTGAATTGCGAACCCAACAAGGATGCTTTTGCTTAATCGATAATTATGTCTCATTTAGATGTGATTCAATAATAAAATGTTAAATTTTTTATTTTTATTTTTATATTTTAAATTTTGACAATGTCAAAAATAAAAAATAATTGTGTCATTTGCTTTTTCTTATTTGGTTCTTAATCAATAAATTCCTTATTTTCCTTATATGTGCAATTTAAATTGATTGTTTAAACATTTTCTTATGACTTTTTATTCGTGTCTTTATTTCATTCGTATATCTTAAATTTTATAAATAAAATACATGAAAATTATATACTCAATAAATATTAATTTAAAAGTACTTAAAAATGATTTCTCTACGCAAGTAGGCCTCAAAAGGAAAAACTAAAGCCTGGCTTAGTACGACCTTACTTGAAGAGGGTCTGTGCTATTGGCTGGATCCAGGGTTAGGCAATAAGGGCTACTGTCTCCCTTGAAATTCTGAAAATTAATTTTCATTATTATTAAGTTATTTAAAATTTTAATAAATTTTGTATTTTACCCAATTAAAATTTAAAAACTTACTAAAATTATGAGAAATAAATATAAAATTTTTAAATTTTTATTCCATTAATCGTAAAAGAAATACTCTAAGTATAAGTTTTATTTGGGGATATACCTTTTATATTAAGGTGTCCATGAGCATTTCAAAAATTAAAAAATATAAAAGTTTAAAAGGAAATTGTTGTAAGGTAAAACTTTTTATTCAATTAAGTCAATGGAAGTTAAATTAAAAGATTAGTTAGAGATAATAATTTAATGTTATTTGATCTAATTAATTTATATTTACAGATAAAAAAATTTATTAATTGTAAAGAATTATAAATATATATATCAAATCAATTTCACTAAACAATTAATACACATAGGTTTTTTTAATCTTTTTTAATCTTATAGAGTATTTTTAATCTAAGTAAATACATAATCATATGCATTTCATGGATCATATTTATGTAGATCTTTTTAGTCTCTTTTAGTTTACTTATAAACATTTAAATATATACATTCATAAGATGTAAATCTCTAATAATTCTATAAGGTGTCTATCTCATAAAATTATATAACTCTCTTACATCTTTTTTTATACCTAACTTTATAAAGACTTCACATATTTATAAATACAAACTTACCTATCAAGAATTATTTTTCTCTTAGAATTTTTTTTTCTAAGTCTTTTTATCTATCAAGTAATATCTAATCAATCTCAAACAAATCTATTATGGGATTTGAGTTTCTATTTCAAACAATCTCTATATTGACTTAAATTCCATCACTCATCCGTTTTCATGCTAAACATCATTGGCTCCACTTGTAATAGAAGTCTTGTCACTATTTTTTCTTATGTGTCTTCAAGTTTTATGCAAATTGATCATCAAAACATGAACTTGAACTTTTTTCTTGAATTGAGTTTCTTTAGACTTGCTTATTCTCATGGCTTGAACCTTGTTCTGAACCATTTATTAGGCAAAAAACCTTCGATCAATCAAGCTAACAAAAGTGAAATCAAATGATCAATTAATTACATAAAAGATAATAATTTAACGTGATTTGGTCCAATCAATCTATGTCCACGGATAAGAAAAAAATTTATTAGTTGTAAAAAATTACAAATATACATCAAATCTCACTTAATAATTAATACTCATAGGTCCTCTCAATCTCGTCTAATTTTATAAAGTATTCTCAACTCAAGCAAATATATATCTATGTACACCCTATGTACAATATTTATATGGACCATTTTAGTCTCATTTAGTTCACTTACAAAAATTCAAACTTACATACTTATAAGATGTAAAAATAAAAAGAAAATTCATTTTTTACATTATTCAAATAGTTGATTCGTAATGTTTTTATAAAGATGTTATTATTATTAGAGGTGTAATCAATTAAATTTAAATAGATACAATATTAAACTCGAATTAGATTTTAAATTTAAACTTAAAAAAAAAAAAACAGAAGTAGAAGATTGGAGCAATTATCTCACATCAGCAATGGTAGAATGTTTGGAGTAGCTTATTCAAGAAAATTTCGACAAGTCAAGTTTAACATTTAAACCATCTTCCCAATCTCCAAAGGATGTTTGTGTGTGATGGGTGTCTTTCAGCCTTAGCTAATGTTGATCTTTCTTTTAAGCAGTAAGAAATTTCTGGGTTTTACTGGGTATATCTTTTCAATTTATCTATGTTCGATATTTGACATAAGCAAATAAAGAGTCACCATTGACTCTCTTTGTCAGTAAAAAAAGAAAAAAAAACCTATTTTATTTCCACCTATTTACGTTTTTGTTGTGTCTGTTGTAGTTTGTATTAGAATTGTCTTATATATATTACCAGCAAAATAAATTGCTTTGTGTAGCAAATTTTGCAGTTATTTTATATATAGTTTTATTAGTTTGTATAGAGAGTTATTTGTGAATCTAATCAGATTGAATTAGATTATATTAATATCTGATGCTCAATTCATTAATTCATTTATTTTTTTAAATTTATTTAATTTTAATTGTTATTAAAATATTTAAAATTATAATATGTTTTAAAATTAAAATATAATAAAAACTAGTTATTTAATAATAAATTCATAACAGGCCAAAAAATAAAATCATATTTTTTTCATGAAAAATTATAATTAAATTTTAATTTACATAAAAATATTTTAAATTTTCGCATACCAATACAATTTTTTATTGGCTTCTAAAAAATAAATTATAATACGTGTATTAAATATTATTGATAAAAAAATAAAATCTATTTCATTCAGTGAACAATTAGAGTTCTTTTTTTTCCCTAATATAGTTTCTAAACATTAAAAAATTTGGAAAAAAATTGTAAGAAATCGTTACTCTACGTTAAAATAAAATTTTTTACTCTAATTATATCATGTAATTATATTATTAAAAATTTTAATTATTTAGATATAAAAATTTTTATTATACTAAAAAGGTTTTTTCTTTTTTTCTAATTCAACTTTCAATTTTTTTTATTCTGAATTTAGTTTTGAGATGTTTAATTTTGTATTTTTCATATTAATAAACGTTTAATTTTGATGGGGCCCTGAACGTACAGAAAGGACAGGGAGGAATAAGAGTTGTGGCCCGTGTATCAGAAGGTGGCGTCCTTGGAGCGATTTGCAAACAGTTTCCAGCCATGTGGCCCTGGGATAATTGAAGCACTGGCTATGATGGAAGCAGCAAAGCTGGCAGCAGAAATGGGGTGTAATCAGATTGAAACGGGGGTGACGCAAGGGAGAAGTAAATCGGAAGGGTAACACGAACCTATCCTATGTTGACATCCTTATGGAGGAGGTAGAAAGTAGACTAGAGAGATTCACGTAATGGGACAGCATGCATGTCAACAGAGAGGGAAACAGGCCAGAGCAGGCAATTATATCACATTTGGACCACTTTTACAGTACATTGGATGAAGCAATTATGTTGACATTTCACCCACTCGATGATGGGTCTTATATGTTATACATATATGATTTGGGAAGCTATTAAACAAGAAAAAAATAAAATTCCTACATATAAATTTGATGCTTCTGGGACACCCTCCAAGTCTTTATTCCATAGGCTACAACATTGAAATATGACAAATTAGAAAAACAAAGATGAGGGAACAAAAATCAAATTGAAATAGATTAATACTACGAAACCAACTTCTATAAATTTCTTAAATAACTAGTTTAGAGTGTCCATTTCTAATTTTCTATCCCTTATTCTCTCAAAATTAATACTGCAGGTTTCATTATGGATGCAACAGAACTCGCCAAAGACATTAATATTGTTCCCACTCCCCAAGATGAAGATCATGAGGTGAATTGGGAGGATGAATTCCAAGAATTGATGCAAACCCTTCGTAAAGAAAAAAGCTGATCCGGACGTGATCTATATTTCTATCAAGGATTTTGGTGCCCATCTCCTGTGTTGAAAGCTGTGAGTTCTTTCCAGAAACATTTCCAAGCACTTGATACTGATATTTTTGTCACAAGTTAGCCAAAATGCGGCACTACTTGGCTCAAGGCTTTGACTTTCTCAATTGTGAATCGCAACCAATTTGCAATGGAGCAAAGTCGCTTGCTCAGATTAGGCCCCTCACCAACTTGTTCGTTCCTTTGAGAATGATCTTGAACAACCCTTGTCCTGATCTAGAAAATAGTTGTGTTTATCAGCCAAGACTTCTCTCCACCCGCATTCCCTATGCTTCTTTGCCACCTTCCATTAAAGATTCCAACTCTAAAATTGTCTACATATGTAGAAATCCGATGGATACATTCGTCTCGCTTGCTGACCAGTTTCGACCCGAAAACGTAGAGCCATCACCACTAGATGCAGCTTTTGACATGTTATGCCAACAAATCCATGGGTTTGGACCGTTTTTTGATCATGTATTAGGGCATTGGAAGGCAAGCCAAGAAAAACCCAACAAAATATTATTTTTACAATACGAAGATCTTCACGAAAACATCATTTCTCATCTAAAAAAGTTACTCATGTTCTGTTAGAATTTGTTTTAAATCTTAAAATTTTACATAAAAAAAATTATAAGAGTTTTAAATTTATTTTGTATCTTATATGGAGATTTTAATAATTTTAATAAAAATATAAGAGATTTCATTTTTATAAATAAAATATTTTGATTTTAATTTGATAGTCTAAGATAATTAAACACCAAAAAATAGTTAGATAACTAAATTATTAAAAGAGTGTAATTAAATTTTGATTAAGTTTTGAGTAAAATATTTTAGAAGATTTTTTTACAATTATAAAAATTTATTTGTTTGTAAATTATGTTTGAAGTATATCATTTTAAATTAAATTAAAACAAATATATTTGTCAAATTTTTTTTTTATTTGAGCTGAAATTGTATTAAGTTGCCAGCAAAATAATTGTCTTGCTGACGGTGCGTGTAATGTTGTCAGAGTCTTAAATTTTTAATATCAGAGAACTTCAAATAAAAAAATTGTTTTTTTAGTCTCTATTGCTCTAACTTGTCATTATAACTTTGTGTATAATATATGGTCACACAACACCTTGTTCAGGAAAGCAAAACCGGGAGATTGGATCAATTATCTCACACCTGCAATGGTAGAACGTTTGAAAAAGCTTATTCAACATAAGTTGGATAAGTAAGGTTTAACATTTAAACTATCATGCAAATCTCTAGAGCATGATTGTGCATGATGGGTGTCTTTTAGTTTTGTTAGTTTATGTTTCGCTCATGTTGGGCATTGTATAGAGATGTTTTTGTGAGATTAATCACATCGGACTAGATTCAATTAATATTTGATATTCAATTTATCAATTTATTTATTTATTTAAATTTATGTAATTTTAATTTATTATTAAAATATTTAAAATTATAATATATTTTAAAATTAAAATATAATAAAACTAGTTATTTAATAATAAAATCATATTTGGTCAAAAAATAAAATCATATATTTTTTCATGAAAAATTATAATTAAATTTTAATTTATACAAAAATATTTTTAATTTTTGCATACGAATACAATTTTTTTTTTTGCTTCTAAAAAATAAATTATAATATGTGTATTAAATATTATTGATAAAAAAATAAAATCTTTTTCGTTCACACTCACATGAACAATTAGAGCTCTTTTTTTTTCCTCTAATAAAGTTTCTAAACATTCAAAAATTTGAAAAAAATATTGTAGGAAATCGTTACTCCACGTTAAAATAAATTTTTAATTTAAATTACGTCACGTAATTATATTATTAAAAATTTTAATTATATAAATCTAAAAAATTTTTATTACACTAAAAATGTTTTTTTTTTTTTAATTCAACTTTCAATGCTTTCTTCTTTTTTTGGTTCCGAGTTTAGTTTTGAAATGTTTAATTTTGTATTTTTCATATGTATAAACGTTTAATTTTGATGGGGCCCTGGACGTACAGAAAGGACTGGGACGAATAGGAGCTGTGGCCCGTGGATCAGAAGGTGGCGTCCTTGGAGCGAACAGTTTCCAGGCATCTGTGACCCTGGGATAATTGAAGCACTGGCTATGGTGGAAGCAGAAAAGCTGGCAGCAGAATGGCGTGTAATCAGATTGTTGTGGAGGGTGACGCAAGGGAGTCTATTAGCCAAGTAAAGAGGAAGGGTAACAGGAACCTGTCCTATGTTGATGCCCTTATGGAGGAGGTTTAAAGTAGCCTAGAGAGGTTCACGTCATGGGACAGCATGCCTATCAACAGAGAGGCAAACAGGGCAACTCGTCTTTTATCAATAAAAACTTTTCATACCCAAAACTTTGCAGACACCTATTTTGACTGTGGATTTAACTTGTTTCCCTTGACAATAAGCTAAATGCCAAGGAACACAACAACTCTGGGACACCGACACATGACAATAGCCAACATTGAATGATGTTCACATGCATGGATTCTCTGCAAAAATGTTTTAATTATATCTTTGAGGCTTGAAGAAGGTAGGAGTAACAAGGCAGAGAAGGCAATTATTTCCCATGTGGACCCCTTTTACAGTTCATTGAAGCAATTATGTTGACATTTCACCCACTCGATGATGCGTCTTATATGTTATATATGATTTAGGAAGCTATTAACCTAGAAAAATAATGGATAAGAGTATGAATTGAGAATTAAATTTTAATTTTCTTTTAGAAAACTTTTTTCATTAATTCTGATTGTGTGGAAGGGGATGTTTCCATAGGAGATATATATTTCAAAGTTTTTATTTTCATTTTCAAGAGTTTTAAAGAAAATTTCTTCTTTCTTTTTATTTAATTTTTTATTTGGGGGGTTTTCCACACCTAATCTGTAGGCAAGTTTTTTATGCCAATTTTCAAGCGGTTAAAATTATTTTGATGCAGAAGAACTTGCAACTTAAAAATGAAAAATAAATAAGAATGTTGGCAAACTAAACGCAAAATAATAAATGCTATTAAAGCACAAATTCTCAGCTTGAGCTTGAAGTGAATAAACAAATATAAATTAAAATCTTGAACAAATATAGAAATAATAATTTGGCTTTATTTGATTCATTTCACAAATACACTTAATAATGGAAGCGAATGATTGAATAAATAAGAGAGAACTATATCCTATTACTCCCATTGCTTTTGTCCCACCACTTTTATTGACTTGCCCATGAATGTATAGACCTTACTTTTGAATTTATCAAATAATTATTTGTTATGAAAAAATATAAATATTTGAAACAAAATAATGAGATCAGTCACATAATTTATTATAAAATCGATAAATTTGAAAGCATAAAATTCTAATTTCGGAAATTGAATGACGGTCAAAGTTTACTTTTATTTTATGTTAAGTAGGGATTTTGTATGATCATATTAACATTTTAGTGAATAAAATTTCTAATTTTGCTGGATATGATTTGATCTTCATTTACATCCCTACTATAAAAAATGAAATGCTCACAATTTATTCATAACAAGCTTGGGTTAACATAATTGCTTCTATGTGATTGAAAATGGACAATGAAAATAGCCAAGTTGAAGAAATTAGAACAGTTTCTGCTCTACAAGTTAATGAATTATTTTTGCGTAAAATTCTTGCAAGGAATAATTCATTCATGGATAATTCAGTCGATGTCCCTTACCAACGGAGCGTCGGTGAAATTCCATTCGAATGGGAGTCACAGCCAGGAACCCCTAGACATCATCATCTTATACCAAGGAAAGAGATTATCGTCCCTCCGATCAGGCCACCACCGGCTTCTTCATGGAATGGCCAAGAGTTTGATGGGCCATGCAATACCGATATGTCAAGCGAAACAAAAACTTGGCTTTGGAAGAAATACAAGAAAAGTTGTCAAGGCAATAAAAAGGCTAGAGCAAAATCTCAAGGAAATTTTGAGTTTGATCATTTTTATATGTCTTCATCAAGTAAAGATTCAAGATCTTCATCTTCAACATCTTCCAATGGGATTTCATCAAGATTACGAAGTTTGACTGACTTGGTTAAATGGGCTTTCTAATCTTTTTTTTTTTTATATATATAAACTTATAGTACATTTTTTAATTATAAATTAAGGAGTGCTTGTTATAAGTAGATTATGCCTTATGCTACAATGGACGGACCTTTCATTTTTGGATCTATTTTTATTTCAGGGCAAGTTAATTTCATGTTATAATACTATACTTTATTAATGATAATTAGTTTTGTTTTTTTTTTTTTTTGTTTTCTATCATACATAGAGCTCAAGAGGAAAGATGAAACAAATCGACTTCTTTCAATGATTTTATTATAATATACTAATGGAAAATCTGAAATTTTCGTTGCTAATTTTTGCATTAACATTTTCATTTCCTTCCAGATACAGATTACTATTTATTGATAACTTCTGTTGTAGTCCGTTGATAATAATCATGCTTTCGTTCTGTCTGACATTCTTATAAAATTTCATCAGTAATAAACATAATATTACATATTTATGGTAGTGAAAATCACCTAGACAAATAAGTTGGACAAAATAGATATGGAGTCAATTAATAAATTGGATTTGAGAATGTCCAATTTTTCCATTAGGATTAAACTTAATTACGTCTGGTTGCTGTCAATTGATTTTTTTTTTTTGTTGGGGATAATCTCAAGGAAGTTGATTTTGAGGATGAAGCTGACATTGCAATCGGCAAATTTTTCTTGATAAAATGCTGAATGAAACTATTCAATCAAAGGTGGGACCAAAAATTGCACAGTGCCAAAAACTGTGTGGCAAAGGCAAATTTGACATTAATGTTCCTCCTCAAATGGATCATATTGCATTGAAATCTCAACTGAATTGAAGATGAAAATAATTTTGCCTGTGTCATTGTTTGTTTCTTTACCTATTCTGTCAACAACGGTTTCGTACTTCCCTTTGCATGTTGACAAAAAGATATGGAGTTTTGCACCTTGGTTTCATCTTAACCAGGAAGTATTCTTTCACCATGTTTCTACCAAGGTTTCCATTATCAAGATCCAGAGATAATATAGAAGTTTGTAATTTAAGGATAGATCGACGGATTATAAGAAAGAAACCCAAATGATAGTGAGATATTAAAATTTAAAATTTAATTCAATTAGTTTATGATATATAACAGGTCTGAGATTTAAATTCAAACATTTGTAATTTTTTTTTATCTTTAGGTAGTGACTTTCTTTGTAAAGAAGTAACAATAATTTTATTATTTTGGATTTTTTTTTTCCTTTCTAATTTTAGTGGACAATGTTCTAGTTAGCCAACAGTGGTGTGATGAATTTTTTTGTTCCAATGATCAAAGATCAATTGTTGACAACCTCGGATATAAAAAAAATTCTAATTAAACCGAAATCTCTTCTTAGACCCTCAATTATTGCCTTTTTTCCCAACTATTTAAAATTTTAAGTTCATGTGATTTTGCCTTGGAGTGCTAATTTTAATTGGCTAGTTAACAGGTTCTAAAGTGATATTAGTTTCTTTGGCTATTTTCATCAAACAAGCCTACTCAATCTTAATTCATTTGTCTCTAGCTTTGGATGACAGATCCTTCAACAACGGAAAAAGTTGTAGAAAAGTACAATTATTGGCTCATTTTTCTGCAACAAAATAATTGAAAAATATTTGCATTGCGTCATACACAAGAAGTATGAACTGAATTTCATTGGAATTATAATACAGGTTTGATTGATTATTAACTCTCTTTATAAAAGATAAGATCTAAGATTCGATCTTTTTTTTTCCTCTTATGTATTAAAATGAATTTCATTTCATTTAATGAGATCTTGAGATTTTATATAAGTTAATATATATTATATTTTCTAAACGAGATTGCAATTTGTGATAAAAAAAATGTGTTGTAATTGTTAAAATTTAAATTTTAAAATTATTAAATATCAATTTTTATGAATAACGGTGTGAATTATTGAATTAAATTTTAGATTCTTATTCAGGTTAATATCTTCTAATAAACCATCCCATCAAAACTTCAGCTTCTCCTGATTCTAATTCTACTGCCATATTTTCAACCATAAAATCCTGCAAAGTTTCAGGCATCAGATATGTTTTTCCTATGAATTTGTTGCAAACCGGGATGCAACAATGATGGTTATGAAAGAATGGAGATTTCATTGATGTGTTGAAATTAGAGTAAGGTGACATGCCAGTGAATGAAAGTTAGTTGGTTAACATACAGGTAGGCATATAAAAAAATTGATTGCAATCTATAAATCTAATAATTACATATGGTTTTCCATGTGATATAAAAGTAGTACGTAAATGTATGAAGCTAGAGCAGTCCAACTACTTGAATCACCCTTAAAGACATGAAAGTCAAGTAGATCAGAAAAAGCCCTCCTCCCAGGACCCCATCAAGCCTCATATCTCTCATTGGCAGAACCAAAAGTGCCCATAGCAACGCAGAAACTAGAAAACCCAGGGTTTCCAGGAGATAAGGATCTGTAGGGATCTGAACTGGTGAAGGGTATCCATACCAGGCAGAGCCAATAAGAGACAAGCCTAAACCAAAGAGAATGTTGAAGATTGGGCCAGCATAACAGCCTGATATAGCCACTTGTGCTCCTTCTGGACCACCATTCAATGCCATTGTCAAGTTGGTTATTAGATCTCCAAGTGAGTTGCCCCAAGCAAGGACGGTCAGACCAAGGATAGACTGACTGATCCCGAGTATGTAGCCAAGTGAAATCAATAAGCCAACCAATTCTTGAGCTATAAAGTAACTCCAAATCACACTCATCAAGAACCCTCCAGCTACCCAAGGGAACAAGCATTTCTTTGGTGGGCTAGATTTTTCAGTAGTAAAATATGCAAGAACCCCAAATGAGATTCCAAACAGGAAACCAATTCCATTGACCACCAGATCTGTCTTGAAGGTCAGATTGTCATCTTGAAGGTCCCAAAGTACAGATAAGAGAATCGGTGCCAATGTCACTGAAACAACTGCCACTGGCTTAGACCATCTCTCTTGACAAATAATTGGAATTGTCAGTCTCCTTGGCAAATAAAGGGGCATCTTAAGGATCCAAAGCAACATACTGCAAGTAGCTGATATTCTTAAACAAAAGCAACATTGCCTGAATTGTACTTCTTTTTCTTCAGGTTCCAGATTCCCTTCCTCTAAACAATCAATCTCCACTCTCTCAATTCCATCTAAAATGGGTATGCTCAAACCACCGTTATAACTTGAATCTGAATCCATGTTGTCGGTGCCACCAGAATTCCAAAAAATATAGATGATGTAAACAAGGATAACATAAACAATATACAGCGAAAAAAAAGCCATTGCTCCCCAAAGATTGATTTTCCCATAAATCAATATCAAAATTAAGGATGCAAAAACGAGGAGGAGGTAGCAAACATCTCTTACAAAGGCAGGTTTGTTAACCTGAATTCGTTTCCGGTGCAACAAAGTGCTCATGGTTCCGACCACAACACAAGTTACAAACAAAGCACCACCCAGAACTGTACTCAGGCCAATGTCCTCAGTTCCACTATCCATGAAGGAGACTATGCTGGAAAACACATCCGGGGCACCATTACCAAGAGACAACAGTGTGACGCCAGCTAGTGTAGGTGATAATTTTAACAGGCTTGATAAACTTCCAAGAGAATAACAAAAGTATTCAGAGGCTGTGTTTGCCAAAAGATAAAACAACACAAGGAGCCAAAGAATTAGAAGGCAATAACCCAACAAGGGAAATCTTCCAAAATTGCAATAAAAAAGGTAAAGATAATCAACATAGCCTTGAGAAACACATGGATTTTTGAACTTAAGGTAAGAGCACTTGGCTTTGTAATCATCTAAATTCTCCAAGCCCTTACAGTCTTGCTGATTATTACCAATATTGGAATTATAGCTGCTTAGAACAAGAACTCCTGAAGATCTGAAACATATCATCAAGAAAACAAATGCCACCAGGAGAAATGAAATATTCAAGAAAACGATGTACCTCTTGCTCTTGTGTTCAGATACAAAAACCCAAGTACCCATACCAGAAACTCTAACCAAAAAAACTTCTTCCAGGCACAAAAATGTTTGTACTAAATCATGATCAAGGAACTCAATTGGACTGCGGCAATCAGGGTATAAAAGATTGAGCTAGGATCAAACTCTTGTTCTCTATTAGCTAAGCTGGAAAGAGAGAAGCAAATCCAAGACAGGAACTAACCTTTTGCATGTGCTGTTAAAGCAGGTGATCTCTCAGGAATATTTCCTGGTTTCACAACAGTTTGGAGAGTTCTACAACGTGGGTGAAAATTTTATTTCTATAGGAGTTGTATAGCGATTGGATTAAAGAAACGATTATACATAATTAAGCACACTTTTGTCTCTTAGTTGCACCAATAACAGCAAAGCAAATCGTACACGCGGTAGTCCGTATGAAAGGAATATACGCGTGAATCTGAAGCCAGTTATGAAGTGTGAACACGATAATTGTTTGTTCCCAATTTGACATTAATTATAGCCACCATCATTTTTAGTTATATAAGCCTCGTGTGGAAGGTACTAACTATGTTTATTTCAATCAAAAAAAAAAATGGAACATACAATAATAAAAAAGGGATTGGTTCGATCGATAACCATGTTTGTTTTAATAGTTAATAATAATTTTAAATTTTAGTATTTTCAATGATTCTTATTGATAATAATTTTAGTATAATATTTTTTTCAAATCAGTAAATATTAAGGTCGGGATTCAATGGTAAATTAAAATTTTAAAAAAATGGTGTTAACGAAAATTAAGCAACAAAAACAATCGGCTATGAATCTAATTGGCCCAAGGAAAATAGGCCTGATCTGCCCCGAATTCGGTAGATTGAAAAGTCTAATGATCCATACTATGTTGGGCCATGCCCACATTATGCCTTTCGGATCCTATAATCCAACCAAAACGATAATTTTCTTTTTCTCATCTTGCTTTTAAAACAATACCCAAATAAACTCTTTTAAATTTACTAAAAAATAAAACAAACGTTCTATCTTTTATTACATCACAATTATGAATTTTTATTTTATTATAATTATATTATTAAATCTTAAATATAAATAAATAAAATTTAATTATAAAAAATTTTAAAATAATACTCTCAAATACTTATTATTTAAATAAATTTAAATAAAATTTTTTTGTAGAAATTAAATATTTTAATTTAATTGTAACAAAATAAAAATTATTGTCTTGACATTTGGATACTTACGCAGAGCCTTACATCAAAAAGGAAAATCTCAGTTCTTCGATGTCTCCGAAGCTTTCTTAAAAAGTTTCGAATTTACTCCGAAACCCATCTCTCCAATTCCAAGATTTTCATCAAAGACTCTCGCTTTCTTGATTTTTGTTTTTTAATTTTGAGATATAATGGAGTCTACCATGAAATTATCGTCTTCAATAATATTTCCAATAAATTCAACTCCAAAATTGAATAATTGTAACAAAATTTCTTATGGTTTTGGATCCAATGGAAGGAACAATAAAATCTGCGCCGTTTGTTCCAATGGCTCTATATCTGCCTCTGCTTCGCACGGGGTTAGTTCCATTTCTTTCCTTTCTCCTCTTTTTACCATAATTTTCATGTTTTTCATATTAAACTGTGATGGGTTCTTCAAAATTTATTAATTGAAAATTTGTAGAATGAAAAGAGAATCCTTTTTATTTTAATTTGAGCCATTTTTGTTTGTTGAATTACAGTAGATATTTCCTTTGGGAAAAATGCTACAATATGTGAATTTATTTGCAATTTGTTTTTCCTTCTTGGGTTTCTTTTGATTTGACTTAATTCAAAATGTTAAAATGTTGAACTTTAAATTTGTACATAAAAAGAGTATGATAGAATTGGTGTTAAATTTTAGTTTTTTGCTCATATTTATCAATTGTTTGGAGTTTTTTTTCTACCATTTGCTTTTGCTTTTTAGATGCTTCTTATGAAGAATAAAATGCAAGTAGTAAAAACCAAGAAGCAAAAGTAACAATCATACAAAACCTTGATGATTTGGAAAGCTTTGTTAATGTTGTTTCTATTACGGTGCTTCTTTAGGTTTATTGAAAATCATTAGCAGATGGATGTCCTAATGTTGTTTCTTGTGGTTGCTTTGATTTCCTATACTATTAAGATAATTGTGCTGTAGAGTAAGTAGAGTTTCATCATTATAAGCGATGTGTGACTATTTATAATACTGATACACCTTCAAGATAAGTCAGTTACCGGTGTGTGTAATGGTAATGGTAAACTCTGGTGTTACAGGCTGAGTCAAGGGTAGTGGGAGATGCACACAGACGAATAAGCAGTCTGGAATCTCTATTTTGTTATGATAAGCCTATCCCAGAGGAACGAATTGAAGAACCAGTTGGGGTATCTTTGGCTGAAAAAATAGTTGGAGATAATCCCCGTTGCACTGATTGTGAGGCCAAAGGTGCCGTCCTTTGTACCACTTGCTCTGGTTCTGGATTATATGTGGATTCAGTATTGGAGAGCCAGGGTATCATTGTCAAAGTCCGCTGCCTAGGTAAATGAATTCTTCTTCAAAGATTTCCTGTTTGTAAATGGATGTTTATGTAGTTAATATTCTATATCTGTCATGTTCTTATTTTGTATTGCTATAGAAGGCAACCATATTCTATCCTGAAAGCCTGATTCTGCATGATAGACCGATGGAGTTCTAAATAGGATCCTTGAAACCAGTCTATTACAAGGAAATTCTTTAGTTACGTTTTTCTGTTTGATTTGGAGGGAAATAACAAAAGGATCTTTCGTGAAATTAAAGAGGTTTTGATGTGAATCATGTGATTAAAGTAGCACTGTACACTGATGCTTCTGTGTTAAGTAAAATTCAATGTATGATGTGGTCATTTCTTGCCTTAAGGCTCCCATATCTTGCTTTTGTACAATGTAAACATTGTGAAATAGAAATTTTCACGCTCCTCAGTGGAATGCATTATGTGTTTAAATTACCAAAATGAACATGAGACCTTCAGTTGAGTTCATCACATGGATTGACTTGAGTAATCTCCCTATTAACATTGCAAATGCAGTTTTTTTCCTATCACCACAGGCATTCATAGAATACAAGCTTGTCACTGCTACCACATTTGTCCTCATTGGGGGCCACTTGTGTTTTCTTATAATGCATTCACTGTTCATTTTTCATCTTCTATCATATTTTAACATGTAAACTTTTAACAACTTCATGTGTTCTAAGTTTTTGTTAATATGGTTTTGCTGTTATACTTATATGTGGCCAATATTTTGTAATGGTATAATATTTGTTACTGTTCAGGTTGTGGAGGAACTGGCAATATTATGTGCTCAGAATGCGGTGGCCGTGGTCACCTAGGATCCAAATAACTTGTGGTTGGCCCCACTATCTTGGAAAATTTGTGGTAGCCTTTTATGTGTAGAATTTACACATTGGAATTTCATTCATTCTAGCCTTGTAATTTGTTCACAAAATTCAATGTCCTATTTTGATAGTCCAGGATAAAAGAAATTAAATTAATGCATCTGACTCATGCAATTTTCTAATGGTGTTTGCCTTCATTTTAAAATCCCTTTGGTATGTTGATTGATCCGGAACTGCATTTGCTTTGTGCTGAAATGTATGTCTCTATTGATTTCCCATGGTACTTGTTCATAAATAATGCGTTTAACTTTAAACGGGGAGCAGTGGTGGAAAATATATTCATTAGATGAATTCTTCTATTGCATTGAAAATGCTCTGTTGCCATAGCAATCTGCTTTCTTTTTGTCTATAATGAGAAAATATTCCATTTCACATGCAGTCTATCTTTTTAAAAGATGCTCAAACTTGCAACAGTAATGTATGGAATTTACAGTGAAGAAGATGCAGAATTCTTGCTACCAAACAGGCCTGCCAAAATTGTAAGAATTTTGTAGTCCGCACGATGAATCCTTTGGTTAAATATCCATCTGCTCCTTCTATAGCTTAACATTGACTGTTATACTTGATATCTCTGAAGCTCTTGAATGCGAATTGGGATTGTTGCATCAAACCGAAGGTTTTGAGGGTCCTCAGCATAAGCAACATAGTAAGCTGAAACACACGCTTGTTGCCAGGCCAATGCTATCCGACACTGACAAACCAAAATAAATGTGTTTATAAGTTTCATTATAGGAAATGTTGCGAACTTCTCAGGCAAGGTTTACACCATTACCTTGAAATAGCCGATCAAGAAAGCGTAGATGGAGACTTCTGTTGCATAGCTCTTGTGAATTATGAGCGCCCATGTTCCTCCGGCTAGGGCGCATATCGAACCGACTGCAACCCCAGAGAAAAAACAGAACACCCCTGTAAGGTCAGAATCAATCAATGAAACCAATCCTGCCCTTTTGAACATTTCCCATGTATCGGCTGATGCCTGCACAAAACCTTTGTTATAAACCCCTAAATGAACAAACCCCCAGCGATTCCCATAAGTTATTAGAGCTGAAGCGACTCCTGAGTAGCAATTAGCACATGAGAACAAAAACTCGTCTTTGTCCCCAGCAACCAAATTGATAGCTCTGGCTGAGCCCCGAATGGTTACAATAACAGGAACAAGCGCTGAGCCTATGCATACACTTCCTACCAAATGCTTGACTGTGTCGCGCAAAGCAATCCGAGTGTTCATGTCAACTCCACAAGCAAAATTCACGTATCTGACACGTGAGATTGTCACATACAGCATGTTCTTGATCACTTTGCATACTCCATGTGAAAGTAAGCAGGATTATTATGATGAACAAGATGTCTAAGCTAGTTCCTGTCGCGGTTGCTCCTCCAATTCCAGTCACCAAGAAAGAGGAGTAGAGTACACAGGTTATGATGGATATGGTAACAAATGTAGCAGTTTTATCGGGAGGAAAAGATGTGGATACTGTGAGGATCTTGGTTGCATATTCATATCTGCGATTGACCCAACAGGCATAAAGGGATTGGATCATGCCAGAAACTACTGCAATTGTACCGACTGCTAAACTTACCGGAGAACCAATTAATACATGGAGCACACCAACTGCACATGTTAGCAAGGGACTAAACCAGAAGGCCGCTTTTATGGCTTTTGATGGATTGTGAAAAGAGATGGATTGCCATATAAAAGAAACAATTCCAGCGGAAGCTGTTGAAACAAGAAGTGGAGGGTACCATTTGTTGGGGTGGAAACGATTGGTATTGCTGGAATAGATGAGGCCACGGATTGTTAAGACGATTACTAAGATTGAGACTATGAACAACTGAATATAGAAAACGATTTGAAAGAGCTTCCTTATGAATTGTCCCGCCACTGTTGCTGCTATCTTGATGCTTGGTTTTTGTGTCTGCCAGTGCCAACCAGTTGAAAGAAAAATGAAGCAGAAACAAAGAAGGAAACAGAAAACAAGCAAGCAGACCTCCTTGAGAAGAAAATGGAAGAAGGTTAAGATACACGAATTAATGAAATGAAAACATTAGGCAGATATTTCAAGCAGAGAGCCTTGATGGGGAAGAAGAAGAGGAAGAAGAAGAAGCAAGAAGTAAAATAAGCAATAAATGGGCTTGAAGAGACCTTGATAATGCTTGATATGTACATTAAAGGATAAAAAAACAAAAACCTTTTGCAAGGATACAAGGAAAAAGGTCAACCTAAAGCCTCTTATTGATAAATTGGTGATGACTGGTTAGTTACCAATCCCATCACAAAAAACATACGTAGAAATTTTGGTTATCGGGTTAGGTGAGCGACAAATGGCCTTTGGGAAGAGGGACCAGAAACCAATTAAATTTTAAACGTCGTAGAAAGCCTAAAATTCAGTTTATTATTTATTGTCAAATTCAATGGGCTAGGAAGAGCTTTTTAATAAAAAGTTATATGGGATACATTGTCCGAATATATATATTATCATTTTATTTATTTATAATATATAAAATTTATATATTATAATATATTAAACATAAATTTTTTTATAAATTAAGATACGATACTTATGAATAGCATTTTTAAAATAAAATCTTGAATACATTAAATTAATAGATTATAGAGTATGCTTTTAGAAACTATCACCAAAAAATTAGGTTTCTGCAAAATTTAAAAATAGTACTAGGAAAAAAATTGTGCATGCCTCAAAACTTTGATTTCCAGGGAAGATAATTATCTAATTTATCAGCTATTTGCTGGTATATACATGGCTCTTACTGGACAAAAAAGAAGTCTTCAAAGTTGAATTTGATCAATGCTGAAAAATTATTTTATTCTAATGGCTAAGTTTATAATATACGAAAAAATGAAGTGCGATTAAACTTCTTAACCCCTCTTAAGTAGATTTGATGAAATTACATGTTACAATTATACTAAAGTATTTATAGAATCAATGTTTTCTTCTTAAGAGATATGAATCATTGAATAAAAAAATTATTTATAATTTTCTTTTCTTTGCACCAACCATATTGTAGAAAATTGTTGTTCATGATCCTCTTTATTGTCTTTGTTGCAGAACCAAGAGATATATTATCCAATTAAAAGTTTAAGAAAACATGGGAAAGTTATGATATGTGAATAAAAGATATGTTAGGTACAGAGTTCTATAAATGCTGAACCATAAGCCAACCAGTTTCGAGTAAATGACATGGGCAATGATAGGTTGGCCTAGGGTTGCATGAATCATGTGCCCTAACCAAAATACTCGTTGTTTAGCACTTTGGGTCCTCATCTGTCATATTTAATTTTTCAACCAAAAAGCATAGGTATCACCTTATGTTCGATGTTTACATGTTTACAATGATGTTATACCTTCCTCTCTGTTGATGCACTTCTAGTTTTGGTTAAGGTCTGTCAAATTTATCAAGAGAAAGAAGATCACAAAGACACAGAACTAAGAATTTCGGGATGTGCTCAAATATTCACATTAATGAAGTATTTAAGGAAAAGAAAGGAAAGAAACGAGAGAGAAGAGAAAAGAGCAGAAAAGAGAGTAATGAGATAGTTGCATACCTAATTTCATTCTCTTTTTATTTTTTATGGATACTGACCCGATTGTTTGTATAAATAATTATCTATTTTAAAATATGTGTAAATTATAATGCTGTAGTCCGATGTGATGACATGACTGTCGAGGTATAACACTCTTGCTTTTTTTTTTTTCCTTGAATTTCTTTGCAAATAATTTTTCCATGTAAGTGGAAAAAAGATTTTTTTTTTCTTTCTTTTAGCTAGAAAAATTCAAGTTGAATGGAAGAATTGTTGGAAAAAAAATGTCTTCAATTTTGAGATGCAATTATCAAACCACAGATGTAAAACACACGATTTTACATTTGAGATTAGAGACTTTTTTTTTTTTAGATAACTTGGGGGAAAATAATTAAATAATTCTATCAAATTTTTTCTTTCTTTCTGCTTTGGACCATCCAGGCTGCTGGGGAACTTTAGGCCTACGCCTTACTCAAAATTTTATTGGGTTTCTATCAAGTTAAACGACCCATATGAAGCTGCCCAACTTCAACTGGACCAATCAAGTTCTCAGGCCTAATCTCCATTTTTGCATAACCAAGTAAAGCAAAATTAAACAAAAAAAAAAAAGCTTCATGTAGAATATGTTGAATGCTTTTCATTTTTTTCTTCTCTTTGGTAAGAATATTGACTACTTAATGCTTATCATATCTTTCAGGTTTAGCAGCAGCATCTGCTGAAAGGGCAATTTGATAAAAATTCAACAATTTCGAACTTGTATTCTTTCAAGTTTAATTCCACAAATACCCTACAATAATCCAATCTTTGTCCCACATAAACCATAGGCAAAATAGTAATTCAATTACCCAACTGGTACTAAAAGTCTTTTCCTACCAAACAAATTGACTGGGTGACAGATGGAGGCCTTCATTTCAAAGTAAGGAACCCTCCAAAAATCTAAACCACACACTTCCATGTGACATTTTCATTATTCCCTCAATCTTAACACAAATGCCATTAAAACCATCCCTCCAGTTTTTTTCTTCATGACAAATTTTATTTTTCCAGCTAAAATGGACATCAAAATTTTCATGATTTCATTCACGGTAACCTCACTTCTGTTCTCTGTTATATTCATCCCAACTAAACTAAGCATCCCTATTACAAGGTTCAATCCAATGACAACCATGAACATTGTACAAAAATCCAACAGGACATATCCAGTTACATTTGCCTACTTAATCTCAGCATCCAAAGGGGACACTATGCAGCTAAAACGTACCATGCGCGCCGTGTATCACCCTGGAAACCAGTATCTGATTCACCTGGATTACGATGCACCTGCCTGGGAGCACAGGGAGATTGCAGAGTTTGTATCAAATGACCCAGTTTTTAGCATGGTTGGTAATGTTTATATTGTTGGGAAACCAAACTTAGTCACTTATAGAGGTCCAACTATGCTTGCTACAACTCTTCATGCAATGTCAATGCTTTTGAGATGCTGCAAATGGGATTGGTTTATTAATCTTAGTGCTTCTGACTATCCTTTGGTAACTCAAGATGGTATGGTGAGTGGCCTTGTTTTGATGTTTTCCAACAGTTTTTTCTTTCCTATCTGTTTGTAGATTCATATAGTTTTGTTTTGCAGGTTTAGAATTTCTCTTTCCGATGATGATGTTGTGAGTTCATGACTTTCATATTTTTTGGGGTTTTTCAGATCTGATTCATGCCTTTTCTGGTTTGCCAAAAGATCTCAATTTCATTCAGCATAGCAGTCACCTGGGTTGGAAACTGTAGGGAATTTTTTTTTCAAATATTAATCATTTTGCCATTTTTTACTCTAATTCTTTTATTATAATATCTTTACCATGATATTTTATTCTGTCCTGTTAAAAGAATATGAATTCATAATTAAAAAAAAAAATTTTGCAGGAACAAGCGAGGGAAACCTATAATAATAGACCCAGCGCTTTACAGCCTCAACAAGTCAGAGATATGGTGGGATATTAAACAAAGGACGCTGCCCACTGCTTTCAACCTCTATACAGGTTTTTCTCCATATCTCTTTATTTGATTATTTCTCCAATGTCTCCTTAAAATTTTCTTTGAAAATCTCAAAAAAAAAAACTCACTCATCTCTGCCATGTGAGCTACTGAACAAAGTGAAGGGACATCACAATGAAAAGTTCCATAGTACATTCACATGGTACATGCCTTCGAATTTATTAGGGAAAAATTTTGGAATTTTGTAAAACTGGGTCGTTGTGTTTTTGGCATATTTTTATTAATTAGTTTATCTTTTTCCTTATTTTTTATTTATTGCCATTGACAGATATGTTGAAAATCATCAATTGAAAATACTACCAGAGGTTTAAACTCCATAGTTAAAGATCATAAGACAAAACCAAAAGGCAATGATTTCTTTTTTTTTTTTTTTGAAATAAAAAGGCAGTGAGTTCTTTGAAGATGCAGAGGATGTTTTTACTTTTTATTGTGAATTTGGCTTGATTAGGCTTTTGTTGGTGCTTCTCACATGACTCGTGGTGGGTAAGGTTGGTGAGCTGTTGCTAGCTGGGAGATTGATGTAATAATCTCCCACTAAACAGGGCTCTAACCAATGTTGCTTGGTATTCCATCATTCTACCAAACTAGCCTTGTAACTATGTTGGGTTTGACCATGATCATTGAATCACCAAACAATGCTGTTAGTAAATCAAATCACATAAACAAATTCTATTTCTCGATAAGATCTTTGCATTCTGTTTGATTCCAGGAAAGATGAAAGGAAAGAAAAGGAAATTTCTAGTTTTATAAGTTTGATGCATTATACTCTTTGAAGATTTTGCATGGATTAGTTTCTTTTGTTTTCATTGACATTTAGGCTATCATATTCACCAAGAAATTTATAATATTTGACATTAAATTTTTATAATTATAGGAGCAGGGATAGATTGCAAAAAACCAGACTTACATGATCTAGAAAATCCATGTGCCAATGGCATATATTCCTGATTTGTTCAAATTGGAATACACGTGCTATCCTGTCTCGTACAGGGTCATTGATAAGTTCTAGACTATATTATAAAGTATAAACATTAATTATGAATTAAACTCTGTGGTTCCCTAAATAGTCAATCTGATGCAGAATGACAAGCAAATTTGGAGTTGATTAAACAATGAAAGATGCTTAATTAGAAAGTTCTTTTTTTTTTAGCATAAATGAGGTCACAGCTCGGGGATAGGGTAAAAAAATTATTAGTATTGAGATTTGAATGTGATATGTACTAAATGTTATTTTTTAAAAGTAATTGTATGAAATAATTAAGCTAAACACACAAAAGTTTTTTATGCTGTGGAAATGTCAATTAGTGCATTTTCTTATGAACTTGCATATGCTACTCTTGAAAACCTGATGACTGACTTAGAACTGTTGGGGGTGATTTTTTGGGTTTGTAATAAGTTGTGGCCTTGGTGATGATGGTGATGATATAATTACATTAACATCTATTTTATGCTTAAAAATCTTTATTCAACTCAAATAATCCATAATTGATTTGTTTCTAAAATGGGTAACCAAACTTACAGCTTAGGCAAGTTCATATCTAGTTGGTATTGTATTTCTTTTTCCTTTTACAATAATTTTGTGCTGGATCAGAAAATATTGTCATGATTCTTTAAAAAAATTCAACTTCAATAAAGTTATCTTAACATAAATCCTCATCATTTCCTTCTTAACAACAGGATCAGCTTGGACTGTGATCTCAAGATCTTTTGCTGAGTATTGCATAGTGGGCTGGGACAACTTGTCAAGGATTTTGCTCCTTTACTATACCAATTTTGTGTCCTCTCCTGAAGGTTACTTCCAGACATTGATATGCAACTCTGAAGACTATAAAAACACAACAGTCAACCGTGACCTTCACTATATTACTTGGGATATACCTCCAAAGCAACACCCTAAGTCTCTAGGACTCAAAGATTTCAGAAGAATGGTTCTGAGCAGCCGTCCATTTGCGAGAAAATTTAAAATAAATGACCCAGTTCTTGACAAAATTGACAGAGAGCTTCTCAAGAGGAGGTATGGAAAATTCCCTTATGGGGGTTGGTGTTCTGAAAGTGGAAAGAAACAAAGAGCATGCTCAAGTTTGCAGAGTCAGAATTATGGTGTTTTGAAACCTGGAGCTGGATCTAGGAGGTTAAAAACTTTGCTAACAAAAATTCTTTCAGCAAGGAATTTCACTAAGAGGCAGTGTAGACTGTAGGTGAATTTCTTTTTCTCCTTTAAATGAATGAATACAAATATAAAGTTGTTTTTTTTTTGGGTCCTTTTTAATGAAAATCATTTGTGTTGATTCTTGTAATGAGCAGCAGCTGAATTGCTACTAACTAATACTCAAGGTGATGTATTATAAATTTGAGAAAAGAAGAAATGAAAATCAAAGAGATTT
Source organism: Durio zibethinus (assembly GCF_002303985.1). Next base: position 3,356,181 of record NW_019168481.1, read on the forward strand.
ATGAAGGAAAATCAACCAAAAAAGATAGAAATCTATCAATAAATTAAACTCAATAATGCTTACATATAGCAAAGAGAACAAAATGTAATTTCACATGACAAGAAGATGAAAAGGCTGCTCAAGATGCATGATGAAATTTTTAGTGACAAAAATCTTATGAGGCTTTGACAAAGGGCAGTAGTTGTTTGACTAACATGTGTGCTGTAGGCTGTAGCAAAAGGAGAGTCAGAATTTGATCTTTTCTTTTGATTGTGGAAGAAACCCAGCCTGCATAAAAAATAAAAAAAATAAAAAAACAAGGATTTTAATTTTTAAAACACCCCCTTCTTATAAAAATCAAAAGGACTAAGATAAAATTTACTATTAATTTTTATAAAATAGGTCGCAACCTGAAAATAAAAAAAGATTATAAGTATTAAAATTTAATATCAAACTTATAATATATTTGATTTTAATTATTATAGTTCAAAGTGCAAAATCCGAAATTGTAATATGTTAATCTTAATTCTTTTTGATATGCTAATATGGTTGTCTTAATTGAATCATAGTATATATTGTCCATTTAAGCTTTTCATTAGGCATTAAAGCTAGATTGATTACTACACTATATACCATTTATTTTTATTTATTTTTTGCCAATATACTGTATAGGTTAAGCTTTATACTTTTTTATCATTAGATTAAAATTAATTTCATGAATAATTTGGATCAAAATAATATTTTTAATCAAATTATTTTGATTTAAAGATTAAAAAAATGTAAAATTTATACTAACACAATTAGATCTCTTTTTATATTCAATTCTGTTATAGTACTTCAATTTTATCAAAAATTTATTATAATTATAATTTTATTAATTTTAAAAACAATGAAATTTTTCATAGGATTTGTTTTTATTGCACTTAAAAAATTTTTTTTGTATTATCTTACTTTTAAATATTATTTTTTTTAATAATACCAAAAATTTTCACTGACAATGAAAATTTTTAATTTAACTATCAAAATTAATAGGATGACACAGAGTTACTTTATTAACTTTACTAGTAAAATTAAAAAAATTTCACTATTACTCAACGAAAAAATTACATTGGAAAATGGAATTCCAATTTTCTCACCTTCAAAATTATATAAAAATTGGAAATATTCTTTTGGGGGCCTAATATGAGAATTTATTTGTCAATAGACCCCCCTTCCTCCACGTCACTTAATTCTTCTATACTCACAGAGTCGCTCGGTAAAAAAACACGTGTTCGAGTTTTACGGGTCTCAAATTCGGAAAACTATATAAACTCGCCCAGTTAAATTTTGGTATTTTCAAAATTACCGTCCCACTAAACCCTAAACTTCATCCTCTCTTAACCGTTCCTCAACCCACTCTCCCTCTCCTGCAACCTCCGATTTTCTATTTAATTTCTTTGCACTTATTATTATACTTTTTTTTTATCATCCATTATTAACTTGATTTCATACTTAAAATTTGAAATTTTCGACAATTCATGGTTTTCTGTTTGGTTGCTGAGAAAAGGAAGGAAAGGAAAAAGTTTGCGCTTTTTTTTTTTTTTTAAATTCATAATTTTAGGAGAATGGTTTATTGTAATAATTGTTCCAGAAACGTTACTGGAGAACGCGTCTATGATGGGCCTTTGTAAGTAATTTTTCTTGCTCTTAAAAAATTTTATTTTACTTTTTGGATAGACTTCCAATTTCTTGATTCATTATTCATTTACTTATCAATTAAAATTTTCAGGTGTTGTACTTTTTGCGGGAAGGTGTTGGAAGAATACAATTTTGCGTCCGAACCGCAATTTGTTAAAGATTCAGCTGGCCTGGTAATGTTTATTTGTTTGTATATAATTTTTAGTTTTGGGAACTATGTAATTGTTATGAATATATATCCAGAGTTTTTCCAGGTTGAAAAATTCATTAAAAGTTGTAAACTTTATGCTAAAATTTAGTGGAATAGTTGCGATTTAAGTTTAAACTAGTTGAACATTGTTGTTGGGATAGAAATTTGCTTCTTGCTAGCTAATTATAGTTTCCTAAATATGAGCATAGCTGGATGAGTTTGTGATTAAAATCAAGAAGAAATTGGCCTATTAGACCCATTGTTGGATGTGTCTTAATAAACTACATTTGAAGTGTGTTGAATCAAGGAGATCAACTTTTGTTTCCCTTTGTTTGGTTTGTTGTTCTTTGCTTTCATGTTTTTGGCTCACATTTTTATTGATTTTTGTTGCTAATTTCACTTTGTTTTCAGAGCAAACTGTCTGGAAATTTTGTAAAGTCTGTTCAAGATATTTCAGATTCACGTAGGAGGACATTGGATAAAGGTTTTTTTTTTTAAGTTGCATCTATGCTATGCTAGAAACTATATGTTTCTACTTTTGGTAAAGGATTATTGATACATTTTCCCAACTTTTTATTTGCTATTTCTGGGTGCTCTAATTTCATCACTTCTTGACATTTAGTCTTCCTCTGGCTCAAATTTACTTTTATATTTGTAGTTGCATTTTTGTTGGTTACAATGTGTTAGCATTAAAGTTCTTATTGCAACATGACTTAGAAATTTCTTTGTTTCTGGTTTTGATTTCATTTGGTGATACAGCTTTTGATGATATGAGATGTATGAAGGATGCATTAAGTATTGATGATTATAGCGATGATGTCGTTGAAACTGCTAGACGCTTTTATGAAGTATGTTTTTGTTCTGCCTAAGTTTCATTTTTGTTGCTTGTTATTTTGCTTTTTTCCCTCAATTTTTTAATTTATTTTAATCTGCATTGTGAAGATTGCCCTTGAACGGAATTTCACTAGGGGGCGCAGATCAGAGTTAGTACAGGCTGCATGTCTTTATCTTGCATGCCGGTGAGAAATGCTGCTTTGTTAAACTTGTAATGTTCATGGAAATACTGTTGTCTGAATTTGAACGTGCTTTGTTGTCTAAATTTAAAATGTGATGATTCAGCTATTTATGTGTAACAAATAATGTTAGGTGTGTACTGAAGTACATGCCAAAACAATTGCAAAAATCAGAGTTTACATATGTAAACTTCTTATTATCTCACACAGGTATTTTACATATTTTCCTTATTTTTCGCTAAGTCCTCAATTTTATTGTCTGAGTTTTGTTACTGGATGCATATTTTTGACGAAAATGTAAGGTTATGCAGATGGTAGTAATTTTTTACCACTTCAAACCCCTTTTCTCGACATTTGTAAAATACCAAGCTTGATTCTTTACCTTCTATCTTTAAATTATGTGAAGCATTTGCCCTTTGTTCCTTTCAAATATTTCTCTTTGAAATTTGCATGCTATTGGCTTTTCTTTTTGTTTACTTCTGCAAAACACGGTAACTTGTGATTCTTTCCTTTCATCTTTTCATATGTTATGCATATGATGGTTGCTATGGGATGCAGTATGCCTTTAGATTATTATGTCCTTATTTAGGCATTTCGGTCTTGGAATTTGGGTGAATATCAGGCTTAAGGAAAAGGAAGGTAATATCATAAAAATTTTTTTGGGCTAGGATATCTTACACAGGGAATGAGGGTAAGGTCTTGTATTGTAGGGCTTGATGTTGGACAAATAAATGTCTTTGTGGCCAGGGTTTCAATGTAGAAAGAATATTACTGGTTTGGAATTTGGATACAAAAGGTTAGAAAGGATCTCTTTCAGCTAGGGGTTCGCTATTTGAAAAGCACAGAACATTCATGCTGTGTTTGTGAGAATCACATGAAATTAGTACTACACTTTCTTGAAAGTTAGATCATTGCAGAGCTATTAACAATAATTCATTCTATATATGCAAGGATCAGGAGGGGGAGAGAGAGAGAGAGAGAGAGAGAGAGAGAGAGAGAGAGAGAGAGAGAGAGAGAGAGAGAGAGCTATCATGAGAAACTTGATTCATTGATATCCTAAATTAATGTAAAGTCTTGTACATTAGAATGTACTTTATTGTGCCAAAAAAAGAAAAAAATTATTTTTATTTCATTGTTTTTTGGTGGTTAAATTTGGCATCAAGGATATATATTAATTCCATGATTGAATCATTGTCCTTCCTTTTTTTTTCCCCCTTTTTTCTTTCTTCTTTTTGTTCTTTGAACTGTTGAATTGTTTCCCTCCTTAATCATATAATTTTTGGATCTGCAGGCAAAAGAAAAAGCCTTTCCTTCTTATTGATTTTTCAAGTTATTTAAATATAAATGTGTAAGGAATTTTCCTCCTTCTTTTACCTTCTGTAAAAAAAATTATTTGCTCAATAATCCTTTGTCTCTGTTTTTTTTAAACCAGTACCTGTTTGTTTTAATTGACATTCTGTTGTTTCTTCTGCAGTTATGAGCTAGGCTCTGTTTATCTGCAGCTTTGCTATGTGCTGTACCTTGCTGAGACGAGAGATCTTCAGAAACTAATTGATCCTTCAATTTTTATTCATAAATTTACAAATGGTAAGTTAATCAATTCCCACCTTGACATGCTTTAGCTGATTGAATAGTTCTGGTGTTTGTGCTCTGTACACCGTACACCAGACAGGCATAATAACCAATATGCTTTGCAGTTTTGATTCCAGAAGGGAATGATGAAGTTGTTAAAACTGCACGGGACATTTTAGCTAGCATGAAACGGGACTGGATGCAGGTGTGATTCTCTTTTGAAGTACTTTATTTTGATTGTGTATTATGCTTGGTAATTTTTGGAGGTAAAATCTTACTGAAGTTAACATGTATTTACAGACAGGGAGAAAACCCAGTGGATTATGCGGGGCAGCACTATACATTTCTGCACTCTCACATGGTCTGAAGTGTTCTAAGTCAGACATTGTAAGTTATCATTCATTTTTTTATTTTTTGTTCTTTACCTTTTTCAGTAATCATATGGTGTTGTTCCTTCTGCTTGAAAATCTTTAAGGTTTTCATTTTTTATTTATAATAGGTGGTTATATTATAAGCCACTTATGAAGGACAAACTTTGCAAATTTAAGTTTATGGGTAGGATTTGCAACTTAGTAGATGTTTTAACTTCCAACCATGTCATGCTTGTTCCAGATGAGACACATATTAAAGAACGTCCTAACTAGTAATTCAGTGGTTTTAGATTGGGGTGCATGTCTTGACCTAAGCTATAGTAGGGATAGGTTTAGACTGCCTCACTGCCCTGTCTAAGGCGTTTCTACAACATGCCATTGTAGTAATATGCACATGTCAATGATGCTAACTTTTTGCCTTAAAGGAAACTTTATCATCATGGTACTAAAAGTATAAGCATAAAATAACTGAATTGTAATTTGACAACAATGAAAAAGAAACAGTAAAAGAAATCCACAACAAGCCTTAAGCCAAAATAGTACTGGATATATTTTAAGAAAATAATTCTGGATATGATCATATGACCACCTAGCATCCGCCAGATAATGATTTCTTAGTTTTACAATTTAGTTGATTTTATTTTGTCCTTTTCCTTACATTTTAGCCTTCTTTGTTTGATTTATGGAATTTTCTTTAGATAACAGAAATTCTTTTATGTCTGTGAGCAGCTTTTGTTACTATTTTCTTAGATGAGGATTTCACCAATTTTGAAGTTCTAATTTCTTCTTTACTTAGATTCTTGTTTGATTTTCCCCTCACCCTTTCCAATTATGCTCTTTCTCTGTCTAATTTTTGGGTTAATTGAGTTCTCTGTTTATCAGATAAGGATTGTGCATATTTGTGAAGCAACATTGACAAAGCGATTGGTTGAATTTGAGAATACAGACTCTGGAAGCTTGACGGTATGTATCTTTTTACATGTATATGACAATATAAAACTGCATTGTGCCAGGAAACTCTTAATGGAAGAAGATTGTAATTAGTAATTCGGAAGAACCATATTTTGATCTAACTGATGTTTATGGTAATTTGGATATTCTCTTTTTGATGTCAATATAACTTCCTAACTGCATGATGGCATAATCTGATCTCTATAATTGTTGTTGTTGTTGCAATTGTAACTTGTTTCAATGCGGTTATTAATTTCCCATGGTAGAATTTGATTAGTAACTATTTACTGTTATTACTGTTGTTATTATTTGTGTGCACTCTACTCAATATCTAACGAATTTTATGAAAAGTTCAATGCCTATTTTTATCATTACCAAGAGTTATGTTGAATTTGTTATATTCCATTTTTTTATTTTTTATTTTCTCCAATGCATTTGTTTTCTAAATTTTGATTGCATTTCTTGGAAATTCCTCCATTGTTTTAAACTTTGACTAGATTGAGGAGCTTACGGAAAAGGAGAAGGAGCTTCGAACTAGTTCATTAACTAAAAAACGGCCAAATACTGGGTCAAAAGAAGCCAGCATACATGAAGTGCTATGTAAGCATATGGAGAAAAAACCTTTTGCTTATGGACTTTGTGAAGAATGTTATGAAGAGGTGAGCTCCCATGTTCTTTCTTATCTTCTTTCACCCACTACAATTGTACCATTGAAAACTGTTTTATCATCCAAGTTAAAGTTCATGCTCTAACTGGTTGGTGCAGTTCATGAAAGTTTCAGGAGGACTTGATGGAGGATCAGATCCACCAGCATTCCAGCGTGCTGAGAAAGAGAGAATAGCAAAATTATCTATTGAGGAAAATGCTAAAGTAAGAGCTGTGACTGTACTTTTGTAAAGGCAAAAGGACAGTGAATGGTTGAGAATCTACATTATATTCTCTTCATATATTTTGGATGGGAGATTCCACATGAGCATGCAAAAATTATTCTATTATTGTATCCCTGCCTCCCTTCCTCATGAGCTGACAGATTTTTGATTTTGTGCTGTCATTCTTTTTAGTCTAAACACTTGGTAGTGAGAAATTTGTTTGTGACAAGATTATGTTGCTTAATCATGTGAGATTATCCTGTCTTAAATTCTTGTGACAGGATATATGAATCTTTTTTTTCCCCTCGCGTTTTGTTTTGCTATACTTTTTATTTGCTTAATTATTCTTTTGCTATACTTTTTAGTTTCTTTTTTATAGCCTTAGAGGCCATCTTCAACATAGTTCTAGCAGTCATTCTTTAGCACAATATTTCATTGTTTTGTTGGTTTTTGATAACTGTAGAGTGTATCTGGCAGCCCTTTTGCAAGTGGATCTGAAAAACCTGAAAATATTGGTAAGTTTTATTTTCATGAGCAATCATGCTTTACATAGTTTAATAATTGGACTTTTTTTGTCCAAATGCCCAAGATCTTTTATTAGAAAAGGTATTGTTTCAGGGGTTTCAGAGGGTGCAACTAACCAGGCAGCCATGGATGAGCGTGACAATGATAAATTACCCGGTGTTGATGGTAGTGATGATGAATCAGATAACTTTTCTGATATTGATGATTTTGAGGTAGGGAATAAGTCTGATTTCTTTCATTTTGACATTGCGTTGTCCATATGAAATTTGACAAGAAAAAGTACCTTGTACTAAGCTGAATCTGCTTAACTAAGTGTCAGACTAATTACTTTGGTTATATTTCCAGTCTAATGGCATACTCCTTTTTAAGATGTTTAGTATTAAATAAATTCATTATATCAAGTGATTTGAGCTTTGACCTAGCTTAACTGTTTTGCTTCTTTTACTTGGAAAAATCATCTTTTGCACTGCATCCATAAGCCATCAAAGATATGATACCCTTGTGTTGAAGTTATTTGGGCTTCAGTTAAGCTTAGAATCACCCACCAACAGAACTAATGTATGAGTGGGTAATCAGCACCACTTTTGTTATATTTTCTTCTGGGCTGTTCTGCATCTAAATAATGGTTAATCGGTAAAAGCTCAAAGTCTTAAGAAATACAAACTCACTAAATTGAAAAGGGAAAAAGATGCAAGAACTAACTACAATTTACCTGAATTAAGTTTATTATTAAGATCTATTCTTCGGTATTTAGAGCTTAGTTCCTTCATAAGTTTATTTAGAATTGAGTTTGGCTGGTCAGTTTTAGAATCAACCATACTGACCTGAAATTTAGTCCTACAAGTAGCCTTCAATGATATACCCTTTCTCAACAATATTATTCATGTCTTTTAATACGTTCTATGTCTTAATGCATGTATGTAGTTAATTTAGAGTTACATGCTTATTGTATGAATGTCATGCATATCTTTATATGTATTATAAACTTTATTTAGAAAGTGTTGGTTGATTTATGATGTGTATAGAACAGCACTATCAGTTGAGTTGTCTTCTTAATTTTGATGCCATTTTCTTATTACATTTTGGAATTACTCAAAAATAACCTTTTCAGGTTGATGGTTATCTTCACAATGAAGAGGAGAAGCATTACAAAAAGATAATTTGGGAAGAAATGAATCGGGAATATCTTGAGGTGACATGAACCGTGACTTTGTTGAGTATAGCATCTCTTCAAATGTATTTGGGCCTACCCTAATCTAATCTCACACTTTAAATGTAGTATTCATGACATTGGAATGTTGCCCGTGTGAGAATCTGCATCATAAGAAGCATTTAGTAAATCTTTCTGGCGTAAAACATCCATAAGAGGATAATTTCTCCTATTATAATAATTCGGATATATTTGAGTAGATGATCTAATTCAGATATATTAGATGGCTTTTCTCATTTTGTTACGTGGTTAAATTGAGCCCTGAATCCTGAGAAATTGTCTGATATTATTAATTTGTGGCTTAGTGCTTTTGCATTAGTAAAAACAATTGAAAAGTATAACTTGGCTTGGCTTTCATGAATTTATTGGGAAAATAAAATTCTTGATGATGCTATATGTTTAGCTTGTTATATCTTCACAGGAACTTAATCATACTGCAATCTTTTGCAGGAACAAGCAGCCAAGGAAGCAGCCGCAGCAGCTGCCAAGGAAGCTTCTATGGCCAACTATGATAAATGTCCAGAAGACCTCCAAGCTGCACAGGAGCTTGCTGCAGCTGCTGCAGAAGTAGTGGCAAAATCTAGAAAGGTGATTCTTGAATATCAAGAAAAGTAGGGAAGTTTCCTGATTTCTGAAAATTATATCAAGAGAAATGTAAGCCACCTCTGGTGCTTCATTATATATTGTAGGTACCCTGGTACATTTCTAAGTGTCCAGGGTACTATCATCACTATTCAAAACTGAAATTATAACCTATGTGCAATTGAGAGCATTAAATCTTTGATCATGTTACTAGAATATAATCAAAACATGATTGATTACAGCTTAAGATATGCATTGAAGGCAATATCTAAAATGGTAAAAAAAATGCAAAACAAACTACAATTAGTACGATACATACATGACCACATGCATTCAATTGTTGATCTTTATTTCAGCTGTGACTTACCACTTTGGCTTGATTCAAAGAATTTTTTTTTCTATCTTTTTTTTTTTGTAAAATTATGAGTGTAGTTCTAAACCTTAGCATGCCTACAATATGTTATTGTTTTGTCCAACAATTATTTTGTCTTTGGATTGTCATACTTATCTTTTTAAGAACAATTGCTTCAAGAATTATTGCCCATATTTTTACTTTTTTTTTCTCTTTTTATTTGATTTTATTGTATTAACAGGAGAGGCAACAAAAGCGAGCTGCTGAAGCAAAAAAAGCTGGTCCTGCTCAGACCGCTGCAGAAGCAACCCGGCGAATGCTGGATAGAAAGGTATCAAATAGCCTTTTTTTTTTTCTTCCTTTTGGGCTAAGGGGTAAAACATGGCTGAATAGAGAAACTTAGTTCTGGTATTTTTGGTTGCCTAAAAAATGCATTTTCCTTGGAAATGGGAACAATGAAGTGTTCTAATAATTTCAGCTACCTGAATCTTATTATCTGAAGTAATTTTGGGATGATGAAATTAAAACTGATAATCTCTCTCTAGATGTTTGTAAAATTTCCCTATTATTGTGTAATTTTTAAATTTTAGGCAATCATAAAATTGAGGGTTTTTTTTTTAATAGAAAATCCCTCTGACAAAAGATTTCACTGACAATAGCTTTTATCTTGGAATGGGAGGGGAATGATTGAACAAAATGACATCAACTGGGCTAAGAGAAACTAAATACTACAACATCATTTGTTATTTTATTATTTTTTTTGGCCAGAAAAAATCATCATTTGTTAATAGATTACGTTCTCGACATTTATAAATCATATGCAATTCAAAATTTTTGGATACTGGGAATTTGTTTATGAAATAATGTCAAATTTTGGTTTCTCATTCAATCTCATTACCTAATTGAAATAGAAACCTTGAAATCTTCCTATTCCAGACAATCTCTTTTAAATGAGACTTAAAAGTTACCTAGAATCCATTTGACAGTCCTAGCATTTGCACATTTCTGTATGACTATAAAGTAAAAAGCAAAGGTGCATCTGGAATCCACATCTGTTGTCATAATCATGCATGCGTGCAGGTTCTATAATTTATAAGTGTCTATGCATGTGTGCTGTTTACTCGTAAAACTACAAAATTATAGATATTTAATATGGATTCTAGTAACTGATGGTTAATTTTCCCTTCACTGATGGTTACAAATACGGCTTCTGTGCAGAGACTAAGCTCAAAAATCAACTATGATGCATTGGAGAAACTCTTTGATGAACCGGTATGTTTGTCTAATGTGCTCTTAATATTTTAAATGAATTGTTAGACCGTAGAGACAAACATACACATAGATACTTAGTACTTTCTTAATTTCTTTTGTTTCCCTTTTTGTATACTGAAACACATATACTTTCTCATTTGGGTGGGTATGATACCGGCTGCATCTGATGTTCACTGTAATCAGTACAATCCAGAAACCGCCCATGTATCTTCCTTTTATCTTAGTTTATCTTGGCTTTGCTGTATCTCTTAATATCAGCACTATGTCTCAGGAATGAACTGTGTACATTAAAAAATGTTAAATTTAGATGTTTAAAGAGAATCAAGAAAACCAGGTTCGAAGTTATCTAGTTCTTTCATCTGGAGTGGTCAAAGTAACTGAAATTCCTGTAAACATCTTACATTATTGCTGCTTGGCAGGTTTTTTCTTTTCCAAAACAAACTTCATGAAGTTGTCTTAACTTTAGCTTGTTCTAAAGTCTTCATTTTATTTTAATTTTTTTATGTATTTGTGGTTTGGTTTCTTTGCTATCACAGGTGGCTCCAGAGAAGCCCAAGAAACAAAGAAATGAATCACATTCTGATGAAAAGGAAGAGAAGGTTTCTAAAATGGGCAAAGAAGAAGGTGATTTAGTAGACAAATATGATGACGACAACGATGAGGAAGGGGATGAAGGAGGAACATTTGACAATAACCTGGACTTTGAAAACGAAGTCTATGATTACGAAGATGATTATGAATATGATGGATTCTGATTCGTCTTCGGGCAAACAATTTCCATCCCTAACAACAATTATTTTTTGAGTTCAAGAAAAATAGATTTGATTTCGACATTTTGAACAAGGTACACGAACTTATTAATGAACGAAGTGCTTATATGTGATTATATAAAATATTATTGCCTAGGAAAAAATTTACCCGTATTTTTTTCTCCCTATTTTAAATCAATGTATTGTTTTCACTGCTATCAGAGCACCAGTAAGCTTCAAAGCAAAGTCAGAACAGCAAGGATTTTCCTATATTTATTTTCAATTTCATGAGAATATTCAGGATAATTAGAGCAGCAAAACTGATCAACTTATAGGATAATATCAAAGACCCATTTACCTCAGCTGAAGTATGCATTGGTTCACTGTACCAGGGATCAAAAAGACGACACAAATGATCAATAATGTTGCCAATTAATTTACATTCAACAATAAGCCAACAAGCTTGTTATGAACTTAGTGATCCAAACAAAAAAAATAAAAAAAAAAATAAACTTTGTTATGGTCTTTTTTCAGCTTCTGAACTGTGGTAATCAACCTGCAAAACTCAGCCGCTAAAAGAATTCATGCTTCTAGCAGTCAGAAAACAGTTGTAACCTCTTTTCTGTGTTAATTGCTGCATCACTACCTCTATAGTTTTTTCCAGCCCAAGTCATCATATAGTTTCAAGTCTGAGGCTTTAAAATTATATTTTCATAGTACATTCTGGCAGAAGAAGGTTGAGCAAATGTTTGTTTACTTTCTTGTTGAACCAAAAAACCATTTCTCCCCGCAATCTATGCTTCAAATTAGTCTTAAAACCCATCTTGCCGGCTCAGGGGCAAGAGCAGGATAAAATATAGATGCTCACCAAAGCTTTCAGTTTAGATTATTTCCATTAAATTGGGCATATAATTGAACCCATTAGCCATATTTTATAAACATTCTTTTGAATCATGGACAGCAGTTAGCCAAGAGAGTAACTAACTGCAACTTAGGGTTAGACTAGTTGGCTGTTGGTATCTGTCAGGTTGTACACAATAATTGGGGAATGTTCATATTTACTGAATGTCTATTAATAAAGGGAATATATGTGACATTATTTTCCATAAAGCTATGTTGTCACACTGCTATATTTTGTCTTACAGAAACGCTAACTTGGCATTTAGAAACTGTTTTCAGAAAATAATAATATACTTACATATGTTTCTATATCTTTTACATATATAAAATTCAAGTAGGTGTCGGATAATCCTTTCAAGAGGAAATATCAGGCAAGGCTGCAACTTCTTGTCTCCACAATATCTCAAGTACCCCACAGGCCCATAGTATAAAAAACCATAGGCTCCCCACATTTCAAAGAGTAAAAATCTTGCATGGAATGAACAAGGATAAGATTTCAAAGATTTCATGATGGTGGACACTCGATATTTTGTAGCTTAGTTCAGAAATTGTAACACATTGTTGTTTTATAAAGTTGCAGCTGATGGTAATTGGCAACAAGGCAAAGGAACTTTGGTGTTTGGTGAAAGAGAAATGCAAAATGTCAACTGCTACTCTGCTAGGTGCCTCAATCTAATTTCAAGGATAGCATTATTGCATTGAATTATGTACATGAATCCCTCTAAGGAAAAGCAAAAAAGTTTGAGGTCATTGCAAAATCTTGAAGTTTCAACAATGTCCACTAAAGTAGGCCACTCTCTCACTCTTCTAAGTCCTAATATCAAATATGATGAATGCATGAGCACAATTAAAAGTTAAATTGAATAGACTCATTTTTCATTATAAGAATATGATATTGTACTTGCTCTTGCATGATCTAAAAGTTTAAATTGAAGAAACTTATTTTTATTATAAAAATCTAATATCAAATTCGCACATGCATAACTTAAAAATTTAAGTTGAGTAAATTTATTTTAATTACGTAGATCTAATATCATATTCGAAAATTACTCAACCTTATTTCAGTTCAACAGGACATGCTAAAATTCATTTCCAAATTCCAAATAGAAACAACGGGGTGGAGGCAAAGATGCATTATTAGAAGCACTTTAGATTGTTTGGTCAAAATCATGGAGAGAGTGTGCAAGAGAGAGAGGCCATTTTCTGACCTCAAAAATGCTTTATTGTCATGTCTTTATAGGTAATGAAGCAATATCGTATACAAAATGCGTTTCTCAATTGACTTTTTTTTTTTTTTTTATGATCAAATTCTGAAATTTAACACAGCCATGTTTTTTCAAAAGTGTCAATCATCATGACTAATATCTACTGAAAACAATATCCACTTTCTTTTTGTTTTGGTGGGCACAAAACATTCCATTACCATTGTTGTTTGTTATCAGAATTTTTCAGTCTTTATGGTTGGAATATTACATCAAATTCACACGTCAATGGTTGCATTGTCTATGAAAATGTCTACACATTTTCTTTAGGCAATAATTGAATTTCTTGAAAACAGATTGTGGACCGAATTTGATCATTAAAAATATCAGTTACCATATTGTGATTGTAGTTTTTTTAGATAAATTCCATTTAAATCCCTAAGTTTTAAGTATAATTCAACTCAAGTCTATTAATTAAAAAATGGACATTCCACCTTAAAATTTTCAATTAATAGAATAAGGAGGTGCTTCTGTCAGTTATTTCTTAATTAATCTGTTAATAATCTCATTAAAAAATGTTTTTACCTTTAAAAGATTAATATCCCAAATACTCACATAAAATAATAATTTATAATAATAAATTATCTTTTGTATTTTCTTAAAATATATAAAATACATTAATAGTATATATAAAAAAATTTTAGTTGCAATACATAAAAACAAAATTTACAATTATAAATATGTTAATATTTAAATATATATAATAAAATAAATATATTGAACATGTAACAATTTTTCGACATGGAACAAATTTCAAAGAAAATGAACATGTAACTTATAATAATAAAAAAAGTGTTTGGTTGAAAAGAAAAAAGAAAAGGTTTGGTTAAAATTATTACATGTTTAATATATTCATTTTGTTATTTCTATTTACATATTAACATATTTATAATTGTAAGTTTTGTTTTTATATGCTGCATTTGAAAAAAATTTTTATATTATTATGTGTCTTGAGAAAAAATAAAAATAATTTATTATTATAAAATATTACATTATGAGTATTTCAAGGTATTGGTTTTTTAAGGATAAAATAATATTTAAATAAGACTCAAAATAATTAAGAGATAATTGACAAAAAAACCTTCTTATTCTATTAATTAAAAAGTTTGAGGTAAAGTATCCATTTTTTAAATTAATGAATTGTTAAGATAATCACAATTTTGATAATATTTATTAGGTCAAATAGCCTCAATTCAATTAAATATTCACGTCAATGAAAATAAAATTAAACAATCGATTAATCACGTCCAATTTTATCATTAAAAATATCAGTTACCATATTGTAATTATATTATAGATTTTTTTTTATTTCTAATCTACCCTTGGTTATATTCCCTTAACTAGCTAACTTACATGACACGACCAAAACATTCTGTCTCGAACTCAACAATTGATTTGGCATGTACCTATCTCGATAAACCCATTAGTGATTATAAATTCCTTTAAATCTTATTAATCATTCCACTACAAAATTAAGAAAATACTATGTACTTTGTGTTTATATGAGAAAATTGGCTGTATTCATGATAGATTATTGAAATTTGTTCGTTATGAAGCATGTATAAACATGTTTCATATTTGCGTATCTTGAACTAAGATATTGTAGATCATACCACGGATTCTTTTCAATTAGGTTTCACTATTTTAATTTAGGAGGGAGAGGGGGAGGGGAATATGGTTAACTAGTGATGCAAAGAAATGGCAATGGAGATCGATGCAAGTGGGTCTTAATTATTTTATAAAATGTAGAAACCTATGAAATTTGACTTATAGAAACTCAGTCTGTCGAATCATTCATGATAGTTTTCCACTACTAGTTGTTCCTCAAAAGTTCAGTATACATTCCAAACCCATTTAAAAAGATAATGTGCCGACTGCCAAGTCGCTTTCATATTTGGAATAAAATTCATTCATTTCAAATAGTTCAACCCTAAACCAAATTAAATCAATCTAGCTGTTTTGGATAGATCATTAGACTGTCAAAAATATGGTAAGATTACTAATGAATTGTTAAATCAGAGACATTGGAATTGATTTTAAGATTGAAAATTTCGAATTCAAACTTTAGTTGTAATATAAAAGACTAAAAAATGGTAAAATCATCTTCAATAATTATGATTTATGCATAGCTTTCTCGTAACAATTTTTTTGGCTAATGACAACATTTCCCTTTGTCAATCCATTCATAAAATATACTGTCCAATCAAATATTGGATAAGAAATGAAAATTTTTCAATCATGCTTGTCTTCCGGCCGGCTACTTAAGTGATTCAAAAAATTTATCTATTTCCCTTTCCAATTATGTGTATTTTACTTTTAAACTTACCCATGAAACTGTATATATGCAAAAATATGTCCTTTCCTTTTGCCTTGTTGCAATAATCATGTTTCCTTTCTTTCCCATGTTGATGAAGGAATGAACTTTTCATGCATGTAACTTTGTTTGGTTGCCTTTGACATTTTCTTTAATTTTCTTTCAAATAAAATGTTTACCTTTTTTTTTTTTTTTGATAATATAGAGAATTCAACTATACTAGTTCATGATTAATTTGACATTCTTGGGATCTGATTCCCTCCTTCAAGTACATTTATAAGGGTCCTTGGAAGATTGAAAATAATTGCTTTCAAATAATCTCACCAAATTTAAACCAATTTATCATGCTAACTTGGAATATCATTCATTTGTACTAATATTAAAATTGTTCATCAATTGAAATAGATTCCTTGATGGACATCAATTTTGTTGTTCTTTCTCCTTACTCTTGTTTCAACTTACAATTCACATTTCCATTATACCAAGCAATTTGCAAGAGCTCCAAAATGACTTAGAGATTCTTTTGAAAAAAATATTAGCAAAATAATTATCAATATGTGGATAGAGATTGCTAAAATTAAAAAATTTCATTAATCCCATGTCTTCCCAAGGTTAATAATGGTAATTAAAGCGAATCTCACTCGGCTAATGGCTATTTGATTAAAAATAAACAAAATTCATATTTAATTATAAACCAACGGTCATATGATTTATTGGGGTATATGGGATTCAATCCCTAAAACCTTTTAATAAAAAAAATAAAAAAGAAGCCTTTTTCTTTATGTTAGCCCACAAAGCATTGCATTTCTTAAAATCGAATCTCCAGCTCCTAGCCAAATATATAAGTCAAATTTTGAAATGTTTTTCAAGTGATTTCTTTCTTTTATTTTTCTTTCAAGTGATTTTCTAAGTACCTACGCTTTTTATGATGCAAATGTGAACCTAGTACATACATAGAATTATTTTTTCGTTCCTGCTTTTGTTTGTTTATTAATACATTCTTTTCTTAAGACTTCCAAGTCAACAACAAGCTCTTTACTCTTTGATTAGTTTCACTTTCTTTTCTTTTTTTTTGACAAATTGGGCTTACTTTTAGCATCTTTTTATGCAAATTATGAATAAAAGACAGCTTCCACACATCTTTTTACTTAATTGGCTATGAACATGATGAGTAATAACAACAAAGTCGGCCACTTAATTTCTTTGCTTTTGTTCTTTCACACGATAGAATAGCATGAGGTCAAATAAAGTTGATACGTACAGATTGTAAAGATAATAAAATCCGATAACATCCGGGATGGATTTTTTCCCATCGAAATCCGATCCTACCTACTTCGTATAAATATATATAATATTTAAATTTAACACATGAATATGATAAAATAAATAATAGAACTGAATGTTTAATTTAATTAATTTATACAGTTATTTTAAAAAATATCATCAAATCAATTTTTGGATTCATATTTTAATATCTTCAATCTTTTTTTTATTCATAGATTAAATTCATTGGTTGATATCTTTTACTAGAAGGATTTATAAGATTTCAAAATCTAAATCTCCCTGTCGGAATTTTTTATGTCATGGAAAGACCTCAGGCTCCAATTTTAGATAGTTTTTATTTATTAATTTTTATATACAAGTTCATTTATCATTCCAATCAAGATACTTTTAATCATATTTTGTTATTCAAATCATCTCTCAAGAAATAACAAATAAGAAAATATTGTCTTGCCCCGACCCTAGTTCTTTTTAAACCCATCTCTCTGCCTTTGATTCCCTTGACTTTCCATTTTTAAGCAATCCTGATCTGAGGCAGAATCTGATTATTTGGATCCATGTAACTAATGGCATGTGAGAAGGACACAAAAAAAAAAATTTTATACAAAGTCAAATTTCTACATTTTATGTAAATTCAAATCTTAACATTTATAATTCTTTTACAAATAAATTATAAAATTTTTATTAAAAATAAAACATAAAAGCACCATAATAAATTGTTGACATTGAAATTCAATGGCTGGCATGACTTACACAAGGAGGTAACCTCCCATTTCCAACAGTAAAAATAGACATGAATATTTATATACATCAAAATAAGTTATATAAATGTGGTTTTGGCTAATAATTCCTGTCCTTTGCTAAGAAAGATGATAAGTTTTATGTCTGATTTTCTAAAAATATATATATTGAAAGAAGGCAACATGAAATGATGTCCCCTATATTATGGAAGATAACTTTATGAAAATGCTTAACCAAAAAAAAAAAAAAAAACTTCATGAAAATGGGGCCATCCTCAGCCACCCTTTGGATGAGAAAATAAACAATTGTGTCTTGTCACATAAATCTTATTACATGACAAATGTGAATGTCACTTGTCTGCCTACCGCCCAAACACAATCCTTTGAAGGTCTTCCATCAATTCTAGACTTCTCTATTTTGGCCGTTCAATTATAGCCTTCTTTCGATTCCATTTATTCCCCTTTCATTCTTTTCTTATATACTAATATATTAGGTTAATTAATTTGGATTCTACAATAATACCATGCAAGCAGCGTGTTGTAATAAAGTTCTAATCTTTTTTTGTGAATTTTAATCTATTTTTAAATTTTTTTATCTTATTAAAAAATATTATATACATAAAATTTTTTAAATTTGTATTTTTCAAACGTCAACTTTAATAATATATTAATTATTTTAAAAAATATTCGACTTTTTTACTTAAGAGGAGTTACAAGTTTAAAATTTTTTTATAGAAAAAAAAGTTTTAATTTGATTTTTCGAATTTAAAGAAATATATATTTATCATTGAATTTATATATTATTTTTTTAGATGATGAAATTGAAGAAGGCATTACCGTAATAAAAATAAGAGCAACGAAACGATTATTTTATTTTTTATATATTTAGAGGAGTGACAGATACCTCCGAAATATTTTCACCTATCAATAATAGTATAATACTAGTTTTCATATTTTTTAGAGTAATTATTATATATATGATAAATTATCCTTTTCTTTTTCCATAAACTATAATGAACTCGTAATTTTGTACAAATTGATGTCCTTTTGCATTCAAATCTGTCTTTCCACGACTTAACAAAAAAGCCCAAATTTTTTTCTATATTCAAATCATATTTTTTTTAGATAAATTAATTATATATAAATCAATTTCACTGATCAGTTAAAGCTCGGCTTTCAAAGTATTTCAATATGTGTTCACATGTGCACAAAGTTTTTACAATTAGACTCTTAATTTTCATGAGAATTATATATTATATATATATGTCTATAATAACATATTAAAAATGAAATTTTTTATTATTTTCTTGAGGCCTCTTTGAGCTTTTTTCTCACAAAGAACCACAAAATCAAGCAAAAATTCATAAAATCCCCAAAAATCACCAAAAAAAAATTAAAAATATCATTAAAATCTCAATTATAAAATTAAAAAAAATCTACACTAACAAAAATGAGATAAAAAAAATTTATTAGATAAAAACTAAAATAAAAGTATTGAGAAAGACACCTACATATATTTATTATTAAATAAAATGTTTAAGTACTAAATTCATCTTTCATCTCACATTTCATTTTATTAAAGTAAACTCTTGAGAAATTTAATTAATTATCTCAACCAAAATAGTAAAAGTTATAAATATTTTTAAAATTTAAAACCCATTTAAACAAAAAATTTTATCCAAGCAAAATTTTATTTGAGTAGAGATCCATTTACATTAGTGTAACTCTAATATTTTTTGGATTTTTAGATCAAAATTACTACATTTAAAACTATTATTTTAATCCAATCATAGATTTAAGTTTGATCCAATGTTTTAAAAAAGTATAAGAGTTACATTAATATAAATGGATCTCTTCTCATTAATATATAGGTATATATATATATATATATATATACATACATACATACATATATGAAAAGGTATTTACTTACAAAGTGTAAAATTAAAAAGGTTATACACATTTTTTTAATCATTATTTTCAATATATCCAATGGGATGAAAGAGATAAGTAAAAATAGAAAAAAAATTTAATCTGATCCCTTTGATCTATTGAAATTAATTGTTAAAAATATATATACACCTTTTTTTTTTTTAATTTTACATCGTGTAAGTTAATCCCTTCTAGACATATCTTTAGAGAGAGATCAATTTATGAAACTTTTTAGTTTTATACTTTTTTTAACCATTAATTTTAATAAATCTAAAAGATGAGATTAAACTATTTTTTTTTACTTGTCTTTCTCGTCTCTTAAATTTATTAAAATAAATTATTAAAAAAATATAAAATTAAAATATTTCATAATAGTATAAGTTAATCTTCCATTATATCTTTATATATATATATATATATATATATATTTGAATTACAGAATAAAGTAGTTTTATCATATTTCATAAATCTAATCCAATTTATTAAAAGATTCGAAATTAATCAAAACTTTGAAAATGAAAATTCAAGTTCGAGTATATATGCTCTTTATCGATAGAAATTTGAACTAATGAACAGCAAATAAAGGTTTCAACTTTCAAGTAGGTATGTTTGCCAATTATAGCTAGGCCTTTGCAAAATTATTTAATGCCAATTGAATGACATGTTGGGGAAATTTTGAGAAATCTCCCCAAGATGGATATGAGTGGAGACAACTGCCAAATACGAGTCGCCATTTTGATAACCAAAAGACGAAAAAAAAAAAAAAGCAAACAGAAAAACTTTTAAAATTGGGAGTTCTCAGTGGAGCATGAGCCATAGCCATGGCTGCTAAATCTTCTACAAAAACAAAGCCAATTAAAAGCTCAACATGATTAAAAAGGTGGTTCAATGCCCTTTGTCGTAACAATTTTGTATCCGTCTTACGAATTTGAAAACAAAATGAAAAGAACGAAAAACGAAATCGCCACCAATCTTTTTTGGTTATTTGTGATTGGTCACCTATTAAAACATATCCTCTTAATGATATCTTATGTGTGATTGATCACTTATTAAAACATATCATTTTAATGATATCTTAAAATTTATTAAAATGATAATTTTAAGGTTTGCACAACAATCTGGGTTCAAAAGTCGGTTACGTACGGGGAAGGATTAGCACCCCCATAATATCTGTTTAAAACAGTACCAATTAATTACGTGTTATCAATTAATTTTGATAAAAAAGCAGTCTTATTTTCAGTGTTTAAAAAATAATTTTTTTGATTTTTTCATTTATTGGGATTTGGTTTTTTTATTCAAATATTATTCAAGAAAAATAAATTAAAACATTTTTATTAAAATAATTCTTAAAATATTTTAGTTCGTTGGTAATATTAGAAGAACTTTTTCTCACCTAGAAATTTTTTAGGCATCGCTTCTCAGAATACCTTAGAATCTCATCTTCGGAGGTCCGAATTTATTTTCCATAAAAAAATTATGTCGTGCATTTAATGCAAATGCTAACGTGTTGATGCATATGTTTTATTTTACTCTTTAGAAATTTTATTACTTTTTATTTTTATTTAAATCTTTGAAGTAAAGAGGAAGTTTTATGATATTGAAGATTTTCTATAAATATTCCAATTCACTAGTAATATTTTAAAAAAATCTTCTCACTTAGGAATTTCGTAAAGCATCACTACTCAGAATACCTTTAGAGTCCCGTCATCGGATAAAATTTTCTTTTTTCTTATTTTTTTATCACCTTACTTTTAATTTATTAGTTAATTTTATTTTTTATTAATAGAAAAAAATTTTATTGTATTGAAAACTTTTTATAAATACTCCAATATACTAGTAGTATTTTAAAAAGATCTTCATACTTAGAAATTTCATAGGTATCACTACTCAAAGTACCCTTGAATCTCATCGTCGAATAAAACTTTCATTTTCTTGCATCTTTATTAATTTTGTATTATTATTATAAAGTTTATTTTCAAAAATAACAAAATTATCACAAATTTTTACTCTATATTTCATTATTTTATTTTTATTAATTATTATTATAAAAAAAACAACAAAATTTTATTCTAGCAAATTTAAATATTTTAACATGCATAAATATTAATAATAAAAATTTAAAATAAAAATAATATATAAAAAATCTTTTAAAAAATTAAAAAAATTTATTTACCTGAACCGGACTGGTCAAAGGTCCGGTCAACGCCAATTTGACGGTTCGAACAGTTTTGCCATCCAGTCAATGGTTCAACGATTCAGTCAACAGTTCGGTTCAATCTGATCCGGTTCAACTAGACCGGTCAAAGGCTATCGAAGGAATGGATTAATGAGTCGGTTGGCGCAGACCGCTGGTCGGGTCGTCGGTCAATGCGCAGACCCTGGGTCCCAAGACGATGTCGTTTTGGGCTTTGGCTTTCTATATAAAACTAAAATTTTTTTTCAGTTCATTCCAAACCCCTTTCAGAAAAAAAAATTTTCAGAGCCCCAAAGCTTGCACCGTTTGACTTTCAGACCGTCGCGTAGGTCACCGACAGGGTCACCATCGGTGATCACTGTCAGTGGTTGTCGATGGTCGAAAAATGCCAAAATCCTTCAAAAAGCTCTCATTGATGTCCTCTTTTCGGATCCGATGTTTTTTTCCCACGAAATAGCCCCGATCGACGTAGATCGACGCTTAAAGTTTCGGTCTCCATTCTCTCTCCTCTTTTTCTTTTATACACTAAAACTGACTTTTTGGTTTTTTGTTGCATGGGGCTTGGCGCTAATGATTCTTTCCTAAATGGAGGACTGTGTGTTTTTTTTTATTTTGTTTTTTTTTTTATAGAAAGAAATTTTTTTTATTCTAAATTTTTTTTGCAGGCTCCCCCTTTTTTCGTCCCTCTTACTCTGATTTTTATGGCTCTATTTATAAAATCAGATCAAAATCAAAATCTCAAAAGATCTGAGATTTTGGCTACCTAGGTTAAAGTGGCTACTAGGATGGCTACCAGTGGCTATCAAGAGGCAATCGATGGTTATTAGACGGCTGGTAAAAAAGATACCAAAAAAAAAAAGAAAATAAATAAAATAAATAAAAAAATAAGTGTCTTCAGCTGCCCCTGTTTGCATATTTTTTAGAATCATGAATAAGACAAAGACTAACAGACAACCATTTTATTCGAAAAGAAGAAACATTGAGCATAAAACCTTTTTTTTAATTTAAAATGCTCATTTAATCAAAGGCTCAACAACTTTAAAATTTATCATCTTGGGAAAGCTCCTATAAGTAGAGGCTCAACAACTTTAAAATTCATCATCTCAGAAAAGCTCCTCTAAGCAGAGACTCAACAACTTTAAAAATTTATCTTAAAAAAGCTCCTCTAAGTAGAGGCTCAAGAGGTTCAACAACTGTAAAAATTTATCTTACAAAAGCTTCTCTAAGCAGAGGCTCAACAACTTTAAAAATTCATCTTGAAAAAGCTCATCTCAGTAGAGGCTCAACAATTTTAAAATTCATCTTAAAAAAGCTCCTCTCAGCAGAGGTTCAACAACTTTAAAAATCTATCTTGAAAAAATTTCTCTCAACAGAGGCTCAACAACTTTAAATTCTCATATTGAAAAAGCTCCTATAAGTAAAGGCTCAACAACTTTAAAATTTCAGCTTAAAAAATAACTTCAAATATTACCAAAAAAGGGAACTTAATCTCAGATATCACCACTGAGAAGATGTTAATGACTTTGGATATCACCACTGAAGAAAATGCAAATGATTTTTTAACACTTGGATATCACCACTGAGAAAATGTGAATGAATTCGGATACCGTCACCATAAAAAACTCAGATATCATCATTGAGAAAATATAATTCAAGCTTTAACATTCAGATATCACCACCGAGAATATGTAAATAATTTTTTTAATGCTCGGATATCACCACTGAGAAAATATAAATGTAAATTTAAACTTTAAACTCGGATATCACCACCGAGTAATTTTGAAAATGCCTTGGATATCACCACCAAAGGAAACTCAAATATCCTCATCGAAAAAATGCAAATAAAGCTTTAACACTTGGATATTACCACTGAAAATATACAAATGACTTCGGATATCGCCACCGAAGGAAACTCAAATATCACTATAAAAAAAATACAAATAACTTTGGATATCATCACCGAAGAAACTCGAATATCACCATCGAAAAAATATAAATTCAGAGAAAGAATGTAAATTCAAACTTTAAACTCGGATATCACCACCGAGAAGATGCAAATAATTTTGGATATTACCATCGAAGAAAACTTGAATATCACCATCGAGAAACTACAAATAACTTTAACACTCAGATATCACCATCGAGAAAATGTAAATGATTTAGGATATCATCACTGAAGGAAACTCAAATATCACCATCGAAAAACTATAAATAAAGCCTTAGCACTCGAATATCACCATCAAAAAGATGCAAGTAACTTTGGATATCGTCATCAAAAGAAAAAAATGATCTCAAATATCGTTATCAAAAAAATACAATTTAAGCTTTAACACTCGAATATCACTACTGAGAATATACAAATGATTTCGAATATCGCCATTGAATGAAATTGATCTTAAACATCACCATCGAGAGAATGTAATTCATACTTTAATACTCGGATATAATGTAATTCATACTTTAATACTCGGATATCACCATCGAGAACTTTAAAAATAATTTATTACAATATTTTTCTTGACTGATGTCAATTTCACTCAGTCAACAACTTTCCTACTAGCCAAGTTGGGCTTAAAGCTCTCATCTTATGTCATATCGTTGAAATTCTTAAAAATTTTTTATCTTTTGAATATGTTTTTGCCCCATTTTTTCTTTTTTCTTCTTTAATGTTTCCAAAATTGGTGAACACCATTATGATGCAAATGAAATGCAAATTTCTTTTCTTAAATGATGTTCATGAGATGAAAATGTCTTTTCTTAAAAGATGCACATGAAATGCAAATATCTTTTCAAAAAATACTAATGCATACTTTCCTATTAATGTTGGACAAGCTAATAATGCAAATACAAAGTCCAAAGATTCAAATGCCCAAAATTTTCTTTTCAAAAATAGCCAAGTCAAGATATGCAACTGCCCAAAATCTTCTTTTCTTAAATTTTTCAAAGTTCTTTTTCTTCCAAACTCAAATCATTCATCTTATTTCAATTCCAAATCCTTTTTTTTTTGCTTATTTTTCATCAATTTTTGCTTTCTTTCTTCACAATTTGGATTTCTCAACTTTTCTTTCCATTTTTCATCTTCAAATAAAAAATGTATATGATCAACTCGAACTCGGTGAAAGTGAATTGAAGAAAATAAGCCATCGAACTGTGGTGCAACTCAACTGATTAAACATACTATTGTATTAAAAAATGTTTCCCATAATGTCATTTATTTTTCTCAAAGTTTTTTTTTTCCTCAAAAATAGTTTAACGACAAAATTCTCACAAAAAACTACCTTAGTCAACCTTTATGAAATAATGTGACTCTTAAGTCTCTAAAAAATGGTGATCATTATTATGCACATGTTTGAACAAAATGGCAATTTCATCTTTTCAAATGGCTTGGATGATTAATTGTCAAATTGAGGCCTGCAACTTGATATGAAAAATTAAATTTTTATCCACGCTCAACAACAAATTCTTTTTAAAGGTTCTTTTATGGTTAAATCAGATTTGACACCCTTTTAGTATCACAATATGGTATTTTAATAGATATTAAGACCAGCTATGATAAATTCAAGATCATATTGAGAAAGGCTAAGATTTTCTATCTGAATCATTGGTTGCAATGAGTTTTCATATTGCAATGAGTTTTCATGTTGCAATCTCATTCTTGCTCTAGATTGCTCTTTTTTTTTTTGGGTTTTCATCATAGAGCTTTATTTTTTACTTTTCTCTTATTATTTTTTTTTTTACGATTTCATCGTGCACTCAAGTACTTTTGTGAAAGAGAAAAACTTGCAAAGAAAATAGATAAAAGTGAAATTGGTCATGAGGATTCTACAAGGAACAAATTCTTCAGTTCAAGTGTCCAAGTTTGATCAAAATGGACTTTTCAAGGTATGTAATATAGGACAGGATTTGAGGTTCTGAAGGATTGGATAAGTAGGCCCAAAACATGTGTTTGAAGGTGATCAGACCAAGGATCATTTCATATCATGTGAAGGGTTTTCTTTTGGACATTCTTTCTTTTTATTTTTTCAGTCATAACATCCAATCATCTCTTTTTTTTTCTCTTTTTCTTTCTTTTCTTTGTTTGCTTTTGTTTCCACTTTTGCTTTTTCTTGCATATGTTTAAAACTCAATTTGTTTGACATCTGCCCCTACAACTTAAGGCATTCTTCCTTTATTGTCGAAGAATGACTTCATCAGATGAATCTTTCTTTATATTTTTCTCTTAATGTGAAAGGTGATCCTTGATTAAGGTTCATTTAGAAAGAATTCACTGGCTCAAAGGGATAGCAAATGGATAATTTTTATCTATGAAAGGATGAAAAAAAATGGCCATTTGTCATCTCAAGCCTAGTCACTTGTACTGAAAAGTGATTTTTAAAATTTATTTTTATCACCTTTTTTTTCCTTTTTTTTCTCTTTTTTTGGGATCGTTTGAATATCCAAAGTGCATAATGTAACCATCAATATTTTTATTTTTTTGTTGTTTTTTTTTTACAACTCATATGACAACTAATTTTTGTCTTATATCAAATTGAAAGGGTCTATTTAGGTCCTAATTGTGCACATCATCACCAAATTGGATAGTGGCATGAACGTGGTACTTTTTGGGACAATTATTCTCTTTTGTCAACATGCCCCATAAATAAAAAGGTGCATTATGTATTCATGGCTATGACTTTTTGTTTAAAGCATAGTCTTAACACCTATCAACACACCAATCATCTAGATAAAAAAAGCATCATATTAGTCTAATTTTTAATAAACTTAAAAGGTTTTTTCAAATTGATCATTTCGGTGCTTGTTGCCTTGACGAGAGGTATCACAAAGTTTAAATTTGTATCCTTTGGAGTATTAAGATTTTTCAAGTGATTTTGGGACATGAAAAAGACACGAGAATATTTTATTCAGGTAGATTCATAATAACGACCACCAATTTTTTTGAGACTTTTATTATGAAGAGAAATTTTTTTTATTTTTTAAAAACTTGAGCAAAAAAAAAAGATTCTCTCAATTAGCATTCAAATTCAACTTTCATACAAGTTAAACAGTTCATACACATGTTTGATAGAGAAGTGAAAAAAAAAAACAAAAGCAACACACTTTTTGAATCAATAAACCTCTTTACAACACCCAACGAACTATTATTTTTTCAAAAAACCCACAGAACCATTCTTTAATTCTTCATCTGTCCATTGCATCCAAATTATTCATATTAATGCTTTAACACCCCTTGTTCACCTCTTTTCCAATATATCAAGGACACAATGATCACTGTTAGTTTTAAATTTTATTTTTCAAGCTTTAATCAGATCTCTAATCTTATATTTCAATGCGGGATAGTTTTTTGTCGAGTGGCCCTGATTTTCACTATAGTAATCACATTTTGCATTAGGATCATACCATTTTGGGTAAGGGGGTAAAAGGGTTCTAGACGCACAGGCTCCAAAAGTTGATTCTGGATAAGTTAGGGTAACAATTCTATGTAAGATATGGGAATAGGGTTGAAAGTAGTTCTTTTTTTAGTATTTCTTGAGGCTCTCGAACCACTACTTGGATTAGATCTTCATTCTAATTTGGTAGGTACAATGAGATTATTGTACGAATAACTGAGTGTCTGAAAAGATGGTTGGCAATAGGGTGGATAAGTTAATTGTTGTAGTAGCTAATACGGTTGATAAGGATAAGGGATGTATGTAACATTGTTTATGGGAGGTTAATGGGTTTGGTACACTGATGTAAGGTATGGGGTGAAACTTTCAAATTGTTACCCTACATAGTTCACTGTTTGGGCTTCATTTTTTTTTTTTAGAGGCTTCACCTTTCTTTGCTTCGATTGTCTCTCTTGTATTGACCTTACCATTCTTTATGACGTTTTCAATAATCTCACCAGATATCACCATGTCTATAAAGTTTTTGATTGCATTGCCTATTAGTTTCTCATAGTATGGTGCTTTCAGAATGTTCACAAACAAGACAGATATCTCTTTCTCAATGAATAGAGGTTATACTTGTGTAACCATATCTCTTTATCTCTGTGCATACTCTTTGAAGCTTTTTATTATTTTTTTCTCCATGTTTTATAGAGACAGATGATCTGGAGCTAGATCCATGACGTGTCGATATTGTGTAAGAAATGCTCTCGTGAGCTCTTGTCAAGAATGAATATGAGTTCTGTCTAGTTGAACATACCATCTAACTACAAATCTCGTAAGGCTGTCTTAAAATATATGCATCAATAGCTTTTCGTCCGAGCATGTGTCACCATCTTATGATAATACATGGTGACATGAGTCATTAAGCATTTTGCGCCATCATATTTTTTGAATTTATGGACTTTAAATTTCGATAAAATGACCACATCTGAGACCAAACAAAGGTCAACTGCATCCGTAGAGTCATAAAAATTCATTTTCTCTATGGTTTTAAGCCTTTCTTCTAATAACTTCATCTTCTTTCAGGCACTGGTATCTTTCACTTTTTCAGGTATTTTTATCCTTGTTTTTTTTCTCTTCTTAGGATCATCTAAATCAGGAACCAAGATTGGCTCAGGTGATTTTTTCATCATAACAGGATTGACAAAATTTTAAAATTATCCTGGAGTAGATGTGGATGTCATTCATGGATAAAGATTGAAATATCCTCCGGAAGTAAAAATTTACACTCTAGTTTCTTGAGAATGTAGGGTTGGTCATAGCTCAAACCTAAAGGGTAAATAAGATCTCCAATATCTGACGATCGCTCTTGGAGGTTAGCATTTCCTTCCACTGTTTTTTCCTTATTAAGTTTTTTGAGCATATCCATTATAATACTAAAATCCTCTTTTAGTTTTTCTTGAGATTTCTTAATTCTCTCAAATCAATTAACTTATTCTTTTTTCATGATTCTTGTTTGAGCTTTGGTGTTATATGAATGGCGAGTAGGTTGAGTCAAAATTTTTGGGTGAACGAGCTATTCTTGAACCTTTATTACCAATAAAAAAATTTTTTTTTTAAATCAAAATGCTATGTGTTGAAATTTTTATTTTTTTTTATTTTTGATTTTTTGAAAAAAATAGTGCACATGATACATGAATGCAAGTGAGAGATATTTACTCTTGGATAAATTTTAGCACTAAAACTTTTCATTAATTCCATACAACTTTTGTTACATGAGATTTGAGCAATTTTGAGTTCTATGAGATCTATGATGAACTTCTCGAGAGAAAGATATCCTAGAACAAATACCTCGATGCAGAACTGTATGACATGATTATGCAAAAAAAAAAAAAACAAACAAAATCAAGTTAGTGTGAGGATGTGGTTTGAGAAAAAATATTTTTTTATGTTTGTGTTTTAGAGATTTTTTGTTTTGTTTTGTTTTGTTTTGTATAAGACATAAGTATTTCCTATAAGAAGGTGGACAAGACTCTACCTAAGACTGATTTTTTAGGCTTATTACATGCTGGATTTGGATTGACATGTGTTTAAAGGTTCCCAAATTGTTCCTCACTATCGTCCACATTGGACTAGTAAGGCACCTTGATCCTCACTCATTACAGGCTACGAACAGAAAGGGTTCAATTTGAGTGAAAGTATTTCACTTACCATTGCAGAGGTTATCACCTCACGAGAGCATAGGTACTCTACTTCTTCCTATAAAAGACGGAGCCCGGGTATAAAGCTCATGCATGAGATGCATCATGTTATTATGTGTGTAAATATATCCTAATTTATTAAGAGTAATATATACAAAAAATAAAGCATAAGAGACGTAGCAAAAGAAATGTGTGTAAATTTTTTCTTTTTTTATTTATTTTTTTCTTTGACTTTTTGTTGAAAGTGAAAAATAAAAATCTAAAAAATTAATTAGGACTGTTTAAATCAAAATTTGATGATAACACGTAGTTAATTTTGGCCTGACTCTCGAAAACAAATGGCATCTTCAGCAAAATCGTCAAATTGTCGTAACGATTTTGTGTCCGCCCGACGAATTTGAAAACGAAATGAAAAGAACGAAAAATAAAGTCGCCACCAATCTTTTTTGGCTAGATGTGCTTGGCCACCTATTAAAATATCCTCTTAATGAAATATTAAAATTAATTAAAATTTATTAAAAAGATAATTTTAAAGTCTGCGCAACAATATAGGTTCGAAAGTCGGTTACGTGTGGGAAAGGATTAGCACCCCACAACATCCGTTTAAAACAGTACCAATTAATTACGTGTTATCCGTTGATTTTGATAAAAAAAAGTCTTATTTTCGATGTTTGAAAAATAATTTTCTTGAATTTTCTATTTATTGGGAATTGGTTTTTTTATTCAAATATTATTCGAGAAAAATAAATTAGAAATTTTTATTGAAATAATTCTTAAAATGTTTCAGTACGTTAGTAACATTAGAAAAAAAAATTTTCATCTAGAGATTTATTAGGCATCGCTCCTTGGAATACCTTAGAATTTCATCTTCGAAGGTCCAAATTTATTTTCCATAAAAAATTATGTCGTGCATTTAATGCAAATGCTAACATGTTGATGCATATATTTTATTTTACTCTTTAAAAATTTTATTAATTTTTATTTTTATTTAAATCTTTGAAGTAAAGAGAAAGTTTTATGATATTGAAGATTTTCTATAAATATTTCAATTCACTAGTAATATTTTAAAAAAATCTTCTCACCTAGCGATTTCGTAAAGCATCACTACTCGGAATACCTTTAGAGTCCTGTCATCAGATAAAAATTTTTTTTTTCTTATTTTTTAGTTTATTAGTTAATTTTATTTTTTTATTAATAGAAAAAAATTTAATGTATCGAAAACTTTTTATAAACACTCCAATACACATGTAGTATTTAAAAAAGATCTTCTCACTTAGAGATTTCGTAAGTATCATTACTCAGAGTATCCTTGAATATCATCGTTGGATAAAATTTTTCTTTCTTGCATCTTTATTAATTTTGTATTGTTATTATAAAGTTTTATTTCAAAAATAATAAAATTATCACAAATTTTTACTCTATATTTCATTATTTATTTTTATTAATTATTATTATAAAATAAAACAACAAAAATTTATTCTAGCAAATTTAAATATTTTAATATGCATAAATATTAATAATTAAAATTTAAAATAAAAATAATATATAAAAAAATCTTTTAAAAAATTTTAAAAAAATTTTTTACCTAAACCAGACCGGTCAACAGTTCGGTCAATGTCGGTTCAACTGTTCAAGCAGTTTTACGATCCGGTCAACAATTCAACGGTTCAGTCAATGATTCGATTCAGTCTGATCCGATTCAACTGGATCAATCAGAAGCTATCGAAGGAATGGGTCAACGGGTCAGTTCGCGCAAACCCTAGGTTCCTAAGACGACGTCGTTTTGGGCTTTGGCTTTCTATATAAAATCAATTTTTTTTCAATTCATTCCAAACGCCCTTCAGAAAAAAAATTTCAGAGCCTTAGAGCTCTACACGTTCGGCTTTCGGACCGCCACTCTAGCCTCCATCAGGGTCACCGTTAGTGGTTGTTGATGGCCAAAAAATGCCAAAATCCTCAAAAAAGCTCTCATTGATGCCCTCTTTTCGGATCCAATGTTCTTTTCACTGGAAACAGCCCCGATTGGCATAGATCAAGGCTTAAAGTTTCGATCTCCCTTCTCTCTCCTCTTTTTTTTTTTATACACTAAAATTGACTTTTTGGTTTTTTGTTACAAGGGCTTGGCGTTGATGGTTCCTCCCTACGGGGAGGGGAGGACTATGTGTTTTTTTTATTTTTTTTTGGCAAAAAGAAATTTTTTTTATTTTGAAAATTTTTTTTACAGGCTTCCTTTTTTTCGTTCCTTTTACTTTGATTTTTGTGGCTTTATTTATAGAGCCAGATCAAAATCAAAATCCTATTGGTTGCCTAGGTTAGGGTGGCTACTAGGATGACTATCAATGACTGTCAGAGGCGATTGGTGGCTGTCAGATGACTGACAAAAAAGATGCCAAAAAAAGAAAGAATAAAAAAGAAAAAAAATAAAATAAAATAAAATGGCTGTCTTCACCCCTAGCAAGGGAAATAAGTTTATAGGATTGTGAGAAACATATGAAAAATTTTATATAAAAATGTAAAAATGCAATTTTACCTTTAAATAAATTTTTTGGAAAAACATATCTAAGCCATAGATATCCAAATTAATGTAATTTACAATATTGAGCAACTTGAATATCCATTTAAAAATCTGTCAAATTTAAATATTTTTATATGCAAATAAATTTAAGATGAGAGATTATTTTTTTATTCCAAGATCACAGGAATTGATGATAATGATAATAAAAATTGAATATAAACTTTATAAGTGAATTATTCAATTCATACTAATTAAATCAATCTTGGTTGACATTTAAATATTTGATTCAATAATAAATTTACATATTTTTATTCAAAAAAACCAAGTTCAACCAACTTACATTTGATTTATATATCGCTTATTAGGATATTATTGATAATGAAAATCAAACCCAAATCTTACTAATAAAATATACAATTGTACATACTAGTTCAGTCAATCCTCGTTGATATTTAAATATTTGATTCAATGATAAATTTACATATTTTTTATTCAACAAATCCAGCTCGAATCTAAATATCCTTTCTGTCACGATAAAAGAAATGGCAGTCAAATATCCAGCCAGCGTGTGACACAACAAATTGAATCCCGTGAAACTCTATCTGTTTATATCTGTCCTAAGCTAAGTCTTCAATTCTTACAGAGAAAAAAGCACTTATCTACATTAATGTGCATAACTTTATTATATATATTAATATTTACTAGCAATCTGATGTTAAAAATTATATTTTTGGGATATGAAAATGACATAATTAAGGAAAGCAATAGAGTTAGGCCAGTGGGAACTCGCCCACACTTCAAATAAAATAAATGGTAGAAGTTGACTTTGTGATCTGCGGTCTTGTACTGCTACTTACCTTTTAAATTCTTTTTCCAATTTCTTCATTGATTAATTAAAAGAATAAATATTTAACAAAGAAAGGGGAATTTTCACTTCTTTCTTCCCTATATAAAGCACCAGCCCACATGCTTTTGTTTGCCATCACCAATTTTCTTTCTCTTTTGTCATTATTGTTGGTCATGAGCATGGAGAACAAAGGTTTTGTTAGATTGATGCTACTTTTTCTGGGTTTCTCTTGTCTTCTGCTTTCCTGTGCTGCTGTTCCTACAACAAGTAAGGCTAATATTTTAGCTTTTAATTGTGGATTTTGATGCTAATAATTTCGTTCATCAACTTATACAAGATTTATCTGGTTTTATAGGAAGCCTCAAACCAAATAAGGAACTACTCCCTTCTTCTTCTGTCCAAGATTTTCTCGCTCAGGTCCCTTCTCTCTCTCTCTCTCTCTCTCTCTCTCTCTCTCTCTCTCTCTCAAGTTTCTAATTTTCTAGGCAGATTATATACATAAGCATAGTTTTTGAACAATTTTTATGTTTTTGAGCAAAAAGAAAACCTGGAATGTCAAAACTGACAAGCCAGCAAAGCTGTCAGGCTGAAAATTTTTTTTTACAAGTTCTTCTTCTTTACGTTGGTTGCGTGTAATAATTTGATTAAGGCTGTGTTTTGTTATTTTTGCAGGATGCAATAAAATCAAGTGAAGCTGAGGAGTTGTTTGGGGAAGGAGATGCAGTCAATGAGGAAAAGATGCTAATGCCAAGAACATATTATCCAGGGACAGAAGCAAACAAGAACCATGAACCCAAAACTCCAGGGAAAACTTAAAAAAAAAAAAAAAAACCCATAATTTTTACATATTTATTTTATGCATAGACCAAGACATCGGGGAAGAAGAATTTTGAGAGTTTGAATCTGGGCTTGGGACTTTCTTTTGTCCTGTATTTTGCTAGAATATCCTCTCCTTTTTCCTTTTGATGCCCTTCTTCGTAGTTGGTAATATATTTTATTTGAATATAAATGGAAGTTAATGTTGGAAATTGTGGCTGCTTGACTTGAAGTCTTCAATGAAGCAAATGCTCCAAAATGTGCTTTTTTGAGTTTGTCACATTTATTTAATGCGTAATTAATGATGTTGTATTGAAAAGCTTTGAGAAGAATTTAAAAAATTAAAATCCAACATTTAATTTAATTTATTTTTATTTTTAAACAAGTGATATTTAATAAATTTAATATTTAATATTTAATATTTATAACTTCTTCCGTTATTTTCATCTTACAATCTCTTATATATATATATATATAAAACAAAGTTGTTACAAATGCTAATGGGTATAATTGAAAAGTTCCTATGCATATTTCTCTCTACAAATAGTTTCTTTAATTTTTTTTTCTTTTTATCAACGAATTTATTAATTCACCCATCTCACAACTAATAATTTTGGGTTCAACTTATATCCTAGTCTCTTATTTTATTGATACTAATCTCAAATACACAATTATTTATCATCAAATATAATATATTTTGTTGAAGAAACCCTTTTTATTTAAAAAAATTTAGACAAAAACTTATTTATCTAATTATAAGTTCATAAACAGTAATGATTAGAGAGAAAATGGCAATTAAACAGTATAATCAACTATCACTTCCAAAATACTTGATTACAGAAGTAAATGGATCATAATATATCTTTTTTATTAAACAATAGAGGGTAACAAAGGTTTGAATCAACTATCAATAATTTGTTATTTAAATGATATTAAAGTCGGTTTCAATCTTTTAAAGATAAAATTTTGAAGTTTAAACTTAGTCATAGTTTAAAAAATAAAAAATTTTGAATTAATTTGTAAAGAAATCAATATTAAAAAATTTAAAAACTTAATTATCATATTAAATATTTTATTACAATTAAGATTCATTAATATCATTAATTTTTTTAAAAATAAAAAGAGGCTCGAACTCAAATTTTTAAATAAATGGATACATAATGCTTGATTTATATAGAAGAGTAGGCAAGAGGGTAGTTTTTCTGATGAGATTTGAAGCCATTTGACAAATTGCAAAGGGTGATTATGTGGGATGAAAGAGGTAGGAATGCGAAGAAAAATGGTGGTAGGTAACGGTAATCCATAAGTTGGACTTTCAAGACTTGATGAGGTGATGGCGGCCATTATTGTTTTTGAGATTACAATTTAAATTTCTATTTTTTATTTTTCATAAATTTTAATTAATATTTTTTAAAATTTAAATTTTGTGTGTGTGACCATTTAATATTGGAAGTTCGTCATTTGGTTTTTTTTTTTTAAATATTTTTCTATTATTTAAGAAAATCAATATATTTTAAGATTTTAAATTTTTTTATTTAATTTATTTAATATTGATGATATGTCACATATTAAATCTTTTATTTTTTTATTTTTTTATTAATATTTTTTTAAAATTTTAATATTTTTATATGACCCACTTAATATTAAAGGTACATGACGTTATTTTTTGTTTTGTTTTTTTTTTATTACTTTTTTTCAACGTTTTTGTTAGAAAATAATATCAAGAGGGATACCCATGTAGAATCACAATTTGCATATTTTCTTTCATATTTAAAATTTTTTATTTTTTAATTAAATTAATTTTACAATAAAATGAGTTGATTAATAAAATGATAAAATAATAAATATATGATAAATTCATATTTATCTCGATTCGATATGGATACTTTTACAAAAAATTGATGTTGAATCAATTTGATTCAATTTTTTTATAAAAATTAAAGACGAATAAAAATAAATTTATGATAATTTACCTCAAGCCATCTTATGTATATATAAAAATATATTTTTTATTATATTTATAATTTA
Source organism: Durio zibethinus (assembly GCF_002303985.1). Next base: position 3,391,892 of record NW_019168481.1, read on the forward strand.
CCCATTTTTTGTTGAAAGCTTAGTGTTAAGTAGATCCCATACGCAAATAAATAAAATAAAATAATTATTTTTATAAAATATATTTTGTAAAAATAAGAGATTAATTTATGTATCACGTGTCACTCATTTAATTTTTTTTGGACCTTTTACTTTTTCTTAATTTAGGTAATTTTTTTCAACAAAAAATTAATGAATAGAGATAAAAAAGTGAAAAAAATTTAACCCACATGACCCACCTAATGTAGTTTTAAATTTTGAAGTTTTGGAAAATATTTAAAATATTTAATTTATTTTTTATGTATATAATATTATCATAATGGTTTTGAAATTGTTAGAAAAAAAATTTTAATTGAGAAAAATAAGGAAAAATCATTATCAATCTTTTTTAGAATATGATTCGTCACCTAAAAGTTTATCTTTTAATAAAACTATAAAAACGAATTTAAAATTTATTAAAAAAATAAATTTTGATCTATGAAAATCAAGTTGGGTCTAGAAGTTAGTTACATATAGGAAAGAATTAGCACCTTCGCAGCGCTTATAAATTACTATCAATTAATCATGCGTTATTTTTGGTATTTGATGAAATAGTTTCAATTTAAAATTTAATAATAAGTCTCTTTTATTATTTAAAAAATTATTTTATCAAAATTATTTATTTATGAATATTAAAAAAATCTTTAAATTAAATAATTATCTTAAAATTTTCTCATATCCAAGCAGAACTTTAAAGATAACACTTTTAACTAATATTTACAACGATATCCCTTGACAATAAAAACAACATTTTTTGTAGAAAATAATTATTGATGACTCTCCAACATCTAGGTAATATATCAAGAATTATTCTCCTCATGATGTTATTTTCGTTTTATTCCACATTTTTAAATTAAACACATTTTTTATGCAAAAATGCCAATGAGGTATTACTAGACAACAAATAATAAACTAAAAGTATAAACATGTGAATTGAGTGCAATCAATAATAAATAGATACATTAATAGATGTTATGTAATTTTGAAATTTATGTTCTTATATATAATAAAACCACCTTAACTCTCCAACATTTAAGCAAAACTTTAAGTATGACTGTTTTATATTTAAGATCCCATTAGACATTTTTATTTATTAGTTTTAATTTTATTGTTAAAGCGAATTAAGAACTCGTATGAAAAATTTAATGAAATAAAGTTTCTTAAATACCCCTTCGTTTAGGCAGTATTTAAAAATAAATTATTTCAGATGAGATTTTCAGATGTATCATTAGGATTTTGGAATGATCTTGAGTAAAGTTTAGGTCAATGTTTTAAAGTTTAAACAATTTTTCGGGATTGTGTGCCAAATTTAAGTTTAGGTTAAATTTAAGGTCTTGGTCAATTTTGCAAGATTTAGGATCTTGTGTTTAAGTTTTTAAGAATAGAGTTTCAAGATTTTTGAGTTTTGAATATTAAGGTTTTGGTTTAAATTTTAAGGGTTTTAGAGTTTAGACAGTTTTAGAATTTTGAAGATTTTAAAGTTTTAAGGGTTTTGAGATTTTGAAGATTTAAGATTTTGAGATTTAGAATTTAAAAATCTTAAGGTTTTGAGGGTTTTAAGGATTTAAGATTTGAAATATTTTATGATTTTAAAGATTTAAGGTTTATATTTTTTAATTTTTAAAACATAAATATCTCTAAAAATTTTTAACATATAGAAAAACTTTCGAAACAAGTTCGATTTTTATAATTTTTAAAAATTAATTAAAAATATTTTTATGTATTTCTTTTTTTATGAAAATTTTATTATTATTATTATTCTCTAACATCAAGATAAAATTAAAATTGTTTTAAAAAAATAATTTTGAATTTTCTTCAACATCTAAACAAGATTTTCAAAGTTGTATTTCATTTCATTAAAAAAAAAGTATTATTTCATTTTAATTTCTAAAACATTTTTTTAAAACAATTTAAATTAAAATTATCTTTTTTTTAAATAAATATTTATTTGTAAGCAATTCATAACAATATCATAATATCAATATCAAGCATTTATAAATAAATTAACAAGAATAAAAATATCAAATTTATGACAAAATAAATGACCAAAAATAAAATAAAATAAAATGACCCTCCGAGTGAAGCTAATCCAAAATGAAATTCACTGTCCAAAAGATCTCTGAATCAGTTGTACCGATAATAAGATTGATCTGTTTATTTTTTTAAGTCCAAGCAAACTTTTTTTGGTCAAATTTCGTTTGACTTAAAAACATATTTTACTAAACTTTTCAAAGCCACTTTTTTTTACTTTTCCTAGTCCACCTTTCTTCTTTGTTTTTTTTTTTTTTTTACTTTTTAATGCTTTTTTTTTTCAACGCATATTTTTTTTTTCGACTTCTCAAAGTCTTTTTTTTTTTTTTAAGACCCCTTTTTTAGCTTTTCAAAGATTTTTTTTTTTTCAATTTTCCAAAAGCCAAACTTCTCTTCGTTTCAGGACTTTTTTACTTTTCAAAAATTTTTTTAACCCTTTATAAAGCTTTTTTTTTTTAAATCATTTCCTCACCAATAAAAAAAAACTCTGTTCTCTCATTCAATTTCAAAACCAGTCTCCGGTGACGATGCCCAAGCCGCCGCCTTACCCCGCCGCCCACTCCGGCCGGCGTCATTTGACTCCCAAAATTTCGTCGTAGCTTATCCTCAACGCCTCCATTACAGATTCTTGCTCGGACCTCCACAAAAACACTCCTCAACCGGTAGATCTGAGATTGAAGCCCAAATGGTCAAACCATCGTAACTCTTCCTTCCACCGTCCCATCTGTCCTAAACCAAAATATGTTGTTCTACTCCATTCTTTCCTCGTTTTCAACCGTTGGGCTCGTCCCAAAATGAGCCCTTCCCGCCGTTCATCTCTTTTCTTGTTTTTTTGTTTTGACAAAACAAGCCCTTTTTTAATCTGATGCAGCGCCGCTGTTCACGCCATCGCTGGCCTCGCTGTCTCGCCTGGCGTTGACGGCTTCCTCTGTTGTGATTTTTGGTGTTGTGGGATTTTTTTGTTTTGCGATTGATGTGGGTTTTTAGGTGTTAGTATGGTGGGTATATGGCAGTGATGGGGTTAGGGGTGCTTGTGGGTGGTTGCTTGGGTGGTGGTCGGTTCAGGAGGGGCGTATGGTGAAGGGTCGAGGCTCTCATGAATTAAGCAACCATAACCCTCTTTGATAAGGTAGCACTAATAATCCCTCATGAATTGTGATCTTGGATATTCAAATATAATCTCTACAACGAAGCATAATTTTGGAAAAAAGAAAAAAAAACTAACAGATAAATATTTCTATTCCAAGTAAATGAATATTTAGCTCAATTACCTTATTTAAACAGTTGGATTTGAACCTTCATTCCATCTTAATTATGTTTGATAAAAAAAATAATTTATCTCCTAAAAAGAACAGTTGTCATAAAAAATGTGTAATTCATATAACAATATAGTATTTTACATTAATTATCGATGAATAATCGACTCTTCCAATAAAACAACCAGCTATCAGCCCAAACCAACAATGAATGGCGAATCCAATTCTAACCCCAACCCACCAAAACTGACTTTGCTTTGATTGGAGAAGGAAATTTCCGAAGAATGATGAAACCTTTCATGATCATCCAATATCCATCCAACCATCTTAACATTTCAAAATTAATACCCATTTTTGTAAGCTTTAAATTACAAAATAGTATTTCTAAAACAAATAATGAATTACAAATAATGATATTCTTATCATATAAAGAAAGAATTAAGATGAATATAAATACATGAAACCGCATGATAAGAGGGAATATGCTTCGACTTTTATTTTATGTTATTGTTGGTTTAATTTATAGTCAAGACTTTGATTATATGTTTAAACAATTTAGATTAACCTAATTTTTATTAAATAAATCTGCTTGTGAAATTCAAAACTTCACTATTTATTTATAGATAATAATTTAAATAAATTTAATAAATAAAGACAACGAGCCAAAATTTCCTCTTTTAAAATAGCATATAAAGATTTAAATAATTTACGACTCAAGATCTCTTATAACTATTTAATTTGATCAATTCTAAGCTTACATAGTTGTCGTCTTGTCATTATGGTTAATATTTATCTTTTGTTTTTTGGCCAAGATGTTGACAATCATATAAATATATATATATATATATATATTATATAACAATATATATAAACAAGTTTGTCAAATGAATGTCTATATGAACAACTCTCTAAAATAAGATATAGGATAATTTTTTTAAAAAATAAGATAATTTTTTTAATTACAAATTAGATAATTTTAAATTTATTCAAATATCAAAATTATTCAAATTATAATTGAAAAGCAAATAAATTTAGATATATATTTTTTAAAATTAAAAATATAAAATATGGATTTTATTTTTTTAATAAAATATTTTAGTTGTTTACCAAATAATCTTATTTAAAAAAATTATTTAATTATCAAAATCTTTTAAACATATTTAAAAATTACAAAAATTAAGTTTATCCAATTTTTTTACCAATATTTTTATCTTGATTTAAAAAAATTATATTTTAAAAATATTTACGTAAGATATTAAAAGTTTAAGTAACTTTATGTAAGATTTTAAAAATTCAAAAAAAAATTATCTTAAATCTAATATAAATTATATTACAGAATACATAGATATTTGATAAGGTATGTCACATGGATACTTACATGGATAAATTATAATTTTGACATGTAAAATAATAATTTAATTTAAATTTTTAACCAAATAATCCCATTCAATAATTATTTTGTTTTTAAAAATATTTAAAAGTTTAAAAATTAGATTTATTTTAATATTTTAAGAGTTTTATTTTAATTTAAATCAACTAAAATTTATCCCAAACTCACTTTTTTCAAATACATTTAGAATAAAATCAATAGTTTTGTTATTTCTTTTTTAAAATGAATTATTAAACCATCTATATATCTCTTTTTAAATTTTAAAAATATATATAATTTAGAGTTATCTCTAACAATCTAGATATATGATCTCTTTTTAAATATATATAATTTAAATATATCTTTAACATTCTAAATATATCTATTTTAAATTTAAAAATTTTAAATATAAATTTATTTTTATAAAATTCCTAATAAATTTTAAAAGATCAAATATAATTTATTTTACTATTTAATGGATGCCATCTTCCACCTCGATGAAATATTTTTGTGCTAAATTTCTCCTATTACTCATTTAGTCCATCAATTGCACATATCAATGTTATTAGTCATACTTGTATCAAATAAAATATCATTTTCATCTCTTTCATTCATTGCCAATTGTATATATTCTTTTTTTATTTTGGGAAACTATTATTTTAATTCTTAGCAACCGATTAATGTTTCAAAGGGATGTTGATTACAAAATATCCAAACCAAAGCTTTGAAGGCTTTCATCGATAATTGATATTCTCTCTAAAAATACTAGTGTGACAAAAGTTCTCTTATCCATTTCATTCTACTTTACCAGTAATTATAGTTTTGTCGTTAATTTGTGGGATTTTTGCACTACAATGGTCTTCTTCTAGAACTTGCTTTAGGAATAATATGTTCTATATTAAGTTAGGGGAATTGGAACTTCAAAATTGAGCATCTCATCAAATAGAACAATAGTTTTATCAAGTAAAAATCAATAAAAATTATATGATAATATTTAATTACTGTATTTTGTTTAAATAAATTATTGTAAAAACTAAGAATTAAGGTATATTTGCTTTGCTGTTAAAACTTAAAGCACCTTTGATCTTTATAATGTAACAATAAAATAATCCTACATGAGGTTTCTTTGTTTGTTTTGTATTGCTAATATTTTTGAATAATATCTTCATATTTTGTTCATATATTTATTTAAAATTTAATATCATTTTATAATTATAATTTTAAATTAATTAATTAATTAATTCATGCATCGCACGTTTCACAAGCTAGTTAACTTATATATGAAATTAATCTCAAATGTCAAACAAACTTTCCTAAGTTTATAATCATAAAACAAATTAGATAATATATTCGGACACAAACATTTAATAATTTAATAATAGATGCATGTATTTTCTTATTTAAAATAAGATTCAAAATTTCTCTTCCTAAGCCAAAATAAAATTAAAAAATATCACCAAAATTGTTTAATTTCATTTATTAGGATTCAATCTCTAATGACATAAATTACAAAAAGAAAACAAGAAATGATATTAATTCCTTTTTTATGAAGCTTTAGGTCTTAACATATGGAAGGTTGGTAATAGAGGTATAAATTATAAATTACTATTCATAAATTATTTGAGTTTGATTCGAATAAGACTCGACTTTGGTTCGGATATTATCAAGTCGAGCTCGAGCTCAAATAGTTTAACTTAATGATCAAACCAAGTTCAAATATTTTTATACCTGACTCAAATTGCTTGTAAGCAAAATCAAGTTTTTATATTTTAATATATTTTAATTATTTTAATTGATAAAATATTTCGAATTCGAGTTTAAACTCGAGCATAAATAATCGAGCTTTTATCAAATATAAGAATCGAGCTTATTTTTACATGTTAATCAATCCTAATCGAACGAATTTGAGTAGTTCGATTTCCATCTCAAATCAAACTTAAGCCAAAAAAATAAAACTTGATCAAATTTGAACTAGGTTTCGAGCCTTGAATTTAGAGTAGAGCTCGAACTCGAGCTTAATACTATATCGATTCAAATTTGATCAATTACATTCTTAATTCGTAACATTGTGAAATTATCCAAAGCCCAATAAAATTGTTTTTCTGTTGGCCATTCTAGACCTTGATCCGAGGAAAGTTCAATTTGGATTCATGCAGGGGATGGTTCATTTGAATCCATAAAAAAAATATATGGGATAAAATTAAAAAACTTCCGCTCTTAGATATCTCAAATACCCCACAGGCCCATAGTATAAAAAACCATAGGCTCCCCACATTTCAAAAGAGTAAAAATCTTGCATGGAATGAACATGGATAAGATTTCAAAGATTTCATGATGGTAGACACTCGATATTTTGTAGCTCAGTTCAGAAATTGTAACACATTGTTGTTTTATAAAGTTGCAGCTGCTACACATGTGGCATGATGGTAAGTGGCAACCAGGCAATGGTACTTTGGTGTTTGGTGAAAGAGAAATGCAAAATGTCAACTGCTACTCTGCTAGGTGCCTCAATCTAATTTCAAGGATAGCATTATTGCATTGAATTATGTACATGAATCCCTCAAGGGAAAGCAAAAAAGTTTGAGGTCATTGCAAAATCTTGTAGTTTCAACAATGTCCACTAAAGTAGGCCATTCTATCACTCTCCTAAGTCCTAATATCAAATATGATGAATGCATGAGCATAATTTAAAAGTTAAATTGAATAGACTTATTTTTTGTTACAAGAATCTAATATCATACTTGCTCTTCCATGATTTAAAAGTCTAAATTGAATAAACTCATTTTTATTATGAAAATCTGATATCAAAATTCACGCACACACAATTTTAAATTTTAAATTGAATAAACTTATTTTTATTACATAAATCTAATATCATATTCGAAAATTACTCAACCTTATTTCAGCTCAACTCGACATGCTAATATTTCATTGCCAAATTCCAAATAGAAACAACAGGGTGGAGGCAAAGATGCATTATTATAAGCACTTTAGATTGTTTGGTCAAAATCATGGAGAGAGTGTGCGAGAGAGACAGAGGCCATTTTCTGACCTCAAAAATGCTTTACTGTCATGTCTTTATAAGTAATGAAGCAATATCGTATTCAAAATGCGTTTCTCAATTGACTTTTTTTTGTATGATCAAAATCTGAAATTTAACATAGACATGTTTTTTCAAAGGTATCAATCATCATAACTGATATCTACTTAAAGCAATAACCACTTTCTTTTTGTTTTGGTGGGCACAAAACATTCCATTACCATTGTTGTTTTGTTATCAGAATTTTTCAATATTTATGGTTGGAATATTACATCAAATTCACACGTCACTAGTTGCATTGTCTATGAAAATGTCTACACATTTTCTTTGGACAATAATTGAATTTCTTGAAAACAAATTGTGGACCGAATTTGATCATTAAAAATATCAGTTACCATGTTGTGATTATATTGTAGAATTTTTTTTTTTTTAATTTCTAATCTACCCTTGATTTTATTCCTTTAACTAGCTAACTTACATGGCACGACCAAAACATTCTGTCTGGAACTCAAACAATTGATCGGCATGTACCTATCTCGATAAACTCATTAGTGATTATAAATTTCTTTTAAATTGTACTAATCATTCCACTACAAAATTAAGAAAATACTATGCACTTTGTGTTTATATGAGAAAAAAGGCTGTATTCATGATAGTTTATTGAACTTTGTTCGTTATGAAGCATGTATAAACATGTTTCATATTTGCGTATCTTGAACTAAGATATTGTAGATCATATCATGGATTCTTTTCAATTAGGATTCACTATTTTAATTTAGGGGGGAGAGGGGGGGATATGGTTAATCAGTGATGCAAAGAAATGGCAATGGTGATCGATGCAAGTGGGTCTTAATTATTTTATAAAATGTAGAAACCTATGAAATTTGACTTATAGCAACTCAGTCTGTCGAATCATTCATGATAATTTTGCACTACTAGTTGTTCCTTACATGTTCAATGTACATTCCAAACCCATTTAAAAAGATATTGTGCCGACTGCCAAGTCGCTTTCATATTTGGAATAAAATTCATTCATTTCAAATAGTTCAACCCTAAACCAAATTAAATCAATCTAGCTGTTTTGGATAGATCATTAGACTGTCAAAAACATGGTAAGATTAATAATGAATTGTTAAATCGGAGATATTGGAATTGATTTTAAGATCGAAAATTTTGAATTCAAACTTTAGTTGTAGTATAAAAGACTAAAAAAAGGGTAAAATCATCTTCAATAATTATGATTTATGCATAGCTTTCTCGTAACAACTTTTTTGGCTAATGACAACCATTTCCCTTTGTCAATCCATTCATAAAATATACTGTCCCGTCAAATATTGGATAAGAAATGAAAAATTTTCAATCATGCTTGTCGTCCGGCCGGCTACTTAAGTGAATCAAAAGATTTATCTATTCCCCTTTCCAATTATGCGTATTTTACTTTTAAACTTACCCATGAAACTGTATATATGCAAAAATCTGTCCTTTCCTTTTGCCTTGTTGCAATAATCATGTTTCCTTTCTTTCCCATGTTGATGAGGGCATGAACGTTTCATGCATGTAACTTTGTTTGGTTGCCTTTGACATTTTCTTTATTTTTCTTTCAAATAAAATGTTACCTTTTTTTTGGATAATATAGAGAATTCAACTATACTAGTTCATATTAATTTGACATTCTTGTGATCTGATTCCCTCCTTCAAGTACATTTATAAAGGCCCTTGGAAGATTGAAAATAATTGCTTTGAAATAATCTCACCAAATTTAAACCAATTTATCATGCTAAATTGGAATATCATTCATTTGTACTAATATTAAAATTGTTCATCAATTGAAATAGATTCCTTGATGGAGATCATTTTTGTTGTTCTTTCTCCTTACTCTTGTTCCAACTTACAATTCACATTTCCATTTTACCAAGCAATTTGCAAGAGCTCCAAAATGACTAAGAGATTCTTTTTTAAAAAATATTAACAAAATAATTATCAATATGTGGATAGAGATTGCTAAAATTAAAAAATTTCATTAATCCCATGTCTTCCCAAGGTTAACAATGGTAATTAAAGCGAATCTCACTGGGCTCATGGCTCTTTGATTAAAAATAAACAAAGTCCCTATTTTATTATATATCAACAGTCATATGACTTATTGCGGTGCATAGGATTCAATCCCTAAAACCTTTTAATAAAAATAATAAAAAAAAGCCTTTTTCTTCATGATAGCCCACTAAGCATTGCATTACTTAATATCGAATCTCCAGCTCCTAGCCAGATATATAAGTCAAATTTTGACATGTTTTTCAAGTGATTTCTTTCTTTTATTTTTCTTTCAAGTGATTTTTTAAGCACCTATGCTTTTTATGATGCCAATGTGAACCTAGTACATACATAGAATTATTTTTTCCTTTCTGCTGCTTTTGTTTGTTTATTAATACATTCTTTTCTTAAGACTTCCAAGTCAACAACAAGCTCTTTACTCTTTGATTAGTTTCACTTTCCTTTTTTTTTTTTGACAAATTGGGCTTACTTTTAGCATCTTTTTATGCAAATTATGAATAAAAGACAGCTTCCACACATCTTTTTACTTAATTGGCTATGAACATGATGAGTAATAACAACAAAGTCGGCCACTTAATTTCTTTGCTTTTGTTCTTTCACATGATAGAAAAGGCCGATTGGATATATATACATACATATATCTATATATATATATACATACATATATATATATATATAGTTTTCTTTTGTTTGTGCCCCAAAAACATCGTCTCTATCAAAACAGGCTTGATTCCTCTTTACTTAATATAGAATAGCATGAGGTGAAATAAAGTTAATACGTACAGATTGCAAAGATAGTAAAATCCGATAACATCTGGGATGGATTTTTTTCAGTTCAAATCCGATCCTACCTACTTCATATAAATATATATAATATTTAAATATAACACATGAACATGATAAAAAAAAAAAGATAATAGAACTGAATGTTTAATTTTATTAATTTATACCATTATTTTAAGAAGTATCATCAAATCAATCTTTGGATTCATATTTTATTATCTTCAATTTTTTTTTATTCATAGATTAAATTCATTGGTTGATATCTTTTACTAGAAGGATTTATAAGATTTCAAAATCTAAATCTCCCAGTCGGAATTTTTTATGTCATGGAAAGACCTCAGGCTCCAATTTTAGATAATTTTTATTTATTAATTTTTATATACAAGTTCATTTATCATTCCAATCAAGATATTCTTAAACATATTTTGTTATTCAAATAATCTCTCGAGTAATATCAAATAAGAAAAAATTGTCTTGCCCCGACCCTAGTTCTTTTTATACCCATCTCCCTGCCTTTGATCCCCTTGACTTCCCATTTTCAAACAATCTTGATCTGAGGCAGATTCTGATTATTTGGATCCATGTACTTAATGGCATGTGAGAAGGACAAAAAAAGAAAGAAATAAGGAAAAATTTTATACAAAGTCTAATTTTTAATTTTTTTTAAATTCAAATCTTAACATTTATCATTTTTTTACAAATAAATTATGAATTTTTTATTAAAAATAAAACATAAAAGCACCTTAATAAATTGTTGACATTGAAATTCAATGGCTGGCATGACTTACACAAGGAGGTACCCCCCCCCCATTTCCAACAGAAAAAATAGGCATGAATATTTTATATACATAAAAATAAGTTATGTAAATGTGATTTTGGCTAATAATTCCTGTCCTCTGCTAAAAAAGATGATAGGTTTTATGTCTGATTTTCTATATCGCTTGAGAGAAGGCAACATGAAATGATGTCCCCTCTATTATGGAAGATAACTTTATGAAAATGCTTACCCAACAAAAACCAAAAAGAAAAAAATAATACTTTATGAAAATGGGGCCATCCTCAGCCACCCCTTGGGATGAGAAAATAAACAATTGTGTCTTGTCACACAAATCTTATTACATGACAAATGTGAATGTCACTTGTCTGGCCACCGCCCAAACACAATCCTTTGAAGGTCTTCCATCAATTCTAGACTTTTCTTTTTTGGCCGTTCAATTATAGCCCTCTTTAGATTCCATTTATTCCCCTTTCACTCTTTTCTTATATGCTAATATATTAGATTAATTAATTTGGATTCTACAATAATACCATGTGAGCATCGTGTTGTAATAAAGTTTTATTTTTTAAAAAAATTTTTAATTTATTTTTAAAATTTTTCGTCTTATTATTTATTCAAATAAAGGAAATATTACATATATAAATTTTTTTGAATTCGTATTTTTTAAATGTTAATTCGTATAATATATTAATTAATTTAAAAATAATCAATGTTTTAATTATATATATACTTAATAGTAGTTGCAAGTTTAAACATTTTTTATAAAAGAAAAAATTTTAATTTGATTTTTTGAATTTAAAAATATATCTTTATCGTTTTGTTTTTTTAGATTATGAAATTGAAGAAGGCATGACTGTAATAAAAATAAGAGCAAATAAATGATGATTTTTTTTTTTTAAAATTTAGAGATAAATAAATTATTTAATTTTTTAAGTCAGAATAAAATATGTTTTATCTAACAGTTTAAGACAAACGATTCGTGCATGCGAAATAATTCTAATAAATGATTATTGATAAAACTCGAATTTAAATTTTTTTATAAAAAAAAATAATCTTAACCAATTAAACTAACTATTTGATAGTAATATTATTTTATATATATTTAGGGAAGTGACAGAGACCTCATAAATATTCTCACCTATCAATAATAGTATAATACTAGTTTTCATATTTTTTAGAGTAATTATTATATATATGATAAATTATCCTTTTCTTTTTCCATGAACTGTAATGAACTCGTAATTTTGTACAAATTGATGTCCTTTTGCATTCAAATCTGTCTTTCCACGACTTAACAAAAAAGTCCAAAGTTTTTTCTTAGTTGAAGAAGAAGATATTCAAATCATAATTTTTTTAGAGAAATTGATTATACATCAATTTCACTGATCAGTTAAAGCTCGGCTTTCAAATTATTTCAATTTATGTTCACATTTGCACAAAGTTTTTACAATTAGACTCTTAATTTTCAAGAGAATTATTATATATATATGTCTGTAATAATATATTAAAATGAAAATTTTAAATTATTTTCTTGAGACCTCTTTGAGCTTTTTTCTCAAAAAAGAACCACAAAATCAAGCAAAAATTCATAAAATTCTCAAAAATACCAAAAAAATAAAAATATCATCAAATTTTCAATTATAAAATAAACAAAAAAGTCTACACTAACAAAAATGAGATAAAAAAATTTATTAAATAAAAACTAAAATAAAAACATTGAGATAGTTGTTGGGATTTGCCTTGAATCTCAGAATCCCACATTGAAAGTTAAGTAAGTTTGAATTTGTCTTGTATCCCACATCGGGAGTTTAGTAAAGGTATAAAGGGTTTCACTTTTATAAATAAGATGTTTTGGTTTTAGTTTAATAACCCCAGAGAGTTAGACACCAAGAGAATAACTAAGTGAGTAGGCTATTAAAGGGTGTAATTGGGTTTTGGGTTAAGTTTTGAGTAAGGAGTTTTAAGAGACTTTTTTCATTCTAAAAGTCTCACAATTGTAAAGATTTATTTGATAGTGGATTGTGTTTGGAGTAGGCCATTTTGAGTTGGGCCAAATCAAATATATTTGTGTGTTTTTATTCTTGATTTGAGCTTGCTATTTTGTGTATAGTTGCTGCGCGTGGGTATTGTGGTATTTCCCAACAATAGTTATATATATATTTATTATTAAATAAAATGTTTAAGTACTAAATTCATCTTTCATCTCACATTTCATTTTATTAAAGTAAACTCTTGATAAATTTAATTAATTATCTCAACTAAAATAGTAAAAGTTATAAATATTTTTAAAATTTAAAACGCATTTAAAAAAAAATTATCCAAGCAAAATTTCATTTGAGTAAAGATTCATTTATATTAGTGTAATTCTTACATTTTTTTTTTAATTTTTAGATCAAAATTGCTACATTTAAAAATATTATTTTGATCCAAATGAGTCATCAATTTAATTTTGATCCAATGTTTCCAAAAAATATAAAAGTTATACTAGTGTAAATAGATTTCTTTTTATTAATTTATATGCATATATATATATATATATATACACATATATGAGAAGGAATTTACTTACAAAGTGTAAAATTAAAAAAGTTATACACATTTTTTTAACAATTATTTTCAATATATCCAATGGGATGAAAGAGACAAGTAAAAATAATAATAAAAAAAAGGTTTAATCTCTTCCCTTGGATCTATTGAAATTAATTATTAAAAATATGTGTATAATTTTTTTAATTTTATACTGTGTAAGTTAATCTTTTCTATATATATATATATATATATATCTTTAGAGGCGGATTAACTTATGAAACTTTTTAGTTTTACATTTTTTTCTAATAATTAATTTCAATAGATCAAATAGATGAGATAAAACTATTTTTTTTCTTTTTGACTTATTTTTTTTATCTTTTAGATTTATTGAAATCAATTATTAAAAAATAAATACAAAACTAAAAAGTTTCATACTTGTGTAAATTGATCTTTTCTTATATCTTTATATATATATATGAATTACAAGAATAAAGTAGTTCTATCATATCTTACAAATCAAATCCAATTTATTACAAGATTCAAAATTAATTAAAACTTTGAAAATAAAAATTTAAGTTGGTGTATATATCCTCTTTGTCGAGAGAAATTAGAACTAATGAAACCGCAAATAAAGGTTTGAGCTTTCAAGTAGGTATGTTTGCCAATAATAGCTAGGCCTTAGCAAAATTATTTAATGCCAATTGCATGACATGTCGGGGAAATTTTGAGAAATCTTCCCAAGATGGATATGAGTGGAGACAACTACCACATCTGAGTCGCCAGTTTGTTAACCAAAAGAAAAGAAAAGGGCAAACAAAAAATACTTTTAATATTGGGAGTTCTCGCTGGAGCATCAATCATGGCCATGGCTGCTAAATCTTCTACAAAAACAAAGCCAATTAAAAGCTCAACCTGATTAAAAAGCTGTTTCAATGCCCGTAGCAGCGAAAATCAGTTTATAGGATTGTGTGAAACATATGAAAAATTTTATATAAAAATGTAAGATTGCAATTTACCTTTAAATAAATTTTTTGGAAAAACACATCTAACCCATAGATATCCAAATTAATGTAATTTACAATATTAAGCAACTTGAATATCCTTTTAAAAGACCTGCAAATTTTAAATATTTTTTTATGCAAAAAAATTTAGGATGAGAGACGATTTTTTTATTCTAAGATCACAGGAATTGTTGATAATGAAAATTGAATATAAACTTTATAAGTAAATTATTCAATTCATATTAATTCAATCAATCTTAGTTAACATTAAAATATTTGAGTCAATAATAAATTTACATATTTTTATTCAAAAAATCAAGTTCAACCAACTTACATTTGATTTATATAAAGCTTATTAGGATATCATTGATAATAAAAATCAAACCTAAACTTTCTAATAAATTATATAATTTGTACATACCAATTCAGATCTGTTGGGAATATGACTCAAATCTCATAAGAAATTTGTTTGAGATTTGTCAGATATTACTTGATGGACAAGAAGACTTGCAAAAGAAGAATTATAAGAGAATGATGATTCTTAATAGGTAAGTTTGACTTGCAAAAGAAGAATTCTAAAAGAAAAGAGATTTTTAATAGGCAAGTTTGACTTACAAGATAAGAATTTTAAAAGGAGAAGGATTCTTAATGGGCAAGTTTATATAGTTATAAATAGGTGAAGTCTCTACAGAGTTAGGTATGAGAAAAAGATATAAGAGAGTTGTAGGGTTTGTGAGATAGACACCCCATAGGAGTACTGGAGCTCTACGTCTTATGGGTGTGTATGTTTATTTGTGAGTGGATTAGAGGAGACTGAGAGAATCCACATATGTATGATGTATAAGAGCATATGGGTATATGTTTGGTTATGTTGAAAGGCTGCACAAGGGTTTGGGTTTGCGTTTATTTGGGTTGAAAATACTCAATAAAACTAGAGGAGATTGAGAGTATCTTATGAGTATTGATTGATGAGTGAGGTTGATGATTTGATGTATGTTTATAATTTTTTACAACTAGTGGATCTTGTTTCTCATCCGTGAATGTAGGTTAGTTGGATCGAACCACGTTAAATTATTATCTATTGTTTGTTTGATTTTACTTCCGTTGATGTGATTGAATTGAAATCTTTTAACTTAACAAAATCCTCATTGACATTTAAATATATGATTCAATGATAAATTTACATACTTTTTATTCAACAAATCCAGCTCAAATCTAAATATCCTTTCTCTCTCGATAAAAGAAATGGCAGTCAAATATCCAGCCAGCGTGTGACACAACAAATTAAATCCCGTGAAACTCTATCTGTTTGTATCTGTCCTAAGCTAAGTCTTCAATTCTTTAAGAGAAAAATTCACATGCTACTATTATCTAAACATTAATGTGCATAACTTTATTATATATATTAATATTTACTAGCAATCTGATGTAAAAGTTATAATTTTACGATTTGAAAATGACGTAATTAAGGAAAGGAATAGAGTTAGGCCAGTGGGAACTCACCCACACTTCAAATAAAATAGATGGAAGAAGTTGACTTTGTGTTCTGCTGTCTTGTACTGCTACTTACCTTTTAAATTCTTTTTCCAATTATTTCGTTGATTAATTAAAAGAATAAATATTTAACAAAGAAAGGGGAATTTTCACTTCTTTCTTCCCTATATAAAGCACCAAGCCCACATGCTTTTGTTTGCCATCACCAATTTTCTTTCTCTTTTGTCATTATTGTTGATCATTAGTATGGAGAACAAAGGCTTTGTTAGACTGATGCTACTTTTTCTGGGTTTCTCTCATCTTCTGCTTTCCTGTTCTGCTGTTCCTACAACAAGTAAGGCTAATATTTTAGCTTTTAATCGTGGATTTTGATGCTAACAATTTGGTTCATCAATTTATACAAAATTTATTTGGTTTTATAGGAAGCCTCAAGTCAAACAAGGAACTACTCCCTTCTTCTTCTGTCCAAGATTTTCTTGCTCAGGTCCCTTCTCTCTCTCTCTCTCTCTCTCTCTCTCTCAAGTTTTCTAATTTTCTAGGCAGATTATATATATAAGCATAGTTTTTCAACAATTTTTATGTTTGAGCAAAAACAAAACCTGGAATGTCAAAACTGACAAGCCAGCACAGCTGTCAGGCTGAAATTTTTTTTTAATAAGTTCTTTTTCTTTACATTGGTTGTGTGTAATAATTTGATTAAGGTTGTGTTTTGTTATTTTTGCAGGATGTAATAAAATTAAGTGAAGCTGAGGAGTTGTTTGGGGAAGGAGATGCAGTCAATGAGGAAAGGATGCTAATGCAAAGCACAGATTATCCAGGGACAGGAGCAAACAAGAACCATGATCCCAAACCTCCAGGGAAAGCTTAAAAAAAACCCATAATTTTTACATATTTATTTTATGTATAGACCAAGACACGAGGGAAGAAGAATTTGAGAGTTTGAATCTGGGTTTGGGACTTCGGTTTGTCCTGTATTTTGCTAGAATGTCCTCTCCTTTTTCCTTTTGATGCCCTTCTCTGTAGTTGGTAAGTATTTATTTTATATGAATATAAACGGAATTTAATGTTGGAAATTGTTGCTGCTTGACCTAAAGTCTTCAATGAAGCAAATGCTCCAAAATGTGCTTTTTTGAGTTTGCCACATTTATTTAAAGCGTAATTAATGATATCGTATTGTAAAGTCTTGAGATCAACTTAAAAAATTAAAACCCAACATTTAACTTGATTAATTTTAATTTTAATTTTTGAGTAAATGATATTCAATAAATTTAAATTTTAAATTTTAATATTTATAATTTTTTTCGTTATTTTCATATTATAATCTTTTAAATATATATAACTAAGTTGTTACAAATGCTAATGTGCATAATTGAAAAGTTCCAATGCATATTTCTCTCTACAAATAGTTTTTTTTAATTTTTTTCTTTTAATCAACAAATTTTTTTAATTCAGCCGTCTCACAACTAATAATTTTGGGTGGGTCTCTTATTTTATTGGTACTAATCTCAAATACACAATTATTTGTCATTGAATACAATATATCTTGATGAAGAAACCCTTTTTATTTAAAAAAATATATACACAAACTTATTTATCTAATTATAAGTTCATAAACAGTAATGATTAGAGAGAAAATGGTAATTAAGTAGTATAATCAACTGTCACTTCCAAAATACAGAAATAAATGGGTCTTATTATATCTTCTTATATCTTCTTTGTTAAACAATAAAAAGTAACAAAAGTTTGAATCAATTATCAATAATTTATTAATTAAATGATATTGAAGCTCGTTTTAAACTCGTAAAAATGAAAATTTTAAGTTCAAACTTAGTCGTTGTTTAAAAATAAAAATTTTCAATCAATACGTAAAGAAATCGATGTTAAAAATTTTTAAATTTTAATTATCATATTAAATATTTTATTATAATTTAAAATTTGTTTATGATATTAATTTTGTAAAATATAAGGATTAAAAGGGGGTAAATTTTTTTATTATTATACATAGGAGATTCGAAGTCTAACTGTTTAAATAAATGGATATATTAACTTATTTAATAGAAAAAGAATCCTTGATTTATATAGAAGAGTAGGTGAGAGGGTAGTTTTTCTGATGAAATTTGAAGGCATTTGACAAATTGCAAAGGGTGATTAGGTGGGATTAAAGAGGTAGGAATGCGGAGAAAAATGATGGTGGGTAACGGTAAACCATAAGTTGGACTTTGATGATATGATGCGGTAATGGCGGCTATTATTGTTTTTGAGATTAGACAATTTAAATATCTTTTTTTATTTTTCAAAAATTTTAATTAATATTTTTTAAAATTTAAATTTTGTACGTGAGACACGTTTAATATTAAAAGTACGTTACAGGTTTTATTTTTTTTATTTTTTTATTATTTAAAGAAAGCCAATATTTTTTAAGATTTTATTTTTTTATTTGATCTATTTAATATTAAAGATATATCTCTTGTCAAGTCATTTATTTTTTATTTTTTTAATAATATATTTTAAAGATTTTAATTTTTTTATGTGATCTACTCAATAGTAAGGGTACATAGCACTTTTTTTTTTCTTATTTTTTTTATTTTCAATTTTTTTGTAAAAAAGTAATTCATGAGAGATATCCATGTAGAACTCCAATTTGCTTGTTTTCATTCATATTTTTAAATTTTTTTATTTTTTTAATTAAATTAATTTTACAATAAAATAAGTTAATTGATAAAAGTTACAAAATAATAAAAATTCGATAAATTCTTATTCATCTCAATTTGATGTAAATATTTTTACAAAAAATTGATGTTGAATTAATTTGGGTCAATTTTTTTATAAGAATTAGAGATAAATAAATATGAATTTATGATGCTTTACGTCAAGTCACCATGTGATATATATAAAAATATATATTTCATTATGTCTTTAATTTTATATTTATAATTTATTAATTTTTTGTTGAAAGCTTGGTGTTAAGTAGATTCCATACACAAATAAAGAAAGTAAAAAAATTGTTTTTATAAAATATATTTTGTAAAAATAAGAGATTAATTTATGTATCCACGTGTCACTCTCATTTAAGTTTTTTTTTTTTGTACTTTTTTGCTTTTTTTTAATTAGGTAATTTTTTCAACAAAAAATTAATGAATAGAGATAAAAAAATTGAAAAAAAATTTAACCC
The DNA here is from genome assembly GCF_002303985.1 of Durio zibethinus. The sequence continues at coordinate 3,411,433 of NW_019168481.1, forward strand.
ACACGGACACCCACCTAATGTTGTTTTAAATATTGAAGTTTTGGAAAATAGTTAAATAAATTTATTTATTTTTTATGTATATAATATGATTAAATGTATCTAAAACTTTATCTTAGTCTTATCCTCTCCCAAATGATTTTGCATGTATATCTCTCACATTAATCTACTTCATTTAAGATTTACTTTCAAATGTGTTTCAAAAAAATTGAAGCCCACTGCTAAGAAGCACGGGCTTTTCTCTTTACCATTTAAATTAATTTGTTTGGATAAATAAATTATTGATACTAAAACTTTTGATAAATCTTTTCATAAATTTCAAATATAAAAATAAGTTTTTTTTTTTTAATTAGAAGATGAAAGTTTAAAAAGCAACTAAATTTGAGCAACAATAAGTATCTTTGAGAAGGTAGCTCACCTAGGAGTACTAATAATCCCTCATGAATTGTGATCTTGGATATGCAAATGTAATCTCTAAAACGAAGCATACAATTATGGAAAAAAGAAAAAAAAAAGATATCTAATATATAAATTTTCTATTCCAAGTAATTGAATATTTAACTTAATCACCTTATTTAAATAGTAGGATTTGAACCTTCATTCCATCTTAATTATGTTTGATAAAAAAATAATTTATCTCCAAAAAAGAAAAGTTGTCATAAAAAATGTGTAACTCATAAAAATTTGGTATTTTACATTAATTGTCCATGAATAATGATTATTTGACTTGATGATAAACTCATATATCCTCCAATAATTGAAGCAGTCAAGTTTGAATCCCTCTCATTGTAAATTGTAAACCGATCAAAGAAAAAACAATTTTAAAAGATCTTTTTTTCAATCGACTCTTCCAACAAAACAACCAGCTATTAGCCCAAACCCACAATGAATGGCGAATCCAATTCTAACCCCAACCCACCAAAACTGACTTTGCTTTGATTGGAGAAGGAAATTTCCGAAGAATGATGAAACCCTTCATGATCATCTAATATCCATCCAACCATCTTAATATTTCAAAATTAATACCCCTTTTTTAAGCTTTAAATTACAAAATAGTATTTAAAAAAAATTACATATAGTAATGTAAATGATATTCTTATCATATAAAGAAAGAATTAAGATGAAACATGAAACTGCATGTTTTATTTTATGTTATTGTTGGTTTAATTTATAGTCAAGACTTTGATTATATGTTTAAACAATTTAAATTAACCTAATTTTTATTAAATAAACCCCTTGTGAAATTCAAAACTTCATTATTTATTTATAGATACTAATTTAAATAAATTTAATAAATAAAGAGAACGAACTAAAACTTTTTGTTTTAAAATAACATATAAAGATTTAAATAATTTCCGACTCAAAATCTCTTATAATTATTTAATTTGATCAATTCTAAGCTTACATAGCTGTCGTCTTGTCATTATGGTTAACATTTGTCTTTTGGTTTTGGCCAAGATGTTGACAATTAACTTACATATGAAATTAATCTCAAATGTCAAACACACTTTCCTAAGTTTATAATCATAAAATAAATTAGATAATATTTGGCATACAAACATTTAATTTAATAACAAATGCATGTATTTTTTATTTAAAATAAAATTCAAAATTTCTCTTCCTATGCCAAAAAAAAATAAATCACCAAAATTGTTTAATTTCACTTATTAGGATTCAATTTCTAATGACATCAATTACAAAAAGAAAACAAGAAATGTTATTAACTCCTTTTTTATGAAGCTTTAGGTTTTAACACATGGAAGGTTGGTAACGCAGTGAAATTATCCAAAGCCCAATAAATTTTTTTTTTCTGTTGGCCATTCTAGACCTTGATCCAAGTAAAGCCCAATTTGGATTCATACAGGGGGTGGTTTATTTGAATCCATAAAAAAACAAAATATGGGATAAAATTAAAAAACTTCCGCACTTATATAGTCTTAAATTCGTCACTCAAAAGAAAAATCACGTACAAAAACCCTTTTATCAGGTCATTGACAGGCACTAAAGAGATTCTGACTAAACAGACCGAGCCTAATTTATTCCTTTTACACATCATGGGGCGAAAATGGCTGCATTAACAAATAAACCATCACTTTATGTTTGCTTTAATGGTCGCAAAAGTGGTGGAAAAAGTGGCAGCTTTCTCATCTTTTAGTCTATGACTTGAGATACTGTTTACTTTTGAAAATCTGTTCCTTCACACCCCAACGCCCAAAACCACTTAACAGGGAAAATAAAAAAAAAAAAAAAATCAACAAGAAATGACTGACCACTTCGATTATTAAGCATATTGAATTAGAGTAGAAAATTTTAGATACGATCCGTTTGCATAATATAAATATATTACAAAGCTAAGAGAAATTAAATTTAAGATAGTTGTGTTTTATATCTAAAATGTATTGATACGTTTATAATACATTTGTTGATGCTAGAGGTTAATTAAAAAGCAAGTGAAACTTGTCATTATGAGACATATTTCGATGTTTAAATTAGTATATAGATTCTTTATTATTAATATAATATTTAAATTAATTTATTAAGTGTTTTAATTATAATTTATTTTTATGAGTTAACTTTCATTTATTTATTTAATTTTTCTTAATAATATGAATTAAAATTAATTTTAAATTTAAGTTGAAAGTTAAACTTAGAACTTAATAAACAAATATTTTGCGAGTTCAATTAGTTAATGGATATTATCTATATTATTATATGAATAAGATTAGAGTAAAAATAAATATTTAGTTATTTATCGAATTTTAGTATAATTTAATAAATAATTAAATGTAAAAAATAAATACTTCAAAATTACGTGATATCTTATCTATTGATAGCCTTATTATTATTCAAAATTGTTGAATCGGTGACAACCGAAATATAACAATATCAATTAAATGAATTAAATGTGGCATGTTCGTTTACTTCATAAAATTTCGTCAGGTCTATATCGAAAAGCGGTTTTTATGCAGGGAAAATTGATTGGCACACCAGATTATAACGAGGGCTTTGCTACTTCTTGAAGTAAAGTAAACCCAAAAAAAGAAAAGGAGGGTCCAGAGTTAAAGTTAAAAAGGTGTTTTTATGGGGCCAACAACGAAACCTTTTCTTCTGGTGACAACAAAAGGTTAGCTTTTTGAGTGTGAATAAAACTTTGAAGAGGGGCCACTTTTTGCCAAAAGTAGTCATCACAAAGGCCTAAAATGAGGATGAGATTGTTCTGACATTTCTCACCTTGCATTCAGATCTTTGTCTTGGTGCTCCAATCCCTGCCCACACAAGCGGGTCCCAATGGAAAAAAAATGTGGTACTTTGTCTTCAAACTTGATCTTCTTTTTCCTAATTTATGCTCACAATTTTGACCAAATTACTCATGGTATTTTTCATTTGTTTTGGGCCATATGTCTTATAATTGTTACGTTACAATTAGTTAATAAATTAAGTAAAATTTATTAAAATATTATATGAAATTTCAGCTTAATTTATGTTACAATTAAATAATTATAAGATTATTATAAATTAAATTATAAATGAAATGTGTTGGTGTCGAACTCTAAATTAAGAGATAAAATTTAGAATTACGAGAAAAAGAAGAGAGCAATTAAAATCAAAGATAAAGAATGTTTTTTACTTTTGTACTTTGACCTTCAAATCAAAGATTAGTATGAAAAAGGTTGACAAAAAAAAATCGTAAGGATGTATTAATAGAATAAAAATATAATGATAATATTCGAATATCTCTATTTATAAATATAAAATAAAAGATACGTGAGGTAAAATAATACCGTAACTTAACTAATATGATATTAAATATATCAGATCGATTTGATATATCATATCAACATAAAAATTTAAAATATCTTTAATTATCAGTTGATAGTTTTTAATAAAAAAAATGTTTGTTGTTTTATTTGATATAAATTAGCATTGTATGCATCAACATTTTGTGTTTTTTTATTCCTTTTTATCTTTGATATTTTTTTATAATTAAATATACAAAATTTATTTATTAATTATATAATTATGTCATATTACAAAAGATAACTATGTTTAATTGTTTTAGTCAATTATGAAGCAAAACATTAGTCTTTACTTCTTTTTTTAATTAAAGTTGTCAAATATTGATCTTGATTAATATTAATCATGAACCATTAAATTTGATTCTCATAAGAATGAAAAGATGATTTAATTCCATGATTAATACATTCTTTTTGCAACATTTGATGAAAAAAAAAACGAAAAAGATTGAAAAGGATCGATAGATATTCAAAATAAATACACATATCTAATATATAGCTTGTATTAAAAATATGATTGAATGTTTATCTCAAATTAAGTCTCCACTTGAAACCCTCTCAGTTCAAATTCTGGCTCTCATTATTTTTTTAAACACGGATAATGACATCACACGAAATTATATAAAAAAATAAAAAATAAAATTTATATATAAATTATATATAAATTTAACAAAAATAAAACTTTTATGTATTTATTATTTTGACACAAATTATAATATAATAATTTTATTTTTTTATTACGTATTTAATATAAACAGACATATCGAATCTAAAAAGATCGTATGTTTTTCCTCACAACTTGCTAAAATAAAAACTAATTAATCCTTTAAAATATTCGATAAATAAATAAATAAAATGAGGGGTTCCCACCAAGCAAGAGGGTCGAAGCAAATTGGCAAAGACGTCTTTTCCCTTTTGTTTTTTGCCTCTCTCATTTTGGCTGGCTTTTTTTCCTTTTTTGGCCTTTTTATACGAAAAGGGCCCACATTTTTGCCCTTCCTTTTGTCTTTCTTACGTCATCGCATCCATCTCATGCCATAAAAGCCTTCCTCTTTGCTGATTCGGATGCCAGCTGGCATTTAACCCCATTTATTTTTCTTATTAAAATAATTGAAAAAATTTTATTTATTTTTATAACAAATCGAAATTTTAATTAATTTAACAAGTAATGTGCTATATTTTTTTTATTAATAAAGTATCTCTTAATTGAGGAATTTTTATTTTGAAAAAAATTGAATTCATTTTTTGAATAAAAAATATATATATTTATCATTAAATTAAATATTTAGATATCTTATTAAACATAAATCGTGCAATTAAAAATAATAATCATAAAAATTTTGGATTAATCTTTAAGCATATTATATTATAAAAAGAATTGTTAAATTTGTTCACTTCATTCATCAATTTTGTTCCCAAATGCTTCACATTTTTAGTTTAATGGATACATTTCTCAATGTCTACCCATATTAATCAATAAAAAGAGAACTCATGAACGATGAGAAATGTCTATAGAAAAGTGTAATTTGGACAATTTATTATAAATTATAGGTTAAAAATAAAAAAGTTTTTGATCTATAATTAAGAAAAATATTCAAACTTATAATTTTTTATTATAATCAATTAATTCTTTTAATATCTATTTACATTAAATTAAAATTTTATTTAGATGAAAAATTAACACCGTTAATTTTTTTATAAATTAAAATAAAATTTCGTGTAATATCATTAAAATAGATTAAAATTTGTTATATTACATAATTAATATATGTACAAAATAAAAAAATTTTCTTTTTTTATTTTCTTTTTCCTTCTTTCTCTAAAATCTCCCTAAGATTTTAATTAATTATAGTTGAGATTAATTAATTAAATTTTACCATATGATTATATTTAATCAATTTAAACATTTAATTGAATCAAAATAAAAAATTAAATATTTTATTGATTGTAATAAAATATTAACGGTTTAAATAATTATTGAACTATAATAGAGAAACATTTTTAACCTTTTAACTTATATTATAAAATTTTTAAATGGTTTCACATATGCTAGTTCATTTAAAATAAAAAGAGGACATGGTTTTAAAATATATATTAAATTATTTTTACTACAAATAGATTATAAAAATTTACTAGTTTCTATATATATAAACCTGCGTATAGTTTATTATTAGATTCAAAATAAAAATATAAAAATTATTCTTGATGGCTGATTTTTTTGGTTTTTTAGATTATGATTGGGTTAGAACGTGATATGTTTAATTTTAAAATTGATTCCTGTCCACTGATGTAGATGTAATTATACTATTAATTTCATAAATCTCATGACATAAATGTGAGGACAAAGAAAACAAACCCATAATAAAAGTTTTATTTAAATTTCGATTTGTTCTATTTATTTTGAAGATTCCATAAAATTATTCTATATTTTTTAATCAAATAATTTATCATTAAGTTGCCAAAAAAAAAAATCAGTAGCCAATTTTTTATTATAAAAAAGAAGATGACATGGCCTAGATTTAATAACCCTGCCAAGAAATGGGAAATCAAAAAAAGTTTCCCAAATAGACGGCTTATCTTCAAAAAAATAATAATAATAGTAAAGCAAAAAAAAAAAAAAGGTTTAAAAAAATGTACTCTGAAGTCTGATCCTTCACGTTCTTAATGCTTTATCTCAGAGACTTTTTTTTGTCAATTTTTTGCTTTATAGATTGTTTTTCTTTGTGTTTTTAGAGGTTTTATGGGAGTTTAGAGAAAAAGACTCAAACCACTATAAAAAGTTGCTTCTTTTCTTCTCAAGAGGGTCTCTCTTTCTCATCCTATAAACACCCTTTTTTTGGGTTTAAGAGTTATGGTTCTTGCTCTTCATGGTTGCAAAAGCACCAAATTTTTTATGTAAAAATGAACGGCGGAGATCCAGCTTTCAAGCTCTTTGGAAGGAAGATTCCTGTACCTGAATCTCAGATTCATGCTGGGGTAAGCTCACATATATTCAAAGTTCATTTTGTTTTACATTGGTTTAATGTTTTTGTCTTGTTTCATTTTATTCCTTTTATGTTTTCTTCCGAAGTTTTCTACCCATTATAGCTGTTGTTGTTAGCTTAATATTTATGGGTTTTTTCTTCTTCTTTTGGTTTTGTTATGATTTCTTAGAAAAGTTTGAGTTTTTGAAGTCTGTTTTGGTTCTAAAATTGAAGTTTTTAGGACTTAAAGACATGTTTTTCGTATCTTGTTTTTATTGTAAACTTTTATTGACTTGTATTTGGATTTTGGAATGAGCTCTGTTTGCTTTTATTGGTATAAATGAGAAATTATTTCATTTTTTCTTTGTGTAGTTTCCTTTCTGATAATTTATATGGTTTTTTCATTGAATATATGGTTTTAAATGAACTAAGCATGAGCTTAAATTTTGCAAAAAATGGGGGCCAAGTGTTGCTTTAGTTGCTCCGGAAAGTAAGCAGATACAAATTATGTTTAATTTTTTAATTCTTTAAAAATTTTGAAACCTTTTGATTGATTTTTACAGTAAAGATTATATATTTATCAGGAATTTTCTAAGACATGTTTCTTTATAGAATTTGATCATTTAGGAAACTAAATTTGTTGCTGCCTCTTTTTTCTTTTCCTTGTTGGTATTTTTCCAAAACATATTTCTGTATATAACTCTTTATTTATAAGGGAGGTTTGTCCACTGTAACACAATTAAGTGACTATTGTTTCATTTTGACGAATTTTGCTTGAATTTATTTTGATAACAATAAGTTTTGTGAAGATCGGTGCATCAGGGTTCCTTATTTTCTGAATATGGGAAGTTTGTTTTAATTTCTTTGATGTTGTGAAGTCTTCATTGACAGAAATGAAGAGTTAACAAACAGGTGTAATTTTTTTAAAACTCGATTGGATCATGTAATTTTGATTTCCTTTTGGACTATCTTTTCCTTTTCTTTGAATAAAAAAACTGCTTTTTAAAGATATATTTTATATATTTTTTATTGTCTTGGTTATAGGCAAAGGCAGTCAGTCCAACTTGATTTATTAGAAGCTGTTCATTGCCTGTACCTTTGCATAAAGTCATGTAATTATGACGGTCACACTTTCTAACTTGTTGCTAACAAATTCTTGTAAACTTTGGAAGAGGTCAGTTTGAGCATTATTCGTCTGAGTTTGGTCAAGAACAACTTTCTTATATGTAACTTTAAGTCTTTCTAACTGCAATTTTTATTTTTTATAAAGGAGGCCGCAGCCCAGAGCTAAGATAAGGGCTTGTAGGTATTGGGATTCGAACCTTAAGACCTAATGAATGCCACTCTTAAAAGTGACTGCATTAACCAATTGAGCTAAGCTGGATTTTGTATTTAACTTTAATTTGACTGATGGGTTGATGACTGCTAATTGTTGTTTTGTGACTGATATTTTATGACAATCATTGTTAAGCACATGCATTTTTTTCTTTTTTTGTTAATACTAATATAGTTGGAGAAGCCTAGAGTATAAGTTGGTTTTCACTTTGGTTTAAGGCCGTCTTATCTGTGAATCAAATAAAACAGAACAATATCTATGATTTTCCTTTCAACAAGAAATGTAAAAGACAAGAAAAATGGTAGTGAGTGGTCTGTATTTTCAGTTTTTTTTCTCACTTCGCCGAGTGCTTATGATTTACTGTTATAAATGAGACAGCTATTTTGATTTTGAATTCCAGGACAAAAGTAGTGAGGTAACAAACCCAGAAACTGAAACTTCTCACATAAACACATCTGGTGAGCCAGATAAGTCCATTACAGTAGAAAATGATAAGAAAGAACACCAAATTTCTATGAAACCGAATGAGATACAGATCAACTCTAAGCCCAAAGATGAACAGCTAGAGACAAATAGTGCAGACCAAGAGAAAGTTTTTAAGAAGCCAGACAAGGTCCTTCCATGTCCACGATGCAACAGCTTAGACACAAAATTCTGTTACTTCAATAACTACAATGTCAACCAACCTCGACACTTCTGTAAGAATTGCCAGAGATATTGGACAGCTGGTGGAACAATGAGAAATGTTCCTATTGGTGCTGGGCGGAGGAAGAATAAGCACCTGGCCTCTCAGTACCGTCAGATAGTAGTTTCTTCTGGTGGAGTGCCAACGACTCGGATAGAAACCCCTGACTCAGCAAATCAACAACTTCTATCTCCTGGTGAATCTATGACTGCATTTAGGCCTTCCATGGGAAATGGAACAGTTCTAAAGTTTGGTGCAGAAGTACCTCTTTGTGAATCCATGGAAACTGTGCTTAGCCTTGGAGACCAGAAGGGATGTGTTGAGACTGGTACAGTCAGTTGTGGAGAAATAATAGAGGAACCCTCCTCCTGTGGATCTTCCTCTACACCTTGCAGCATTCGAGGGAATGAATTGCCTGGACATGTCATGCAAAAAGAGAGAATATGTTTGGTAGGACCTAATGAGCAGAATACGCAGCATCCACCACAGTGCTATCCTGTTCCACCCTGGATTTTTCCTTGGAATCCAGGTCCGAATAATGTAGCACCCATAGAAGCTGGTCAGTGTTCTTCTGAACATATTGGTGCAACAAATAGCAGTACTTCCAATGCAGTTCAATGGTGCCCTACACCAATGGTGGCTGTTCCTGGATTTTGCCCACCAAATATTCCTTTGCAGTTTGTGCCTGCTTATTGGGGTTGTATGCCTCTATGGGCTGCTGGTGGGGGAAATGTGTCATTCAGTGGCTCCAGTGGTTGCCTATCTCCATCATCCTCTAATAGCAACAGTTGCTGCTCTGGCAATGGCTCACCAACACTAGGCAAACATTCCAGAGAAGCAAATTTTATCGAAGAGGAGCAATCAGACAAGTGCTTTCTTGTTCCTAAGACACGAAGAATTGATGATCCAAATGAAGTTTCTAGGAGTCCTATATGGGCTACATTAGGTATTAAACCCAACCAGAAGGACCCTTTACGAGGAGGTAAAATTTTCAATGCCTTTGAATCTAAAGCAGAAGGTAAAGACCATCTACAGGATGGCAGTCAAATTTTGGAAGCAAACCCTGCAGCCGTTTCTCGTTCACACACATTCCAAGAGAGCACATAAGGGTCCCCTGTAATATTTGCCTGGAAATCTATTTCATCGGTACTTGTTATGCACCAGGGAGATCTGTGTTGTTCTCTGATCTGAACACTGAAGCTCTACCTCATGGGAAGTAAAGCTGCTCCACTTATTGAAAGGGTAGGCAATGTATCTTTTTCTTTGAGAGTTATTTAAATAGTAGAAGACAGTGATTGAGTGGTATTCATCATCTGCAGCCTATTCTAAAAATTTCATTTCATACGCTTGCATATCTCTTTCGATGTAATTCGACAAACAAGAAACAAAAATATGAGCGGATTGTCCTTTGATTCTTCTGAAAACATCGTGTACAATATCTCCAGTTTTGAAGATGGAGAAAATTTTCCTAGCAGATAGAAGAGTTTCATTATGCTTTGTTTCCTGAAATTATCAGCTGCAGCAAGATCAGTTGTTTGGGGTTGCTGAAATTGCACTGAATAACATACAAGTGAAAATTTTGCCGCTTCTGTAGTTGGAATATTCATATTCCATCTATCAAACTCCTTTTGCTGCATCAACTGCTGTTAGATGGAATATGAATAATCTAAAGTTAGGTTTCTATTTTTTGCCACAGGTTAAATCAATTCGATACTTTCACTCCAGAAACTATATTTTTAACCTTTAACAGTTTACTAGACATGACAAAAATATAAAATAAGCTTTTGTACGTCTGGGCAGAAGAGCACAATATTTACAAAAGAGGTCATAGTCTAAAGATAAGATAACAGCCTCATTTGAATTTTAAATATCTTAAGATATCATCTCTTAAAAGTATTTCACGGAACAACTGGACTACTATTCAGCTATCACAATGAATCAGAAAAAAGTCATGGCCTATTCATAGTCATAGCCATAGCGATAAAGTTGGATTATTCGGGTGTGTGATTCTTTCTGCCGTCTTGATTTCTTCTATCTATTCATTTCTTTAAAATCTTTTCTCTCCCACAAGAAAGGTCAACCAATTTACTTGTTTTTTCTTTCATTTTCAAAAAGAAAAGTCAAGTAACATCAGGCTTTTTTCTTTTGAATTTATTTCTAATGCATTTAAGCAAAATCAAATGCAGTTCATCACGGAAGTCTGTATTTCTTCATATAGGTAGACCATTATATCTACCTTCTTTCAACTTTTTTACAGTCTTTTCTTCCCAATTTGCAGTCTTTTCTTCCGTTGATAAAAGCAGTAGCCATAGCAGCTTTTATTCTACCACAGAAAAAGGGTTCAAACTTGAAGTTTTGTATACGTTACCTTTTTTTCAGCAAAAGTTTTTCTTTTTGCCCAAAAAAAGGAAGACGATTCAGCACGCACGCCATGGGTATAAATCATTTCCTTCCTTTATGACTCATTTCCTGGAAAAGAAAATGGCTATAAACCAAGTCATTCTTATCATCATTTTAAAATGGCTATAAATCGTTAAGTCATTCTTATCATTATTTTAAGGAACAAAAGAATGGTTAATATTCTTGCTTTTTATTAGCCTTTAGAAAATGTTAATTCAAATTCAAAATCAAGGCCAGGCACAATAATTGTTAGTTTGTCACTACTTTTTTCAGGTTAAAATAATAATAAAAAAAAAACTCTTGAATTTTTGACACTTTATTTAAATAAAATTTTATATTTTATTGCACATAAATAAATAATTTTTAATTTTTATCAAATAAATCTTTAATTTTTAATTTGTATCTAAATATAGTTTTAACATAAATCTCTATCTTCTACCTGAAATAAAGATTTATTTAAATCTAAATAAAAAAATAAAAGTTTTTTTAGCTACAATAACGATAAAGAACTTATTGAAGAAAAATAGAATACTTTGTAAATTTTTTTAGTATTTTAACTTTTTTTAAGAGAATTAATATTAGATTCAAATTTATTTATTTATTTATTTTTTTTGAGATTTTGGAATTTTGGAGGGCCATGCCCAACCTCATAGTTGAATAAAAAAAACCCAAAACTTTAGTTCAAAAGAAAAAAAAAAAAAAGCCCAAAACTTTCAATTTTCTGGTTAATGGATTATGAGACATGACAAGTCAAGTTAAACTTTATTTATTTATTTATTTATTTGTGGTCTATTTTTCATGGCAGTTGAAGTGTTGAACTAGTCGATAAGCTCAAGCTAGTTTCTCTTATATGTATGGAACATTTAAGTGGGCTTACAATGACTAGTTTTGGATCCGTGGGTTATCGATCCACATATATTTTTCTGGCCATAACTGATCCATAGGTTTCGATTATTTTAATTTTACTTTTATTTGAAATTTCACTAATCTAAGATACAACAAAACCAAAAGGATACTGTTTTCACTAGTGGCTATTCCTTCTTGTTTATCTTGTAGCATATTTTACTGCTTTTTTGGTTTTGGAATAAAGTTTTCATTTTATCCAAAAGAAAAGGATAGTATTTTGCATACAATTTTGCTACTCTAAAGAGTGAAAACTACTGCTTAATTCTAATAAGCAAATGGCATTTAACTGTTAGGGACCCTTGTTCAGTACCTACACTAATGCTTTCCCATAACACATCCCATTTTTTTCAGTTCATAGTATCTATAAAAAAGTAGCAAGTTAGGTGATTAAAAGTTACTTGGTAGCAGAAAAATTTATGTTAATTTGATGTAACCATGATCAGGGTTTCAATATTTCATAGGAATAATACTATTTGCAACGAATTGAATATCAGATTTAATTATTGATAATGTGGACTGGCCAAAATCATGGTTTTTGCTATAAAAGTTTTGATTGCATTTAGTTCTTGTCTGTTATCATGGTATCTATCAGAATGTTTGGTGTGAGTTTTCATTTCATTTTCCTTTTGGTTTGAATGATATTTCCATAACCATCTTAGACTCCGTTTGGCATTTTTGATGAAGCTGGGATAATTGTGTTTGAAATATCACCGTAAAAAGGTCACATTTTTAAACTCAAATTTCAATTCGAGCTTTTGGCATTACAATTGTGGTTCGATTCATAGTTTTATAACACAAGCACAGATGTCAAACTTAATCTTAATTTTTTCAGATTCCAGCTTCCTTGCTCGAGTTAAAGTTCTTCAGTGGGAGCCGGTGCTTGTTGTCAGAAGGCAGTTTGTGAAGGATATATCAAAGAAAGGAAACTTATGGTTAATGGACAGAAGCGTACTTTTTGTTCAGAGGGGAAGCAGATGGAATGTAGACCATGGTCTGATCCTCCTGTTGACGTTCTAAATTTGATGTTCCTACAGGAAGGGGGGGATCCATGTGTTTAGGTAGGGTGTTCATGATTATTCTCAAAAATTGGAAACAAGAAAATTTAAAGGGAAATTTTTTCTGGACTCTTCAAATTTTTACTGAACACTCTTTCCATTGGACGGTCTAATCTCAAATCCTGACGAAGTAAACTTGCAAGGATCAACATTGTCTGTTTCGCAGTCTTTCCAAGCCTTCAGGGCTAAAAATATGACCATGGATAATACGGTTACCCTTTTAGGTGAATATGCAGTTGGTGTTGCTCATTTTAGTTTCTTCTTAGACAGGAGTACAAATTTCACAGGAACCGGCCGCCCTGATCCTGCAATGGGTCTTACTTTGGTTGTCAAGCTCATTGTAATGCAGCCAATGCTTCTAATCCTGACCCTACAGCATTTATAGACCAGGGCACATCTTTTACTGTTGATAATCAATACTTCAAGCAGATTGATTTGAAGAGAGGGGTAATGCAGATTGATGAAGAATTAATTACCTAATGATAGATTATCCAAAGATATTGTTTCAGGTTTTGCATCAAATGAAACTCCATTTAGAATCAGGTTTGCACAGGCTATGGTGAAGATGGGAATGCATCCAAGTTCTTGTTGGAAAAGCTGGAGAAATCAGGAAAAAATATGTAGTCCTTTTAATCCCGAACGACGGAGTGCCTTGTAAATTGAGTTGCAAATCAAAGAGGGATTTGCTTCAATTTGCTTGGAACTCACCTCCATTTGAGATTAGTTCATTTACATCAAACTAAATAAACGAATTCAAACTTGATTTTTCAAAATTCATAATAAATAAGCCAATCTCGAACGTAAGAGTATCATACTTTTTAAGGTTTTTCCATTTTTTTTGACCTTCCCATACTTGTATCAAAGGTATTGTTATCATGAAAATAGTATAGAAAGCCTCTCTTTTCTCTTTCTTTTCAATATCTATAAAAATTAATTGAAAGCTGTCCGATAATCACATCAGTAACTCTCTTGCTAATATTAAGCAACGATGATATAAAAACTCCTTTGTCTGCTAATTCATCTTTTAAAATTAATAAAGATAAAATCTAAAATTTAATTCAATTGATTTATTATTCATTCTTAAGAGATGTTAAATTTAGATTCAAATATGAATTAAAACCTTAGTTTAATTCGATCATATAATCATTCTTAAACTATTCTCTGTACAAAGAAGAAAAAAAGAAAAACCAACCCATAGAGACTATATATGATATCTTTTCAAGCGATATTTGTGGATAAAAGCAAAAAAGTACTGTCATGAGATGACCCATTTCCGTAATTTAGTGCACCATCCATGCTTCATAACTGAAGAATAATTGTTTGTGCATGTGGGGATAAGAATTTACCGGAAAAGCATGAGAAATAAGAAAGATCTAAGAATAGCCCCTAATTTGATTAAATTTCTTTATTTTCCTGTGAACAGAAAAATCCATGGACCTATATTGTTAAATGTTCAGATACAATCAACCATAAAAATCAAAGCAATCGTAAAATATAGTAACAAAATCAATTAATGGCTCTGAGCCCTGAGGTTCTACAGCTTTAGAAGACTAAATATCATCCAACTTGATTGAAGAAAGCAAGCTTCCCAGTCCCCCAGCTAGTACTGAAGCTGAAATCAAAACTGCAGCCATGGCATTGGAAATCCCTTTAGGATAACTCGTTAATAACTTGCTTTTGTCCAAAAAATCTGCAGTTGATCATAGCTAAGTTGCTGAGTCCCTCAGAACAAAATAAAATATTTTGTATTGATAATTTGTGTATTTAAAATTAACATTAAGTAAGAAATTATAAGAACATTTAAATCCAAAATCATTTACATCAAGATGAACAAACTTAGCAATTAGATCAACACCTTACCACACTTTTTCTTTTTTCACAATTCTCTATGCTAACAGACAGACTGGATTTGGTTGAAGATTAATTTAACCTTAACAGCAGGGCAAATTGAACCAGCCACACTATAATCGAAGATTTATAATGATCTTTGATTAGCTGCAGGAGAAGATAGAACTGTTGAAGAATAGGATTTGGTTGTCCTGCTGGAAGATTGGAGATTCTTGGGTTGTTTTTATTGATCAAGGATTTCCCAAACCTCTTCTATTTTTTTTTTCATATTAATAAGCTGGGCTTTGAAATTATCGTTTAATTTGTCACAATGACTTGTTAGAATGTTTATTTTCAAACCTGTCATGCTCTAAACTACATATTCCTCTGTGTTTTTGAGTGCTTAATTGAGCAAATGAAATTTAAATTCTAAAATGAAAAAAAAAAGTAAAGATTTTTGACTGAATCATTCTTATCAAGTTATCAGATTCATGCTTTTAGTATACACGTATAGAAGAACAAACAATCCGCAATCAACTGAACAAATATTGCAATCATGTTATAGACTAAGCATTGAATAACTATCGGTGTGTGCGTGTGAATATATATATATATATATATATATATATATTTGATCGTAGAAAAGAAAGTCAAGAAACATATAAGAAGACATCTATTATTTTTGTTTCTTATTTTCTGCCTTTTTTTTCTGAAGAAATCATTATGACATGAAAGAAAAAAACATCCTATGCCTAGGGTGAGGGTTTTGCTAAGGAACCTAAATAACAACTTTATTAGTACAAAAAATTTATACTAGACAGTACAGCATGGAGGGACAAAAAAGCCACAACTCATGTTGTTTGTACACTTTTTTTTCTTGACAGTCATCAATGCTTTTGCAACTGTTTAAGTTGAATGGAACATCAGAAAGTTTTAGGTTGAATCTATAAACCAAGACCTAGGTATAGAATTAATAAAAATGAAAAAAAAAAAGAAAAGAATCAAAGTGAGTATCCTCATTATCAACTTCAGTAATTTGTTAATTGATGCTATTTTAAACTAGATAGACAGTAATAATTGGTCTAATCTTATAGTTTCCTCAAATTCATGTATCTTGAATGGGCCAAAGTGCCCCCCACATGACAAAAGACTCAGAAAAAGAAAGATATGAAAAGAATTGCTCCACTAATTATTGCCAATGAACTGTTTTGTTAACATGAAGTAATTAATTCCATGAAATAGTCATTATGTGAACATTTTGAGCTATATGTATAGGCGTTCAAAATTATATATATATTTAATAATAATATAATTCGTTGATAGATTTGATAATTTATATATTCATATCATATTTATTTTTTATAAAATATAAAATTTATCATTACATCAAATAAGAAAATTTTATTTTTATTTTTTTTGTATTAATATATGATTTTTCTAAATTTTTAAACCATATTGCTTTCATCTTTTTTTTTTTTTTTTTATCAATTTACCAAATCTATCTTATTTCATTAACCAAAATTTAATCCCTAAAAACCTCAATTACCAAAAAATTAAAAAATAAAAACACTTGTTTTTCCGAGCATTAATGTGTAAGACAATTCCTAACCTTTCTAACATAATTTATTAGACAAGTGGGAATTGAATTAATTCGTTAGGAAATTCTCTTCTTCATAATTTTTAAAGGGCTAGAAAAACAAAGATCTTATTTTTCTTTCATTCTAATTTTTTGGGTCAAAATTGGTTATAGGTGTTTAATTAATTTAAGCGAAGCACGAATGTGTCGTAAACAAACAAGTTTGATTTGGTATTGACTTATTATGTTAGAATTAGTGTTCCAATTCCAATTAACTTTTGACAAGGAAAAGCACATCACAATAAGAATGAAGAGACAAAATAATTGAATTTACTTAGGGAAGGCATTCTTACCTGTACCAAACGAGTTTCAACCTGATCCGATCTTTTAGAGTCATTTTTTTTTTAAATCAGGTATAAGATCAAGTCAGGTTGAGTGATAAAAGAAAAAAATCGAGGTCAGGTTTTAGGCAAACCTACCTGACCTGATATATAAAAAAATTTATTTTTAATTAATTAATTAATTTTATATTTATATATATTTAATTTTATATTTATATTAAAAATAATATTTTATATTTTAAAAAAATATTTTATTAATTTTGAGTTGAGTCAAATCAGGTACAATTTATATAATATCAGATCAAATATAAAAAAATTTAAAAAAAAATTAGATCGAGTCAGATTTAGGTATTTATATATATATATATATATATAATGGATCGGATTCGAGATGAGCAAAAACTTCCCCTACTTGACCCGTTGCCATTCATAAATTTACTGCTACTACTTTCCTCCTAATAGCTTATAAGATGGTTGGAGTTTGGATATATAAAGTTAAACTGTTTTTTAAAAATATATTTAATCAGTTCATGTTAAAAGTAAAATTAAAATAATTACAAAAATTTTACAGTATTTTATTTTAATATATAATTAAATAAATTTTAAAATAAAAATGTACGATGAAATTTTAACTTAAAATTTTATGGTTTCGAAACTTCTTTTTGTTATTGAAACAAAACATCTTTGACAATAGCAGTGTCACATAAGAGCTCGGACGGCCATGACCCCTAAATTTTAGAAGTTACTTGATTTTATTTGATGCTATAAATTTATTTTTTAGACATATCTCCCCTCCAAAAAAAATGGTCCTTTCAAGTTAAGATAAGATAATTATTTTTCATTTTTACAAGTAAATTTCCAATTTATTAAATCCTTTTAAAATTTTAAGAGTATTATTTATTTTTAAGTTACATAAAAATTTAAACCTTTTCTTCTCCTAAAGAAAAAAATAAGTACAATTAAATATATTTGTAAAGTGTGAAAATTTTTTATGAAAAATTTTATTATTATTATATGTGTATGTATTTGTGCTTGTGTATTTGCATATGCAAGTGTACCTATATTTGGCTTGGTCCACTCTACATAGAAATCTTGGCTAGGCCATTGATCATTGGCACAGTGTTTTTCTTTTGTATAAATAAATAATATTTTGTCAAAAATAAATCACTTAAAACCATATATATAATTATTGATATTTACGTTAATTATATATAAAAAATATTGATATTACCGATAATCGCGTGATGAACTATTGATAAAATATTAAAATTTTAATTTTAATAACCAAAAATAAATTTTTTACAGTTTCAAATGCTAAAAAAATATTAATAATGGCATTGAAAAAAATAAAATATTTGCATAAAAATAAAATCACTTTTAATTAAGAGAGTGATTTTTAAATCTCTCTAATTTTCAAAACTAAACAAATTTTCTTAAGATTTTCAACATGTAATCCACTCAAATTAAAATAATTTCACACAATTAATCAAGCTGCAGCAAATTTTCTCTGCATGCATGCTATCAATTCAATAACTATATAATTGGACCAATATCCCCTAAACAAAATGTAAATTAATGTTTTTTTTTTTAGTAAATAACAGCAATATTCTCAAAGATTGACAAAGAGTTAAAAAGAAAAAAAAATTATGAAAACAGCTGGATCACATCAGTCACGTTCAGCAGCAACGGAGGAGCAAAGAAACTGAAGTAATAGTTGCACTAAGTACTAAGAAAAACAATACAAAAAAATACGATTCAATATTTTAATAAAATAAAAAATAAATTATATATTTTTATATTAACATAAATTATGATATATAATTTTTATATAAAATATAATATAAATATATAAATTATTAATATTTTTCACGTAATAAATATTAAAATTTTAAATATAAAGCACAGTAAAGATTCCTTTCATTATCACTGCTAAATGAGTAGGCAGTTTTCCATTTGTAGATAAAGTCCAAAAGCCTAGAAGACCTTTTGGAGGGCACACAAGTATCAACATCATCCCTCCATGCAACTCGCTACTATATATTATTTATAATTAATTTTATATTCTTGTTTGTACTTTGTTTCTCCTTTTTGTATGATAAAATTTTAAAAGAGAATTTTTGGAGATAATTTTTAGGGGACACCGACCAACATCTGGTTCTGCTTTGGGGGCACATGCATTGAGCGTTCTAGCTTTGATTTCCTCCAACTTTACCCACTGTTTCTGTGCGTTTCACCAAATTAGTTTCCTTTTTCTTTTTAAGTTTTCTTGTGTCCTTTTTTTTTTGGGGATAAATTTCATGTCCTTATTTATAACTTAATCATATCCAATTTTTAAAAAATCCTTAATCATATATGTATATATATATATATGTTGAAACTTATCTAAGTTATCATTAAGAAGTATTGAGGTGGATCCACATGTATAGAAACTATGTCCATAAATATCTCAAAATTTGAAATATAAATCAAATTTAAAGAAAAATATTTTTCACGCTTTTAAAATTTCTTATAAATATTTTTTTTGTCAATAAAATTGATAAATGATCACTTTCGAAAAAGTTACGAATCCATCACTAAAAATATGACATTTAATAAATCTAGAATTTTAATATTAATATTTGTAATCATTTTCTCTACTTCTAAATCATATTTTTTATGCAAAAATATATATAATTTTTTAAAGATAAATATCTCAAATTCAAATATTTTTTTAAAATTACATATAAAAATATTATAATATATGGTTGCGGAGTATACTTGAGCAAGAGTGATAGATTAATAATAAATGAAAATGGAGAAATTTTCTTTTTTTTTTTGTGAATTTCAGGTAATTTTTAGGCTTGATATATTTCAATAAAAAAAAAAAAGAAAGGTAGAAGAAATCCATATTTTCATAATTTATTTTATTCTAGCAATAAAGAAAATTTTTTGAAATGTATAAAAATCTTAAATTACCTGTTTTAATCACATCATTACGCCAATATAAATCCACCTGCCATCTTGTTATCAATAACATTGTACTAAAACTCAGTTTTTATATATTTTTTTAATTAAAGTGTCAATTAAAGCCCCGGTTGGCTGTCATTTGGCAGCCAATTAAGACTTCTGGTATGTGTTTTTTTTTTTTTTAATAAAAAAATGAGGCTTTTTTGGTTGGCTGGTGTCTAAAGTTGTAAACAAGTTATGGTGGGTACATTGGAAAAAGCTTGTCAAAGAAAAATAAGAGAGAGAAAGAAATCTAAAGGAAGAGGGTGGAGGGATAAGGGAAGAGAACGGGGAAGAAGGCCAATTGAAAAACCAAAGAAATAAAAATCTCCAAAAACAGTTAGCAATGATATTTCTGTACATGTGAAAACTCATTGAATTTGAACTGAAGAATTCTATAAACCTCAACTCTCAATCCCACAAGAAATTTGAAGTTGAAGCTTGGAAATTGGAAACTTTGAAAGTTATTTGAAAGGATATATGTATAAATTGTACAAAAAAATTAGCAGCATAAGAATAAAGAAAGAGATTGCATGTATTAAGATTTTAATTTCATGGTAACTAAATGAATCAATTGAATTAAATTTTAAATTTATTTATATATTATTGAATGAATTTGCTATTAATCATCATTGATATAAACATTAAGGTGACCACAATGTTATGCCAATATCATTTTTAAAATAATATGATTATTTTTAATGTATATAACAAAATTAAAATTTGAAAAACAGGAAAAATGTTTATACTTTACAATTTAGTTGTTTTTTTTTTCTTTTTTAAGAAAAATCATAATGCAAATTTCCTTTTTACCATTTTTCATTCAAACTCAATCTATTAAGGGTTGCAAAAAATATAAATACACTCATGATCTCTTGATATATATGCTCGGTCCACTATTTTCTATTTCAACCCTTGTCTTTAAAAAAAATTTAAGAAAAAAGATTTAAACTGTCTCTTTAAGCACAAGAATACATGCATTTCATTAATTACCATTGAACCAAAAACTCATGCACTATTCCGTCACCTTTTTAATATAAAATGAATCATATACTATATTTTTATTCTAATAATTGCATCATTTTTTTTTTAAATAGCGAGGAGAATCAATCTTGAAATTTTGTTTAATCTTAATTTCTTTCTCGAATAATTTTAAGTCTGAGCTTATATTTTTCAATATTGATCATGCATGCATCAAGTTAAGATTTTATTTTGAAAGTATTTTTTAAATCAAAACTTGATTGACAAAATAAATAAAACTCCTCTCTTTAGGATCACAATTAATTCATGTGAGTAGCTACATCATTTTACAATATACAATACATGTAGCTAGCTTTGAGTCATGAAATAAATGTAAAGAAAGACAAAACAAAGCACCGTTCTATCACCTTTTTCTTTTTTTAAAAATTTTTTTTTTATGGTTGAGTTTGTTCAGTATTCTATTAATAAATTACAAAACTGTTAAACCGATACCCTTATCAAATAGAAACTAGACCAGCATGCATCTACACGATACAAATCCTTAGAAACTAAGGAAAAAGAAGAAAAACAGAGACTGAAAAACCCAGAGTCGGTTCCTGTTTTATACTCTCTATATGAATATAATATATGTAAAATACAGAGAGAGAGAGAGAGAGAGAGAGAGAGAGAGAGAGAGAGAGTAGACAAAGTGTTCGAAGTTTAAGCCAACCTTAGTGACCTATTTTCCTCCTCTCGTTTAATATAAAAAGTTCTGAGAGAAGATGGCAGTGCCTCTGTAATCCACGTTAGCTTCATGTCAGAGTTCAGACTCCCTTCGTTGATAAATTATTCCGCTATTTTTTGACCATCACTTTGGAATTTTCTATATATTTTACTTTATTTTTGCCGTCACTTTTAGATTTTATTATTATGAAAAACAATAATAATAATAAGTTGTCTCTTCCCTTTACATTGATCCAGCTTTCCATGCATTCCTTCACATGCACTTGCCATACAGCCGAAACCCTATCTTTTCTTCTTCTACCCTTTCACATCCTCTTTCTTTCTTGTTTCCTTTACCATTTTGACCACTCTTTTTTGGGTTTTTCCATGCATTTATTTTTTTTATTTTCTGTAATATTTGCATCGTTTTTATGTCTATTAATATTTAAATGGCTCATCTAATCTTTGAAAATGGTCAAATTTTTATGGTGTGGCAAATTTGAACTTATGTCAAAGGATTATGTAATTAACAGAATAAATGCAATAATAACCATACCATATACAAAAATAGATATATAAATTAAGTATAATGTAAAAATCCTGCACATCAATTGGCATTCTCTTGGCTGCTAGTCTGCTAGCTAATTATGTTTCGGTGCTGATCTAAAATGATATTTTAATAGATTAAAGTCTAAAAGACACCAAAAAGTATGCTTTTCACCTTTTGTCAAGTTTGAATAAAAGGATGCAAAATCCTAAAACCAAGGAAACTAGCTTGAGTCGGTCGATGAGTAGCAAGAGCAAGAAGATGGAACACTTAATTTGATAAATTAGCTTTGACAGGCAATGAAGTAATTTCAACTCTAAGAGGTGCAAGCAACAAAAGGGTAATTTGGTAACTTTAGAAAGTAACATTCCATCAAGATATTTATATAAATTCACTCTCTCTAATGTATTATTGACTGCGTGTTCATGTGCTTTGTTTTTCACCCTATATTTTAAACCTAGGTTTCAGCTTCAAGACCATTTCTTTTTTTTTTCCTTCTTAGTAATGGAAGATCAAGCTCCAGGGCCAAATAGTCCGATCCATGGTTCAGAGAGGAGTGAACCAGTCAGATCAAGGTGGACTCCAAAGCCGGAACAAATCCTCATACTTGAGTCCATCTTTAATAGTGGCATGGTAAACCCTCCTAAAGATGAAACTGTGAGAATAAGAAAGCTGCTTGAGAAATTTGGTTCTGTTGGCGATGCTAATGTCTTCTACTGGTTCCAAAATAGACGTTCAAGGTCTCGCCGCCGACAACGACAGCTGCAAGCTAGCCTTGCAGGAGAACAAAGAAACCAAGCACAAGTAATTGGTGGTGGTGGTTGTGGTGGTGCAATTCAGCATGAAAATAGCAGCAGCGCGCCTGCTATGGGGTTTGCAAATTCTCCTTCTAATGTAGCTTCTTCTCCTCCTTTCCTCGTTGGTTCCTCTTCTTGTGGTGTCATGGTTGATGATGGAATGGAAAATCTACACCCAATGTCTCCTCATATGGGGTTTCAAGAAATTGGGCAAAGCTCCAGTGTAACATCAGTTTTGTGCCCATCAGAAACTTCGAATTTGCACTACCAGTCTGGTAATTGCATGGCAGATAGAGTTGATTAATTCCTTCTTTTACTAACATTTTGTTTGGAATCTCAATTTCTTTCATGCAATTTATGAAATTAATTTTCATGTTGGAGGACTGTGGATTATGGTCATCCACTTCAAAACTATACTTTCTTCGCCCAAATTTTTGTTTTAAATTCATGAATTTAAAAATCAGGGTTTTGTTTTAAATTGAAAATGACAGAGAATAAAGTATCTATAACAGTAACTTTCTTGTGATGGAACAGTGTATTTATTGTTTGAAAATAGAGTTGCACTATACCCCGTAAATATACTGCATTATTTTTTTCATATTCAAGCTTTATCTTGGCTTATTCAAGAAATTTTTATGTGTTTTCAAGAGAAATCAATTTTATACAGGAGGAACTAATGATTGAAAGAAACTTAAAGAACCTAAGCCAAGCGCTTTAATTTTTCTGAAGTTTTCTTAAAGATTCTCTGCTTTACGAAGTCTTTAGACCTAAAAGCTAGCATTATATTTTGAGAATAGGCTGCTATTACACCGGTTTTTCAGAATTTCTGCTGCTATTAAGTGCTGAAATTCTGCAACTGACTTAAAAGCTGCAAATCTTGCAGTTGCAAAATGGAGAAATGTTATCCTAATAGCTAGGAAATAAAGTTAATTATTAAACTAACTCATGAATTCCCTTGTAATTAATTCTTTTAGCTGTTTTTCAGGATTCATCACAGTCTTCATCAATGGAGTACCAACAGAAGTTCCAAGAGGACCACTTGACATGAAAGCCATGTTTGGTGAAGAGGTAGTGTTGGTCCATTCCTCGGGTGTGCCTGTCCCCATGAATGAGTTTGGCTTCTTACTTCAGAGCTTGCAGCATGGCGAAAGCTATTTCCTTGTAAGTACATTTGGGAGACAACTATGTGCCAAGCTCTATGGCTAGCCACCAAGAATTTTAGAGCTGACTGTTGCCGTAAAATTCTATGTTTTTCAATAACTTTGAATTCACATTTCTTTTCATCCGCTCCGTTCTTCTTTTTCATCGTCTCACCGGCACATCCGTCTTACTTGTATGGAACACTACCTCTCCCTCTCTCAGAAAAAATCCCTCTACATTTGGAAATTTGCTTTGGCAATACAGAGATTTTGATTCCAATATTATATCCTAGTAGTATAAATCAAAATATTTCTTTCTCAAGTTAAATTTTTTTATGTACTTTCTTATAAGATCTTTTCAAGGCAAAGTACATAAAAATTTTTTGTTTAAAGTGGGGTGAGGGAATTTTTTGGAATTCGTCTAAAATTCTCACACGGCGCACACAATCTTTAAGTTTATAAAATTTAAAGATATGTACCGTACCCTTAATTAATTGTTTTTATGTTAGGTTTCTACACTTAATTTTTTAATTTAATACTTATGCTCATAAAGTAGCATCAAATTAGTTCGAATCAACTTATCTTTTGACCTTAATACGGTGTTTGGTAGATGTGAAAGAGGAACGAAAGAGGTTGGAAGAAAAATTATTTTCTTTTCTTTTTTTTTCTCGCATGGTAGGAGAGAAATAGGAAAAGAAAAAAATGATTGGATTTGTAATTTTTTTTCAAATTCAATATTTTTAAATGTTATGAGAAAACATTTATTTAATTTAAATTAACAATTTTATTTATAATTTTAAACTTAACTTCTCCTTATATTTTTCATCTTTCATACTAAATACAATGGAAAGTAACTTTTCTAGCTTCCTTTCGTTCTTTTTTTCCCTACATTTTACTTCTGTCCAAACATAGTATAAGGTACATAATTTATCAATTACATCTCATTCAGCTGTATAAAAAAATTGATTACAGGTTTCCAAAACAACTTAAAGAGGAATTACAGTTGCAAGCAAACTAGTGGGAGCTGCCAGTAT
This sequence comes from Durio zibethinus, assembly GCF_002303985.1. Next base: position 3,436,498 of record NW_019168481.1, read on the forward strand.
TTTGTGATGATATGCAACTATGCAACAAGACCCAAGTTTCCTTACCTATTTTTGCTTATTTATATCTCCTTGATTTCTTTCCTTTTTATTATCTCTTGTTTTATAGGAACTCACTCAACCTCAATATTACATAAATCTACAGAAACCTTTTCTACAACCCAAGAGGGTAATGAAAGCACAGGATACATATTTATGTAAGTCATAATTTTATGCTGCATACTATGTTACCTCCTATATCAGGATCATACAATTAGTGATCTTGATCCCAGTACTAGTACTGCTTTACATCTGGTTTCCAGCCATGGTTTTACCATGTATATTTGGCTGTTCCCATGTTTCAAATAGAAATCCGCTGGTTTATAGGCATTCAAGGCTGAAAATTGGGGGCTTCAATTTTCCATTTTTCCTTCATGCAATTGCTTTGATACCAATTGGCAATGACAACATTAAAGGGTTGGTTTTCTTTCTTGTATTAAGATTTATTCGATCGTCCCAATCACTCGAGCGAATGCCTTAAACTGTTAGACTAATATATGGAGCTTGAGAGGAAAAACTTTGGAGCATGTCAATGGTTGGTGGGTGGACACAAATGATTCCAAACTGTCTTTTACATTCCATCGGTCCTTCCTTTGCTGCTTAAAATGTCTTACATATGTTTTCTACTTGAAAGATTCTTTCATTTGATTAAAAAGGAATTACGGCAGATCAATTTGTCAAAGAATGGTCAACATAACCTCATTTTAATCAAAATTTACATCCATTTAACTAATTTATTTTGGCCGATAGAGTAAACTTTAACCAAAATGGCATTGAAACTTATTAGGATAATTGAAGAATTGAATTTTTTTCCCCAAATAAAACAAAATCAACAAATTAAATGAAATCTAACACCCAAGGTTTAGCCTCAGCGGTTGTTCCCTTTTTTATAAGAGGTTCAAGTTCCTAATTTTGAGCCTTATAGAATTCTGGATTCCTTCAAATCCCCAGATTTCAATATTCTACTTTCTTTAGCTACTCAAATAGATGAATTTAACCTATGGAATTCACAACTCCATATATTTTACAGTGAAAACTTGTATACATTGGTTTTCCTTTTGCTGTACTAACCTAAAAGATTCTCTCGAAAGAATATGTTCTCAAGCCTGTTTTGCTTTCTCTTTTTTTTTGTTGAGAATAAAATTAAATTTCTTATTAATTGAATCTCTTTTAAGAAGCTTAAATTTGAAGTTGTGGCATTTTAATCTTTTTTTTCTTTCTTTTCGGTTTTTCTATACAAATTATTTTCAAAACAAAGAAACTGATGTAAAAGTTAGACAACATGCAATAAATAAACAGCATAGTTATCTACTGAAAAAATATATAGTTTGAACATAAGATTTAGTTTTATTGATTCATACAATGATTTTTAAAAGATGATATTTAACAAATTTAAAATTCATAACATAATTGTTGAGAATAATGACTCGAATCTCATAAAAGATTTGTTTGGGATTTGTTAGAAATTTGTTTGGGATTTGTCAGATATTATTTGATGAATAAGAAGACTTGTAAAAGAAAAATTTTAAGAGAAAAATGATTCTTAATAGATAAGTTTGACTTGCAAGAGAAAAATTCTAAAAGAAAAATGATTCTTAATAGGCAAGTTTGACTTACAGAAGAAGAATTCTGAGAGTAAAGGGATTTTTAATGAGCAAGTTTGTATGGTTATAAATAGGTGAAGTCTCTATAGGGTTAGAGATGAGAAAAAGATGTAAGAGAGTTCTAAGGGATTCTTAATGGGTAAGTTTATATGGTTATAAATAAGTGAAGTCTTTACAGGATTAGGGATGAGAAAAAGATGTAAGAGAGTTGTAAGATTTTGTGAGATAGACATCCCATAAGATTATTGGGGCTCTACGTCTTATGAGTGTATATGTTTGTTTGTAAGTAGACTAGATGAGACTGAGAAGGTCCACATATGTATGATATATGGAAGCATATGGGTATTTGTTTTACGTCTTATGAGTGTATATGTTTGTTTGTAAGTAGACTAGAGGAGACTGAGAAGGTTCACATAGGTATGATATATAGACTAGGTATGTGTTTAGTTATGTTGAAAGGGTGCACAAGGGTTTGGGTTTGTTTGGGTTGAGAATACTTTATAGGACTAGAGGAGATTGAAAATGTTTTATGAGTATTGATTGTTGAGTGAGGTTGATGATTTGATGTATGTTTGTAATTCTCTACAACTAGTGAATCTTGTTCCTCATCCGTGAACGTAGGTTGATTGGATCGAACCATGTTAAATTATTATCTCTTGTATGTTTATTTATTGTTTGATTTTACTTCCTTTGGTGTGATTGGATTAGAGGCTTTTAGCCCAACAAATGGTATCAGAGCTCTAGTGTTTCCCAACAAGTGGTATCAAAGCTGAAGGTTTAAAACGTAAGAAGAGTCAAAGGTTTGAAATGTGAAAAGAGCTGAAGATTCAAGACATGTAAAGAGCTGAAGGTTCGAGATGTGGGAAGAGCATAGTTCAAGCTATGGGAAAAAGCAAGTCCAGAAGAGCTTGATTCAAGAAAAGAATTTGAGTTCAAGTTTTGAAGATTGATGATTGGTTTGCATGAAGACACACAAAAGAATATGGTTGTGAGACTTTTATTGCAGGTGGAGCCAAGTATGTCTAACATGAAGACAGATGATTTATGAAATTTGAGTCAAGGTGAAGATTATTGGGAATAATGACTCAAATCTCATCAAAAATTTATTTGGGATTTGTCAGATATTATTTTTGATAGACAAAAAGACTTGTAAAAGAAGAATTTTAAGAGAAAAAGAATTCTTAATAGGTAAGTTTGACTTGCAAAAAAAAAATTCTAAAAGAAAATAGATTCTTAATATGCAAGTTTGACTTACAGAAGAAGAATTCTAAGAGGAAATTAATTCTTAATGGGTAAGTTTGTATGGTTATAAATAGGTGAAGTCTCTACAGGGTTAGGGATGAGAAAAAAATGTAAGAGAGTTGTAAGATTTTGTGAGATAGACACCCATAGGAGTATTGGGCCTCTAAGTCTTATGGGTGTGTATGTTTGTTTGTAAATGGACTAGAGGAAACTGAAAGAGTCCACATAGGTATGATATATGAGAGCATATGAGTATGTGTTTGGTTATGTTGAAATTATGCACAAGGGTTTGAGCTTGTGTTTATTTGGATTGAGAATACTTCATAGGACTAGAGGAAATTGAGAGTGTCTTATGAATATTGATTGTTGAATGAGGTTGATGATTTGAAGTATGTTTGTAATTCTCACAACTAGTGGATTTTGTTTCTCATCCGTGAACGTAAGTTGATTGGACCGAATCACGTTAAATTCTTGTCTCTTGTATGTTTGATTTATTGTTTGATTTTGCTTCTGCTGGTGTGATTGGATGGGAGTCTTTTAACCCAATAATAATTACTCTAAGCATCATTACAAAACAGCTTAGTATTCCAATATAGAAATTTATCTTAAACTCTAAAATAAAACTATATATTATAACTAAGTGGTTGCTTGCTAATAATAATAACAACAATGGCAGCTGCTACATTCCACGAAGGAACCAAAAGACAGTTTCCCTGAAAGTACCCTTTAACTTAGAAACCAATTTTTTTTTTCCAATATTTTTACAAGTTGTTGAAAAGATATTGCATGGACAGTACGTGGATTCTCCCATTGAAGGGAAGTCTCAAAATCCAAAGAAAATAAATGATTAATTCAAACAACTTGGCCTTCAACACCGACCAATATAACCAATCTGAAGCAGACGAATGTTTGTTATCATAAATTTATTTTTTTCATAATATTCTGAGAAACATATGGCACATTTACTGAGATATGCGCCATGTGAAAATTCCCAAGTTACAAATTTTTATTGGCTGGCATGTGAATTATCAAAATTTTGCCTTTGTTGTTTTTTTCCCCCGAAGTTTTGCCTTTGTTGTTTAGATTCTGTGTAAATATAATTTCTTATTTTGCTGACCAGGAAACAAATAGTCAACTTACATTGGGGAATCCAAAGGAGTTTGTAATTTGTAAATTAGAATCATGCTCATCATTTGAAAGGGGAGCAAATGGGTTCCTCCCTTTTCTCAAGTTTTTCTAGATGTTTGTGAAGATTAAGTGGACTCAACTTTGTTCTATGATTAGTCTTTCAATTTTAATCTTTTTGGGGTTACTTTAATTTGGTTTCATTCAACATTTTTTTAAAGATAATATTTTTCAAATTTGACATTAAATTCAGTTAATTTATACAATTATTTTAAAAAATCATATCTAATGAAGTTTAAATTTTGACAATTGCAATCTATTCTTTCACCCAACCAATTGTGACTTTTTTTATAAAAAAAAAAAAAAACCTTCAAATCCACTCGAAATCTTTTCATTTCGTTATTAATTTTTACAACTAAGATTTTGTTTTTTAAAAGTTTAAATATGTATACAAAAAAAGATAAACTAAATTAATTACTCAGAAAATGAAAATTTGTGCTTTGTTTCCCAAGGAACAATGAAGAAAACAAGAAAAAAAATGGGCTATCTAATCTGATTTTGTCATTCATCGGTTGTAGCATAGGCAACATATCCTTTTATTCTCCCATAGAATATGATAATCAAGTCATGCACATGGTAGATCAATTAACGTGCAGTACAATTTTTTTAAAAAAAAGTATTTGAAACGATATCATAAATTTAGTTAACCTATACCTAATTAGTTAAGTTGCCTAACACATGATTTATTGTTCTTGCACTCTAGAAACTTTGATGCAGTTTCCTATAACTTGTCCCATTGAAGAGCTTTTGTGGGCTGTCATCATAATCACAATTCACACATACCTTTGAGATCAATTTATCATCCACAAGTTCAACTATACATTTTTAGTCTATACATCTTCAACCAATTATCTTGCTTTCGATCGCCTTTGAAATCATAATTACCGATGTAGCTATGAGGGAAGATGTCATTTAATCGTTGAAATATATTTGTGGATTCAAATGTGATTCACAATTAAATACTTATAAGCATATAACTATCTATGAGAATTTACAGAATCTCTTCCTACCACAAATGGCATGTTGGCTTGGAATTTGGAGAGGGGGATTAGGAGTTTTGAATTTCATTTTGAGTTTTCTTGGCTACTCTATCTTTGTATGCCTCACAAGTTGGTGGTCAAAGAAACCCTAATCAGCATGTAAATTTCATTCCAACTCAAATTCCTCTACATGTAAGTGACAAATGAAAGATAGGGTAAATTTTTTTATACATAAAAAGTCATAATCTGAGAATAAAAGAAGAGATTATAGGTATTACGATTTAAATTTTAAATTTATTAGATGTTATTTTTTAAAAATAATTAAATTAACCAAATAAGTTATGATTTAAGTTCAAATCAGATAATTTTTTTGGCTATTCTAAGAAAATATTACCATTCTATTGCAATCTACATCTGTTTTCTTCAACATAATTATTTTGCTAAGGCGTCACCTGTCGCAGGTACTGTTTATCTTGGTTGGATCCTTTACTTTTTTATTTGATTAAAAATCCTCGTCAAGTTTTTTTTTTTTTCTTAAAGATCGGTTTTGGGAAGCCCTTGCTTCAAAGAGTGAGAGCCCACTGGGTTAAAGCCTATTTTAGATGCATGAAGATTATTGGATGGACCAGCAACATTTCTATTTTATTGGGCCTGAATTCATGTATTTACTCATTAGTTCTGCACCTTTTGCCTCTAAAACTACCCCATTATAAAAATGTCCATATCCAAACCCAATAGCTTCTTAGCCCAATGTACAGAATTTCGTAAATCAAATATACGATGTGAAGAGTAAGTTGCTCAAATGCAAAAATATTGCTTTTTTTTTTTGTTTGATGTAGAAAATATTTCCCAAAACATAATAAAAAATAGTTGAAAATTATGTTAAAAATTAAATCTTTTTTTTTTAAATTGTAAGTGCTTAGAAAAATCTTAAGAGAAACATAATTTTCTCCATTATAAATTAAGACATATGTTCAATTTTATTTCCATAAACGAGAGTTAGATTTCTTTTTTCATTGACATATGCAATGGTATTTTTTTTTTAAAGGATATCGCTGTTTGAAAATTAAAAAAACAAATATAAGTATAAAAATTAAAATTAAAATTGTTAAATATCATATTTTAAAAATAATTATATAAATCAATTGAATTAAATTTCGAATTCAATTACAATTGTATTCTAAATTTTTTTTTATAGATTTTTAACACATGTTTTATCAAAATATATGCACTTATCATTGAAACAAACATGAACAAACCGTTAAATTATAATCTCCTTCAAAATTTCTCTACCATAAATTAGTATTGATTCACATTTAAAAAATTAAAACATTCTTATAATCGACTAGATAACAACCCTAAATTTCTATATATTAAACTTATATGCTCCGGCCAAATATATTTTCTTATTATCTATGCATTAATGTATTCAATTTTTAAAAGATTACGTAACTTTCCCATAATTGACTACATAACAACCATGTTAGAGCCGAAAAAACATTAGGCTATTCCCTGACCACTTATTTTCAAATTTATTATTGATAGATTAAGGAATTCAACCTTTATAAAATTATATATAACATTTTTATAATTGACCATTTAACAACCAGGAAGATTTAAATTATGGAAACTTTGGAGACTGATGCAAGATTTGTAGACCCCATTTGATGTAACCATGAAATTTTGTTGATATTTCATCAGAGTGGTCCTGGCTTAGCCTTGTCTCAGACAGGAAATTGACTGGCTAAAGGGAAAAGAAAAGAAACGAAAAGAAAGAAAATAAAATTCATGGTATTAATTGGTAGGAGAATTGGAGAGTGTAAGTCAAAGAAATCAAATCAAAGATAAACACGGTTGTGAGAAGTCATGAAAGATGGGCAGATTCATTCAATTGAGTTGATTGTATTGTTAAACTCATAACTGCTTAGAACTCTCTCTTTCTCTCTCGTCGTTTTTTTTCATTTAAAAAAAAAACTATGGTTTTTTTTTCATTTATGGAAGTAAACTGTACATACAAGACCATAGAGATGATGACTGCAGAAGATCACATTTTTGCCCATTGGATAGAGCTTTCACATGGCTAATTTTGCCCAACAAAAGTTTTGCTCTTGTTTCTTCTGTTTTCAGCTGAGTCTCTTTAGTTTTAACCAAAAACAACCCCCCTCCCCCAAATCGTCTTTAAGAAGCTCCTACTCCAAGGAAATCAATGAAGGGCATGTTGATCTTCTGATTTCCATTTGCACTTTCCCCAGACATGGAGTGGTTGGTCCTATTTGTGGCCACTGACTCGGTTGCTGAAACTTCTGAGTTCGAATCTGACGATTGAGCAGATTCGTCCACACCCGTAACCACTCCCATTGGTCCTTGCTGGTAAAATACATTACCGGTGCCAAAAAACTTGTCAAAATCCCCATTTCCCCTGGTCACAACTTTTTCACCTACTGAACCTGCAAAACACAAAATTACAAAGCATTTATTTAATAAATTATTATAAGATCATGATTAAAAAAAAATTCAATCCACCATGACAAATATAAGCACTGTATATTTGGAAAGCAAATAATCATCAAAAGTGTTGGTAAAAAAAGGAAAAATAAACATACCCATTTGGTGAACTGGACTAAAACTGCTGAAAAATCCAGGGGGTACTTTAGCTGATAAAGGAGTGAGGGATAGATCAGTGCAAGTAGAGGCAGATTCATCTATGTTGCTAGAAATGGTTGATTGATCACTGCAGGCATTGTTTTGAACAGTCACATCTAATCCTGCCTGAGTGGCAGAAGAAGAAGGCTTTCTCCTTCTATAAATGCTTGATTCCTCTCTATGTTTCCTAGCCATGATCACATGCCAATGGTTCTTTACTGCATTATCAGTCCTGCCAGGAAACAGTCTAGCAATCATTGCCCATTTGTTACCATACAATCTATGAGCAGCTAAGAGCCTCTCCTCTTCTTCCTCAGTAAAAGCTTTCTTGTTAATTCTTGGATCTAGCTGGTTAAACCATCTTAATCTACAACTCTTCCCTGACAATCATACAAAAAAACCAACATCCATTTAGCAAAAATATTAAACTTTTACAAAACTAATGATAGCAAAACGGAACTTTAATTTGGTTTAACCAATCAGATGCAAAGCATTGGTAAGATCTTCCCTTGTAAATGTAGGAGAAAATAAAACAAACTCTCCATTTTTCTAGTGGAGATCAATCCAAACCAAAAAGACTTACATAGAATGTTGATCATTTTTGTTTGACATAAAATTTTGAGTTACCTGATCTTCCCTCAAGATGTTCAGCTATCAAATTCCAATTTTGAGGACCATGTTGGGCTACAAGCTCCTTTAGCTTAGCATCTTCAGCTTCTCTCCAATGACCTCTAGCACAAAGCTTAGTGTGTCCATTTTTGCTACCACCAGTACAACAGGAGTTCTTATTACGTTCCTCTTCACCACCAAAATTCAAAGACAGTACCTTTTTTTCAACATCCAAAAATCCATCTTTTCCATCAGAAGCAACAGCTCTCGTAGTGACCCTGCTTTCTAATGGCTCAAATGTCAAACATTTATTGCTTTGTTCCATTAAAGAGCTTGAAATCTGAAACCCCATATGAGATAGTGTTGTATCTCTCTCTGTAGAATGAGGAAAAATAGCAGGAGGAGCTAAAAATTTCATCTCTTGAACCACGCCAGAATAGCAGTTAAAATCATTTTTTAGATTTTGCAGACTCATTGTCACCAAAATCCAGGATAAACCCAGAAAAGAAAACCAAGAAAAAAATTTGTTAAGAGGTCTAAGAAGAAAGGAAACAGATGATCAAATAAGAACGAAGTTAGCCATAGCTCTCAACCATTTGAAGGGACCGTTTGGGAAGATGGAAAGGAGAAGAAAGAAAAGAGACAGAAAATAGAAGGATGAGTTGATCTATTGTAAATAAAAAAAAAAAAAAATGTGTGGGGTAGAGAAGAATTAAAGGAAAACAAGCTTTAAAAGGGAAGGGTTTTTGGTTTTTTTCTTATAAAGTAAAAAGCAAAGTAAAAAAGAGTAAAAATATTCATGAATTATAATTTAATAATTATCTAAAATTTTATTATAGTTAATTAAATTTTATTTTTATTTTGATTCAATTAATTTATTAAATGAACAAAATTTAATCATATGATAAGATTTAATTAAATAATTTTTAAATTATAATCGATTAAATTTTTAAAAAATTTTAAAGAAAAAATAAAGAAATAAAAATATTTTATTTTATTTTTATATTTTTTAATTATGTTACATATTAAATTTTAATTTATTTTATTAATGTCAGATAAAATTTTATTTTAATTGATAAAAATATTTATGATATTAATTTTTTATCAAAATAAAAAGTTAATTAAATATAATAAAAATTAATAAATTATAATAAAAATTTAAATAATTTAAATAATTTTTTAATTATAATTCGGAATTTTTTTAACCTTTAGCTTAAAAACAAAAAGAGAGAACCCACGCGATTCTTGATATCTTTCACTTTTCTCTTTCCTTCCTATCTTTGGGTGTTTAAAACCGCAAAGAAAAATGAGGTCAGGCCAGGGCCGGAGGGCTCAGGAGTCAGGGCCGAGTACAGGGAAAGGGACTGATTTAATAAAGAAATGAAAGAAAAAAAAATGGAGAAAAGTCAGTGGGTTTGCATGCAAGTGAAGAACCGCTCGTGTGGGTGAGTGTGTCTTTGTCTCTGTCTGTCTTTTGGATGTGTTGACGGGTATTCATGTTGGCTGTGCCTCACTTTCTCTTTTTCATCGGGCTTTGGACAAAAACGAGAATCTGTTTGTCTCCTTCTCAAAACCTTTTGCTTCCTTCTCAAAACCCTTTGCTTTTCTCTGAGAAAAAAAAAAACAAAAAATAAAAGGGTTACATCTATGGTTGAGACTAACTATTGCAATTAAATTAAATAATTTAAAAAATATATAATGATATGATATAAATATAAATATAAATAAAATAATTTAAATTTTTAATAATTATTATATATAAATTTAATAAAATAAAAAAATACATTTCATCTTTTTATACTTTTATGTTGATACCAAATATCACGTAATGATCAAAAGGGATGAACTTTCCAACATAAAGATAGATTTGTCTATTCTTGGATAAGTGCCTCTCTTTGTAAATTAAACATATTAAGAATATGATTAATCATTTTTAATATCATTGTTGTGTTAATTTTTTTTATAAATTGGCACCCATGCATGTACATTTTTCTCTTTTTTTAATATTAAATAAAATATATTTCAATATTTTAAACTTTATAATATCATTTTTTATTATTAAATTATGATTTTATTAAAAAATAATTATTTCTATCTTTTGGGCCAAAAAATTAATAGTGATTGCATGTTCCATATATAGAAAGAAATCTTCAAGTGGTTTAATTTTAACACTATACTTCAATTTAGGTCAATACATGTCAAAATTTTACAGTAATTGCCTGTTCTATAATTAATTTCTTAAATGTACTAAAATGAAAAAATGTTAAGATTATTTAGATGTGAAAATAGGGGTTGATACCTTAAATTCTTACTCTTGATGATGGTTTTTTTTTTTTTTTTCTAGTTGGAGTACAATTAAATATGTAATGCCCTCTAGAATAATAGGCCTAGTTGCTCACTCAAAAGCCAAATTTGTGTTCATTTAAAGTTACAACTTTAGATTTTCTCTTCTTTCTAAAATGATGCAGTTGAGTAATACTAATATTGCAAAGCCCTGCTTTTTGGTTGATATATACATATACAAAAATGTGCATTAATTTTTCTTAGTATCATAGATCTTAATGGGGCAAAACAAAAGCAATTTGTTCGTCATTTACGAGATGGAAGCTTTGCATGCACATGACAAAGCAATGGAACTCGTAAGCAGCCAAAAAACAAGTTGCAATATTACGTAAACGTTGGTGCAAAACCCTACAAACATGAAGAAATTAAAATTTTTGAATGATTCCCACCACTTAGACCCATCACCAAACTTGAAAGCTGGAAGTATAAATATCAGCAACATCTGTGTGATATGTACATCAGTGAAATGTGAATTTTTAATTTTAGAAGCTCATAATTTTCGTAATTAAGATTTAATTTTTTAATGATCTCAAATATTTTAAAAAAATATTTTTTAAAATTTAATGGTCTAAAATGTAATAGATATAATGATAATAAATTAATTAAGAAAGTGATTGATGATAATAAAGCAATTGCTTGACTGGCTTTTCACAATTAAAAATAGTATTCTTTTTAGATTGTGGGAATCAAATATTTTAATTAATGTAGCTTTTTTTTTCTTTATCATTTTATAGAAAAATAAACAAAAAAAAATCTGTTACTTTCTTTTGGTGGGGTGAGTCATTAAGCCTCCCTTTTCTTTTTATTGATTTTTAGGTGACTTTAATTATTTTTGTAAACTTTCCTAAGGCAATGTCCATTTAGCAAACCTATAAAAGATTAACAGTTATTATATATTATCCTTTTTATTCAATCTTTTTGACTTTTGAAATCATTGTCCCACTTTTATGCTTTCATAAATATTTTATATTTTCCATTAAAAAGTTGAGTATTTTATATTTACTGATTAATTATTTTGCCCATATGCATTGGCTTTGATCTTATTATAAAAAGCGAATATTGAATCATGCATATTACACATGTTAAGTACAGTGACTGACTAACTAAGATGTTTTGAACCATAATATTCTTTTTTTAATTAAATATTGAACTATGTAGTTTTTTTTTTTTTTTGTCCTATGGACACAATGTAACCCATTAAATTTTGCAGTTGGTGAGATCAAGAGAATTAGTATATATACATGCCAATTAAAATGCTTCTATAAACCTAAACAAACAATTTCTTTATCTAAATTATCTGTGGATTTTAGTTTACTTTAACAATAGAAAAAAAATAGTATTATTCTTCTTTAACTTGTATAGCTGTATTCATGATCCAAAAATTAGGTGAACAAAAGAACAGAATTCTTTGGTATCATTTATTAATTATAAAAACTAATAGTGAATAAGTTTCCACTAGCCAATTTCCTTGTAGAGTTTAGTCATAATATATATGTTTTATCACTTCTCTTTAACGGCAAAATTATTCAAAATTTTATTTAATTAATTCATACAATTATCTTTAAAAGATAGCATTCAGTAGATTTGAAATTCAATTATCAGTGCTGAGAATCTCTTCTCTATTTCAGATTGCAATCTACTTTATAAAAAAGGTTGAGACTAATCAATACAAAGTGGGAATAAGCACAAGGGTGTGTAGGAAAATTAGCATGAATTAGAAGGATAATATTTCGCATGCAAATCAATGATGTAGGAGGGATAACATGAGTTAGGAGGATAGATTATATATAATATTGAAACCCCATGATATCTACGTTGAGTTGATACATCTTTACCTGCAACAATAAACCCTATGATTTAAATAAACAAAAAGTAACCGAAAAAATTATGACTCCCAAATTATGCCTCCCTATTTTGATTAGCAATGTGTAATATTATTGTAAGAATCTAAATTGCAATGAGCTATTTGCTATAGGCACCAAACTTGAAGGTCGAATTTTGCAATTTTACCCCATATAGTAAAAAAAATTAAAATTAAAACTAAGACTAACTAAAACAAGTACTGATGTAGTAGTAAATTTAAATTATGGTATTATACATATTTTGTTGTAAATGGAGAAAGAAATCACACTTATCATGCATGTAAGAAAAACCTCTGTCACAAGAAAAATGTTTACGCAAAATAGGTTGTAACGTTTTAAAGAGACTTTTGTTTTGTTTTGTTGTTTAAAGGAATAATTATGGGTTTGTTTTGTTTTGTTTTACTTTGCTTGTTTGACCGTGGAAGAGATCATTGTGGGTCTTAAGGGAGACAGCAAAAAATAAATAAATAAATAAATAAATACTAATACTAAATTATTAATAATTTTCTTCTGCCTATAATATTTTCTATAAATACTAAATTTTCAACCAAATATGACCTTTTTAATCAAGAGTTAGATACATCATCATCACTCTCTATCACACGCAAATCTCATCTTTTTCCTTATTTGGCAAGATTCTTAATGTTATGAGGCAAAGAGTAAAAGAAAGGGAAAAGAAAAACCCAAACTTGCAATTGCAAATACAATCATGAGGCCATCATACCAAGTGCTTTGAAGGATTGAGAAAGGGAAGTAAAGGGGGTAGTGCTCTTTGTTTAAGTCCAAGTGACATGAACGATATAGACAAAGACTATTTTTTTTGTACTAATCAAAGTAATTATAGTGTTGTGTTTTTGTTTTAAGTGTCATCTTAGGTGGAGGAGACAATTATTATGGCTTTAAAGTCAATACCATAAGATTAAAGGATTTGAGTTTAAAACATAATTTTTTTGGTACAAAAAATTTAGATGAAAGAAAATTATCCTCTTTCAAAATTAAAGCATACGTGGATTTCAACAAATACACAAATTTAAAAGAGAATTACTAATTAAAGTGATCATATCTAATATTGATTTTAACTTTATTAATTGGTAGAAACCAAAATGTCATAGCAAGTGTTTTTCACAAGACATTCTAGCAACTAGGAATAAAAATCTGAATTATATAAAAAAAAATGGATAAGTTATTGATTTAAATATTCGAGTTCATAAATATAAATATTTTATTTAAAAATATAATATATATTAAAAAAAACATGACAAGTTGTTGACCTATAATGATTTTTACACGACATTTAGATAAACTATATATACAAAGTTTACTTTTTTAAAAAATTTTTATAGGAAAAGACGGAAAATAAAATGGAAGAAAGCTTTTTAAATATTTATTTTCACTTAATTAAGCAATAAATTGGACAAAAGTAGTAAATTATTTTTCTTCCAATAAATATTTAATTAAAAAATAAATATTTGAAAGTTTAATTGATTAAAAAAATTATTGGAACTTAATGATTATTAAATTTTAGTTTAGAGTTTTTTTTTATCATTTTATCTTATATTTATTAGTTTGATGTTAGGTCATAATTATGAGTTCATAGTTGTAGTTTTGGTGATCAGCAATTTGGAGTTGCGTATTTGCATTTGAGCTTTTACTCTTTGCTTTTTAGTTTTTTGGCTTCTTATTAATAAATTTCTTTTAGCTTAAAAAAATTTATAATTAAAATTATAACAGATAGGGAGAAAATAACAATAATAAAAGAGCCTCTGAGTACGTTACATGCATTGCAATATGCATTTAATTTTTGATTAATTATAAAAAAAATATTGGTCAAATTAAATTTTAAAAATTATATATTTCAATAATTAAAAATTGAAATCCTACCTTAAAATTTTTCAACAATTACATTTCATTGTGTAATTCAAAATTGATGGATATTTTTTAAGTACAAAAAAAGATAATTATATAATTATTTTTTTAGTAATTAAAATTATAAAAAATTTAATTATAATTATTAAAATTAAAAAAAATATTTTGTGAACAAATCAAATCATGCAATTATGAATGTTTGACTCAAAACCAATATACCATCAACACACGGATGTTATTCTCCTGCACATGTTTAAGTCATACAAAAAATCAGCTATTGAACAGTTACAACTTTATTAAAAAAAAAAACAACAAAAAAAACAAACTAATTAGTTTTTAAAGGCTTTTGTCATTATTGAAAATTCTTTTATTATTTATTTTGATTTTGTTTTTTTTTTTAAAGCGGGTTTGGTTTTGCCTCGTGCAAGGATTTCGTCCCTTTGTGGAAACCGTTTCGAAAATTTGGAGGGGAGGGGCTTCGATGACGAAAGGATTTCCAACTCCGTTACACGTGCGGGTGGATCGTCACCGAACACGTGTACGGTTGATGTGGGTTTGTTGTCGGAAAGAGTGGAAAACGTAACTAACGATTTTTTGGTGGGCAAAGGGTGGGAGACCTTAACCAGATTTTGAACTTAGTGGGCCCAACTCTTTTCTGATTGAATCGAAAGACTAAAACACCCTTATGGTTAAAGAGTGAAAAGCATAATGTAAAAACATTTTTTATTTTTCAAACGAAGGCAAAGTCTTTAAACGTGGGAGAGGAGTTGAGGGAATTAAAATTTACGTTCAGATTTTTTTTGTTTTAAAGTCTTATAATTATTAATTTTAGATTTAATATAAAACTTGACCATCTAGCTTAACGAGGAGCCAATATCATAAATATTGTCTTTTTTTTATTAAATTATATATAATTTTTATTAAAAATTTTAATTATAAATATTTTAATTTTTATATAATTTTATTATATTTAAAATTATCTAATTTATCGTACATGATTGCATCTCAACCTTTCCACCAGAGCAAATTTAATTGAAATGGTTTAATTGAAAGTTTCAAACTGTCGGCAAGAAAATCACCGGCAACCCAATCAAGGAACTAAAGCAAAGCAAAAAAGAAACATTAATGGAGACAATAGCCGATGATTTGGCATTGTGTTAGAAACGTGATACATCAAATATGAACAAGAAAACAATACAGTGATTGTGACATAAAAAAAAACGTGTTTTTTTGGGTTAGTGCCGGTGTAACAATCTAAAGAAAAGAAAAAATTCATGAGATGACATAGAATTTTAGTTAGGTCTTGTGTCCTTTTGAAACACAAAAGGACATAAAAAGCAGCCATTATTGAAAGAGGAGCTAACAAAGCATCTTGTATGTTACAACTTTATTTGACTTACCCTTTTCTAAATGGAATTTTGGGTGATAAGACTAGCCTTTAACGACAAACTTTTAAATCAAACATGGAAATAAAAAATTGTCCACATTAGTGCTATTGTATATTCGATAAACTTGATGCCATTCTTATTAAAAATAATAATAAAAACTATTGATGGATTTAAAAAAAAAAAAAGTTTGGACAAACAAATTCTCCTAAAATCTTAGTGATTCGGTGAGAAATTTTCTAAGAATATATATTAATAAAAAAATAAAAACCCTCCATGGATACAACAATGTTACATTGATAAACATTTCTTGTTTTAAAAAATAAAAATAGAACGAATATGTAAAAAAAAAAAATCATAAAACCCAATCATTGTATAAAAATTTATTTCATTGATATTATCATTAACTTATAATTAAATTATCTTAATTAACGAACCCTAGCATGATGAAAACTCCGTGTCTTGAAATGATAATTTGACTAAACCTAAAATAACTTTGTTATTTATTGTTGTAAATTATTGAATATTTCCGATGATTTTACTATATTTTCTTGTTCATTTTAATGTGAAAATTAAAAGAAAAAAATGGAAATATGTGGACTTGAGTGGTATGAATGTAAATCTATTAAAGCACTAGGTTTGGTTCGAATCCGTCGTGAAACATGAATTTTGAAGTTTAGATTTGATTTGATTTGATTCAACTTGTTTTATCGCTAAACAAATAAAAATTATTTTTATTATTATAATTTAATTTTAAAAATATATAAAATATTAGTATAAAAATATTTTAATATATTTTAAACAATAATAAAATATATTCAAATTTGATGATCAAATTTTGTCAAAAAATTTCAAAGATCAATCGAGCCTAACCCAATTCAGCCTAACCCATAAACATGTGTATGTAAATGTTAAACAGTTTGGTTTCCTTTTTTTTTTTTTTTCTCTATTTATCTCTCCTAACAACTTTAAATTTTGATGTGATATCAATATAACTATAAACAAATTTAACAGATTAATTAGCTAATAACATAATCAATTTAACACTAAATATGTTCTTGTTAACTATATGTATGGTTAAAATTAATGCCGTGCTTGTGATACAATAAGATTTCGTGATTATTTTATTTTAAACCAATATCCTTGTTCATAAAATTATTAGTCAATGATTAAATTAAGAATGAAAAAAAAAAAAATCCTTTGGTCGTCTCAACACCTATGGGACAATTTCTTTATAAGTGTCACTTTGGCACTAGATAAAATCAGAACAATCTAAGATTAGTAAGTACTCCGGTAACTAAGATTATAAACCATTAAATTGGCGTTCCTTTAAATATAAACATAATTAGATGGTTCATTTACATATGCGAAAAATTCAAAAAATCCTCACTTACGATCAATACACGGATTTGCTTCACGGGAGAATAATTAATATCATAATAATAATAATTAAACTCTATAAAACTTAATTTATATTTCTTAATCAATAAAAAAAGGGTAAAAAACAAATCACATGGATCCAAATTTCGAGCAAATTAATCCGACCAAAAGGACTCTCACCTAATAAACCTAGAAAAAAAAAACAATAATTTTTCCTATAATTAAGCAGCAAAGAGAATCAAATTACATGGATAGATTCAGATGCTGACTTCTATGCATTACAGTTGTTTTAGACCTAAAGATAACGATCAAGATATTGATTTTTTAACTCTTTTTTTCATTTCATCCCAAATCTCTAATTAAATTGCTGCATTTCCAAGAATCTCTTACTTAAAACAAAACAAAATTAAATTAAAAGAACAGAGAATCAGCTAAGCTACTAGACAGTCATTCAAATTTAGGTCAAGATCTTGAAAAGAAAATATACATTTTCCAATAAGCCAAAGGACATAGCTCTTGGCGTAGTTATCAATATCACCTAACTAAGCAAGATTCTATGTTACAATTTTTTTTTTTAATTTTTTCAATTTAAAATTAATCCTCTCATTGTCTACTTTAAACCTTTTTTTGTTAAATATTAATTTTTTTGGCTATTTATTGTTAAGGTTTATCTTGAATCTCTTAATCTTACATTGAAAGTTAAGTAAAATTATAAAAATTGAAAGTTTATCTTGTATTACACATCAAGAATTCAGTAAAATTATAAGGGATTTTACATTTATAAATAAAATGTTTTAATTTTAGTTTGATAATCTTATGTAGTTAAACACTAAAAAAATAGTTAAGGGAGTAAGTTAATTATTAAAACAGTATAATTGAGTTTTGGATTTAAAAAAAGTCATTTTGGGTTGGATTCGGGGTAAATTATTTTGAGTTAGGATAAAATAAATATATTTGTGTATTTTTGTTCTTATTTTAATCTTATTCACAATTGCAAAAATTAATTAATAGATTAGGTTTAGAATATGTTATTTTGATTTGGACCGAAATAAATGTATCTATATATTTTTATTTTTATTTTGAGCTTATTATTTTATGTGTGAATGTTACATACACGTATTGATTTTGCAACACTTATTCCATTGATAAATATATAATTTTCTTACTTCAATTTTGATTAGATATAATATTCGATGATATTAACAACGATATTACACCAAAGTAGTAGTCACTATCATGGTAGTTACTTGCTAATTGCGATTTGATGTTCCCATTAAAAAGAATAAAAATCAATCAAAATGGATGAACTTCTTATCTTATCATCAAACTTAGAAAATTAGCATGTACCAAGTGATTAGTGGTCCCCCTTTTAAATCAGCAGTCAATATATGTACATATTAGAAGCCCAAATTTTGATCGTCTTTGTTCTTGTAGGGTTCAAAATCAAAAGCTTTGTTGAAAAAAATATATATGTTGAATAATTAGTCAACATATAAATGCCTTTTTCTCTTTTTCATTTCACTCTGATTAGTTATTTTGCCTCTTATGATGTATCTTTTCGTTATGTTACGCTTTCACAGTATCAGTTTCCAAGGAGCATGATTGCATTTTCTTTCAAGATCATGTTAATATTAATTATACGTCTCTAGATATCATATCTAAAAATTTGTAATTTTACATGGACAACCCATGTGATATTCTAGATGATATGCCACATGTCAAATATGAAATAGCACGTCAATTAATAATTAAATTTAATGGTTGAATGATACAAAATTGAAATTTTAAAAATATTAATATTTAAATCATGATTTTTTATAATTGAATAATTATAATAATTTTAGTGATTAAACTTATAATTTATCTTTTTTTTTTTTTTATGTATAAAAAGAGCTGCAAGAGGGTCGAGACTAGGGACTTTGAACATGTTTTCTTCTAAGGCTAACAATCATTAGGTCGAAATCTTACTCGTTATAATATTAAAATTTAATTACATCAAAGAAAAATCTTCATATGATTTTAGATTTCATAATAAAATAATTTTAAGTATTTATCTCAAAGATCATATATTCGAATCTTAAGATAATTAAGATGAGATTTATGATATAAAATGGATTAATTTTTTCGAATAGTTTAAGATCGTATGTAAAAGATAATATTCAAAAGAAGGGAGAAAATGGAAATATTTTGGACGAAATGGGTGTTTTGTGGTGTATTAGTGATTTTGGCTTAGTGGTAAGAAAGAGATTTTAGAATTTTAAGATTATAAATTTAAATGCAATTGTAAGTGGGTTTGATTTAATTTTGTATTAGATTTGTTTGGTTATATTCTAATTCATTGATTGATTTATTTGTCTGATTATTCAATAATTTCTTAATTATATATGGATCTACTATTTAATTATAATAATTTATACTTGTAATTAAAAAAAAAAAAAACCAAAGCTAAGGACTCATAAGAATATGTGAAAATATTTCATGTTCTTGTGATGTTGAATGCAGCCTTGTCCAACTCCAAAAAGAAAAGAAAGAAAATAATTGGACCGAAAAGGAGTAATGAGGGCATACCTTTTCTTTTTTCATAAATGTTTGTGACAAATTTGAAGATTGGTTGGAGTTGTCCTTTTGTACGCAGAAGGAAACGTTAATTCGCAGCTTTTGTTGAAAATTAAAAGAAGATTTAAAGGGATAAAGATATCAGTGTTTTTCTGCTTCTTTATTTGACTGTACATGTTTCAACTTATATGTCCAAATGAATAGAACTGACCAGTTTCCTAAAACAACTAGAACTCCATCTCCTCTTCCATAATAAACACATGTTTTCTTCTTTTTAACATATAGTTTTATATGAAACAAATTAAAGAAATTGTCGTCAATAATGTGGCATGATAGATTGTTGGAATAATAATTCCAGTGATGAAGTTGTGATAATATTTATTTTATTTTTTATCAACAAATGATTGATTTAAAAAATTTTAGTTTCGAGTTTTATTAATGATCATTTGTTGAGATTATTTTAAATACATAATTTATAATTATTTGTCTTAAATTATTAAATGTATTTTAATTTGATTTTAAGACTGAATAACTTATTTATTTCAAAAAAAATTTTTTGAAAAAAGATAATATTTATTTTTAAATAATTCCAATGGTTTTTGCCTGCCCTTTTTTTAATCTTTGGATCTAATCCGATCAATTTATGATAATAGTTATTTTTAAATAAATAATTTTATTTAATTTAATTTATATTTAAAAATATTTTTTAAATATTAATAATAAATTTAAATATACAAACATAATTGAACAAAAATTTGTTAGACACATATCAACTGAACGTGAACTGACCCAAATTTTACATCAAGTTTTTTATAAAAATTGGGCTTTTTTTATTTTAGATCCATAATGAGCCTAACATTGTGCTGTTATTGTGTTATTATGGGCCTTGGGCTAAAATTCCACATCTTATTGGGCCATTCAGTTCAATTGGGTTGTGTTACAGTAATAATGAATCTTTTTAATTTGGCCGAACACCTAACTCCAACAATTTATTAAAAAACTTAAAACGCGTTTAAACATTTATAAAGGACTCAACTTTTCTCCCTTGCACGACTGATTAATTCCCCTCTTTTTTTTGGGGGGGTCTCTTGTGCGATAGTGGCTGTACTTTCTAAAGGAGATGAAGTTGAAGTATGCAGCAAGGAAGATTATGAGTTTATATTTTAAAATTAATTTTTAAATTAAAGTTTATATTTGATTTTAACGTTTTTAAAAAATATATTTTCCATCTCCAAAGATGGGAAAAATCTCTTCGGCCAAAAAAAACCATAAGGAAAGAAGAAATCTAACTGCTACTTGCTTCATAGCCATAAGCACAGAACCCAGAAGATAATGCCCTCTCCCTCTTCCACCACTAAAACCCCTATAGGTCTCTACGGTTTAGCCCGATGACCCAACCGTATTTGGCTTCCTGCCACCACTTCCGCCGCTGCTACCACCACTATCATCCCTAATGCAAACTTGTGAGTTGTGAGTAATAAAAAATGGGCAGCAGCAGCAGGTTCCTAATCATCCTTTCCCCCTCTTCCCCTCTCCTCCACCACCACCGTCCTCCCTCCTCCCTCATTCGCCTCTCCCGCCACCACATTCAGCTATCCTTCCTCCAGCACCACCACTTTTCGTTACCTCGCCCTTTGCCACCCACAACTAAAAACGGAAAAAACTCACCTTTTTTCCTTCTCGGCGCTTCCCCGCGCCAATTCCACACTCAAATCGCCTTCCCAAATTTCGCTAACTCCCCCTTATTGTCTTAACGATTTTGAGATCGTCGTATATAAATGAGTTTTAAAATAAAAGTAAAAGAGAAAAGTTATCATTAATTTTTGTTAGAATATAATTAATCACTCAAAAATTTATTTTTTTAATAAAATTATAAAAATGAATTTAAAATTTATCAAAAAGATGAATTTTAATTTACGAAAATCATATTAAGGTCAGAAGTTAATTACGTGTAGAGAAGGATTAGTATCTCCACAACGCTCATAAATTGATACCATTTAATTATACGTTATTTTCGATATTAGATAAAAATAATTTTAACATGAAATTTAATACTAATTCCTTTCATTTAAAAAAATAAAATTTTACTAAAGCTCTTTATTTAAGAATATCTAAAAAATCTTAAAGTTAAAGAATTATTTTAAAATTTTTCAACATCTAGGTAAAATTTAAAATAACTCTTTTTGCTTAAGATTTAACACGATAATCCTTAAAATGAAATAACAATATTTATAGAAGATAATTGTTAGTGACTCTCTAACATCTAGACAGAGTACCAAGAATTATTTTTTACGAAATGTTATTTTTATTTTATTTTATAATATCATAATTTTTTTTAAATGTATTATTCTTTTTTTATTATAAAATATTTTATCATTAAACAATAAATTAAAGAGAAAATAATACCGACAATTATTGATGATAACACGCTAACGTATGTATGCTAATGGATGTCATGTAAAATGAAATACAATTTAAAAGTTGGGTTCTTAAGTATAATGAGATCACCCCGACTCTCTAATATCTAGGCAGAGTTTAGGTGTGATTTTTATATTTAAGATCTCAATTTATTATTATACTTTTTATTTATTAATCTTATTATTAATTTGAATTAAGAACTCATGTGAAAAACTTAATGAAATAGAGTTTCCTAAATACCTCATCATTTAGGTAGCATTCGGGAACAAATCATTTCATGTGAGATTTTCGTACGTATTCTTAAGGTTTTGAAATAGATTTAGGGTAAAGATTTAGGGTTTAAGTTTGGTTTTAATTAAAATGTGAACATCTCTAAAAATCTTCAACATCTAGGTGGACTTTCAGAGCAAGTTCAATTTCTATAATTTTTGAAAATTAATCAAAAATTTCTTATATATTTCATTTTTTAAAAATTTATTAATAATAATTCTCCAACATTTCGACAGAATTATTTTTTACGAATATGTTTTATTCCTTCCAACATCTAGGCAGGAAAATAATCAAAAGTATTATTATTATTCCTTTTTAAGCATTTTTAATATATATTTTTAATTATTATCTTACTTTTATTATTATTTATTATTATTAAAAATAATTAGATATTTATCATAATAAATTTAAACATTTTTATCATGCATAAATATAAAAACTTAAAATAACAAAAATAATAATATATAAAAAATTCAAAAATTCAAAAAAAAAATTTTTTTACCTGAACCGGACCGATCAACGGTGGTTCGATTGGACCGAAAAAGGTTCGGTTTGACGCACGGTTCGATTGAGGAATGGTTCGGACTGGTTCGACCGGTTCATTGGCAGTTCGTCTGAACCGATTAGAAGTTGGCTAAGACGAGTTGACGGATCAATTTGCGCGGATCTCTAGTCGGGCTCGATCCACTCACGAATCTTCTTATGCTTGAAACGACGTCGTTTTGCTTCTATGTTTTCTATAAAAGTAAGTTTTTTTCAGCTATTTCGCCATTTTCACTAAAAAAATTTTTCAGAGCTTTCGATTCTCTTGTCTTCCTCCAGAATCCAGTGACGTGTGCTGCATCGATCGCTGTGTGGGTTGCCGTCGGTTGTGGTCGCCGGTGATCGAAAATTTTAAAATCCTCTTGGAAGCTTCTTTCGACGCGATCTTTCCAGATCCAATCTCCTCTTTATTGAAAACTACCTCAATCGATATAGATCGGAGTTTGAAGTTTTCTGTTCTTCTTTAAAAAAAAAAAAACTCAAACTAATAACCTTTCTTTTTTTTTTGTCGGTATCTCCTTTGCGCTGGGTTCCTCACCCAATACTGTGGTTTTTGTTTTTATAGTTTTTTTGTGTTGATTTTCGTAGATCTGTTTGTTTTTCTGTTTGGGTATTTGGGGGGATTATTTGGGTTTTTTTTTCATCTGAGAGGTTGTTAATAGAGGTGTGTGTTTTTTGGTGTTCTAGTGAGGGGATATCCGATCGTTTTAGAGGAGGGAGATCAAGTATTTTATAAAGTTAGAAACGGTGGTTGTGTGTGCTAATGGAGTGAAGGGACTGAACGAGGGGTGGTATGATGGCTGGGGTAGCTTGGCAGGGCGTGGGTGGCTTGGCAGGGCATGGGTGGCCAGCGGTGCCGTGAACGGCATCCATTGGCACCAGCCCTTTCCATTTTGTTTCTTCTGTTTAGATTTTTCGTTTGTCTTTTTTTTTATTTAAAATTTTTAATTAATTAATTTTTTTGGATTATAAAAAATGTAGATCCGGATAAAATTAGGTGTCTACAGCTGTCACTTTTTGCACATTACTGAAAATCAATAATAGGGCAAAGAGAAAGACAACGATTTTGTCTGAAGCTAACTAACTAAATAGAAGCTATTATGATTAAATCGTAAGTCAGGAACATAGGAATGATCGGGATTAAACCATAAGTAAGAGATTAACGATAACTGGGATTGAATCGCAAGTCAGAGAAATAAAAATGACTGGGATTAAACCACAAGTTGAGAAACTATAGAAATGACTGAGATTAAACCGCAAGTCAAAAAGCAAAAGCGACCGAGATTAAATCGTAAGTCGAGAAGTAAAGAATCGATTGAGACAACATCGCGAATCAAAGAATAACAAGATCAGGATTGAACTCGGATTAAATCACTAGTAAAAAATGAGGAGAGTGGGATTAAACCACGAGTAAAAGAAATACTAAAGATCAGGATTAAATCACGAATAAGAGAATAAAGAGATCGGGATTAAACCGCGAATAAAAAAATGATGTTAACTTGGATTGAATCACAAGTCAGAAAATAAAATGACCAAAAATAAACCACGAATCGTAGGTTAATGACAACCGAGATTAAACTATGATTTTAAATTAAAGCGATCGAGATTGAATCACGAATCAAAGAATAAAGAGATCGGGATTAAATCGTGAGTCAAAAAATGACGTTAACTTGGATTGAATCACAAGTCCAAAAATAAGGAGATCGAGATTAGACCATGAGTCAAAGGTTAACAACAATCGAGGTTAAACTACGATTTTACATTAAAGAGATCGAGATTGAATCACGAATTGGAGAATAAAGAGACCAGGATCAAACCGTAATAAAAAAAATGACATTAACTTGGATTGAATCACAAGTTAGAAAATAAGGAGATTGGGATTAAACCACGAGTCAAAGGATAACAACAACCGATATTAAACTATGATTTTAAATTAAAGAGATCGGGATTGAACCGTGAATTGGAGAATAAAGAGATCGGGATTAAATTATGAATAAAAAAAATGATGTTAACTTGGATTGAATCACAAGTAAGAAAATAAAGAGATCGAGATTGAACCACGAGTCAAAGGATAACAACAATCAAGATTAAATTACGATTTTGAATTAAAGAGATTAGGATTGAATCATGAATCAGAGAATAAAGAGATCGGGATTAAATCGCGAGTCAAAAAATGAAATGATCGAGATTAAACCATGAGCCAAATATTAATGATGACTAAGATTGAACCGTAAGTCAGAGAGACAAAAGAGACTAGGATTAAACTGTAAGTCAGAAATAAAAAAATGATTGGGACTAAACCACGAGCCAAATATTAAAAATGACTAGGACTGAACCGCAAGCCAGGGGCCTATATAAGACTGAGTTATAAGTTGAAGGGGATTAGGTACCTTATAGATCGACAGTTTCGATTTTAAAGAATGTGCTAACATACCATCTTCAAGGCCATCATCTTTGTTTCTAAAAAGAAACATATTGATTTTTCTTGATGTCTCATAAAAAAATCGTCTGTGTAACTTATCAAGAGATATGTAATGCGTGTAATGATTATAATGAATGAAAAAATAAAGATGCCGTCAACGAATTATATCATGCATTTTCATCAAAGTTAATTCAACTTTTGGTTCAATTATTTCAAACTTTAAAAGCAACTTTCAGTAATCTCGTCCTTTTAAAATTTTCAATTTTCGATTAAAAATCTGTCTTATGACGGACCCATTTGGCTTTTAGTCACTCAAAAATCTTTTTTATTCTTTATCCCTTTCTCTTTTTTATCTTCAGTAATCAATCAATTTTATTTCATTCCTTTTGCCTTCATATTACTATTTTTTGTCATCCTTATATTGTATTTTCTTTTTGAGCGGTGCATTGGTCTATTATAAACTTTATCAATCACTATCATAATTTTAAATGATAAATGCAATGATTTTAGATTCAAAATTGGGTGTGAAGCAAAGTCAGTAATAGGGTATTTTGGGTTTAGGAAGATAAGGATAAGCCTTTCAAGACACAAAGAACAGTTAATTCAAAAGTATTTCAAGAACCAAATTATCAATTCTCTAGATAATGAACATTTGAATGACCTTGGCCTACTCAGACCAAGTCTTTTCCAAAAACTCATTACATTTGCGATCTTGTCGCCTGTGATTTCATATGACCAATCGTTGCCCCATATTTGTGACTAATGAGAACTCTTCCCCTAAAAGTCATCTCTTTTAATTTTGGTGACAATTCATCCATTCGGTGCCACTCTTTCATTCTCTGAAAAACTTTCTCCGAGCTTTACCTTTATTCAAGCCACTTTTTCAGCTTAAATGACCCCCCTTTGATTCAAACCACCTATTCGGGTTTTCAATTTGAATCACTTCTTTTTTTAATTTTTTTTTGTTCATTTATTTTTTTAAGCAAAATTTTCTTGATAATATTCGAATTTACAGGGTTTGGTAATTCACTTCCATCCATTTCTGTAAGGATCAAAGCTTCATCAGAAAAAACCTTTTTTACCACATATGGACATTTCCAATTGAGGGTCCATTTTCTTCTATTGTCATGCTGACATGGCAAAATCTTTTACAAAACCAATTTGCCCTTGCGAAAGCATCGAGGTCGTATTTTTTTGTTATATATTCGCATGACTCTTCTTTGATACATTTATCCATAACTGAGTGCTAAGAGCCTTTTCTCTTCAATAAGATTCAGTTGCTCGAAACGATCCTGAACCCATTTTGCCTCATCCAATTTTATCTCCAACAACACCTTCAGAGAAGGAATTTCTACCTCAATCGGTAATACAGCTTCCATCACATACACCATTGAAAATGGGGTGGCCCCTGTGGAAGTTTGAATTGATGTTCTATAGGCGAGCAAAGCAAAATATAACTTTTCATGTCAATTCTTATATGTGTCAGTCATTTTTTCCAGTATTCTCTTATTATTTTTATTCGCAGCTTTGATTGCACCATTCATTTTTGGGTGATATGATGCTGAATGATGATGCTTGATCTTGAACTGTGCACATAACTCTTTCATCATTTTATTGTTCAAATTGGTAGCATTATCTAAGATGATCCTTTTCGGGAGTCTATACCGGTATATTATCTCTCTTTTTATAAATCTACACACCACTGATCATGTAATACTAGCATATGAAGCTACTTCTACCTATTTTGTAAAGTAATCGATTATCACAAAGATAAATTGATGCTTATTTGAAGTTTTTAGGGTTATGGGTCCGATCACATTCATTCCTTACATAGAGAAAGGCCATGGTGGTGTCGAGATGTGTAGCAAGACTGAAGGAGAATGAATTTTATCTGCATAAATTTGGTATTTGTGGTACTTTCTAGCATAATTGACGCAATCATTTTTCAATATAGACTAGTAGTAACCAGCTCTTATGATCTGTTTGGCCATCATATGCCTATTAGCATGTGTTACATAAATTTTTTCGTGTACTTCTTCAAGTATCCTTCTTGCTTTCACAGCATCGATGCACCTTAGCAAAATTTGATCTCGACTTTTTTTATACAGGACTTTTTCATCAAGCATAAAACCTAATGCTAATCTTCGAATGATCCTCTTATCATTTTTTGAAGCTTGCTCTGGTAGTTTTGACACTGGATAAATTGTACAATGTCATAGTACCACGATTGTCGATCTACCTCTTCTTTCACATTTGAACAGTGGGCTGGTGAAATTTTCATTTGTACTTTAATGGGCTGAATTCTCGTACTATTATTTACCTTAAACATTGTTGCCAAAATAGCCAAGGCATCAACAATTTAGTTTTCTTCTCGGGAAACATGTTGAAATTGGATCTTTTTAAAATGTTTCATCAAGCCAATTATATGCTTTTGATATTACACTAATTTTGGGTATCTGGTCTCCCATTCACCTTTTAGTTGATAAATCCTAAGGCTGAATCCCTATATACTTTTAGTGTTTCAATCTTTTTTTCAATGGCCATCTGTAATCCCATGATGCATGCTTCATATTCAGCAACATTATTTGTACAGTTGAAATCTAACCTTACGATACAGGGATAGTAATTCTCTTCTGGGGATATTAGCATTCTCCTAATGCCATGCCCCATTATATTGGATGCCCCATCAAAAAATATTTTTCATACTTCTTTTACAGACTCTTTATCTTCATCCTGTAAGATCGCTATCAAATTTTTATCTAAAAACTCAAACTTTATTGGTTCGTAATCTTCTATAGTTCAATCAGCAAGAAAATTAGTAATTGCACTCCTTTTTATGAAGTTTTATGTCACATACACAATATCATATTCTGAGAGCATGATCTGTCATCTCGCTATCCTACCTGACAAAGATGATTTCTCAAAAATGTACTTGAGGGGATCCAATTTCGAGATTAGCCATGTTATATGATAGAGCATGTATTGTCTGAGTCTATGAGTAGTCTAAGCTATTTCACAGCATATTTTTTCTATTTAGGGGTACTTGGTCTCATACTTCGTAAACTTTTTACTCAAATAATAGATAGCATGCTCTTTCTTGCCAGTTTCATCTCTTTACCCCAATACACATCCCATCAATTTTTCTTGAACTATTAGATATAAAATCAATGACGTTCCTGCAACTAGTGGAATCAATACCGGTGGGCTTATCAAATACTCTTTAATCTTTTCAAATGCATTTTGGTATTCTTCATCCAATTCACCAAGATTATTTTTGTGAAGTAACCTGAAGATTGGATCACATTTTGAGGTAAGTTGGGATATGAAGCGAGAAATATAATTCAATCGTCCCAAAAAACCTCTCACCTCCCTTTACATGCATGGTGTTGACAATTTTTGAATGGCTCAAATTTTATCAGGGTTTACTTCTATACCTCTTTCACTAACTATAAACTCTAACAATTTTTTAGATTTAATAGCAAATGTGCATTTAGCTGGATTCAACTTGAGCTGGTATCTTCATAATCTTTCAAAAAGTTTTCTGAGATTAACAACGTGATCTTCCCCTTTTTGAGACTTAGCTATCATATCATCAATATATACCTCTATCTCCTTATGCATCATATCATGAAAGAGAGTGACCATCGTCTTTTGATACGTGGCACCAGTATTTTTCAACCCAAAAGGCATGACATTATAGCAAAATATCCCTCACATTGTCACAAATGTAATTTTTTTCATATCTTCATGAGCCATTTTGATCTGATTATAACCGGAGAACCCATCCATGAAGAAAAAAGTGGAGTGTTTAGCAGTGTTATCCACAAGGTTGTTAATATGTGACAATGAAAAATTATCCTTTAAGCTGACCTTATTTAAATCTTGGTAGTCTATGCATATTCTAACTTTTTCATCTTTCTTAAGAATTAGAACTATATTGACTACCAATTCAGGGTACTTGGTTACTTCTAGGAAGCTAGCATTAAATTACTTTTTTACTTCTTCTTTTATCTTCAGTAACATTTTTGGCTTCATGCATCTCAATTTTTGTTGTACTGATTGACATTCTAATTTTAAAGGTAACCTATGCTCAACCACCTCTATGCTAAGTGCTGGCATATCTTGATAAGACCATATAAATACGTTTGTGTACTCTTACAATAAATTCACCAACTTTTGCTTCTCAATTGGTGATAGTGAAGTATCGATCCTAACTTCTTTCTTATTGTCAACACCTTCAAAATTTAATGGGTTAGTTGATTCCTGGTGGGGTTCTATAATTGTTTTCTCTTATTCTATCCATTTCAATAGATCATGAGATAAATCATAGTCTTTTAAATCAACATCGTTATCAAGCTCGCTAATGTGAGTCAAATTTTCAAAATCAAAGCCGATGTTATTGCCTTGGTCATCCATAATGTTCACTATTAGAAAACTTGAAAATTGGTATAATCATAAAGAAATATATACTGATCTTGGCAAGGGCAAAGAGAATGGTAATAAAAGAAAAATAAAAAATAGAAAATATGGTATAAGTGAAATGCATTGCATTCATCATTTTATTAAGACAATGAAAATAAGCCCATACACTTAACCTTCGCATGCTCTTGGGCAGAAGCAATTGAAAATTTTAAGTTAAAAGGTTCAAGGACAACAAAAATAGTACACCATTCTTTGAGTCTCTTAAAAAGAAAAAAAAGTCTCTTCATCTTGCATGACTCCTTCATCTGCTTCAACTTGAAATCATGAGAAAGCTTCTTTTAATCTCATTACTAATCCCCCTTGTTCAACTTCTGTCGACCCAGGATAGACATGCCTGGCTGAACGAAAGGTTTCATATAAATAAGAAAATACTATTTTTTAATCAATTGAATTTTACCCTTTGAGGTGTGCTATGCTCTTTTCTTTCTTCTCCAACATTATGTTCTTTTTATCAGCAGCCATAGGCTTATAGCCTAACCCTCATCTTTCTTTATTTTCAACCGAGCATGGTGCTCTTGTGATTCCTTGTAGAGCTTTTTCTAAGCCTTGCTTGACTTGTTAACCCTTACCAATAGTCTGCTTGATCACCATATTATTAGCTTTTGACAATTGAGGGATCTGTATCCTTGACCCTTCTCTTATATAAGTAGCGTTTGCTGCTTTAAAAGCTTTGAAAGAACATTCGATCGCTTCTTCTATTGCCTCAACGTAGGGAGTTGTTAAGATTTTTGTTACCAATAAATCTTTTTCACCATCCATACAGATTTTTTTTTCTTTCATGATGAATTTTACCTTTTGATGTAAAAATGAAGGTATAACTCCGATCGTGTGAATCCAAGATCTTTCAAGTAGATAACTATATGTAAAAATTATATCTATTACTTGAAATATGACATTGAAGATATAAGGATCGATCTACAATGAGATCTCTATATCGTTAATTATCTCTTTTCACACCCCATCAAATGCTCTTACAATCATATGGCTATTTCGCATGTGAGAGGGATCTACTGGAAGCTTTGATAATATCGTCAGAGGTATAACATTAATAGACGATCCATTGTTAATCAGCATATTGGCCATAGTGTAAGATTTACACTTGACAGTAACATATAAAGTCTTAACACTACCACGTCTTTCCGGAGGGATTTCATCATCATTGAAGGTGATGAAATTAAGGGCTGTAATATTCTCAACCATGTGATCAACCTTCTCAACAGAAATATTATGCTCGACATAAGCTTGATTGAGCACTTTCAACAAAGCATTCTTATGCGACTCAGAATTCAATATTAGTGATAGTAAAAAAATACAAGCTGACAGTTTATTTAGCTGGTCAACCACACTGTACTTACTGTGTTTGATGATCTTTAGAAACTCACAAGCTTTTTTTTTTTGACACTGGTTTGTTAACTTGCACTTTCGAACTTACCATCGGTTGAGAATCTTGGCTTTCCCTTCTGTCTTCTTCTCTTATCTTGTCTTTTCCTTTCCTGGCCTTTTTTGACATTTCAGAAGTATAAATTCGACCACTTCAGGTCATTCCTCCTATTCCCGCTATGTTGGTCGTATTTTTCGCACTTGAATTATTCGAGGTCATATCAGGCCCTTGCATCACTACATTATAATCGTATCTCCATGGGACTACTTTATCAGTCTGATAAAAGAATAGACTAGAGACATAAATGGTTATTGGTGTCCTAGAAGAGGAGATGATATTTTCAGCTAAGGACTTTAATTTTTCATCATAGTAAACAGTGAGGGGTTTGGGGATAAAAGACTTGCCAGGACGTTCATCACCATTCACACTATTTCCATCACATTCATCATAGAACTCAATGATGGCCTCATCCATTAAGCTCTATAATGTTCGCTTAAAGACTCATAACTTTAGATCGAATGTCTAATTATTTTTTCATGGTATTTACAAAAATGGTCAGGATTTTCATGACTTTCGTTATCCAAAAATAATGGTTGAATCTTGCCCATCTCATACAAACAGTCGTACATCCATTCAAAAAGGGTATTCACTTCATCCGTGCATCTTTTGATCTTCTCATATTTTTCCTTACCCACTATATTGATTTTTCCTTCGATGTGATCCGATAAAAGGTTTCCACTGACATTTAGCTTGAATTTGGTATCAAAAGATAAAAGCCCATCCTTTATCAAATCTTACACCTTATGTTTAAGTGCTATGTAATTTTCAGTAGAGTGTCCTGTAACCCTATAATGATAATCGCACTTGACATTAGGGTCATACCAACTCGGGTAAGGTGGTTTTAATGATTTCGTATAAGTAAGAGTGACAAGGTGGCCTCTCATTAACTAAGGGTACAAATCGATGTAAGACATGAGAATTGGGTCAAAATGAGGTCTTTCTCGATTGTTATTATTCTGTGAATTTCTTTGATTGTTGTTTGGATATGTTGGTTAGGTAAATGGTCGAGCTGGAGGTGCAGAGGTGTAATTGGATGGTTAAGGGCTAAAGCTTAGTCTAGGTAGTGGTTGTTAGGGTATTCAATAATGATATGGTTGTTGAGAAATTTGGTTTGTGGCAGGGTAGTAAATGAGGTATGGATTATATGAGATAAAAAGATGGTGTGAGGGATTTCTATAAGTGACAGCATGTGTCTCATGCTCTTTCTTTTGTAAAGTTACTATTTTCTTTTCAGGCCCTTCAATTTTACCATTTTTGATAGCGTTCTTTGTTATCTCTCCTGAGATTACCATGTCAGAAAAGTTTTTCATGGCATTCCCTACCAATCTGTCATAATACAAGACTTTCAGCGTGTTGATAAATAGTACAGTTATCTCTTTTTCAATCAATGATGGTTGGACTTGAACTGCTGTATCTCTCCACCGATGCATATATTCTTTGAAGGTTTCATTGATTTTTTTTCATATTTTGTAATGACAGCCTATCTAGGGTTGTATCTAAGACATGTTTATACTGAGCAAGAAAAATTTTGGCCAAGTCTTTTCACGAGCGAATCTTGTATTGATCTAACTGTACGTATCATTTTACTGTTGAACTAATCAAATTATCTTAGAAACAGTGTATTAATAATTTGTCATTATAATTATGATCCATCATCTTTCTATAAAATATGGTAATATGAATAGAAAAACACTTTGTTCCATCGTATTTTTTAAAATCTGAGGTCTTGAATTTTGGTGGGATAACCAAGTTAGGCACTAGGCTGAGCTCATTGGCACCAATAACCCTATAAATGTCACTACCTTCAGTCGCTTTGAGCCTCTCTTCAAGTTGGTCATACTTGTTTAGAATTTCTGAATTTATAACAGATTCTGACATTTTTTTAGACTTCTCATGTTCAATAGGGTCATCAAGATTTGGCATCATGATGGGATCAATTGGGATAGGTCCTGGGTTAACATTCAAGTAGGTCAATTGTTGACTTGCAGAATGATTGACATAGGGGTATGGCTGTGCACTTGGTGGCTGTATGTGTATACCCCGAGAGACTTGAACTTGAACCTGAGGTGGAGTGAATCTTGAAGGGTATAATGACTCTTCCATGTTGACCTCATCTCCTGTCCTTAACTTGCCTGTAACTCTTTTTCCTTTTATTGAACCAAGCAACAGTTGTCTTAATTTAGTCATTTGTGTTTTTGATTCTTTGTTGTATTTTTATCACTCTTTCTCATCTCTCCTCCTGTGCCCTTTCGATCCTTTCAAATCTGGCTGTATTCTCTTCTTTCATGGCTCGAGTCTGAGAATGAGTATTATATCTATGCGAAATTGATTGATTTTGATTTTTCGACTTTGCTATCCTTGAACCTTAGTTTATTAATCATGAATTAGATCGCATGATATAATGTCGTTGATATCGTTGTTAGTATTTATAATTATGCATGCATGAAATGAATGAAATGCAAATTGAGGCATTGTCTTAGATCGATCAAAACAAAAAGAAACTTTCATTAACCATGGGAGTCTTTATACATCATCTGATCATTTTTGCATTAAAGTCATAAAAATATTTGATTTGAGCATATTGTTCCCTAGTTTCATACAAAAAGTGCAATAATCTTTGACTGTGGCTTTGGATTGATACAATCTCTCGTTCCAGTGCTTCTACCTTTTCAACCATGTTACTTGCTTTTCAAACAGCCTTGTAGATTTGAGCAGTCAGATGTTTAATGTATTGCTACCTCCCTAAACTTTTCGCTCTCCACATCTCTCTAGCATCCACCTCCATATTGCAAGTGCGAGTCCAATAATCCTCTTTCTTTTGTCACTCAATCAAAATCTTGTCTATGTGACTCTGATTACTTGTCAATTGAAGCTCCAAGCTCATTAATTCATGCTCTAAGGCTTTTTTCTCACTTTGCAAATCGGAGTTCTTGTTTTGTTCCCTCCTTAGTTCAGCATTTAGCTTCTCACTTTCTCTTTGGTGCCTTGCTACCTTTTCATAAGCTCTTGAAAATTTTTTTTTCCATTCATGTTGTTCTTTGGTGAGTGTGGAGATCATTTCTTTATTCTCTCGAGCTCTGTTCTTCCAATATTCCATCATATCTCATAATTTTTCCACATTTTTCTTGGATCCCTTCAAAAGTTTACTATCTAACCTCAATTTTTTATTTTCTTGATGTAAATTTTACAGATCTTTTTGTAATACTTTTTGTTTTTTGGTCAAATTTTATACTGCATCATCTTTCATCATTAAATTATATCTCAATTGGTTAACCTGATCTATCATAGCCATCTTTTCTTTTTCTAACCTCTTTTTTCAATCTCAAACTCTCGTTGGGTAACCTCAAAAGTTGACAATACCGGCACTAAAATAGAAGCTGATAACTTTTTTGAAACATCAACTGATAGAGGCCTAATTTCGTTAACCCTTTTCATCCTCCAAGCAAGGTAACCTTCTGTAACATTATCTGTAAATCTAGCTGGACTCATTCGGTTGACTTGCTTTCATGTTGATGATTTCATAAATTTTTTTCACGTAATCGGGTATCCCATAATTGAACTCAAGTGAACTAAGTCCATGAGTCATAGGGATAAACTGTCGTGAGTCATATTGTTTTTAAACCATAAGAGGTGCATAACTCATTGCCCCTCATATTACTAACAAAGGTACCTATGACTCATCTCTACAACTATACAAAATGGCCATCGTAAGCATCCATGGTGCCTTTTATGTTACATCCTTACTAGTGAGCTTCAGAAAGAATGCCAACCACTGACCTTTTGTCCAATTTTTTTTCCATTCTTTAGCAATAAACTCATTGATATGACTGAAATGAATGGAGAATGGCTGAAATGATGTCTTTTTTTCCCCAAAAATAACTTTTGAACCAGATAAAAAGTAATTAAGCACAGTCTATAAATCGTCATTCACCTTTTCTTTAATAAAAATTAAGTGACCTAATAGTCTCTGCCAAAATAGTTAGTGAATGATTTATTCATTTATCTAATTGCTCAAAAAAGTTAATCATTGATGCTTCTATGTGTCCTAACACCTTAGAAAATATCATCAATCCATACACAGCCAAAACAAACACCTCCAATCCCTGATCAGTTTCAATATACTTCTTTATATACTCAAACAGAAAAGCTGATGAAATGGTCTCAACTTCGTTCTTTTCCTTCTTATGTTTGTCTATCTCTTCAACCTCTACTTGTATGATCTTGGCTAACTTATTTCTATATCTGGTAGTCTTATGCTCCTTTCAATAGATCTTATCTTAATTAGTAGACTCTATCCGGAGTAAAAAAGAATATTCATCGATCGTGGAGGTCAAGTCTTTTTGGTCGAATACAAAGCATCGATAAGATGGATCCCAGAATTATATTACGGCTCTCATCAGCTATTCATCAACCTTCACTGACATAAGCAGTGTCATATCCCTGTATTTTTTGAAAAAAGATTTCTTTCTCTCTTTTTTTCACTATTTCCAAATAGCTTTAATTCTGATATATTATTCTGGCTGAGATCCATATGTACTGATTGTGGTAACATCGATATGTGATCATCTACTAAGTAATCTCTTTTCTTTCTCTTAAATGCTTTCTGAATGACTCTTGACCTCTAAGTAGCTCTTACACATGGATGACATCTTTTAAATTTTTTGAAAGTTTT
Source organism: Durio zibethinus (assembly GCF_002303985.1). The sequence continues at coordinate 3,472,437 of NW_019168481.1, forward strand.
TTTTACTGAAGATTGATCCAAAATAATACCCTCTAAAAATATGGTACCTATATGATGCATGCAACGAAATTGAAGATAATAAAAGAATTAAACAAATCAATAATGTAAATAAAAGAAACAAATAAAAATGAGTAAATGAATGAACAAGTATAACATGCGTCATAACAGAATATACATAGTATCCTAATTTAGGTAATTTTCTCGTAAAAGGGACAGTATGGCTCTATCCTAAAGTTGGACCTTACAGTTCATTATATGTCGGGTTAAGATTTACATGTCTAAAGGTTCTCAAACTATTCTTCACATCATCGTTTGTTATAGACTAGTAAGGCTCCTCGATCCTCACCCATTACAGGCTACTAACGAAAAGGGTTTAACATGAGTGAAAGTGTTTCGCTAGCAAATACGAAGGTTATCACCTCACGAGAGCGTAGCTACTTTACTTCCTCCTAAAAGGGATAACGCCCAGGTCTAGAGCTCATGTATGAATATGCAAAGTGTGTGCAAAATAATGTATTAATCAAAATACCAAAACACAAAATTAAAATAAAATAACAACTAACATACAATTTATCTTATTCATTAACGCATATTTTTTTGAAAAATCAAAATAAAGGAAATTAAATGAAATGTCAAATAAAACTAATTAAATCCAATAATTCTTAATATCGCGTAATTAAAAGTTTTGGTTTGACTCTCAAATTAAAGTCCCCAGTGGAGTCGTCAAGCTGTTGTAACGATTTTGAGACCGCTAGACATAAATGGGTTTTAAAATCAAAATAAATAAGGAAAGTCGCCACCAATCTTTGTTAGAGTGTGATTGGTCATCCAAAAATTTATCTTTTTAATAAAACTGTAAAAGTGGGTATAAAGTTTATCAAAAAGATGAATTTTGGTCTACAAAAATCAGATTAGGTTCGAAAGTCGATTACGTGTAGAAAAGGGTTAGCACCCCCACAACGCCCATAAATTGGTACCATATAATTATACGCTATTTTCGGTGTTGGATAAAAATGGTTTTGACTTGAAATTTAATACTAATTCCCTTCATTTGAAAAAATAAAATTTTGCTAAAGCTCTTTATTTAGGAATATCGAGAAAATCTTGAAGTTAAAGAATTATTTTAAAATTCTTCAACATCTAGGCAGAATTTAAAATAACTCTTTTCGCTTAAGATTTAACACGATAATCCTTAAAATGAAATAACAATCTTTATAGAAGATAATTGTTAGTGACTCTGTAACATCTAGGCAGAGTACCAAAAATTATTTTCTTCGAAATGTTATTTTTATTTTATTTTATAATATCACAATTTTTTTTTTAAAATGTATTATTTCTTTTTTATTATAAAATATTTTATCATCAAACAGTAAATTAAAGAAAGAATAATACTAATAATTATTGATGATAACACACTAACGTATGTATGCTAATTGATGTCATGCAAAATGAAATGTACTTTAAAAGTTGGGTTCTTAAGTATAATGAAACTATTCTGACTTTTCAATATTTAAGCAGAGTTTAGGTGCGACTGTTTATATTTAAGATCTTAATTTATTATTATACTTTTTATTTATTAATCTTATTATTAATGTAAATTAAGAACTCCTGTAAAAAATTTAATGAAATGGAGTTTTCTAAATACCCCATCATTTAGGTAGCATTCGGGAACAAATCATTTCATGTGAGATTTTCGCACGTATCCTTAAGGTTTTGAAATAGATTTAGGGTAAGATTTAAGGTTTAAGTTTGGTTTAATTAAAACGCGAACATCTTTAAAAATCTCCAAATCTAGGCAGACTTTCAGAGCAAGTTTAATTTCTATAATTTTTTAAAATTAATCAAAAATTTCTTATATATTTTATTTTTTAAAAATTTATTAATAATAATTCTCCAACATCTTGACGAAATTATTTTTTAGGAATATGTTTTATTCCTTCCAACATCTAGGTAAGGAAATAATCAAAAGTATTATTATTATTCCTTTTTAAGCATTTTTAATATATGTATTTTTAATTATTATCTTACTTTTATTATTATTTATTATTATTAAAAATAATTAGATATTTATCATAATAAATTTAAACATTTTTATCATGCATAAATATAAAAACTTAAAATAACAAAAATAATAATATATAAAAAAATTAGAAAATTCAAAAAAAAATTTTTTTTACCTGAATCGGACCGGTCAGCGGTTCGATCAACGACGGTTCGATTGGATCAAAAAAGGTTTGGTTAGGTGTGCGGTTCGGTTGAAGAACGGTTTAGACTGATGCGATCGGTTTACTGGTGGTTTGTTTGAATCGACTGGAGGTTGGCTGAAATCGATCGACGGATTGGTTTACGCGAATCTATGATCGAGTTCGATCCACGCGCGGATCCTTTTATGCTTGAAGTGGCGTCATTTTGGTCCTATGCTCAAAACGACGTCGTTTTGCTTCTATGTTTTCTATAAAAGTCAGTTTTTTTCAGTTATTTCACCATTTTCACCAAAACAATTTTCAGAGCTTTCGGTTCTCTCTATCTTCCGTCAGAATCCAGCGTCGTGCGTTACGTCTGCTACATGTGGGTTGCCGTCGGTGACCAAAAATTTTGAAATCCTCTTGAAAGCTCTTTTCGACGTGATCTTTTCAGATCCGATCTCCTCTTCGCCGGAAATAACCCCGATCGATGTAGATCGGGGTTCAAAGTTTTCTATTCTTTTAAAAAAAAAAACTCAAACTAATAACCTTTCTTTTTTTGTTACAGGTATCTCCTTGGCGTTGGGTTCACTGTGGTTTCTGTTTTTATGGTTTTTTTGTGTTGATTTTCGTAGATTTGTTTTTTTTTTGTTTGGGTATTTGGGGGGTTGTTTAGATTTTTTTTTTATCTGAGAGGTTAATGGTAGGGGTGCGTGTTTTTTGGTGATCTGGTGAGGGGATATCCGAACATTTTAGGGAAGAAAGATCAAGTATTTTATAAGGTTAGAAATGGTGGTTACATGTGCTGATGGAGTGAAGGAACTGGACGAGAGGTGGTATGATGGCTGGGGTAGCTTGGCAGGGCGTGGGTGGCCAACGGTACCGTGCACGACACCCGCTAGTACCAACCCTTTCCATTTTATTTTTTCTATTTAGATTTTTCGTTTATCTTTTTTTTTTCTTTTTATTTAAAAGTTTAATTTTTTTGGATTATAAAAAATGTAGACCTGGATAAAATCTAGTGTTTACACCTATAGGCCCCACCCAATCATCCCTGATCAGAATTCTTTGCTGTCCTCAATAACCTCTCAACAACCGACTACTTCAATTTCCTCTATGCTTCAAAAGAGTTTGCGACGGTTGCTTCGGAGTTCCCAGAAGAGTTTTCAGGCCTTCTTAATGCGTGCTTGATGTTTGCACGTGATAGAACAGACCCTTTAAGTTAACAAAAAAAAAGAAATTTTGCTTAAATTATAACGTTTTCTTCGATGTTTTGAGTTTTGTATGTTGGTTTATTCTGTTTGTTTTTTTGTTTGGGTATTTGGGGGGTTGTTTGGATTTTTTTTTCGTCTAAGAAGTTGTTGGTAGGGGTGCGTGTTTTTTGGTGTTCTGGTGAGGGGATATCCGAACATTTTAAAGAAGGGAGATCAAGTATTTTATAAGGTTAGAAACGGTGATTACATGTGCTGATGGAATGAAGGAACTGGATGAGAGGTGGTATGATGGTTGGGGTAGCTTGGCAGGGCGTGGGTGACCAGAGGTACCATGCACAGCACCCGTTGGTACCAACCCTTTCCATTTTGTTTCTTCTATTTAGATTTTTTGTTTATCTTTTTTTTTATTTAAAATTTTAATTTTTTTGGATTATAAAAAATGTAGACTTGGATAAAATCCGGTGTTTACACCTATAGGCCTCACCCAATCATCCCTGATCGAAATTCTCTGCTATCCTCAATAACCTCTCAACAATCGGCTACTTCAATTCCCCCCATGCTTCAAAAGAGTTCGCGACGGTTGCTTCGGAGTTCTCGGAAGAGTTTTCAGGCCTTCTTAATGCGTGCTTGATGTTCGCACGTGACAGAACAGACCTTTTAAGTTAACAAAAAAAAAGAAATTTTGCTTAAATTATAACGTTTTCTTCAATGTTTTGAGTTTTGTATGTTGGTTTATTCTGTTTGTTTTTTTTGTTTGGGTATTTGAGGGGTTGTTTGAATTTTTTTTTGTCTGAAAAGTTGTTGGTAGGAGTGTGTGTTTTTTGGTGTTATGATGAGGGGATATTCAAACATTTTAGAGAAGGGAGATCAAGTATTTTATAAGGTTAGAAATGGTGGTTACATGTACTGATGGAGTGAAGAAACTGGACGAGAGGTGGTATGATGACTGAGGTAGCTTGACAGGGCGTAGGTGACCAGCGATATCATGTACGGCACCTACTGGTACCAACCCTTTCCATTTTGTTTCTTCTATTTAGATTTTTCGTTTATCTTTTTATATTCTTTTTATTTAAAATTTTAATTTTTTTGGATTTTAAAAAATGTATAACTTGGATAAAATTCGGTGTTTACACCTATAGGGCCCACCCAATCATCCCCGACCGGAATTCTCTGCTGTCTTCAATAACCTCTCAACAACCGGCTACTTCAATTCCCCCCATGCTTCAAAAGAGTTCGCGACGGCTGCTTCGGAGTTCTCGAAGGAGTTTCCAGGCCTTCTTAATGCGTGCTTGATGTTCGCACGTGACAGAATAGACCTTTTAAGTTAACAAAAAAAAGAAATTTTGCTTAAATTATAACGTTTTCTTTGATGTTTTGAGTTTTGTATATTGGTTTATTTTGTTTGTTTTTTTATTTGGGTATTTGAGAGGTTGTTTGAATTTTTTTTTGTCTGAGAAGTTGTTGGTAGGAGTGTGTTTTTTGGTGTTGAGGGGATATTCGAACATTTTAGAGAAGAGAGATTAAGTATTTTATAAGGTTAGAAACGGTGGTTACATGTGCTGATGGAGTGAAAAAACTGGACGAGAGGTGGTATGATGACTGGGATAGCTTGACAGGGAGTGGGTAATCAGCGGTACCGTGCACGGCACCTACTGGTACCAACCCTTTCCATTTTGTTTCTTTTATTTAGATTTTTCGTTTATCTTTTTATTTTTTTTTATTTAAATTTTTAATTTTTTTTATTATAAAAAATGTAGACTTGGATAAAATCCGGTGTTTACACCTATAGGGCCCACCCAATCATCCCGGCCGGAATTCTCTGCTGTCCTCAATAACCTCTCAACAACCGGCTACTTCAATTCCCCCCATGCTTCAAAAGAGTTCGCGACGGCTGCTTCGGAGTTTCCGGAGGAGTTTCCAGGCCTTCTTAATGCGTGCTTGATGTTCGCACGTGACAGAACAGACCTTTTAAGTTAACAAAAAAAAGAAATTTTGCTTAAATTATAACGTTTTCTTCGATGTTTTGAGTTTTGTATGTTGGTTTATTTATGGTCAGATTGCTTCCGAGGAAGGAGATTGAGGTGGTGGCGCGAAATGGGAAGCCGTTTTGTTCGACGATGGGGAGGAGTCAGCGAGGAGGTTGAGGGTGTTTCTAGGTAGTGGTGAAAACAATGTAAGTGTTGGGCATTTTGTTTAATTGAATTGTGTTGAAATCATTTGCTGTTTCATTTGTTCCAAGATTTGCTAGGAGTAAGATTTAACTGTCAATAATGCTGTAAGTTTGCTTTTCTTTTTTTTTTTGTTAAATTCAATGAATGTTGTAGCTGAAGTTAAATTGTATGCTTTTGTTTTAGGATGGAAAAACCAGTAAGAGAATAGATATTTTTGTGCTAGAAAGATGGTTTTAATCAGCTAATCTTTTGTTCTATTTTGTAAGTGAAAGAGTTCCTGAAGGCTGATTCTTTCTAGACCTCCTGGAAATGTTCATATGTATGAATCCTGCGCGGTTGTATATGTTCATATTGAGATTAAAAAAAAAGCAAAGTGAGAGTTCTTTACATCTTTGATGTCTGTTGAAGTTAGAGTTGTGAAACTAGTATATGCTATGTTTCTAAGTGTTTTTCAGTTTTTAGGTTGCGGATGTTAATCAAGCAGACCTGGTTGATTTGATGAGGTTTTTATTGAGTTATGCAAGCAATGTTAGTGCTTCATCAGAGAGAAGCAATCTTTACAACAGAGAGCTTGTGGAGTCATCTGTCCGACATTTGCTGGGCGAGTTGGCCAAACTGAGTGACAGTCCTCTGGTTCCAAACTATTCTGGATATGAGCAAACTCAACTTCCTGATAGATATGGACAAACGCCAAGGTCTTTTGGGCAGAATGTTGAAATGAAAAAAGGAGACTGGATTTGCCCTAGGTAGAATCATTCATTTTTTTCTCATCTTCATAATTTGCCTTGGGCTATTTCCCCTTTTCTCATCTCAGTTCATCATATTTTCTGGTGGTATACTTGAATAAGGTGGCATATGTTGAAATTTCATTCCATTTTATCATTACAACCTGCAGCATAATTTCTGATTAATAGCATTTTATTCTATGTGCAGGTGTAATTTTATGAACTTTGCAAGAAATGTGAAATGCCTTGAGTGTGAGGAAGCATGGGCCAAGAGGCAATTGACTGGTGGAGAGTGGGAGTGTCCCCAGTGAGCATTGCTTTTTTTACTTCTTTTTGTTTTGGAAATTAAATTGGTGAATTTTGATTTTTTAACTCCTTTTCTACCGATGTGATTTCTTTAATTATGAGAGGAATACAGTATGCTTAAGGTGTGATTGCAAGCGTCCTGGAGAGATCTTGCTGGGTAATACCTACTCCAAACTAGGTTTGACAAACAGCAATGGGATTTCTTCAAAGAAGGCTGATCTCGATAGGAGGTTATCTGCCAATGAAGAGAAGGCACAACAATGGTTTAGTAAGATTTCTCAGCTTGACAGTACTTCTGATATGAGCAGTGCCATAACAGATGAAGATTTTCCTGAAATCATGCCTTTGAGGAGAGGTGTTAAAAGATTTGTTTTAAGTACAAGAAAAGCACCTTTGGAGAGGAGGTTGGCCAATGCTCAGTATCAAAGAAACATGGATAATGATGGCATTCCTGAGTGTAACAATTCTCAGACTGGGAAAGTAAATAAGATACCAGATGCAAAAATTAGCCAGAGTTTGGATGAGGTCCTTGGTCGTTCATCTACCACTTCTGGATCTAATGATTATAGTATCAATAGTGGAGCGGAAAATCCTGTGTCTACTTCTACTTCTATGGAGGATGGTCATCCTAGAGGAACCAATTCCAATTATGTTCCATTTGTGCCATTACCAGCTGATATGTTTGCCAAGAAACCTGAAAATCCAAAGATTCAAGAGAGTCAGAAGGCTGTATCAAATGACCACTACTCTGTTGTTTCAAATGCAGATGGACAAACGAGTGCTGTTTCAAGGAATGAGGAGTTGAACAAGTCTCTAAAAAGTCAGCAACACTCTGAGAAGCTATGAATGAGAAGGAGATATGTGATAAAGAGCTAGAACACACTGAAAAATCTGACAGATGGTTTAAGAAGGTTGCAGAGCTCCATAATGTTACAGATATTGCCAATGCAATTCCTGATGAGGACTTTCCTGAGATCATGCCTTTGCGCAAAGGAGAGAATAAATTTGTAGTCAGCAGGAAGAAAGACCGTTCTTTGACTTCTCCTATTTACAAGAGGCGTGCAGCGATAGAGCAAGCTGGCAATACCAATTATGTTCCCTTAGTCCCCTTCCCACCTGACTACTTTGCTAAAAAGGATAAGCAGCAGCCTGGGGGAACAGATTCTAGTGCAAAAGCAACTTTTGAAACTTCAACCTCTGTGACACCAGAGAAGCATTCAGAGAAGTTATCTGAGGCCTCTGTTACAGAAAATATGCAACCTATGCAAAATCAACAGACACAGAGCTGGAGCTCAAAACCTTCTGGAGAGAACTCAAATGAGATAAGGAGAGATGCTTCTTATTTGGCACAGACTAGTGGATATTCAAACCAGAATTCTATCAATCCCCAAAGGAGGAATGATGATAATTTGATTAGTGGATACTCTAGGAATGAGAGTCAGAAAGAGGTGACATATTCCACAGGAAGTTCACATCAACCTTCTGGGGATCAGAATGATAGGAGCACTTGGACTGGAAAGAGTTTGGAAGGTTCAGCGGTGAAGGAACCAGATCCATTGGACATGTCGGAGGAGGCCAAAGCAGAGAGGTGGTTTCGACGTGCTGCCCAGATAAAGGACATTTCGGAGCTCAGTCAGATTCCCGATGAAGATTTCCCTTCGATAATGCCAATGAGGAAAGGGGTGAATAGGTTTGTGGTAAGCAAGCGGAAAACACCATTGGAGAGGAGATTGACATCTCAACAGTATCGTAGAAATCTCCCAGTTGTGAACTCGGATCCAGGGAAAAAGGAAAGTGACAGTAGTAGCTAAGGTAACAAAAAATAATTTCTTATTATTATGATGTATCTTTTGAAACATCCAACAGTGAAGTTCATTGCTATTTTTTTCCTCATCATTTTATTAGAGAAGAAGAAACCTTCACCAGAAAGTGTAGTACCATTTTACATACTTGAAACTCCTACATCAGCTTGCAACTTACTTTGTAAAAAATCTATTTATTTGGAGTTTAACGTTTTTGCTTCGATTATTTGGAGTTTTTTAGTATTTATGGGAGGAAGAATTCGAATATAAACTTTTGAACAGAAAATATAAATATATCACTAAACAAATGCTAGGTGCATGTCATCTCATTATTTTTTTTTAGATGCTTCACTATCTCTCATTGTTCTATTGATACACAAGAAGACAATGGCCAAATAATAATAACAATAATAATAATAAAAAACACAGATTGGAATTTTTTGGGATCCTCTAAACAAAAGATCTCAATAGTTTCCTTTTAAAATAGTTTTTGTTTTCCATACCTTTAATTATTATTATTTTTAAATAGTAAGATTTGCCAATAATTATTTAGATAATTTTTTTATGTGTTCTAAAAGATCTGCACACATTATTAATGGATTTCTTAATCCTTTCTCAAAAGAAAAATGCAAAAGATTTCCATTTCCTAGTTTTGTAATTGCATTATGGTTTTTTCTTACCTTCAACGTGCATTTTTAAAATACTCAAGACTAATTAGAACTTGTATTAAATTTATCAATAATTATATGATTTGTTGATAAAATATTAAAATTTTAATTTTAATAATCAAAATTAAATCTCTAGTAATCTTAAGTAAAAATACTTGTATCGATTTCATAGAAGAATTAATCAAGGGATATCATGTACAACTCACATGTAATTTTTTTTTCTTTTAATGTGCAAGCCATTATTGTTAAATTTTTTTTGTTTTTCTTTAGCATACATCATAAAATTCCCTTATGGGATATTTAATTTGGTCACAGTCTTCCATCTTTGCCACATTGCCAATTTACTATTATATAAACATGGATATAAAATTCCGTCATCACCACCTAAAGTCTCAAGTCTTAATGTTTTGATTTGCATTTCTCAAACACCACATATATGCTTTCCATGTCTAATTCAACTTTCCCGAGAAAATGGACAACAGAATTCACCAAAACCCTCCTGTCAGCTCCAAATTTCATTGTGTTTTCATATCTTGATTTTCTGGATTCTGTTTTTTGTGTCATATACAAATATCTTGACGTGTTCTTTGAAGGGAAGGCCTCTCCATGTTACTGCACGACCACGAAGATCAGTGAGAATGGGAGCAATGGGAAAATGGGAGGCAATGAGGAAATTGGGATGTCAGAGACTTTGCATGGGAGGAAAAAGAAACTGAAGGAATTAATTGTTTTGATTCAATTTGTGGAGAAATTGTTGAACAAAAAGAAGGGTGTTGAAGGTGATTATCGTTTCAGGAACCAGAAAAAGGCTGCTGTCCATAGGTTGGGGAATAGGTGGTCTGATTGTGGGTGTGATTCTTGCATCTCTTGGATGAAGACCGATGATCCCAAGCTTCACGTTGTAGTGAAGGAGGCCTCTTCACAAGGTACGTGATTGATCATGAGGATGCACTTTTGTCTTTTTTAATTTTAAACGAAAATTTGAAGTCAACTCTTTGAGCAACGGTACATGTATTATTATTGAATTGAAAGAAAATATTTACATGAAATTTTTTTTATAAAAAATTCGTCAAATTAGCTATTAATAATAATTAAGTTAAAATTAAAATTGAAAATTTCAATTGATAGATTGAAAGATTTTATTATATATATCAAACATATAAAATTTAAAAAATTTTTGATAGAATTTTTCTCTTAAATAAATATTGATTAAATTTAAATTATAAACGATATTTTTAATAAATTTTTTTTATATATTATAAAATTTCTTATTAAATTTTATCAACCATCCATTTTAATTTTTATTAAAGTTTTTATTAAAAAATATTAATAAAAACTTTTACGAATTTTATTTAAATAATTTTGTATAATTTTTTTACCTGAATTGGATACATAATCGACTTATTTGATTTGAAAAACATCATTCAATAAGAATCAATCGAAAACCAAATCAATCTTGCGATTGATTGGTTTAAAATTAATTTTTTAATCAAATATTTATTTACATGGGGGTAATGATCGAAGCATTTGAATCTGATGTATTACGCTGCATTTCTTTTATTAAAGTCAAATATTCCTTGAGAAAATAAACTTTATCACATACTTTCATCATGATCATGACCAATAAAATGTTTATTTTAACAACCAAAATTTATATTTAAATACAAAATTATATACTTTAATTCAACCAGTTGTTGTACTGATGAAATCAAGAATCTAAAATGGGTAGTTATTCCCATAAATTTGTTATTTAATACTTTCATTTTATTTGTGAATAATCCTACTATCTAGACAGGCCAACAGCCAACATTTATAATTTTTAGTTAAATAAGCTATCTTATACTAAATTTTAGCTTAATACTTAAATATATCTTATACTACAAATGTTAGTTCTATGCTATTTTAATTGAATTTTTTTTATTAATTTTAAAAATTTATGATTATAATTATAGATAAATAAAAAATTATAAATTTATTTACATGCAATAAAAAGATCAACACGCATAATTTCAATTTTTTTTTTTAACTGAAGTTTAGTTTTTAACTGCCATTACAGAGGATTCAAAGGGAAATCCAAATCCAAGTGAAAACGTGATATTCATACATGGGATTCTCAGTTCTTCCTCATTTTGGACAAAAACGCTTTTCCCACAGCTATCTGAATCGAAGAAGAGCAATGGCTACAACATGTTTGCGTTTGATCTATTGGGATGTGGTAAAAGTCCAAAGCCAAGGGACAATTTATACACTTTGAACGACCATGTGGAATGGATTGAGAAATCTGTAATCTCTCGATTTCAATTAAATTCTTTTCACTTGGTTGCTCACTCCATGGGCTGCATCATTGCTTTAGCCTTGGCTGCAAAGCACTCTAAATCCGTCAAATCCGTCACCCTCGTTGCCCCTGTAAGTATATATAAAATTTTAAATGTAAAATAAAACTCTTGAATTCGAATTAAATAATTATCTAAACAATTAATTTTATTATAATTAATTAAATTTTTAAATATTTATTTTCATTCGATTAAATTTTTGATTGGACGAATATGAGTGTTCAAGATTAATCAATTTACATCTAATAAAATCTCAATGGAGAAACAATATATATTTTAGTTCTCAATTAATTACAATAAAAAGATAAAAATTTGAATGATTATTTAATTTTAATTTGAAGTTTTTTATACTTAAGTCAAATTTATAAGATTTTATTTTATGAAACAATCTGACAATTTAGCATATTCAATTTAAAATGACAAAGTTTTAATATGGAAAATCAACTGGTTAAAAGCTAACCAAAATTTATTTACTTTGGATTAATGTTTCTTCAGCCTTACTTTCCTTCAAAGGATGGAGTAGAATTCACGGTGATCAATAGCCTTACGCCCAAGAAATTGTGGCCGCCGGAAGCGTTTCTTTCATCGGTCATGACATGGTATGAGCACTTGGGTCGATGTGTTTGTTTATTAATGTGCCGAAACCATACGACATGGGAGAGGCTTATTAAGCGACTCACAGGAGTAAGGTAATAAGCCAAAATTATTAGTATAACTTTTTTGGTAATACACCCACTTGTGAACATACATATAAATAATATATATATATATATTAAAAGAAATTTTTTATAAATTTTTAAATTAAAATTTAATATTTTATAATTAAAAACTTTGTAATTCGATAGAAAAAAATATCTTAAGTATTGGAATTTAAATTACATATTTGTTAGATATTATTTTTAAAAAGTAATTACATGAATCATCTTAACCATCAATATGGTTAATACAACCCATTTAATAAATTTAAAGAAATTATTACTTAAAATGATAACTTTAAAATTGCCCTTAAAAAATTGATTTAGTTATTAATATATAAATTAAAATCATTAACGAATCCGAAACTTATTATTTAATTCATGTAATTATTTTTAAAAAATAACATCTAATAAATTTAGTATTTAAATCCTAATGTAAATAATCCTTTTCCCTTATTTCCAGTCTCATTCATATAAAAATAAAAATTAAACTCATTAATTATTCGGTGAGAGATAGCCTTTTACACCGGTATGTTGTCTTTGCTGGGTTTTAGGGATCTGAATTTCATGTTTTTGGACTTGACCAAGCACACCCATCATTCAGGCTGGCATACCACACATAATGTGCTATACAGGGGAGTAAAACAGATGGATAGAAACCTGGAAATTTTGATGAAATCAAAGAAAAAAGTGCACGTATTTATGGGAACCAGGGACAGATCTGTTCCACCAGATTGTGGGGACAAGATGAAGAAGAAATTCCCTGATGTGGAGGTCAACAACATCCCAAATGCTGGCCACCGCTCTGTCATCTTTAGAAGAGAGAAAGATTTTGCTCATGATTTGTTGCAGATTTGGGAAAATGCTGCAGCTGATCATCATGATTTGCATGAAGTTTGAAATTCGTGGGTAAAAATATTGATTTTCCAGGACTGTAACTGTGATTTTATTCAAGCCTCAAGGGCCCTTATATTCACAGAAATAAAAGATGAATATGTATATGTTTGATCGGTTATATCATATATAAGTATAAATATATATCGAATTTGATGAAAATATTCATCCAAAAAAAAAAAAGAAATTGTTGAAAAATATACTTCATTTAAATTCCAATATCACCCATTTGAAAACTAATATTTTTGGAATAACTTTCGTGTAAAATATTGAAACAAATATTGTGAATTTTCAAAGTAATTTTATGTTCAAGAATAAATATTTGTAATAAAAAAGTTAGACTTCATTTTAAATCAACTTAAAAGATTAAGTATTTTTTAAAATAATATAAATGATATAATTTGAACAATTAATTTGTATTAAGTAAAACTTTATCAAAATATGTAATCAAATTATTTAGTTTAATATTTTATGATTTCAAAATAAATATCAATTCAAAGTTAATAATATATTTTTAAACAATAAATGTTTCCAAACGTAATTAAAAATAATTATTTACACCAGATGTACTTTTTTTTTTTTAATAATTTCTCTATTTCTTTCGCTTTTGGGACAGGTCAACATGTCAAGCATGATCAAAGAGTAAGGAATCAATAATTCGTGACTTAATCTCGTGTATGTTTCTTTTTTTTTTCTTTTCTTTTTTCATTATAAAATTTGTTAATTGTTATTTATTTTTTATTTTATATGCATCTCATATACATATAGATGCCATGCAAGCATTTAGTTAATTCTTTATCTTTCTTTTTTTTTTTTTTTTTGTTCTTTAATTATGATTATATGTATGTTACATAAAATATATGTTTTTATTGTTTAATAAAATAATTTTTTTTGCTTCCATCAAAGCAAAAAAAAAGAGTTGGCAGTCTGTTTTCTTCATTGGACATGAATTTTAATACTTATAATTTTAATTTTTTAATGAAATTTAAGGATTTCTTTGAATATTATGTCAAATTTTTATTAAATATTTACAGCACATGAATTATATAAGCTCCTAATAGAAATGTCATTTTTTTTTCTCTGACTGTCCCAATAATCCCGTTGAAATTAGCAAAAACAAAACAAATACTTGCCTAATGGTATTAGTTAAAATGATATTTAAGAAAAGAAATACGTAATTGAAAATATTTTAACTATTTTAAACCGATGCTTATAAGCATCCGGACCCAATAATGCATAATCCTTCTAAAACTTGTACTCATAAATTTTAATTGTTTTTATTGTAAAATATTAGATAAAAAGAGCTGTGTTTTTTGTTAAAAAGTACCATAAATTTAGGTAATCCAACCCTAAACATGCATTTATCACTGATTTAATTGGTTCGGGCCCAAAGCTAATGAATTAGAGGTGGGCAAATTAAAACCCAGAAAGCTTATCTGTAAGGAGCATATTCTAAACTCTACAACTTATCTTTTTGTTTTTTCTTCCCTTGATTTGGAACTTTGTGGATACCTTTGCACTTGTTTGGTACCAGCTAGGAAAAATAGCAAGGAAGGAAAATTTTATTCCTTCATGTTTGGTTAAGAAAAAAAAGGCAAAGGAAAATTTAATTAAAGAAAAAGGGGTAAATTTAAACAACAATCTTTTCCAGGATTCTGAAACTCTTTATCTTCATGTTATCGAAAACCATTTTTACTTCTTGTCTTTAACCTGATATATTTTTGGATGACTCTGATAAATATATATATATACTCTATAAATTCCTGTCCAATCCTCAATCCCCGCAAAATTTTTTCAGTTGTCCGGTTCTCTTTATACCAATTTTGCTTCACTTCTTTTTCCATCAATGCCTGTTGCAAATTTACCAGGAAAATGGACAAGGAAGTGTGGCACAATCCTCCTCGACGTCATCACTTTTCTTGTCTTTCTTTTCCTTGACTTTCTTGATACTGTTCTTTGTGTGGTTTACAAGTTACTTGATGAGTTCTTTGAAGGTAAAGCCACTCCATGTTATTGTGGAAACAAGGGAGAGAAAAATGGAGAGTGTTGTGGTGAGGAGAAGGAGTTGTCAGAGACTTTGTATGGGAGGGAAAATGTGTTCAGAGAAATGGGGTTTCTTGGTTTTGCAAGGAAATGGGAATATGGAAAGAAAAAAGATGGTGATGGTAGCAGAAGAGGGTTGGTGAATAGGTGGTCTGATTGTGGATGTGAGTTCTGTATTTCTTGGATGAAGAATGGTAATCAGAAGCTTCATGTTGTTGTGAAAGAGCTTTCACAAGGTAATTTTTAGGCAATTCCTAATTTGGTTTTAATTTTTTTAATCATTACTTTGAACAGCAATGAATCATTAACAATGAAATTGAATTATGTTCAATTTAAAATTACATCCTTACCTTCCTCTTACTTCTTTGAGCAAGACCTTTTCAGTTTTGTAATTGATGGTAGAAATTATCAAAGCAGTTAGCAGCCTTAGCCACGATATTATAGTGATTGACACATTAATTTAAGTTGACAATGATAAACTGTTAATTAAATATGGTAATTCATGTATTCATATTTTTATTTATTTCATATTTAATACAATAACACATGTAAACATGAAAATTGCTATGTCAAAATTTATATTGACATTCTAAACACAAAACTTTTTTATTTTTATTTTTATCAAATTCATATATGATTTTGTTGAAATTTTAAATTGTATCAATTTTTTTAATCGTTTTGTATTATATTGCCGTATTATGCTTAAAATTACTAAATTTACTGTCAATCCACAGTCATTCATGTTATTTAACAACAATATGTTATAGTAATTTACTTAGAACATCTATCAATTGAATGCAATAAACAGTTGAATGTTGTATCAAATGGTTGCTGATTTTGATGCCAATATTTTCGTTTGACAGTAAGTGCTGAGGTTCCAAGAGGAGACCCAGCTGAAAATGTGATATTTTTACATGGGTTCCTTTCCTCTTCCTCATTTTGGACAGAAACAGTTTTTGAGAATCTCTCTGGACCTGTAAAGGGTCACTACAGACTTTTTGCTGTAGACCTTTTGGGATTTGGAAGAAGTCCAAAGCCAAGTGACTGTATGTATACTTTGAGTGATCATGTGGAAATGATTGAGAAATCTGTAATCTCACCATTTCAGTTGAATTCTTTCCATTTGGTGGCACATTCCATGGGTTGCATAATTGCTGTGGCCTTAGCTGCAAAACACTCAAAGTTTGTCAAATCAGTTACTATTGTTGCACCTGTGAGTAGATAACATTAACCTTAAAAAATAAGCCTTTTCAGTTCAATGATTTCTTAAAACACCCAAAACCTCCCTTTTGTTAAATCTGTCTGTTTCATTCCTTTTCTTTTTTTTTTTTGTATTTATCTCACATGGAACATTTTTTGTGCTTCTACATTTAGCCCTACTTCCCTTCTGCAAAAGATGGAACAAGTACTTCAATGGTGCTTAACACACTTGCTGGAAAAACACTGTGGCCACCATTAGCATTTGGTAAATCTGTTATGTCATGGTATGAGCATGTGGGTAGATGTTTTTGCTTCCTGTTTTGCAGGCACCATAGGATGTGGGAGAGGATTCTGAAGCTATCGACTCGACAAAGGTAACAAATTAATCATTCTTTACTGATAAATTATATATATAGATCTATACACACACACATGCACACAAATATATTTAAATATATTCATTCAAGTCTTCAACTTCTTGATTTAATGATTAAGAAAGCTTAAGAAGATATATAAAGTGAGAGTTCGAATCTCACCATCCTGATTCCTTATCCCCTATCCAGTTGACCAAAAAAATATATGCATTCAATATGACAAACATGATAATTATGTAATTGTGGTTTTCCGTGACAAGTTTGTGCCTAAAATTGCTACTCCAGGGAACTCAATTTCATGACAGTAGACTTGACTAGGCACACCCATCATTCTGCTTGGCATAGCATGCATAATACCATATGTGGGGGAGCAAAGTTTATGGATGACTATCTGGAAATTTTGAAAAGATCAAGAGTAAATGTTTGTGTAATCCATGGTGATCAGGACCTGGTTGTCCCATTGGAGTGCAGCAATAACATCAAGATAAAGTTCCCAGAAGTGGAACTTAATATTATTCAAAATGCTGATCATCGTACTGTAATCTTCCACAGAAAGAAGGATTTTGCTAAGAGTTTAGAACATATATGGACATCATCCCAGATGCAAGCAGGACAAAACAGAATGATTTAGAAGCTGATAGAACAGGAAACCACTGTCCTTGTGTGATTATTATTTGCCTTAAGACCAATCCGATTTAATTATATTGAAACACAGAGCTGCATTCAAGCTACTTGTATTACTACGGATATTCTCATAAATTCATCCGAATTTACTCTGATTTTTGCATTATACTATATAACAAATCCCAATCCATGAACACTATTCACACACTACATTTTATGGCAACAGTGTGTTTTTTCCAACTTCAATTGCTTGTTTGGGCTTTAGTTTTGTGGCCCTTTAGGCTTAAAATTCATGGATAAATCTTTGGGCTTTGATGCTATTAGTGGATATTCATTATCAGTAAATCTTTTGAGAGAATTATTCTCAATAATTTTTATTGGCTTTTGTTTGTAAATTTTTTTTTAATTTTGTCAATCAATTTTTAAAGTTCATTTATATTTTTTTCTTTCCTTCTCTTTGATTACCTTTTATCATATTATTTTTTCAGTTTTATTATTTGTATCTTACAAAATTTAAAGACTACCTATTGAATCTTAAATCCCAATTTATCATATTATTTTTAATATTTATTTTATTCAATTAAATCTTTAAATATTTATTTTCATTTTAATCGAGTCTTTGGCTAAATGAAAATGTATTTTTATTGTTAATCAATTTTTGTTTAATAAAAATTTAATTAATGAAAATAAATATTTAAAAATTTAATTGATAATAATAAAATAATAAAAATTTAAATAATTATTAAAATTTTGTTCGAATAATTTTTTGTACTCTTTAACCTAATTAAAAACATAAATTTATTTTTATACTAAATTATTTATAACTCAATATTATATAAAAAATTATATTTTATATAAAACTATAAAATTAATAATTTTTATATAAAAAATTATCAAAATTTAATTTTATTACTACAACTAAAAATCCAACTATTACAGTGAATCATTTCGCTGGTAGCATTTTTCCATAGGTCAAAGTGGTAAATTTCAACTGTTGCCAATTTTGGACAACGAAAAAAAATTCAAAGCCAGTTTTTAGTTTGTGAAACCAGGTGCGGGCGAAACTGTTGGCGTTTGGCACTTGGGATTAAAGTACATGAAGTTTCCATAAAATTAATTTGCCAAACATTTTAAATTTTTAATTATAGTTTTTTATTTTATTTATTTTTTATTTTTTTTCAAGTTTTGATTTTTTATAAAAAAAAATTTGAGTAATTGCTTGCAATGCTAAGAAAAATTGGATAAAAAAAATCAGATATAAACACATTACCTACAATATTTAAAAAAAAACACATTACCCACAAATACAATAAATTAAATAAAAACTGAAGATAAAAAAAAAAATCTTTCTCATAATATAAATGATGACGCAATATGTAAAGAATCAACTCAACAAATTACAAAAAAAAAAAAATTTTGGATAAAACAATATATACACAAACAAAAAAAAGTCTATTTATATTTAATATTTATAAACAATATGTTATAAGAAAAAAATAAAAGATTTTTTGCTGAAATAATTGTATAAAAAATAAGATAATCAGGTCCCACATCATATATCAAGTGTCATAGTGTGAAGCGGAGGTAGGTGCACCAGATCCTTCAGTTTGGTCTCAATAGAAAGGTTCGTGAATTGTGTCTGCACCTACCCATTTCACGATTTTCTCTTCTCTGCCAAGAACCGAACTACACCAAGCCAAACCAAAGCATCAACGTAAAAGTTAAAACAAGGAATACCAACCCACCTCCTTTTTTTGTTCTACCCATTATTTATAAATCTGGGGTCTTTTTATTGGCAGGGTTAGATATTGGGGTGGTTGGTTTTAAGATCATGGATTTGGAATTTTTGCAATCTGTGGATGTTCAGATTCTTGTTGGTGTAGGAGTCGCTGTCTTAGCCATTGTTGTTGGTGCTGCTTATCTGTTTTCCTCTAGGAAATCCAAAGGTTTGACTTTTCACTTAATTGGGTTTTCGCATATATTTTAGCTGTTAAAGGTCTGTTCTTTTATTCAAAGATTATTTCTTTTTTTTTTTATTGATTGTTCTTTGAAGTTTAAGTAATGGGTGTACTAAATCCTGGATTTCTGTGAATGTTTTGGTGTGTTTGTGTCTGTTTAATTTTTTTTTTTTTGGTATGTTTGGTATTGACACAGATATTAACTTGTTGTTACAATGAAGTGAATAAAAGATAAAACTGGGTTGTGAAAATCTTCAGATTGTTTGAATAGCTTGTAAAATTTTTGAGACTGTTTCTGTTGGTCATGATTTGTTCTGATTCCTGCATGTTTTGGCATGCCGATTGAAAGTATGGTATAGGATAGAGTTCTGTTTCTTCTGTAGAGTTTGAAATTAAATGCTCGGGGATTGAATGAATGTCACATAAAACATCTATAGCTTGGTATCTTGGATGGAATAGCTGTATATCTATAGCTCTTTATTGAAGTTTTCTTCTTCTTTTTTTTTTCCTGATAAAATAGAAATTATTACTATACAAAAAAGTGGATATAGCAGCAGATGTACTTTACCCTGCTGTCAAAAGCAAGTTATTACTAATGAAGTTTTTTTTTTTTTTTCCTAGTAAGCAATTGCATGCATTAGTACTGAATGCCAACTTAGCTTTCGTGTCTGATTGTGGAGCTCAGGGTGTTGAGCAATTATAACTTTCTAGGTTAGCTTTATGACTGGCTGAGCCTGGTATTATGTGGCTCCTATAAATAACAATGTATGCTGGAAGAACTTGAAAAAGGTTAAAAGCAACTGAAGTCAATCTTTGGCAATATTTTGATGTGTATTTTTCTGAATTTCTGATCGTAAAGTTACATTGTCAGACATGACGAGAGACCGAACTACTGTGTTGGTTTTAACATATGACTCTAGGTTAGGCAATTTTGCAGGTTCAAGTGGTCTGGTTGGTCAAATCTACTTGAATTTGGTTTTTTTAGACTTGTTGATCTCCACATGTATCCTTAGTTCCTTGTACCATAATTGGCCTGTAAATATTTTATTCCCATTCCTCCTCTGCCTGCTTCCTTCTTTCATCTTATTGGGCTCAAACTACTTTATTATTGTTAGTTTTTTGCATTTCAATACACAATTGTTCATTTTGCCAAAATATTGCTTACTAAGATTTTGGGAAAGGTTATTCTCTTTTGCAAATGGATTTTTCTGAGCCAATGCAAATTTTAGAAGTTAATTTACGTTTTTTCTTTGTCACTGTAAAGTTTTACTTATTGAGACTTAAAATATATCTCTGCCCATGTAAATTCTTTCTTTCTCTGAGTTTTGTTAATGTGTTGTTTTCTTGTGAAGTTGCTCACTTTATCATATGTGTTTTCAGGCTGTCTAGATCCAGAGAATTTCAAAGAGTTTAAACTTGTTAAGCGCCACCAGCTGAGCCATAATGTGGCAAAATTCACATTTGAACTTCCTACTCCTACTTCAGTTTTGGGTCTTCCCATTGGACAGCATATAAGTTGCAGGTTCAGTAGATTGTATTCATCCTTTATGTATTTCTTCCTTGTCTAGAGGTTGTTGATACTTTCCTAATGCTTGTGAACTGGACTACCATACAAGTTAAATGTTTTTCATATTAACAGGGGCCTGGATAGTGAAGGTACCGACGTTATTAAACCATATACACCTACAACATTGGATTCTGACGTTGGTTATTTTGAATTGGTTATTAAGGTACTTGCCTGAAACTTCTTGCTGCCTGGAGTTGACTTCAGTGTGATATTTAATATCTAGGTGGTCACATCTACTAACTTTATTGGAATTTTGCTTGTAAGTAGATGTATCCTCAAGGAAGGATGTCGCACCATTTCAGAGAGATGCATGTTGGTGATTGTCTTGCTGTGAAGGGACCCAAGGTACACGGTTTTTTTTTTATGAATGCATAAGTGGCTCTTGGCTGTAGGATTCTTGGTTCCTTTTGTGCCCTGTTTCATAAGGCTGTGTCAATAGAAAAAGTATGGTGGATAACATTTCTACTGGTTTAGCAACAATTTTTTTTTTTTTTTTTGCAGGCTAGTCATTTTTGCCTTTATTGCAACCTGAAATATTAGATTATCCCAATAAAAGTTCATTGTTACTTTCATTACTGATGAGGATGAGGCAATCTTACCAAACATTGCAATGCATGTCCTATAGAATATTAACATATCATGTTTGTTTTATATGTGTTCCTCTTCTTTATTGAAGGCTTGCTGCCTAGCTGGCTTTCTTGCCTCTTCTGAATTATGTTTGACATTATAATTCTCTTTTGGTTCTCATTTCTTTATGTTGTTGTCCTGCGAATTGTTTTTCCAGGGACGATTCAGGTACCAACCTGGTCAAGTTAGAGCATTTGGGATGATTGCTGGAGGCTCTGGCATTACTCCAATGTTCCAGGTATGTTATCATTTATCAACATATATTTTCTCATATTTGAGAGATGTTGGCTTGCTATATGTTTTAGCTATAGTCTTTTGCAAGGTTTAAGTGTTTATATAACATGTCTGCCACTGTATGTGGTTTATAGCTGACCTCAGAGTATGGGATATAAGGCTTAGTGTGTTGTTGTTGTTGGTATATAACATGTCTCCCACTTCTTCTTCCCTTTTTTTTTTTTTTTTACTGATTAGGTCGCCAGAGCAATTTTGGAGAACCCAAATGACATGACAAACGTACACCTTATTTATGCGAACGTCACGTATGAGGACATTCTTTTGAAGGTACTTTAGATTCCTACGTCTTTGTTGTTAATCTTTCTACTACTCACTTTATTGACTATTCCAAACTAACAAACCAGAGATAGGTTTCTACTGTCTTCCCATTCTGGAGAAAAGAACACTAGCCTGCTTGTATGGGCAATGCTGCCCTGAATGCAATTCTATACAAGGCAAGACCTGTTGTTTTTGGTGCAGCAAAGTCCAAACATAAGATTGGCCAAATCCCTTGCTTATGTCTTTACTACCTAAAGCTAGAGCTTTAGACTTACCTCATAGGACAATGACTCAAAATTTATTTTGTTTTATAATAATCATCATAATGGTGGATTTCATTTCCATGTTATCATTATTAGAGATCACATTACGAGCTGTGATTATTTTTTAATGTTGCACATTTAATGTGCAACGATTCTTTTGGTTACCATGGATGTACTTGCACAGGAAGAAATACAAGCATGGGTGGTTAGTGACTAGTTCATAGGAATTAAGAAATGCAATACTTCAAGATGTAAATGGATCAAAAGTAATATTCAAATGATTTATTTTCAGGAAGAGTTGGATAGCCTTGTTGCCAAGTACCCTGGTCGCTTCAATGTCTACTATGTTCTGAACCAGGTTTGTTACCTTTCCTATGTGGCAATCTCCTAGCATGTTTTATTCATTCTTCATCTGCTTATTTTTCTGTAAATATTGTCTAAGGCCTAGGAGCAGGGTAGCTTGTTCTGAATCTGAAGTGCCATTATGTTCTTCCCTTCTCTTTTTCTTGCATAGCAGCATTGCAAATACAAAGATGGATAATGCTGTTTAGCTGTAGTTGGAGTAAAGAATAATAATGCCAGAAAATTTTCTGCTTTGACTATAACACAAACAAAAAAGATTTTTGAAATATAAATGCTTTTCAAATGTAGAAAGGACAACTGCAGTGGCGCCTCTGAGAGAAATTATTTGAGAAGCAAATAGGATTTGGAATTTATATCCATGATATTCTTTACTTGTCACTCCATTTGGCTGCACAGACACAATTTCCTCTGATTCTGTAATGCACTTAGTGTATGGTTTGAACTGCTTGAACAATGTCTGATAAGTGTTACTTTAATTGAAAATCATGACACTCTTGGACTAATTAATGGTGTTCTTACATGATTTACTGAACTGTTCTGATGTGTGGTACAACTTGCATGTGCATTTGAGTAGCATACATATGGCATTTGGGAAATAAAGGTTCTATCGCTGCATCTCTTTTTCCATGTGTGTGTATTCTTGTGGTTGAAGAGCTGCAGTTGGCTTCTTTTTACACACTGCATGTCCAAGCTAATGGTCATTTTATTGACAAACTACATTATGATGATGTTGTTTCCTTAGGCTCCTGAAGTGTGGGATGGTGGTGTCGGCTTTGTGTCAAAGGAAATGATTCAAACCCACTGCCCTGCACCGGCACATGATATCCAGGTATTATACCTATTTCTTTACATTCTTGACCTGAGTTTGCCTGAACTCTCTAAGTGTTACGTATCTTGCCATGGATACAAAAAAAATACCAAGAAGAAACTGTAATTTGATATTGTGATTCGTAGATTCTAAGGTGTGGGCCGCCACCCATGAACAAGGCCATGTCCGGACACCTTGATGCTCTTGGATATTCACCTGAGATGCAGTTTCAGTTCTGATCCCTCTTAGACAAGGTCAAGCTCCACTCAGACTGGTATTCATCTTCATCAATTCCAGTCAGACTGTTTTTTATCTTCTTCATTGATGCGACCAAAGCCTTTTGTTATGTACTCATCTCCTGTTCTAATTGGAACTTTCCAATAATTGGAGCCAATGGTCTTAAATTCAGATGCTTTGAACCATTATAAGGATTTTCCATTACCCTGTACTGGAAAATGTGAAATTTTTTTTAATAAAGTTAAGCTAAACTTAGTATTTTTTTTATTTGGTAACTTATAATCTTACTAATGAAGAACAAGATCAGTAACTAATATCCAAGCAAGAATAATTAAAATATATTTTTAAACAGTATTGTGCCCGGTTATCAACCGATTAAACTATAGATCCTAACCAACTACATGGAATGGGCCAAATCCCTACCTTTAATGATTTTTGACATATTGAACAAAAGTGTTATTCTATAAATTAATGGTAACCTTAAATAATGCTCTTAAGCTCTTCCTGATAACATTTGATGCTCTTTCTGATTTGCACAAAACCACTAAGAATAATTTAAAAGGTGCCAGTTGGATCTGCTATTGTTTACATAAAGAACCATGGGAAAGCGAAATTCAAAAAAAAAAAAAAAAAAGCATGAGGCTTTCATGCTCAAGTTTCACCTGCCCTAATTATGAACGTTTTTTTTAGTCATTTTCAAGTTAATGATATAAATTGTTCCTATATAAAGGTTCCAAACTATATTCTAAATTGTTAATTAAGCCATTATTTTTTATATTTTATCTTTAAAATTATTAGAAATTAAATTTTGATTATTACAAAAAAATCGAACGCTCTATCAATAAAACATGCTGTTAATGACAATTAAACCATTATTTTGATTAAAGGAGAATAAAAAATGAATTAAATAAGTTTTTCCAATCGTTATCATATAGAGAACAAATAGTTAACTTGGATTAAAGTGTGTTGAATTTCACATCCACTTACTTAAGCAGGAAAAATGTGTGCTCAACCTACCTTAACAATCATGAATTTTTGAAAGTTCATGTGGCATTAGAATATTCAGCATTTTTTTTTATTGTTAAATTACCTCTCCTAGATTTTTTTTTTATATATAAATGAATTTTAATATTTTTTATATTTAAAATTATCAAAATTAAATTTTAATTAAAAATTTAATATATTTTATAAACAGATGATACTCACAAGTTCTAACATTTTCAGGCAAACCATTAATGAATATGTTGACCTAATCCCCTTTCCCTCACATTGATATCTTGAAGGTGGTTGGTGTCAGAGAAATTAAAGAAGAAAGAAAATCACTAACAAATTTTAATTTGAGATTTATAAAATAAAATTACCTTGGGTCATAACAAAATTTTACTCTGAATATATGCATTTCTTCTATAATAAAGCAAAGAATTAATACAACAACCAAGCTTATTTCAAAAGAAAATTAAAAGAATCTGTTACTTCAATTGCTAAAGTCATTTCTCATATTTAAGTGGTTTTCGATTTGAGATTAAGGGTAACATTTTATTTTAGAAGATAATATATTTTTGTTTTACATCACAAGAAGTCTAGTTTGAAGAAAACTAAAGCCCGCTTCTTCGGAAAGATCCTAGTCCCACGCTTCATTTTCTTAACTCTTTTGCTTACAAGAGAAAGAGATAGAAAATGAGAGAAAATTGAAACAGAAAAGAATCAAAAGCGTTACAGCTTAGTTACAACAACTATTTACCATTACAATTTTTTTGACAGTTTTTTTCCAATTTTTCTTGGTGGTCAATCCACCCAATAATTCAAAAATTGTGCTTAATTTCCCTTCCAATCTTTTTGGATTCATCCTTGGTTTTCTTTGCTTCATTTCTCAGACTTTGGATTGGTTTTTCACTCTGGGGTTGCTTTGTTTTCTACATTGGTTGCTCCCTTCGTCAGCTGGTTTCTTGCTATTGACAGAAACTAGAGATATTTTGGTTGTGGATGAAAGTGATTTGAATCTTTTTTCTACAATGGAATTCAATACAAAGGTGATATAGATTCTTGGGAATTGGATACATTTTCTTCTTGTTGCAGTGGATTTTCTTGGATTAGTATATGTACATTACCATGGCTGAGAAGCATCGCTCCGCTATCACAAGGAAATCTTTCTTTTGCTTGTTTTTAACGACTACAATGTTGTTTGTATTATCCTGGTTGTTTGTGTTACGTTCAACAGGCCGTCCTAGCTTCTTTGATCGTAAATTGTTGCCTTCTGGAAAGCTTCTTACCGTTATTAACAATGGCGATTCCGAATCTTCAAATCGAGCGGTTCTTACAAATAATGAAAGAGAACATGAAGAAGAAGGAGAAGAACCTCCAAAGAGAGAAGAAGGATTCCAAGATAGGGATGGGGCAATGAATTGTAATGGGAATGTTAAAGAACCACTGAAGATTTTCATGTATGATTTAGAACCTGAGTTTCATTTTGGACTCTTGGATTGGAAGCCCCAAGGAGGTAGTGTTTGGCCTGATGTTAGAACCAGATTACCCTCTTATCCTGGTGGATTGAATTTGCAACATAGTATAGAATATTGGCTGACATTGGACCTCCTAGCTTCAGAAATTTCTGACAATCCCAATAACCATGTTGCAATCAGAGTGCAAAATTCTAGTGAAGCTGATCTCATATTTGTACCCTTTTTTTCTTCATTGTGCTATAATCGATTTTCCAAGGTGAACCCCCATCAGAAGAGGAGCAGGAACAAGGTGTTGCAAGCCAAGTTGGTAAAGTTCGTGACAGCTCAAAAGGAATGGAAGATGTCAGGGGGGCGAGACCATATTATTATGGCTCACCATCCCAACAGTATGCTAAATGCTAGGATGCAACTATGGCCTGCAATTTTCATACTTGCAGATTTTGGTAGATATCCACTAAATATAGCAAATGTTGACAAAGATGTGATTGCACCTTACAAACATGTAATCAAAAGCTATGTCAATGATACATCTGATTTTGATAGCAGGAAAACTTTGCTGTTCTTCCAGGGAGCCATATACAGGAAAGATGTAAGTTCCCTTTTTCTTTGACATATATATATATATATATATATTTCTGTTAGTGTAATTATTTATAAGACTGGTTTTGCTTGTTATGTTACCTGTTTTCTGTTATCCAAGTGAATGTTCTGAGAGAATTTCAGTGGAGAATTTATTGATCAAATTGACTCACTGAAAGCCCTTTACGTGCACAAAGCAATTTGGTCATCACGATGGTTCTGCTCTGATAAATGAGTATATCAGCTTTTATTTTGAACCCTCTCAATCTCCTGCAAGACAAACAGTTAAATGTTAGTAATGGGATTTTAAAGGCCATTCAATTACCTCCCAATTTCCTGCAAAACAAACAATTAGAAGTCAGAAATGGGATTTTAAAGGCCAACCAATTAATTAAATAATGTTTTGCTTCTGCATTTTTTTTTAATACAAAAGAGGCTGCAATCTGATGATAGAGAAAATAGTTGCAGGTGCTGGAATTTAAACTTTAGACCTGCTAAATGTTACCTTAGCCACATGAATCAATTGAATTAAGCTTCATATTTCTTTTCTTTTCCCTGCTGGATTTTTTATTCTTTTCTTTGTTGTTTGTAGGGTGGATACGCTCGGCAGGAGTTGTTTTATCTTCTAAGAGATGAACAAGATGTACATTTCTCATTTGGAAGTGTTAAAAAGGACGGAGTCAACAAAGCCAGCCAAGGAATGCACTCATCCAAATTTTGCCTAAACATAGCAGGTGACACCCCATCATCCAATCGCCTCTTTGATGCCATTGCCAGCCATTGTGTTCCTGTCATTATCAGTGATGAGATTGAGCTCCCATATGAAGATGTTCTCGACTACTCCGAATTCTGCATATTTGTTCGTACATCAGATGCTCTAAAAGAAAAATTCCTCATAAACCTCATTAGGAGCATTAAGAAGGAAGATTGGACTCGAATGTGGGACAAGTTGAAAGAAGTTAAGCCTTTATTTGAGTATCAATATCCATCAAAGGAAGGTGATGCTGTTCAAATGATATGGCGGTCATTGGCACGCAAGGTTCCTGCTGTTAAGATGAAGGTAAACAAGTCTAGGAGATACTCTCATTCTGTTCCTCGTAAAGAGAGAGGGTTAAGAACTATACCAGCACCAAATAACTTCTGGTGAGAAAGGGAAACAATTTTCACATTCTTTTATGGAGTTGAAGCATTTTTGAGATCTTGATATCAAAGATGCCCTAAATTTACTTCAGATGATTCACACATCAATCCTCATCCAACAGGTTTGTAATTTAAATCCTACCACCAGCAATCTCTTCCTCTATCTTCAGACTGTGACCGTTAAAGAAAAAAAGAACCATACTAAGCAATCACTTCATTTGTGGCTGATGTTTTAAATTCCTTGTTAATGAACTCACTCTTCATCTTTAAAAGGGTATGTGACTTCCATGTAACTGAAGTTCGAATCAGTTGAAGTATTAAAAATCGGTTCAGATCTTTGTAGTTATGTACATATATTTACATAACATATTTGTCCTGAAAGAGTGTACATATTATTTTGTTCTTCACAAAGTTTTTGCTCAATTTTTAGAAGTGCAAATCCTGGATGATGAGGTCTGCTGCTCTGGCTCTATGTCTATTCTATAGCGCAAAATTGAATTTCATTTCATTTCTACAGTTGAAATATCAGATACCGGCAGATTCTTCAGTTTAATGTTTTATAAGCTTTGTCATCTAAATTAAGATACTTCTCTTGAAGAACCCCTGCAAATTCTCACGCTCCTTCATAGTTTCATATTACTAGCTCCAATGAATTCAAATTTTTAATATGGAACTACGTTCTGTTGAAAGCTTCTCAAACTTAATTATTCACATGGACTTTTGGTTCAATGTCACACGCATTTATTTTTAGGATACAAAATTTTTTTCAAATAAAAAAATATTTAATTATTATTTAATAGATTTCAGTAATTTATATATTTATATGGTATTTATTTCGTATTAAATATGAAATTTATGATGTCAAAGTCTATATAAACATATAAAATATAAAATATATTTTTTAATTTTACGAAATTTATATATAATTTTTATCAAAATTTTAAGTCAATTCGCTTTCATTTATTTATTCCTATCATGTTGTATCATGTATAAATTTATTAAATCTATTAATTAGGGAAGATGTGAACCAAGGCCCAACCATGGAGAAGGGACCTTAGGTAGCCCATAATTGAGTTTCGTAAGGTAAGGAAAAAGCAAAGATAAGGTTTCAAAAACCGAAAAAGGAAAAGGCTATTTGACTGTGGAAACAAAAAACCCAATCCAAAACCTCACGAAAACCTCAACAGAAAAAATGGCACTATCATCTTCTCTGGTTCATCTCCCTGCTTCAAAATCCTTTATTTATCCACCCAACCGGCACCGTTTTCCAGCATTCAAAACTCCATTTAACTTTTCATTGTATAATAAAACTAAATTGAATGTAAAAAATGTCTCCTTTGCTGCAACAAGAAAAGCTTCTTCTTTAGTGGTTGAAGAGGAAGAAGAACAAAAGGAGGAATTTGAAGCTGTTAACATTGCTGAGGATGTAACCCAGGTTTTTTTTTCCCCATTTTCCCCCTCAATTCCAGGAAAAATTATTTTGTATTTTCATGTTTAAAGTTGTCTTTGGGGGGGGGGGTTTAAGGCTATGATTGCTAATGGGTTTTTCGTAATTTTGTTGAAATGGGGGAAAAAGAGAAGTGATCTGCTATGGATTTGGATGTCAATGGTTTTCCCTTTTTTGTTGTTTCTTTAACCTCCTGCAGTTGGTGGTGATTACATCTGAGAATGGTGTTGTCAAATTTTTTGCCATTGCCAGTTTAAACCATCGTCCTTAATCTTCTAGACCAATAATATCTTGCCATGTTGGTGTTACCTGTTATGCCTTAGTTTGTTTACTTTGATAGTAATGCTTATGTTTCAAACGGTTACTGATTTTGAGCACTTGTGACAAAATTGATATAGTTGATCGGGAGTACTCCAATGATATATCTCAACAAAGTAACAGAACGATGTGTGGCAAAAATTGCTGCAAAACTTGAATCCATGGAACCTTGTCGGAGTGTCAAAGACAGGTAAACATTCTGTCTACTGCGAAGTCTACAATTGTGTGTTTAGCCTTTTATGGTAGTTAAAATGCAATTTCTGTTAGATAATGATTCCCACATGCATGGGTCATCTTTTTTATGCAACTTTGGGGCATGAATCATCTGTTTGGTTCTGCTTCAAGTCATCAATGGAACTGGAGGCTCTTAGAAGTTACATATGACCTCAATATGTACTATGTTGTGCAAACTATTAGCTGCCTTTCATGTGTGGCTATTGAAAAAATGTTAAAAATGACTGGCGTTTTCTGTATTTTAATGGTTGACATTATAGGATTGGTCTTAGTATGGTATCTGAGGCTGAAGATAGTGGAGCAATTTCTCCTGGGAAGGTTAGCCTTGTTCTTTTTATTGCTAATGCTCGTGATGGAAGTCCTCTGCAAATATGCCATTGATTTTCAAAAATTCTTGGGCTCAGAGTCTTAGACACATTTACATAGTGGAAACTTTCTGTTTTTTAAGCATGATTACATATAATATTTTTGTGGGTTATATCCATCTGCAGACCATATTAGTGGAACCAACAAGTGGAAATACAGGACTTGGAATTGCTTTTGTTGCAGCAACTAAGGGTTACAAGCTTATAGTAACGATGCCTGCTTCCATAAACCTTGAAAGGAGAATCCTTTTACGTGCATTTGGAGCAGAGATTGTTCTGACAGACCCAGAAAAGGGCTTCAAAGGAGCTGTTGATAAAGCTGAAGAAATTGTGCTTAACACTCCAAATGCTTTCATGCTTCAACAGTTTGATAATATGGCTAATACAAAGGTAATTAATGTTTTTCTCACAGTTTACCTAAATGGCTAAATGTTAATATCCACTGATATTTTATTCAGAGATAGTTATGTTCAGAGGCTCTTGCATGAACTGCAGATTCATTTTGAAACTACGGGACCAGAAATATGGGAGGATACTTTGGGTAATGTTGACATACTTGTTGCTGGAATTGGAACTGGTGGTACTGTTACAGGCACTGGACGTTACTTGAAAATGATGAACAAAGAAATTAAGGTCTCTTTGCTATTTAAGCTTGTTATGAAGTTCACTTCAGTTTGACAGCTTAAATGCTTACTGGAAATCTCAAGCTTGTAACTGTTAGTCATTAGGGATGTTTTTGTTTTTGTAGGGGTGAAATTTCCATAACATAACATTATTGCAATTTTTTTCCTTTTCTTTCTAATAATGGCAGTAGTACACATTTGGCAAAGGTCGGTTCAGCAGGAAATAGTGATTTTTATTTTATAGTTGTTTTATGAACAGTGTTAATGTGTATTTTGCTGAACCCATCTTACTATTTTTCATCTTCTCATTGACGACATGTGTAAGTTTTCCTCTTGTAATAATATTGTTTACTCAGGTAGTTGGTGTGGAACCTGCTGAGAGGAGTATAATCTCTGGAGAAAACCCAGGTCAAAATCTTTTTATTTTCACAACATAAATTTTCTTACCTGTTTCCACTCTATGTATTTGTTTAATAGCATAAAAGATTTTTCTGCAGGTTATGTGCCAAGCATCCTAGATGTTAAATTGCTTGATGAAGTTATCAAGGTGAAGATTGTCTTTCCCTCTATTCCCCGATTCTTTTCTTTTCTGGATGTAGAGGAATAGCGCTGAGATTTGTTAGTTTTTCTTTGGTTCCAACATTCTGTTCTATACAAAACTAGTTTTATGGCAAATATCATTGTGGTTATGTGATGTTCTTTTCAGTTAGTTGTTTCTGAAAATTTTCCTCTCTAAGTATATAGGGTGCTCATCATTTCACTGCAGAGTTCTCTTGCTCATTCTTGCTAAGGCTAGTCTGACTGACCTCCAAACAAGATATGTCAAAGATTTTTTCATCCTATAACTCAAAGTGATCTCCTTTGAGAGCCTATATATATGAGTTTGTTAGAGGACATAAAGTGTGTAAATCCATTAAATAAGAAATTTCCTTGAGTGAAAGAGCAACATGTAAGAGCTGGAGCAGATCAGCCGGTCAACTTGTAAAAATATGCTAGCTTTTTTACCAATAATTAATACTTTTGGCTTATGAAAATTTTGCAAGTGTATACTAGGCATCTTGACATTATGTTACACTTAACTTTTGAGCAGTTTACCAGGAGGGGCGGGGGTGGTCCTTGTCTCCATATCATATCAAATGATCTACATCTTTTTTAATGCATATCTAACAAAATTAGTTTGTCTGTTGTATTCTGGTTTTTGGACTTGCATTATTACAATGATCTTGCTGAATAATTTGCTTTTGAGTCCAAGTGTTCCCTCACAACTGATCCATTGATTTTGCTTATTATTGGTTTCTTCGCATGTGGTTTTGTCATGTAATTTAGTTACATGAACTTTTAGATATTATTTTGTTGTCATAAAAATGTAGGTCAGCAATGATGAAGCTGTTGATATGGCAAGGAGATTAGCACTGGAGGAAGGCCTGCTGGTAATCTTCAAATACATTTCAGTGTAGATCCCTTTAATAGTGTTTCCTCTTATATCTTGTGCTCCCACCTTTGATGAAAAGAGGTCTACTTATGATTCAGCTGATTGTTTTTCACTAGCAAAATAGAGATGGTCTTCTTTAGTTTCAACCCAAAAGCTTTTGCTATTAGTAGGCAGCATAGTCAGATTGGTACTTTTTTTTTTTTTGATGGGGTCTGCTGTAGGGGGTGCATGGAAGTTTCTTACCTATATGAAAAAAGATAAATCCAGTTGAATCTTATAATTTACATTAATACATTTTTTCAAAACCAGCCAGTTTTGCTAATTGATTGGGATATTTCTTCTCTAGGTTGGCATTTCATCAGGAGCTGCTGCAGCTGCTGCGATTAGCTTAGCAAAAAGGCCTGAGAACGCTGGAAAACTTATTGCGGTGAGAAAATTTTCTTTCATTTTCTTAGTGATTCAAGTAGCCATTGAATATTATCATTTAACAACTTAAGCCTGGTGTGCTTTTTTTCTCATTTTGTGGGAAAAAAAAAATCCCTGCATGTTTTTAGTCTTATGTATATATCTTGCTGCGAATTTGAAACTGTAAGAATTATGATTGATTGACATTCTAAAGGAAACTTTTCTTTGAGGTCTAGGTAAAGGTAATTCTGAATAAAGATCACCATCAATGCTGCATTAATCTTACATCACATAGTTTAAAAGAAATCTAATCTATGCACCAAGCTGGACTAGGCTTTCCTTCATTACTTTTTGGACTAATAATAATCAGTACCCTCAGTAGTAGAGATGATAATAATAATAAGTGTATTCGTTATTATTGGTACAAAAATTTTGGAGGGATTCTCAACCAGTACAAGATTTGAGAAGCCTTATATGCAATTGGTTGTGGGCCGAGAAATGCCCAGATTTGGGAAAATGATATTGTTCTCATCAGATCCATTGATGCCACCTATTTATTCTGCATGAAGGTAGGTGAATAAAATTTAGGATAGCAGGTTCAGCTGGTGATAATTAGTTAGTCTAAACCTTAGTTTTAAATTCATTTGTTTACTAACTGCTCCCACAATCCAACAGCCCATCATCATATCCTGGTGTATTATTTTTGACTAATCTAATGGATTTAGCTACAAGCTCTTCATGAACCTTCAATGCTCTAATTGTATCAAAAGTGTGGGTAAGCACACAACTATGTTAAAGCTCCTTGAAGGAAAGCAGGAAAAATGAGACTTCGTATCCATTTCGGATTTCAGTGGCAGATAAAAATGTGCTTCCAACTAAAGTTCTTCTTTCCAGTGTACCCTAGCATCGAACGCAGACAGACAGCATGCATATACATGCGCAAACTTCAATCAGTTTGCGAGCATATCACTAGTTTATTAGATAACTACAATCAACTGGGCTACTACTTTTTAATGTCTTTCAACGGTCTTAATGATGCAGGTTATATTTCCAAGCTTTGGTGAGAGGTATATTCCAACTGTTCTTTTTCGTTCTATATATGAAGAGGTTCAACAAATGCAAGCAGGATAGTGTAGATTTGTACCGGAAGATTCAGTCTACCATGGAATTCAGTTCTCATTCTTTTAAATAAAAGCTGGCTACTGCACTACTTGACAGGTAAATACCCTTTCTTCATAAACTTTTGCATCTGCATTCCTGGAGCATTTACCCTTTCTTTATCTTTGTATCTATTGTCTTCTAGGTGCAATTTTCATAAAGGCACAGGAATCCGTACAAGATTTCTCATGATAACTAATTTCCCAATCATCCTTTGGTCATGTTTTCCTACTGGTAATCGAAATGCTTTGGCATACACGTTGCTTATTATGCTGATAGATTATACCATTGTCAGATGATCTCGGGCCTAACGAGTCAATTTGAAGATGGGCAAAGTGTAAAGATGTAATTGCAGCCAATTCTCAGGTTACCGAATTGAGTAATTCTAAAAGCATGCAAGACTGATATAGATGTTTGAAAATCATTATGAACTTCTCATTTGTGAAAGTATATGCCAGAATTTACTTGGAAACATTTCATGTGGTTGCTTTCATTGGAAGTATCCAGTTTTCCAGATAGGCTAATCATGTACTTAATGCACAGAAAAAACTGACATTATTGAATGCTTTTTCCCACATTGTATCTTGTTGCATTTCCATTCTTGGCAGAAACTTTTCTTATATATCATGTGAAACAAATTCCAGTTTAGTGAAGCTCCTATCTCTCATGTTTTTGCTACTGGAAGTCGAATCATTGATTCATATTTCTTTCTCCCAGGTTATCATTTTTAACCCAACTGGCAGAGTTAATTTAGTTAAATTGTAATAGATGGCTGGAAATCCAGTTTTAGAGGAAGGAATTGATTTCCAACATATTTTGGAATGTAAACCAAGAGGAATTATCTTGGTTTTCAACTGCTATTTTTGGTGAAGTATCTACTTGGAGAAGGGACCTGTTGGATGCAAGTCTAGATAATGATGATTAAGGATTATGACATGAAACAACATTTTGGATAAAGTTATATGTCTACTGAAACTGCATTTTATACAAATTTGCCTATTGGATTTTGTGCCAGCTACTTCGACAAGATCCCAGGATACATAGAATGTTTGAGTGCGATATCAGGAATCTATTATTGGGAATATCTTTTGGAAATACAATTTTAATCATGCAGGATGTAGTTAACGTTCTTGTAAACTAACAATCCCCCTTGATTTTAATGTGTTTATCAGTGGAAGACTGACTAGATTTAGATGAGAATTTTTTATGAACTTTCCATTTATGCAGATGAATTAAGCAATGATAACTTACCTTCATTGATGACAGAAAGCAATCTCCAAAGATTTTTCAAGACAAAAAGGTTTGGATTGTTCATGCAATTCATGATTGATAGCTCAAACCCTATAAACATCAGTGAATACTATATAAAATTATTTTTGAATCACAATTATTTCAAGGTCGTTGCCCTGAAAAAGTTTTAGAATGAGATCATCAATTCAACAAGTAATGGAAATCTTGGAAAAAAACTCTTTGTTTTTCAAAGTATCAAGTGCGTGAAAAAAATCATCTGAAAAAAAGAAAGGCAAAAATGGGTTAATGAGCATTCAATCAAACAGATTATGATGGTCTGGTTTGCTTCTTCCAGGATTCAGCCCAAATGATCTTCTTTAAATGCCTTCGGGTTATGACTCAAGGCTTAAGGCTGATCACTGGGACCAAAATCATGATCCAAATATCTCACGTATCCGAACATTCAACTCAATAATTGATACATGATTTTGGTTAACAAAAAAAAAAAAAAAATACATGCTTTGTCATTGAATTTAGTTTTATATAATATAAGCCTGATTTAATTTAAATTTTGTGGAGTTGAATGTTTTACATTTTAATTTCTAACATAGAAAGAGATTTGGTGTCATTTATAATTTGGAACATTAGTCTCCATCAGAAATACATCAAACAAATACTCATTTATATTTGATCACACGGAATAACTCAAACCACAATAACATTTATAATTATATGAAATTAAAAAATTTGCACCTCTTTCCCATTTAGAATAATCTTACTTGATTAATTAGATGAAATTTCTTCATTTGAAGCAACAAATTCATCAATTTCTATTTTGATTTTCTTTTTTTTTCCAAATAAATTTCTAATTAAAAAATTATTTTATATATTATCTAGCCATGTGGAAAGGACCATTTAAGATTTATTATAATCATTCAAGGAGACCCAAAAAAACCAGTTGCCAGTGACAAGCACATGCTACATCTTTCTCGGTTTTTATTTTTTTAATGTGATATCTATATTATAATATTTAATCCTTATATAAAATTTTTAAATATGATATTTATACTATCTTTTGTGTGTTAATGTATTTTTGAAATTAATACTCTTAAATAGATTCACTAATTTAATTATATTTATCGTCCAATGAAATGAAACATGTGACATTTTCTATCACCATCACCTTATCATCTCATTATCGGAAAATTTATTAAAATGCATACGTGACATTTACATGAGACACATATAGCACTGATATATCAAATCCGACATTGAAAAATTTTGCACAATACATAAACAAAATATTACATTTTCTCAATTATAAATTAACTCATTTACTATAGCAATTATTTTTCTCTTTATGAATTAAATTCCATTGAAGAACCCCTACCCCCTCCCTCTCTGCTTTCCTTTTGTATCTTAAATTGATAATAAAATCACATTAATTAAGTTACACATAGAGGGAAAAAATTCTAATGATGAATTAGCTTTGAAGTTATTGTAATCATTGAAACTTATATTTTTGTTTTTGAAAAAAAAAAAACTTATATTACTCATAAGGCTTAGTCTAATTTTTAAAGAGAGAAGCCTTCTTTCTTTTATTAATTAAGGTTAAATTTGTTTGAAAAATATTTCAAAAGTAAAATTTTAAATACATCAAAACAATATAAAAGAATAAACCTCTAAGATTGTTTCCAAAAAAAAAAAATTCAAATAAAATTTGGGGAATATATACAACTTAAATTAATTTGTTTATAAAATTGTATAGATTTTGAGTTTTTCTTACCTATTGCCTTATGAGAAATTTTGCCTTCGCATCAGCTTAATTTTTTGTATATAGTATGTTATCACTTGAGAATAAAAGAAAAAAAATTATAAATATTAAAATTTAAATTTTAGATATATTACATATCATCTCTTAAAAATAATTTTATAAATCAATTGAATTAAATTTCGTGTTTTGCTCTACCACTTTTAATTGTGACTCATATACTTGGCCTAATTTGAAGGCAATAAAGTACTCTCAATTCATGCAGTTGGACTTGTTTGTTAGTGTAACAATTTCATTTTCCGACCATTATAGCTTAGATGTTGATTTTTTTGGCCAAGAGAAGGAGAGAGAACACTAAACATGTTTTTTTTTTTTAGGATTGGACAGAATTTATATTAGCATTCAAAACAGTGGAATCATATGGGGATTTGGGGGGCAATTACTAGGATTATTCTAGACTAATCTAGGTTTTTTGGTATAATAGCTAATTAATTAATATTTTCATTTATCTTATCTACTTCTTACTATTAATAAAGTAATTCAGAAAATGTTACTTTGACACCTAAAGTTTTATAAAAAAATATAATTAATGCGTGAAAATGATATATTAAATAATTTTTTGTATAAAAATGCTCAATGTTCAAAGATAAAGAAAAACGATTATAAATATTGGGATTTGAATCTTATATTTATTAAATATCATCTCATAAATTATTAAATAAAATAATTAAGTTAAATTCCAAAATTTTAAAATACAATTTTATCTAATCTAATCTTAACAAGTGCTTGTTTAACGGACGGAATTCTTAGTAATGTTTTATAAACATATAATTCATTATTTTTCATTGATGGGTAATCATAAACCAGAGCTAAACTGTCCCCACATTTTCTCTGCTGCCTTGTAGTGATTATAGTGAAATGCCCTTTTTTTTAAAGATGAATAAATGTTCTTTGCTGTCAAATTAAAACTTCTTTTGTTCTTTTGTTTTTTTTTTTTGTGGTCCCAAATGGGGGGCAATAGTACATATATATTCCAATGGAGAAAGGGGGGCTATAATTCATGAGGATCATAACCATTGGAGGTGGCTCTTATCTCACATGCAACCCTTAACAAAGTTAGGTAGAGATGATAGTAATGCTAGGAAGTGATATGATGGGTTTTCATTAAACCTTTGGGCTTGAATTTAGTTTTTGAACCCCACACACACAAAAAAAATAAAAATAAAAAATCAAGATTGTGCAAATTATTCACATATTAAATTTGTTCTCAATTCATTTATTCTTCAACACGCTTAGAAAATAGACAAAATATAAGGATGAAATTTTCCATCTGATGCTTCTATGAATATGTACGTGGCAAATTCCATTTATATTCTAATAATATGTTAAAAAATGGATGGATTTAAAACAATTTAAAAGTTTTAGCTCAATTAACCTTTAAAAGGTGATTTTTAGTAAATTTGATATTCGAATTTTAACGTTTGTTTATTTTTCTTGTGATATTATTTATAAATATATATATTTATGGTGAGGGTTACATAGAGAGAGCAAACCTAACAAGTTAAAGGATCATGAAAGCAAAAAAAATATCATAGATAGAACTAAACCTAACAAATTGATGGACATTAAAAACCTATCAAATAAATCCTTGTGGACCTTCAGTTGAACGTAAACGAGTGTAGATTTGGTGTCAGATTAACTGAGTATGAAAATCACTTACAAAAACAACAGTTCTTCTCAGTTTGTCTTGTCTTTGCAGCCATGCAAATGCACTTTGCAGAATTAGAGAGCACAGAATGGAAGTACATCTCTCTTTTTCTTTTTTTTTAATTAATCATTAATTGACTCTTCAAAGAAGCAGATGAGTTGGTCCATGGTCTTAATTTCAGAGACCATGTTTTTTGCCTCACCTTTGGTGAATCATTTTGATAAATGATTTTACTGAAATTTGAGACACCAAACTTTCCTACTTACCAAAATTAATTTTTGTTTGACTTAATGGTAAAGGAACCAATTGTCTTGAGATAACAAAGCAACACATTTATTTGGGGCAGAAATTGCTTGTATTGCCTTCACCTTCTTGGCTTAATGACAAAGAAACCTTAAAAAAAATAATAAAAATAAAGATTTGAGTTCAAACCAAGCCAATCCCTCCTCCATCCCAAAATATTCGTGTAGACCCAAAAAGAAAAAAAGGGAATTTGCATGGGAAAAAAAAACTGAAAGGAGATTCCAAAATTTTCCAATCTAACGCATTTTACAGTTTAATTTAATTTTCTTTACAAGGGTTTATGCATGGCTAGTTAACTGCAAATATATGCTTGTAAAAGCATGTACAATAGAATTACAGAAGATGCAGGCTTCAAAATTATAGGCTTTCCCTATATATGGGAGAAAACATATGTATGTATATGTAACTTGCCTGACAGTGAAGCAAAGTAATTTGAGAGACAGCGTTTCCTCAAAATAAATGAATGCAACACACCCTTTATCCTATCTCATTCAATTTTTCCTGCCCCAAAAGAAAAATAAAGGTCCCTCTTTTTCACTTGTGAGTACCTTTCACATGCCCTTTAGTCAATGGTATTTATTTAACCAAGAACAAAAAGAAAATTCTAATTTCTCTAGCTATAGCATACAAAATGGCTTTTAGACTTGATACAAATTGTTTTATATAATATTATTACTATAATTAAATGTAATTTTTGCTGCCTTGTATTGTCTTAACTAATAATAGTCATAAAACAGGATTGATGTTTATGAAAAACTATTTTAGGGTTCTTATATCTAATAATTCAGCTTTATGCATTTTTTCATGGTGTAAAATGGATTAACTTTCAGCTGTTTTACGGTTCATCTGGGAGTTCGATTAAAGGGTTTTAAGCCATAAAACGCACCTTCAACTGAACTCTCAAATGAACCCTTAGCCATTTCTTGCAGCTAATATTTAGTTGTCTGCTGCTAATAAGGTTGGAGAGAGGCCTGCTGCAATACTGCTATTGTTGCATTCATTTTACTGAAAATGCTAGAGATCCTTTTATCTCTTTTTAACCCTTTAAATTATTTCGTTTCATTTATTTCTCTTCTCTTACTTTCTTTCCTTGAATGATCTCTTGAGACTTCAAGATGAAAAATTTTAAGAGGGTGATGGCACCACATGTGGCTTATTTCGATTGGTGGTGAGGAATCTGTGAATGCCCACTCGGAAGCAGCAGGGCAAGGCAAACCATTTTTCTCCCACAATTCTTATGAATTTTTTTTTTGCATGGTAAAGAAGATAAATGGAAATATTTCAGCTTTTCTCATACCGAAAAGGTCAATAAAATCACATGTTTCCTTGTCATGATTTTCCAAAAGAAAACCATTTTGCCTTATTTGGATGCAAGACTTTCGTGATACAAATCCCATTTACCTTATGTATGTGGTTATTATTCATTTATTCTTGTCAATATTTTTTAGCATTAATCACATTATTCTTTGCTTCAAGAAATTTGCTTACTGTTGCAGACAATTGTAAGAAAAAGATTTGAGTGTTCGTGATGATGAAAATTCAATTAATTTTGTACCCAATTTGTGCTGCTATGCATAAAATCCACTTAACTTGCTGCAAAAGTAGGAATATATTTAAGCCTATAGTCGCTTTTCTAGGCTTCTAGAATTTTTTTTTTTTTTTAAATCTAGGCTTATAGTTTTACTTTCAATTATCTTTCTAAATCTCCCAAGGAATTCAAACTCAAACAACAGAGAAAAAAGTATACTTTCTTTTCCATTTAACTATCGGTTGCTGCCATTTAATTTATTTACTATAAAGTTAGCCTTAAGGTTTATGGTGTTAATATTAAAGAATAGAATTGCGTTCAAACTGCATGTTTTATAAATGAAATTCGTAAAGTTTTTTATTAAAAATGAGCGAATAAAAATTATAATAAAAATCTAAACCTATAGATAGATTGATAGAGTTCAATAATGTAAAAATATTATTGAAAATATTGTTTATAATTTAATTTTGATTGGTATTTATTCAATTATAAAAATTTTGTCAATATTTTTACTAAAAATGTTTATTTAATAGATATATCTAAATTTATTAATTTTTTTTTCAAATTTTACACACTTTATCTCTATGATGGAATTTTTTCATCTATTAATTTTGATTTTCAATTTTAGTTTTTATTTATTCATTTTTAATAAAGACCTTTATAAACTTAATTTATAAAACTTCATATAAATCTTTTCCCCGATAGATATACATAGCCATTATTTGGATATTATTTCATTTTCCCATTGGGTTTTCTTTTTGGTTGAATTTGAAACCATCTTGTTGATTTTGATAGCATAATATTGATGCATAAAAGGAAGTCAATGAATTGCTTAGAATGTTTATCAATCTGCTGATTAATTAATTTTACTCTAACTAAAATTAAGTTCATACAAGAACAAAGAGAAATGCTAACTTCAGAGTTCATAAAGAAACACCAAAGGGTAATTACATTTGTTCTAAGAGATCCCAACTTTTTCAGAAAAATGAAAGCCTTACCCCTACAGAAAATAATTCAAACCTTTTTTTTTTTTTTTTTGGTTTTCCTTTTTCTAAATAAAGCTTAAAATGAAATGAAGATAGGGAGACGAACAATGAAGGAACAAAAGAAAAAAGAAAAAAGAAAGAAAGATAATGAAAATCTCAGAAAATTGAGGAGAGTTCCATCATCTGATTCATCTCTTCTACTTGACCCGAACTCTCATCCAAAAGCCACTTCTCAAGAAATGATAGAGGAGGATTATTATTGTTATTGTTCTCAGGTTTTTGCTTCCTTTCTGGGTTCATTGCAACATTGACCTTGTCATGATTTCCAGAATCTTGACGAGTACCCCTTGAAGTAGAATCACAAGTAGATTTGTCCCATGCAGCAGCATTGTTCATGTTCTCAAATGATAAAATTGACTCAAACTCTTCATGAGAGATCAAATCTCCACCTTCTTGTTCAGCTTTCGATCTATATCCCCCTTGAAGAGAATTTGTAGCAGCTGAAGCACTACCAATACTGTCATTGTTATCAAAACTGTTGTTTTGATGATTCCTTTTTTTTTCCTGGGCTACTACTTCAGTCTTTGGTGATGATTTCATCCAACCTTCAAGAAGACGAGAAATATTCTCAGTGCTTGAAGCATATGTAGAAGAGGTTTGTTTTAGCTTAAGAGTAGTTGAAGCAGCAAAATCTAAGCTCCTTCTCTCATTCAAGCTTTTTGAAACAAATTGACTTGTTGTAGTTGAAGAGTCCTGAGCCATGTGGTGGTCCAAAGCTGACTGAAACTTCTTTAGCTTCTTCTTCAAGTGGGTGTTCCAGTAGTTCTTTA
This sequence comes from Durio zibethinus, assembly GCF_002303985.1. Next base: position 3,514,560 of record NW_019168481.1, read on the forward strand.
TATCATTATCTGTTCTTTGTGGTAGGTATGAAGCTATGGCTGCCCATCTGAGTAAAAATTTGCAGGTTTAGAAACTCTGAGACTACTCCATTAAAACTGAAAGAGGAAACAAAGTATTGAATCTTTTCTTTTTAATTTGTTGAATAGAAAAAGCAGAAGTTTGAGAATTACTTGTTACCCAATAATGCTTGCAAATGAATGATCATCCCTTCTTCATGAGGAGTAAAGTTCCCTCGCTTGATTCCTGGCCTCAGGTAATTTGTCCATCTAAGCCTGCAACTTTTGCTGCATCTCAACAACCCTTTTTTATATAAACAAAAATAGATTTGAATCAGCCAAAAGTAGTACTCTAACAAAACTAGAGAAAAATATGAAATTCCCATTTTTCATTTAACTGATAAATGTCCAATTCTAATACAGATAACCTAAAAAAAGAGCAAAAAGTGGGATCTGTTTGTTGCTGTAATACCAGTATTTGTGGGCACTGATCTCCAATTTCCTGGACCATGTTCTTGGATGTAAGAGACAAGTATGATGTCTTCCTCGGGGGTCCATGGACCTTTCTTGATTCCAACTTTATCACAGCAAGGAGGTCTTCCCATGGCTGTTTAACCTCCTTGGCTTCTTTTCTCTCTCTCTTTCTTTTTTTTCTTTGGCTTTCAGCTATGGAGCTTTCAAATAGTGCAATAACCATGTGAATGGTATATATATAAAGGGGGAAGATGATCTTTTAAGAGGGAAACAACTTTTTTTACAACTTGCTGAGTCAGTAGCCTCTTTTATTAACTTCACCTTAAATATGGTCAATCAAGATAACCAAAGTCAGAAGTGGAAGTTGAATCCTACTATATATCTTCTCAATGACGCTTTTTCCTTCCGGCTCACATGTAGCAGCAGCTCATCATCAAAGATCAAGGCAATGACCTTCACGCTATTGAGTCTTAATTGAGTAACGGTTTTTGTTAAACAAAATAATTTTAGTGTTTAGAATAGAAAAAAATAACATAATTTTGGAACATTTTAAGAAAAAAATTGATAAAAAATTAAGATGTTTTAGATTAAGAAGTATTAAAAGTTTTACGTTTAAATGTATTTGATTTAATGATAATTACATTTATATTTTTTATTTAAAGAATTCAACTCAAATTTTATTTTTTTCAAATAATTTAAATGCGGTATATATATATATATATATCATAAAGTTTTAATGTTGGTTTAATTCGTGGTGATTATTTTTCAATTAATGAAAAACTTTTTTGAAAGTAACAAAGGTCAACATATGTAGATTATTCTGTCAAAGATTTCTATTTCTTTTTTTTTCTACTTATGCATGCATGTTCTATTGAAACATTAATTCTTTCTAGTTACTTCTACTCATGAATCAATCATTTTCTTTGTCTAAATTCTATTTCTAGATTTCTTATCTTTGCCATGTTTTTCCTCATTTGTCTTTTTTTCCCTTGTTTTTAGCTTTCTCTTGGATTGCTGTAATTTTTAATTTAAAAAAAAAAAAAACTCATTTGTAAATTATTATTTTTTTCATTGCAACATTTGAGACATTATAAAAAAGTAATTCCACAATTATTTATAACAATTAAGACATTGACATTTTTCTTACAACTTTTTTTTTTCTGATAGCTTACATTGTCTTAAAACAAATAAATACATCAAAAGGACAAATTTTTAAATGATTTTTCATAATAAATATTTTTGGTCTTTTTCACAATTAAATTGTATGGTTTGCTTGTCTACTGAGCTGGCCCAAATCCAAGCTGTGTGTAGCCCTACTTTTTTAGCCTACTAAATAATGTGATTAGACTTCAGAAACCCCACTGTTTTAATTGTTGAGTTTTAAGCGTGAGGCAAAGGATTGACTTCTATTTATTCACCTACTTCTAATTGATGGTTCTTCTATTTTCTATTTTTGCCAAAAAAAAATTCCAAAATATAGTATTTCCTTTTTTTTTTCCCTTTCTCTCCTTCCAATGATTTTGTCACTTATATTGACAAAATGGGGTAGCCTATTTCTTATATGATTTTAAAAGTCATGACCTTAAACCAATTTAGATTTGGTCTAAATGGTTATTATATCTTAAATAGTGAATTAAGCTTTAGTTTTCTTTGTACTGTGTGCTAATTTATCATTAAACAAATATATAAGTAATGACTCTTCTTTTGGGAGGAGAGAGCTGTGGAAGAAGAAGAAATATTTACAATGGACGAATGCGAAAACCACTGGAATAAAATGATAGACATTCTAACATTAATTAATGTTCCAGACAATTTTTTTTTTATATATAATTACAATATGAGGCAAATAAGTTGTTCTGACCTTCAAGACAAGATGTGCCTCTTAAAAATATCATTGACAGCATTCGAGATTTGCATGAATGAAAGACCACAGCTGAGGTTCGAATTCGAACATTTTATAACAAAGAAAGAGAGTTTAGATGTCAATTAAGTCAACATTTATATATATATATATATATATTTTTTTTTTTCGGAAAGAGTATTGAGTTTCGACTTTCCTTTTTTTCAATTATTAAAAAAAAAGATAATAATAAAGCCTTGTATTATCAGAAATAAAATACCTTCTTTGATCTTCTTAAATTCTTTAATCTAACATTAAATAATTCTTTAATGTAAGCATTTGATTATACTGACAAAAATGAGTTGGGTGAAAGCAAGTGACTGATGAAGAACTTGAACTGCAAATTTAATTAGATATAAAGAAGATGAAGAAAAAAAAGTGTGTAATAAAATCTTGACCAACCGGTATTTAATTGTTATAATGATTTTGGAGTTGTCCAATAAATTTAAAAACGAAAATGAAAAATAAAAAATAAAAAATGATAGAGTCGTCATTAATTTTTTTTTTTGCTAAATGTGATTGACCATCTATTAAAATTTATCATTTTAATAAAATTTTAAAATTAATTAAAATTTATTAAAAAATAATTTTAGAGACTACAAAACAGTTTGAGTATAAAAGTTGATTACGCGTAAAAAATGATTAGTACTTTCACAACATCCATTTAAAAAGGTACAAATTAATTACATATTATCCATTAATCCTGACAAAAACAATCTTAGTTTTGATACTTAAAATGTAATTTTCTTGACTTATTTTGTTTATCGAAGTTTTAGTTTTTATATTATTATTATTATTGTTTCATTTTATTTGAGAAAAATAAATTAAAATTTTTTTATTAAAATAATTCTTAAATATTTCAGTATGTTGATAATATTAGAAGAATTATTTATCATCTAAAGAATTCCTAGACATTGCTTTTCGAAATACTTTAAAATCTTATCATCGGAGGTTTGTAAAAATAAACATATGTATACAATGCAAATAATAACATGTTGATGCACGCATTTTATATTATTTTTAGAAATTTTATTGGTTTTTTATTAGATTTTTTTAAGAAAAGAAGAATTTTTATTATATTAAAGATTTTCTATAAATACTTTAATAGATTGGTAATATTTAGAAAAAAATCTTCTTATTTAGAAATTTTATAAAACATCACTTCTCATAATACTTTTAGAATCCCCTCATTGATAAAATTTTCTTTTTCCTCACTTTTTGTCATTTTATTTTAATAAATTAGTTAATTTTTACTTTCTTTAATAACAAAAAAAATTTTGTTATTGTATTGAAAACTTTTTATAAATATTCTAATACATTGGTAATATTAAAAAAAAATCTTTTTACCTAGATTTTTCATAGGTATCACTACTCAAAGTACCTTTAAATCTCATCATCGAATAAAAATTTTCTTTTCTTACATTTTTACTAATTTTTTATTATTTATATTAATTATTTTTTGGTTATTTTTACTATTTTTATTTTTAATTATAAAAATTTATCAAATGTTAGAAACCATTTTTTTATTATTGATATCATAGTTATTAATTATTAATTATCATTTTTTATCATTATTTTATAAAATTTATTTCAAATTTTAGCAAAATTATTAAAAATTTTAACATATATTTCATTGTTTATTTATTTTTCCACTTTTATTTTTACTAATTATTATAATAAAACAACAAAAATTTATTTTAACAAATTTAAACATTTCAAAATGCACAAATATTAATAATAAAAATTTAAAATAACAAAAATAATATTTAAAAAATAATTCAAAAATTCAAAAAAAAATTTTTACCTGAATCAAACCAATCAACAGTCCGATCTAGGCTGGTTCAACTAGATCAGTCAAAGATCATAAGGGAGCCAAGTCGCAAGTCGATTGCACAGACACTGAATCAGGTAGCAAGTCATGCGTGGATCTTGGGTCCGTAAAACGGTGTCGTTTTATTTTTTTTTAAACTATAAAGTCCAAAAAAATTTTATTTCATTTTCTTTCTTCCCCCTCTTTCTCTAACTTCTCACACTCTTTAACTCTTTCTCTCTAAACCCTAGTTAGCCGTTGCTACTCCCAGAATCCAATGTTGGTGTGTCGTGTCTTCCTTCGATTGTTGTCACTAGCCACCATCACCATTGCTAGAAAAACCCAAATACAAAAAATCTTCTTCTAATCCTCTTAAACACAGATCTAAGCCTAGTTTTACGAGAGATGGCTCCAAACGATATAAATCTGGCTTGAAAGATTCGACCAGAATAATCTTTTTTTTTGTTTGATTTTTGTGATTTAGCATTGTGGTTCTCCGTTACCAAGAGTTGTGATTTTTGTTTGTGTTTGTTTAGATTCTTTTAGGTTTTGGGTTTTTTGACATAAAGTTTTTTTTCCTTTTTGTAAAATCTAGTAAAACTTTTTTTTTCGATATAGGTTTTTTGTTTTCAGGGTATCTCTTGGATAGCCTCCCTTATTTCTGTCTTTTATGGCTCTATTTATAAAGTTAGATAATGATCAAAATTTTAGAAATTTTAAGATTTTGTTAGACTTTGGTTACATAAGGTTAGAGTGATCGTCAGAGTGGCAGTCGATGGCTGTCAGAGTTGTTGACAGTGTTGTTGTGGCCGGCTGACAGAAAAGATGTAAAAAAATAATAATAATAATAATAATAATATGGATATTTACATTAATCATTTACTATTGATTTATTATTATTATTATTATACATTGCACCTAAGTGAATTTTACTTTTGTATAAAAAAATTATAATATAAAAATAAAAATAAATTACAAGAGTTAGAATTTATCAATATGCAGATTTCATGTGACCATGTGTTGCAACGTTATTAAAGCATCGTGGCACCGTGGGAAACCTGCGCCAACCAATACTTTTTCTTTTTTGCTGCAAAAGATAAATAAACTCACATATATTTTTGATGAATTATGATCTAACTCTCTCTCTCTCTCTCTCTCTCTCGATCTAGTCGTCTTATAAATATCATGTAACCTTGTTCTTTTCAATTCAAATTTGAGATTTCCTTTTAGATTTAAATTTGAGATTTTTATATCGGAGTTTCTGTTCTTCTTAACTGTTGAAATGTCGGTGGAGAACATGAACATATGTTTCTTTTTTTTTTCTTCGATTACCTTTTAATTCTTATAACAGGATAAAATAAGATTTTCATTAAAAAATTAGTTTTTGAAGGTTGGTGTAGGAATTGATAAAAAGAAAATTTGTTATTTTGAACCATTATTTTTTTAAATTATTATCAATATTTTAATTATCTTATCTATTGTGAATTGAAGCATTTTATGAACATTTATAGTTTTAATAATCAAAACCAACTATTATTTTCGGATACTTCTATGCAATTAAGTTATCTATGATTAGTATGATTCTGGCATTTATTTAAATTAATTCATGCAATCTTATTTAAAATATGATATTCAACAAGTTTAATATTTAACTTTTATCATTTATAATTTCTTTTATTATTTTCATACCATAACTCCTTTTGTAATTAAAAAAAAAAAAAACATTATTATCCCTAATTGAAAACTTACATTTTAGTACATTTTAATACTTTTCATACCTTACCATATTCAATTAATGCGAAAATAAAAAAGAAAATACTGTTAATTTTTAGGATGGACATTCAAACTAAAAAAAATTGATAATTATGTTTACGTGTTCAAACTATCTCGATTTAATTGATAAAAAATTTACTTTATCACCATTTTAATAGTCTTATAATTATTATAAATATAATAATATTATATATGCAAATTATAACGATAGATAGAACATTATCCTTCGTTATTGTTAATTTTTTTCCTATTGTTTCCATTTCAGTAATTTTGCCCTAATCAAAAAAAAAAAAAGAAGTTGGCATGCATGCAGGGACTTGAATTGGAAAACTAGCATATTGTTAAAATCATTAAATATTGATGAACAAAAATATATAATCATTTCTTAATTCTTATTCTATTTTAAACATCCATGGCTATTCGACCACATGTCGAAAGCAGCCATAGCCACCTAAACAGCAAAGTACTGTAGAGATTTAATTTTGCAGAAAGGATATTGAGCAAGGAAATATAGTGATAATTTGCATTGAAAAGATCTCAAACTTATAAGGTGAGCAGAGTAAATTTTGAGGCAATTACAACCCAACAACTTTTGCGGCCTTTGCTATATTTGTTATAGTACTGTAATTCTCGGAGATTGGTTTATAGAGCAGCTGACAAGAGCAAAGTTGTGGCAATTGAATTTTCACCAGACTTATCTGCAGAAATTTATGGGAAATTATTTGAGGTTTTTGAGAGAGGCTTAGTTCTCTTCCTGGTACAAAAAAAATGCCTTTGCTATATTTGTTATAGTACTGTTATTCCTGGAGATCGGTTTGTGAAGCAGACAAGAGCAAAGTTGTGGCCACTGAATTTTCACCAGACTTATCTGCAGAAATTTATGGAAATTATTTAAGGTTTTTGAGACAGGCTTAGATCTCTTCCTGGAACAAAAAAATTTAAATGAGCGGAGGCTATGTTTCAATGGAAATTTATATTGAATTTATAAATTATTTATTAAGGAGTATTATTAATAACAAAAATCAAATTTGAATATCAATACTTGTTGATTTAAGTGATAAAAATTTTAATTTTGATTTTCAATCTTGTAAACGAAAAAAATAAACTTGAAAGAGTTTGTTCTTTTTATGAGATCCGATCTGATTAGATTTCGAATTAATCGAGACTCAAAATAACTTTCAAACATCAAAAAATTTCAGACAAAAAAAATCGAATTTAAGTTTTATAACAAAATATTAATTTTTATTACCTCAACCAAATTCGTGCGGATGAGATGAGAAAGAGAAAAAGATTTAATTTGTAATAATAGCAACGCGGAATTTAGTGGGAATTTAGATGGAATTACTGCAGCAACTACCCTAATATTTATTCACAGGTGACCAACTCCCTTTTATTTATTTGGTTGTCCGTAGGAAAAACAAAAGTCGTCATCCTAACTAGTGTTTACACCTTTCTCTTTTTTCCTTCATTTTCTCCCTTATATTTGCAGTTTGTCCATGTAAAAATTTGTAATATAGCCAAGAAACCGAAAAGAAAGAGATGGTTAGAGAATGGATCAAAACACATAAGTTAAAAAAAGAAAATGAGGTAATAAAAAGAAGAAAATGAATGAGAAAGTATCAATAAGCTGTTAGCTCAATGATACAGCAGTCATTCCAAAATTAAAGATTTTGAATTCAAATTAAAAAAAAAGAAAAAGAAACACTTACTGCTCACCATAAATTATGTGCAGCAAGATACCAGAATTTGCTTAACGAAGTTATTTGCAAAACAATCATTATGTCGCAAATCAATCAATATGAATAATAGGATCCTTATTTAAATGGTATCGAAAGTTTTATGATCATTACATCTCCAAAATCAATTAGTAGGAATTTGCACATAATTACTCCTGCAACTACCCTAATTACAATATTTATTGATCTTTCTTAACAAACTTAATAATACATGGAGCTAAACTCGCTCTCATGGGATATTGGGGGTTCGAAATTTATGTTTATGAATCATTTTAAGAATATAAACAAATTTTACAGTTCAAAATTTAATGTATATACTATTACAATTATAAACAGTAAAAAAAACTGATAATTAAGGTGATATTATCGTATATGTGTTACGTATTAAGTTTTCTCTATTTATTATCAATATATTTGAAATATATGCTTAACATGATATTAGAGTATAGATTATGTTATATAATTCCTGCTTTATACTCCTTTTGAACTCGTGATGGTGCCTGCACTCATACCCCTCATAAGATTATCATGTATAGTTACGTCTATTTTGATGAGAGTATGTTAAGATGATATTATCACATATTTATTAAGTATTTAGTTTGTCATGATCTTATATTTAAATTAAACATCTTGACTTATTATCAATTAATTTTAAATTAAATGATTAACGAGAACTTTTAAAAAAGGTGTTAAAAAAGATGTTTCTTGTATGGAAAAATATTTGTAACATATGTCATAACGTATAGATCCTATAGACCTATCATTAAAAAATGAATCATTACCAATCTTTTTTATATATATGCAATTAGCCACTTAACTAAATTTGTCTTATTTTAAAGAAAAATCATAAGCTTGACTTAGGTATCCTTAAAAAGTAGATTCATATCTACGAAATCAGAACTAAGTTCAAAAATACGGTTGCATGTGAGAAAGTTATAGCACCCCTATATTGCTCAACCAAAAAATGGTACTAGCTTGATTTTGTATTATCCAAAAGCCTAAAAAACCTTATCAAGTAATTTAATATAAAAAATTATTCCTAAATTACTCCAATATATTTGGTAATAATTCAAGAACATCCCCTCACCTCAAAAATATTCAAGAAGAATATTTGTCACGCTTTGAAATAGGCTCTGTCATAGAATTCATTTAATTTTTATAAAAAAAAAAAACTATTTGTGATAATTGAAAATTTTTTCTAAATTCTCCAATATGTTGGTAAAATTTAGAAAGAATTTCTTACTTAAAGATTTACATAGAAATTGTTATTTACAACGTTTTTAGTCAGAGATTCAAAATTTAACTTTGTAAAAAATCTCTTTATTTCTAGAAATATCATCCAATATGTTGGTAATATTTTCTACTAGAAATTATCCTCTAATATGTTGGTAGGATTTTATGAAAATTATATATTTTTTAAAAATTAATTTTTATTTAAAAATCATAAGATTTTTCAATATGTTGGTAAAATTTTATCTTAAAAATCAAATTGTCTTCCAATATATTGGCAAGGCTTTTTGTTTTATTAAAACAATTTATTAAAAATTTGAATTTTTCTAATATGTTGGTAAGATTTTTTTTATTTAAACATTTATTTTAAGAAAATTTGAATTCTCCAATATGTTGGTAAAGTTTTTTTTATTTTATTAAAAAAATGTTTTTTCCTTCGTTTTAAAAAAATATTTACAAATAAATAAATACATAAATAGTTAAATAACCAAATAAATAAATAAATAAATACACAATTATGATAACATTCAAAGATAACTAGAACCGAAAAAAAAGACAAGTAAAAAGTAAATACTAAAGATTGAGCCACAAGTGATTCCAAAGCATATGGGCCTTTGTAATTGTGTTTGTCCACTTTAATTTATTAGTTGTTGGAATCAGTTACAATTTGAGCTCTTATTAAATTGAATCTTCTAACTGAGTTAGTCCTCTTTTACTTTTCTTGCTTTTTCATCCTATTGTCTTTTTTCTTATTTTTCTACAAAATAGCCTATGACTTCACTAACACCTCTCATTTGCAGTGATTGCCTTTTTTTCTGGTTTAAACAAAAATCAAACAAAAACCTAAAATATATATATTATATCCAAAACCTTTGAAAATTTTGTTGCCAAATTTTTTTGTTAAATATTTTTTTTTTTTGTGTTTCTTCTCAATTCCTTTCCCCAATTCAAAACTCTAAAAAAAAATTTTAATTATCTAAACCCAAAACATTAGAAAAAGATTGTAAAAAAACTCTTAGTTTTTCTACTTTTTTTTAACTCTTTCTCTCTTGATTTTTCTGATTGATTCTTGATTGTTTTTAATTGACCCTAATGGGGTATTTTTATAGGCCTTTAATCCCAATTACAATAGAAAATGAGTTTTCTTGGTTTGAATCTCCTAATCAATTTCAACCTTGAATTTTTAATCCAAATCCACCTTTTAAACCAATTCTTTTTTACAGTCTTTTTTTCAATTAAAACACTTTCAATTTAATAGCCTGATTGGAATTAAACCTTCTACAAGTTTAAGCAAAATAATTCTTTTCTCCTTTTTTTTAAATAATAATAATAATAATTCTAAACTAAATATAATACTAAAAATAAATTTAAAAAATTCAAAATCTAATCTTAAAATATAAATTGACCCTGGACTAAATAGGGTGTCTATAACTGCTCATCTTCACGTATTTTTGTGAAAATAGGAAGCAAAGATATAGATATCCATTATGTCTGAATTTAATACAAAGAAAAAATCTAGAGATTCTTATTTACAATAAAGATTCACAATTCACAACTCACAACTGAAATTGAAAAGTTTGTAACTGAAATTTAAAACATTCACAATTTAAAATTCAAGAATTCTCAACTTGAAATTCAGAAATTCGCAATGAAAGTCAAAGATTCTCAATTTGAATTTAAAGGCTTGTAAAACATTAAAAGTTCTCCCAAAAGTTCAAACAGTATTCGCAAATAAATTTAATTAAAAAATTCACAAAAGTTCAAGATTTGCAAAAGATTCAAGATTTAAAAATTCAAGATTCATAAAATTTCAAAAATTTGTAAGAGATTCCAGATTTGCAAGTGATCCAAGACTTGCAAAAAATTTTAAAGATTTGCAAATATTCAAAAATTTGCAAAAGATTTAATATTTGTAAAGATTCAAAAATTCACAAAAGTTTAAAAATTCACAAAAAATTCACAGATTCACAAGAGATTCAAAGATTGCAAATGATTCAAAAATTCACAAAAATTTAAGATTTGCAATGAATTTCAAAGTTTCAGAATTATAAATATTTGGCAAAAAAATTCAAGATTCACAAAATTTTAAGATTTGCAAAGAATTTCAAAGATTCAAATATTTGCAAAAGATTCTTAAAGAATCAAATCCAAAATTAAGGTTCTCATCCGAAAATCTTAAATATTCACATCTAAAACTTTAAAGGTTTGCATTCAAAAATTTTTAGAGATTCTTGTCAAAAATTCACATTTAAAAATATCTTCTTAATAATTTTAAAATTTTATCCTAATAAAATCTCATGGACAAAAACTTAACAAGTTCAAAAAATATATATATATATATAAAAAAAAGCTCATCTTATCAAAGTTCAACAACTTTGAAAAAAATATAACAGGCTCCTCTCAATAGAGGCTCAACAACTTTTGAAGATATAAAAAGTTCTTCTAAACAAAGCTTAACAATTTTTATAAATATAAAAAACTCCTCTCAACAAAGGTTCTACAATTTTAAAAAATATAAAAAGAGATTCTTATTTAAAATAGATCAATGGTTCATTTAAATATTCAAATTGAATATTCAAGATTTTCATCGAAAGATTCTTGAGATTTACATAATTTTTCGAGATTCGCATTAAAGATTCAAATATTCATATTTAAAAAATTCAAATCTATAATTCAATATCTCAAAAATTCATATCAGAGATTCTCATCTTGTGATAAAAAAAACCTTTTCCAAATAGAGGGTATAAAACTTAAAAAACTGAAAGTGCTCTTTAACCAAATTTACCAATTTCGAAATTATTTTCTTCATCCAAAGGTATTAAACTTTATCTTCGCAAAGTTTTCTTCATACAAGGATCAAAATTTTATCGAAAGATCTTATTTTTGTAAAAATATTTCCTCAATCGAAGATTATTATCTTATTCATTTTTTCAAAAATTTTCATCATATAATTACCTTACTCAGTATCCAAAAATTCGAAACTTAATCTTAAAATATAAATTAATTTCAGACTTAATATAGTGTCTACAATATATAACAATTAAAACATAAAATAGTACAATTTTCAAATTTACATATGCATAAAAAATAATTAAAAACGGGATTGGAAAAAAAATTGCTAAAAATGTGTTACGAATTTGTGCAAACCATTTTTCTGATTTTAGTTGTCCTAAAATTTTAACAGATGAGAAGTACTAGATTTAAAAAATGTTACCATCCTATCTTTATTTCCTGACAAAAGACTTGAACGAAGAACTCGAGATTTTATTATTCCTGAGAGATAGCCTGTACTTGTTAGGTGGCTTAATCTTTTAACAGAAATAAAGTGCTAAAATTATTCCGCCAACTAACAGATTGACCATAACAATCATTTTCCACAGTATTATAACAAAGAAAATGCCAAATAGAAAAGCCATTTGATTCATTTGCATTTGTAACTACTTGCTTTTTTTTTTTTTATCATTTGTATTGTACGTAAATAATAATATAAACGTGTGCGTCAATAATGAAATATTAATATGTTATTTATTATCATATATATGATTAAGAAAGTATCTCATACTTTGATTATGAGGTTTTAAATTTTACCAATGAAATTTAAAAGTTATCACATATACTATATTAAGATTTCTTCAAAATAATTATTAATTTAATATGATAAATAAAAAATACATCACATTATTTTAAACTTACATATGAATTTTAAAAACTCCATATGCAGAATAATAGTCTATATGATCACAAGTACTTTTAAATTAACTGGTTGCACAAATTATTGTTAACCTAGTAAAGTTTAATTCGAATTACTAAAGGAAAATGTTAGTCAATAGGAACATTTTTCTTAAAAAAAATAATTTGGCATAAAAATATTGCTTATCCATGATATATTCATTAAGTCCTTTAATTGGTTTCAGACTTGCAGCGTTCAAGTAATATAAAAACTAGTTTTTTTAAATTTAATAATAATAACAATAATAATAATAATAATAATAATAATAATACAGTTTTTTTTACTTTGGCAAAAGTTTTATACCCCTATGGTCACTTTTCTGCTATGAACTGTGGAGTAGTATCTATTTGGATTGGGCCGAAACTCATTCCATGTGTTATCTTGGGTCAATCTAAAAGTAACTTGGGTTCTGTTCAGGTTTCTTTCGTGTTTCATACAGCAGAAGCAAAGGGTGGATTGACTTGCAGTTGCTATGATTAATGTTTTGCCTGGGGAGGGGAGGGTTGCAATAAGCTGTGGAATTGGCTATGGCCATAAAAGTGTATGGCTTGAAGTCCCATATTTCCTTCTGCCGAAGGACCTTAGAATTGATGAACATTCTAATGTTCAAGGCCCGTAAATACGGCATTTATGCACATTCTCAGAGCCACAAACATATAAAAGCCACAATGGAACATGCCAAAACGATACAGAAGCCGTTATGAGTAGCCAGAGAATCCGGCAAGCATGCTCATCCATGTTGTTTTACCTTGTTTATCCAGCTGTAAGAACATCAAGAGAACTTCACCTTATACATGAAACAGTAACAATGATATATAACTGAAGAATAAAATTAACCCACCAAATAAGAAGTATTGATTGATGTTTCTGCTTAGGTGACAAAAGTCTACGATTTATCCAAAAAAACACAAAATCAATTTCTTACTAACAGAGGCTTACCTTTATTCATATATAGCGTTAGCACTTAGCAGCATAAGAAAGGAAATAATACTATACTTGAGTATTTTGAAATAGAATCCTGACACAAAAGCAGACTCCACTAATTTTCAAATGTAGGAGGAACATTCTTGGGAGATTTCCTAAAATAGCTTCTTGATTTGGGGAGAGGAATTGAATTTTCATATGGTGCCACTGGATTCACACTTGCAAGTCACCAGTTTCCCCGGCGGCCACTTTATTTTTCATAAGAGCTAATTGTGATCACATATTGTTGACTGAAACTTTGTCTCAAAGGAACTGAAATCCTTGAAACAAATATATATACTTCTGAACAACATTTCATTGCCATTCTTCTTTTGAACCTAGTTATAGAATTATCAGAACTGGTGATGGCAGAACTGGTGATGGCTGCTTTATTTCATACGCATTGACAAACCCACGAGGAAACTAGCAACTATCATGTATCAACCCCCCATCTCTTTCTTCTTCTATGTTTCATTTCATTCTGAGAGAGAAGTCATTGTTGTATCATAACCAACCAAGCATCTACAAGACCTAATTTCATTTTTATAAAGGAAGTTTTCTAGCTCCTGAAATCAAATGGATGGCACCTATGATTTTAATCTGATGAAATGCTGAGCCAGCCATATTGATTATGATAAATGGATATCAAAATGCAGGAAGAGCTGAAGAGGAATGCAGAACTGATGTTTACCATCCTACTATGTACTAATTTATTAGAATGACTTTACACATTTGTGATCCAAGTAAACTATTACCAAAATCACATGCCTTAAAAGAGAATAAATGAAGCTTAATGTGGAAGGATTTTCTTTTTCCTCCCCTCTTATTCCAGAACTCAACAGGTGCAGGAAGAGGAGAAAAAAAATTACCAATTATTGATAAGTGCTAACAATATACAACAAAAGGCCAAAAAAAAAAAAAATTCGATCCATAACCCTTGTGCATCTCACATTTACATTTACATAGGAGGGCAACAAGAATAAGTAGTTCTAAAATGAGAAGCATGCATAAATAAGGAAACAGAGAAAATATGCCAAAGGTTACAAGCCTAGCATATCCACAGGATTTTTCCCCAGAACGATGTGGATGCTTTATTAGATGTGGGAATGAACTAGAATCTTACAGTTCATTTTCCCCAAAACGAAACGTGCATCTCTCTGCCTTTAAAACACCAAAAAACACATGAAATATTATCCGCAAGTTTAAAGTTTAATCAATACTCACATAAGCTTTATTAAACACTTGTAGCTGTTGGTTGCAAACCTTAACCTCCATCTCTAGTGCACGGACTCTAAATTCAAGCAGAACAACAACACGTTGCTCAACCATTTGTTTTTGTCTACCACTCACAACTTCAGGCCGCCACACATTCAAAGCCACAGACGCTTGACTGAAACAGCCAAGACCCAGATTGAATTCAAAAATACAAAATCTATTCAACAAAAAAGTTCCAAGCATTCTCTGTGTCTCCGAGTTTCAACCCAAAATTAGTTTCATTCTTATCACAAAACAAAGTTACTCAGTTCGACAATCAACGGTACAACAAATTACTACTAATTTCCAATACTCTTACCTTACCTACTCAAATGACAATAACACTGATATATTCAGTTTGATTCGGTTGGATTTTTAAACTGAAAAATTAAAACTTTAAACAAAATTTAAAATTATATAAAAGAACTCAGATTAATTCATCTAATATTTCCACTTTAATCTTTTCTTTTGAGCAACAAAACAAAAGCTTATAAAAAATGAAAAAAAATCCCAAAAAAAAAAGGAATTATTACCTGACATTACGTAAATTAGCCAATTCCGAAACTGTAGACTTCAATTTCTGTCTTTCTTCATGTAACGACGAACCTCAATTTCCTGAAGTTTCCTTAAACGCTCCGTAACTTGACTCTCTTTCCTCAACACCGCCCTTCTATGAACCAATAACTTCCTCTCTTTTTCTCTCACAAACCTATCAAAAAACAAAATTTTCAAATTTTTTATAAAAATGTGACAAAATTCAATTTTCTTTAGAAATTACCTGATTTGTAAAGGTATAATGGGGGGATGATAGAGGTGATGAGATTTCATTGGGGAAAACAACGGAAAGCAAGTGTGACCAGAGTGAGTCCTCGTTGGATAAACAGTGGAGGCGTCTGCATCTGATTGAAACGCAACAAAGATCTTTGTTTGCAAAATTTGAGGCTGTGATTCCTATCTCTAGTATTTTTCTCCATAGCTCGTCCGCTAGTTCGTTATTTGAACTCATTTTTCTTTTCCTTTTTTTTTTTTTTTGTTCCTGATTGATTATTTAAACGTTAAGGATCCAGTTTTATTAAATGGTTGCTAGGGTCGGTTATAGCAGTTCATGGGTCGGTTCGCATCCAGATTCTTGTTTTTCTTTTTGGGTGCCCAAACCCGATTGTATTTTGATAAAATATTGTAACGTTTCGAGAAATTATCCTACCATTTATGAAAATTAAAAACTTTCACGTGTTAAGCTCGGAAAATAAATATAAACACAAAAAAAAAAAAAAATCAAAGAATCCTGGGAAAATAAATATTGCTAAAGTAAACTAATATTCACTTGTTTCAACTACGGTGGGAACCATTGATGCAATCATTCGGAGCAAAATGGTTGCCCTTATTATTCATCGTACATGCCTTCGACGACGACTGAATAAGTCACCGCCGGCATCATCCACTTTTGTCCTTCAACCCTAAAACCACAAAAAAAAAAAAAAAAACCAGCCAAAGGAAAATGAAACTCCAAACATATAATTATGGGGTTAATATTTTTGTTTTACATAAGCTTGTAAATGGTTTTAAAAGAGGTTGATGATGATGTTGGTATGGACGGTAGTTGATGGAAATCAGAGGAAAGCAAGAAGATCCATAGGAAGTCCTCATTGGATAATTGGTGGAGTCACTTGCAAGAGATTGAGATATATATTGCATACATCTTTGTATGTTAATTTTGAGCTTTTCGTACCTTCTTCAAGTATTTTTTGCCATGCATCGTTTGATATTTCATTAGCAGCCATTTTTTCCTTAAGCTCTTCTGTTTTTTAGTGAGCTTTATATATAATAAAAAAAATGGTGATCTAGGGTTGGATTTAATTTCAGAAAATTACTACATTCTTTTCATGACAAAATGTTGATTTGCAGTATTGCTTTTAAAGAACACATGATATAGATTAACAAGGTAGGAATTGTAGAATTGAATAAGAAAATTTTATTTGTTCCTGACATTTATGTATCACATAATAAGATAATAATTTATTAATTTGATTGTTTTATTTTATTTATAAATTAATTGATTTATTTACGAATTAATGAATTTTATTTTTTAATTTATTCTATAATTATGTCTCATATCCATAAATACAAATATTTAGAACAAAATTTATTTGATAATTACATCTCATGCCAATAATTCAACATATTTCTAAATTGTATTTAAGGGATTGAAGATTCTATGTACTTGTAATTTTCACTTTAAAAAACAAAATTATTTCTACATAAATTTTTTTTCATTTTCTAATATTCTTTGCTTGCTATTGAATCACATACCACCAAAACAAGCCCCAAAAGCCGAAGATCCTCAAGGAAAAGTGTTAAAAGCAAAAAGCCAAACTCTAACAAAGTCGCACCTCATTCAGTGATTGAAACCCCTTCAAAATGCCTTGACACCTCTTCAAAAAATTCCACCACCTGCTCGACGAAACTCCAAGGTCGAAATCCCCAATGGAGCCGAGCATCTTAGGATCATTCGGCCAAGAAATAATCGGCGTAATGTCCCCTGTCTCTCTTTGCATGCTCTTAGTAGTCCTTCTCGTTTACTCCCTTTCACCTTCCAATCCCTTTTCTTCTTCCTCTCCCGCTCCCGTCCGTACAGTTGCCAATCTCGTTTACACCGAAAACCCATCTGATACCGCTGCTCATAAGCTAGAGGGAGCTTTGCTCAATGCCTTGGTCTTCGTTATCCTCATGGCTATCGTTACGTTTGTTCTTGTGCTGCTTTATTATTATAACTTCACTAATTTTTTGAAGAATTACATGCGATTCTCGGCTTTTTTTGTACTCGGTAAGATGGTAATTTTTGGCTTAATTTTTTCTCTTTGGTAAAATGGGTTTTGGTTTATTTCTGAACGTTTGGTGTTAAAAGCGGTTTCTTTGACTTAATTAGCTGTTTAGCAATCTGGGTCTTGAGTTCTTTATGATAATTTTGCCTTAAAAGTTGTTCGTTTTCGTAAGTACTTATGTTTTAGTCATGTGGGCTTGTTTGCTTTTTGATCATTTGGTGTTGAAAGCTGTTCTTTTCCAATTAATTATGTGCTTGTTTGTAATTATCTGGAAATAATTGATTCCCTTTCGA
Source organism: Durio zibethinus (assembly GCF_002303985.1). The sequence continues at coordinate 3,532,542 of NW_019168481.1, forward strand.
TTTTTTATAATCTGTTTAGTTAGGCTTTTATGAGGAATGCCTTACAGTACTTCTTAAGTTTTCTATTTTAAACAATATCTTCTTCCAATACATATGGATTCATCACATTAACTGTCAATTTAAGCATTTAATGTCAAAATATTTCTTTAACTCAGGGAAATTTGTTAATGAAACTGTTCAAGTTATGTTCTTATAGTTTTTTGGCCATACTTTCCGACTCTCCTACTCATGTTATATCTTAAATGAGCTAGCAATTCTTAGTATTTTTGGGGTAGTCCATCATATACCATTACAGTTTATCCAAATATTTTGTTGTTGTTGTTGTTTTTTACTGTTGATTACATTGACAAAGGGTACTTTTTTGTTTTTCTTTGTGGTGTTATTCTCTTAGTCACATGTTTTTGTTTATGCCTTTTGATTTTTCTTAGGTGGAATTGTTGTTCTTGGTGTTAGGTACGATGGGCGGTTCGATCTTTTTGTCAATAATTAAGCATTTCTCAATACCAATTGACTCAATTACGTGTTTCCTACTGCTTTTCAATTTTACCGTTGTTGGGGTGTTAACCATGTTTTCTGGTGGGATGCCGATTGTTTTGAGGCAAGGGTATATGGTATCGCTGGGGATAATTGTAGCTGTGTGGCTTACGAAATTGCCGGAGTGGACTACATGGGTTTTGCTGGTTGCATTGGCTTTGTATGATTTGGTGGCAGTTTTGGCTCCTTGGGGCCCCCTTAAGTTGTTGGTGGAGTTGGCCTCAAGACGAGATGAGGAATTGCCAGCTTTGGTTTATGAAGCTCGACCAACAGTTTCTCGCAATGAGGGAAATCAGCGGTCAAGTTTGGCGCCTTTTGTTGGTGGAGTTTCAGATTCTGGGTCAGTCGAGTTGCAGGCAGTGCCAAATAATAATGGCCCTAGAGATGGAAGTGAAAATCGTAGGAGTTCTGAGTATACTGCTATCCAGGTTAGAAATTTAGAGAATGTGGAAGGTGAAAGAGATAGGGATGAAGGTGAGAGATCCCCTTTGGTTGGTCATTCAAGAGAAAGGTATTCATCAGATGGTAACTCATCGGAATATTCTACTGTTGTTCGCAATAGAGAATCAGAGATTGTTGTGGATGAGGAAATGCCTCCTCTTGTTGACTTGTTGGGGATGGACAATGAGAGAGAGCAGGTAAGGAGGGTCGGTATAGGGGATTCAGTGATAGCAAGTAGAGGCATTAAGCTTGGTCTCGGAGACTTTGTGTTTTATAGTGTTCTGGTAGGCAGGGCAGCCATGTATGATCTAATGACTGTATATGCATGTTATCTTGCCATTATCTCAGGACTGGGGTGCACTCTTATTTTGTTATCTGTGTGCCGCCAAGCACTGCCTGCTCTCCCAATATCCATTACATTGGGTGTCGTTTTTTACTTCTTGACTCGATTGTTAATGGAACCTTTTGTTGTTGGAACAGCGACAAATTTAATGATGTTTTAACCATTATGATTTCTGTTCTATGCCAAGGGGAGAAAGAGAAAGGGGGTTCAATATTGTTTGTTTCGAACAATACCGATGATTTTGTAGGAAAGGGTTTCTTTTTTTTATTACCAAGCGGAAATTGATGCTGTATGCACTCTCATTCATTGTTCTCTTGTAAATTTCTCCTGATTCAAGTTCGAATTCATATGACAAGGGTTTTACCCATAATATATGCATTTTTGACAAAACATCTAACCTTGTTCCTTGGCTCTTATCTTATATGCTTTTGGTGTGACTGATAACTTTTTTTTAATCAAAAGCTTAGTATCTGAAAGAGAAATGAATGAATTAATTGCAACAACATGGTGTGTGTATATATAACAAAAGGGTTTTAGAAAGAAAGACAGTTTTGCAGAGTGGTTGAAACGAAGAGTCTTAAAGGGGACAGAGAAAAGATGATAAAACAACATACGGCCACCTAGAAATCAGCAGGAATAATTTTTAATTTCATGTAAGTTCTGCTTCACAAGCTGTTTAAACATCATTGTTGTTACAAAACTTGGTTGCATGTCAGTTGCTGCAGTTTTCTCTTGTTTATTGCATATATCCATTTCCACGTTCTTGGGTTAAAATGGCCTCCTATAAATAATCTGCTGAGACTGTGGCTCTTATTGTTTAGTTGTTTGTAATGATATGACTTTTATTACCAGTTGTATTTTCCTGTTTTTACCTTTTAGCATTATCATTTCAGTAATCCAGTCATCATTTTTGTGCTAATCCATGTATTCCATGTCTATTTTTAATGCATGCCAATCCATTCACCAAGGTTTTTGTTAGTCTTGATTGAACCATTTGAAACTAAAATTTTTTCTTTTGGACTGAAGATATAGCTTGTAGTTGTTATCTAGCTGGCTGTCCATTTAACCAATCATGGACCACTCAAGGCTTGACACTATAGCTATTGGTGACGTGATAAGGAAGAAGGGCTAGTATTTTTCACAGTCCTAATTAGATGTCCATCTAATTTGGATTGGTGGGCTATCCCAAGTTGTGGTCTAACGGCCTTTTTAATTTTTAAACGTCTCTATCCAATCTCCAAAATCTCAATTATGATCAGTCTTTAGGAAGAATCATTTGGTTGTATCCATCTAGATAGCCATGCAAGAATCTTCATATCTACATGTACTGCATCCTTTAGAAGGACATTTTCTATGATGCTATCAAGCCATGAACCACATACACATGGTTTCATAAAACCATATGATTCTCCCTATTTCCCAACTAAATCAAGCAGGTTTCACATGAAGAAAGTTTGCCTCCACATGTTCTATTATTCTTAAAAGATAAAGAAATTTTAAATAAAAACATAGGAAATTCCAAGTCATTTCATTAGAAGATGCCGTACTCTTTACAATTACAAGGCAAGTTAAATCAGATTGCTCTCAACAATAACTCAACTCCTATATTACAAACTAATTTTCATTGACAAAAAAAGAAGCATTGAATGATCAGAATTTAATTTCTAACCATTTCAAATGCTATAAAAAAAAAAAAAAAAAAAAAAAGGGGGAAAAGACAACGGAAAGACAAAATTACATCAGCATTTAAACAGATAAGAAGTTATCCTTCAGCTTTTCCTGTGCTGCTGTGATGGTGACTTGTCTCTGGTAGCTCCAAATTTATTACTCTTGGGAAACGATAATTTCTCGCTTACCAATTTGTTTCCACTCAACTGTCTCACATAATCTTTCTTCTTCATTGATGTTCTCAAATTTGAAACTTCCCCACTTATTGTAGGAACTAGGAACCATGTACCAACCAATACAAGTGCATAGTATTGCAATTGACCTTCCAAAAATTAGTAGGAACAACTAAATCAAGATTATAACTGCTGGGAGGTAAGAAGGACTTCTCATATTCTGCAACTCATCATTCCAAGAAAAGCTCTTCTTCTTCTTCTCAATCGTTTTATCAGATTCAGATGGGGTTAGAAGCTTATCAATAACTTCATAAACATACCTTTCAGGCTGATGATCTTTGTTATTTCCTGGTTTGTTTTTCTCTTCTTTCTTGTCTTTCAGCTTCACCACGACGGGGATACAATCATTTGAGTTCTTGTAAACAAATCGAACTATACTTTGTGATCCCATTTGTGAGTAAATCCGTTGCCTCTTCTCTTCAAGTTCAGCTCAAAGTGCAGAAAACTGGTCCAGTCCAAGTGTCGAATAAGGGTTCCATATTTTGCATACAAATTCCAAAAAAATCATATTCTTTTCCTTTGGTGACATATACGTTATTTGTATATTAATCCAAAAATAGAAGCAAAACGTATAAAATTTATTTCACCATTCAACACAAAATTTTTATTTAAAATTTTAAAATAATTAATTGACATAAGAACTCAATTTAGGTTATTAATTAACATGTGAAAAATATATATTCTCTATATTAAATCATTTTTTTTCATTAAAAATCAGTATGATTATTTAATACAAAATTTAAATTTAATTTTTTACTTAAATTAATTTACAAGTAAACTTAATATAAATTACTAACGTATGACATAATATATTCTTTATATCAAGTTCATTTTCTGTTAAAATCAGGTACATTTGATGAGAAACTAATGAGAGGAGTTAAATTCATCCTACTCATACTCAAATTTGCTAAGGCTCTGTTTGATACATTTGCTTTTTGTTTGTTTCAATTGAAAATGGAATGCGAAAAATAAATATAAAAAGCTAAAAATGAAGAAAAAATAACAAAAATATAATAAATAAAATGGCACCATTGTTACCGGGTTCTATAGCATAAAAGGGGTTTAAGGAATTTAATTATTTTTCGAGTTTTCTCTTTATTTAGAAAAAAATACATGTTGACATCCGAACATGGGTTAATTATAGATGACAAGATTCATTCATCTCCTGTTTAAAGAATAAAGTTTTTTTTTACAAATAAAAAAAATACAATTAGAAGTTAAAATATAGAATTGCACCTTTTTTTCATAATAAAAAAATAATTAATTAGATTTCATTTCACTTTTAGCTAGTTGCATTTGGTTCATTTATAATTTTTAAAATATAAAATTAATTATTTCATTAATTTGTTTGCCAATATGGATCACAACAAGCTTCTCTATCATTCTACCTAAAGTATGATAAAATAAGTACAAAATTGTAAAACAAATTGCACAAATTGTTACAATAGAAATGACGCACCAGTTCCTTCAGCTACTAATGGTATGCTAATAAAGTACTTAAGAAACGAGCAAAAATGTTGTATTTTCATGGTCTTCTTCAACTAAAACTTGCAGTCCTATAAAAAGAATTATATAATAAGGTGATTTTAGTGGATTAAAGGCCTAATTAACACTAAAATGCTGACAAACCGTTACTTAAAATATCAAAAATCATATTAACACTAGCATTATAATCCATAATTTTAACTGATTGGCAAGGATCATGACTGAAATTATTTGCAAAATGACCAAAATGGCTACCAATGACTTGATGCTTAGGAAAATATATCATCTTAAACTTTTTTATAATAGGATTGCCTATGAATAACTCCTGCTATTATCTATTTGAGAAACACAAAGAATCAAACCAGGGCAAGATTGAAGGATCCTAATGCTTGGGCATCGATGAAATCAAAGAGCGGAAATCGCTTGGTGTCAGGGTTCAGATGAATCAATATGAACTTTGAAGGTAGTTTTTTTGTACACGACGTTGAGGATAAAAGCTAAACGTTTGAAAGAATGGTTGTCTTGGAGGAAACAAGTATGGGAGATGCTAAAGTGTGGCTGGAAAAAGAGAGATCCATGGTTTTGAAACGATCCTCAATTTTACGAGAGTTTTGGTGTATAGTCTTCGGATGATAATTTCTTTCAAAAAAGTCTTCATTTTTGGAAAGCTTCTCTATTGACGTGAGATTTGCTATTAGTGAGTTGAGGATCTAGTAATCGCCATATCTAATTAACAAATGGTTTTTCGTTTTCTTTGTTTTACAGATTTGGTGAACTCAAACTTTATGCGTGCTCAATTTTTTTATAAAATAAACGTTGTATTCTGAGATAAATAAAGAGATTATAAATGTAAAGATTTAAATTTTAAATTTATTAGACGTTTACTCTTAAAAAAAATTACATAAATTAATTGAGTTAAATCTCTTAATTTATATAATCTTTTATGTTAATTAAAAAAAACACACAAAATTTTAAATTTAATCAAATTAATTCATACAACTTCTTTTAAGAAATGACATTCAAGTTTGAAATTCAAATTTTATCATTTACAATTTTTTTCTCTATCCTATAAAAAAAAAAAAACATATGTCTTTCAGCTCATGATCTAATAGTTAAGAGATTTTAAGAAAGACATATGTACGTGAGTTTTAATCCCATCACCCCCTTCTTCTTTATAGGGACGTTTGCCCTCCTTTGAACCAAAAAAATTATATTAAAATGTTAAGTTCACCAATACTGTAAAATAAAGAAAACGAAAAACCATTTGTTAATTAGATATACTGCCGACTAGATCCTCTGCTCTACTGAGGATGAACCTCACATCGACGGAGAAGGTTGCCAATAATGAAGATCTTTTGAAAGAAATAATCCTTAGACTACACACCAAAACTCTGATAAAATTCCAGCTCGTTTCAAAACCATGGCTTTCCTTTTCTTTTTTTTTTCCAACCATACTTTCGAGTGTCTTTCACTTGTTTCTTCCAAAACAACCACTCTCTTAAACTTCGGGCTTTTTTCCTCAACGTCCTGTGAAAAAAACAATTTTGCACAAACAATCTGATAATCCATCATTGGAGGCCTAGGAAAGGAAACGATCTTGAATTCCTGATGACATATTTCAAATAAAAAGAACTCAAATTACCATTATCATAAATGAAAAGAAACAAAGAAATGCAAGACAGCATAATAGAGGTATTCATGAAATCGAAAAGCGATAATTGTTTGGTCTTACAGTTCAAGGGAAAGAAGTTGAATTTCCTAAGTGATTGTCCATAGATGACATCGAGGAAGAGTGCAAAAGGTTCGAGAGAGATTTGTCTTTCGAAGATGCGAGTGTGGGGTGGGTGATGCTGAAATGGAAGCTTGAAGAGGTCGTCAGTGTTGGCAACCTCCTTAGCTCATGTCTTCCTCCTTTGACAAGACATGTTATAGCTCACCCTAGCTACATCAAAAATGGTTTTCTCTCTTACCACTTGCTCACTACAATTCTTTGTGGTGTGTCTGTGTGCGTGTTCTTATACTTTCTTGGGTCCTATATATATGTAACTTATCATATAATTACATCTAATCTAATCAATGGAAACTAAAATTTAAAAGGAAAAACAGTCATATGTACCAATTTTTAACAGTAAACGGATTTGATATAGATAAGATATTTTATCATGTGTTAATAACCTCAAATAAGCTCATTAGTCAATTAATTATTGGAAAATTTTAAAATTAAATTTTCTATTAAATTATCATACCAACTTTTAGCGGAAAAAATAAATTTTATGAAGAGAATTTTTTTTCATATGTTATATAATAACCTAAATTGAGTTCATATTAATTAATTATTATAAAAGTTTAAATTTAAATTTTGTGTTGAATAGTCAAATTAATTTTATACATTTTATTTCTATTATTGGAATAAAAATTTAAAGTATTTTTGGCATAAAAGGAAATGAATATGTCTTTTGGATTTGAAATGAATTTGTGATTATCTGTAAAAGAAAATTCAAAGGAACAAATTTAGAATTTTTTTTGTTGGTTTTTCTATTTTTCCTAAAGGGTTTCCTTGATTTGTATATCAATTTATATCATTTCGGCAAAGAGCCCCTCTTTCTCATAATCATAGCATAAATATCTTTTTCTTTAAAAATTCAAATGGTAAAATTCATGCATATTCCAAACTAAATCATTTCTCAAATATAAAATAATTTGGTTTAGTAAAATAAAATAAAAAAAAAAGATATAAGGAGATGCATTCAGAGACAAGCAATAATCCTAATCCTAATTAATCTATTTATGCTAATATTTTGAAATTTGAATAAATTTTTGGATTCTTAAAAACAATTAAAGTTATATATTTTAAAATAAACCAATTTGTAGTTTTAAGTTGACATTTTTTTTTCTCCTTCCTAAGTTTGTTATTTGCATATATAAATATCAAACAAACCATTAAGGTTTATTCTAATTATAGAATTTGATCTTTCGATAGAAAATTTATATTTAAATTTTTATATTAATTAATTGATTCATCTATATAGTAAAAAATCAATAAAGTTTCCATGTTTGATCCTAAATTTCAACCTTCCATATAAGTTACACATAAAATTAATTTGTTCTATAATTATAAGAATCGGACTGAATAATGATATACTCAAGTCTCTCTGTCTCCAATCTAATGACAGTTGATAGAAAGGATTTTGCATGGAATAAAGCTGAAAATAAAGTTAAAAAGCTGAAAGCAAAGAAAAAATAAAGTTAAAAAGCTGAAAACAAAGAAAAAATAACAAAATGACACCATTGTTACCGGGTTCTATAGCGTAAAATTTATTACTAACATGTGATACGATATCTTTTTTATATCAAGTTTGTTTTCTGTTACAAAAAGGTACATTTAAATTTCCTTTCTTTTAAACCCTCCAATTCCATTTGTAAATTTGTGTATCTCAATTAATTCTTAATTAATAATATCAGCATGATGATTAAAATGTATTATAAAATAATTGATAAGAAACTAATGAAAGGAATTAAATTCATCCTACTCAAATTTGCTAAGAATATGTTAACTGGTACTATTTGTTTTTTGGTTTTTTTGTTTTAATAGAAAATGAAAAGCAAAAAATAAAGATAAAAAGCTAAAAATTAACAAAAATACAATAAACAAAATGGCATCATTGGTAATGAATAGAAGTGTTCATGAGCTGAGTCGGATCAAGTTTAGGTCAAGTTCATACTTTGTATTAATAATTTATGTACTTATTTTAAGTTTGATCCAATCTGAAATTTCAAGTTTTAAAATTTTTCAAACTCGATCCAAATTAAAAAAATAAATTTCAAATTTATCAATTTTACTTAATTTATAAAATAAAAATTAAAAAATTATGATTAAATTAAATTTAATGAAATTATATTCAATTCACATATACATAAAAATTTAAAATAACATAAAAATTTAAAATAAAAATTAAGTTTAAAAAATATATAATTTATATATATGTGAATTAATTTATATATAATTCACATATATATAAATAAATAAATAAATTATATTTATGTAAATTAGGGTTGTACTCAAATTTTAAATATTTTGTCCAAGACTCGACCTAAAATTTAAAAAGTTTAAAAATTATGCCTAAACTGTTTAACGAGTTTTAATTTTTTATTCAAATTCTTTGAAGATTTGAACGAATAATCCAACCCTTAAACAGATTTAGTACCAAACTCAATAGCTTAAAATTCATAAATTTTCAATTCTTATTTTCGGGTTTAAGAAATTTAATTACTTTTTGAATTTTTTATTTATTTAATAAAAATAAAACATGGTAATATCCGAACATGGATTAATGGTAGATGACAAGATTCATGCATCTCCTATTCAAAGAATAAAGTTTTAATTTTTTTTTACCCATAAAAAAACATAATTGGAAGTTAAAAAATAGAACTGCACCTCTTTTTTGTACCAAAAAATAATTAAATGAAATATCTAAACAAATTTATTAACAAGAAATTAATTTTTTTAAAATTTCTTATTAATTTAATATATTTAAAATTTTACTCATTAAATTTTTTTTGGCTTTTACTTTTATCTCTTAAGTATCTTATGAATAAATGTATATATTTTTGTCAATTTGTCGACGTGAGAAGGTGTTATTTGTTCAAATCTACAAACTAAGAATCTATTATTCTCGATTTCTTTGATAAGGTTTTTAAGAAAAATGCATCATTTAATAAAATGGAATGTAGATATTGGCCTTTGAAATGAAACTAGTTTACATCGACATGAAAAAGTCAATTTAGAAGTTTGGATTTGGCATTTTCTTTTTTTTAAAGAAAAAGCTTAATGTGAATTAAAAAAAGACAAAATGAAATTTATAATATAATAAAAAACATATTAATAAGTGGTTTGTTCAATTGGTTAAGATTCGTTTTCATTGACAAAAAAATTTTGAGTTCGAGTCTTACCGGTGATCATTTATTAAGATCATCTTGAATGAATGAACTTCAACTATCTGTTTTAAGTTATCAGGTACGATACATCTTATCTTAATCTAAGGAATTGAGCAACCCATCTATGCTCGAATTTTTTTTTTCAAAAAAAATACTTAAAATATACCAATTAAAATCTGATATAAATTGATAAATGATAAACTGACTCATCTTAAGTTCAAAAACAATTTCTAATTATTTTAATGCTAATTTGGAATCAATTATATTAATAACACAAATATTTCATCTTGTATTTTTAAAAATATAGTTAGATCATTTTCAAGCTTTGTTTGGGTTTTTTTCATATGATCTAATATATTCAAAGTTTTATTTTGAAACTGCTTCCGTAATAATTAAATCTCAATTGAAAAAGAAAATTATTAACCAGTTTAATTTTTATCGGTAATCTTATATTTATTTGAGAATGAAACAATCATATTTATCTTGATATTTTAAATAAAAAAGTTATTAACAAAAATTCAATATCTTTACTAACTATAAAATCCCTAATTGGTTTGGTGCTATGAACATAGTTATTAATTTTATTTTGGTATCAGTCGTATCAATCGATATATTTAATTACATTAAAATATAGTATATCTAAGAATAATTTTTATATCAAATTTGGTATCGGTAATATTGATTGTTTTTGTCGGTTTCGACTAATTTCAGTGAATTTTGATGGATTAATTTATTTCGATCAATATATGAATATAAAAATGTTTTATAATTTTTAATTTATCTTTTATTGTTGAACTATTTTTAACCTAATAAAAATCAAATTCATTGATAAAATAACCCTTAAAAGTTGAGTTTTTTATTTTTATTATAATTTTTTTCTTTTATATTTTATTTTTTCAAACCAAATTTCATAAGTATTTCAATATCTTTCAAAAAATACAATTGTGCTCCTTTTCTAAGATTTAACGATCATGAAACCAATGTTAATTTTTTTTATCTATTTGTTTTTATCTTAATATTTATATGAAAAAATATTATTTAAATATCATCTTATTAGATTAAGTATTTAAAAATATCTTGAAAATTTTTTGATATTATTTTTTGATATTTTAAAACTTATTTATTTAATTTTTGAAGAAATTGTATATTTATTTTATAAATTATTAATAATATTATAATATACAAATTTATGTATATTTATAAATATATTTACACTAAATTAAAAAATTCAAATAATATGTCAAAATAACTGGTAATAACATATATCATTTTTTTAAATAAAACTAAAACGTTGTCTGATACAATATTAACAACCTTGACTATAGTACATAAAAAATCAAATTATAAAACAAATAATATACATTCATAAGGTTATATTAGTAATTTAATTTTTTCTTAAAATAAAATTATAGTAATTTTTAATCAAATTTTTTACTTTTTCTCATTGTATTTAGAATTATTTAAATTTCACCCTTTTTCTATATTTAAAAATAATTAATTTTTTATTTTTAATAATTTTACAAATATATAACGATGTTTAATTCACCCACATACTAGTAGTCTAGTTGGTAAAATGGAGATTAATAAAAAATGAAAAAGAAAAAGCTACAAGAATGAAGGGTTGTAAAACTTCCAAGCAATTGGGGCTTGGAACGTCAGAATCCACTGTTGTCCGTTGACAGAGAACAAAATGAAGAAGACTTCCATGATCCTCAACTCAGCAGCAGAGACAATTTCTTGCAACCAAGATCTCTTGACGGAAATCCTCCTAAGATTACCCACAAAATCTCTCATCAAATTCAAGTGCGTTTCAAGGCAATGGTTCTCCATCATTTCCGACCCTGAGTTCTGTTTCTCACACACCCGCCACCACCAGAGCAATGGGTTTCTCTCCCCCACCGCTTTTCTGCTCAAAGGTGTCTGCTTCACCCCTCCCTCTGAATTCTCCATAATCCCTTTGAAGCATTACAGTAACGTCCCTTTCTTTCATTACATCAATGAGTCTGACGTTAAGATTCTTCAATCTTGCAATGGTTTGCTTCTTTGTGAGTCCTATAGACAAAGTTACTTGATTTGCAACCCCACTACTAAAAACTTCAGGAGGCTATATTGTCCTCGTTACTCAGCTTATAATTTTCTTACTAAATTTTTTGTTAATTTGGCTTTTGATCCTTTAAGATCACCTGATTACAAGATTATTTGTATCTGGGAAAGTTCCCGGGAACCTTCTAAGTTGAATCTGGATTTATATTCGTCAAAAACTGGTTCTTGGGATTTATCCATAATCACTTTTGAGGTAGATGAGGATGAGTCCATAGAGCTAAGGGATGGGGTTTTCTGTAATGGAAGGATTCATTGGTGTGGATATGGAAATGAGTTGTTGTATTTTGATGTAGAGAATGAGTGTTTGCAAAAAATGCGGATGGCATTACCAACTACAATGGATGCGCCTGAAGAATGTAGATATTTCGGGGAGTCTCGAGGAGTTTTGTATCTTGCAGTGACTTACTGCATGGCCGCTTGTTTAGAGTTCGATGTATTTGAGATGGCAAGAGATTATTCTCAATGGAACTGGAAGAAACGTCTGAATCTTGGTGATGCAGTGAAAGTTTTTCCTGAGCTAGAATTGGGTTGTGTTGAGTACAATCCTGGATTCTCTGGTGTGTGTTTTATTCGATCTGAGAAAGAAGAAGAGCCAAAGGTTGTGGTATGGGCAGATGGTAAAATAATTTGCTTTGATTTCAGGGAAGGGACATGGAACAAGCTCCATGATCTCGGACCGGGTATCAAAATTGGCTCCCTATATCTTGGAGAGTATGATCATTTACATTATGAAAGATTTCATGCTTATCAATACTTTGAGAACCTCTCTTGTTTATGAGGATCTTTGCTTCTTCCTACAGAAATCTTCCCGACCCCTTTTGTTGGTAAGTAACAGAAACTGTTTTGTACTTTAATCTTAAACACCTGTTAACAGTTGGCTGTTTACCTTTCTTACTTTTCCCACTAACATTACAGATGTTATTATAAGAGTTTCCAAATAATAATTATTCTGATCAAATTAGTTATGCACATTCTTCTTTTGTGTTTATTTAATTTCGCTTTTTGTTTATGTACCATATACAGGTATATCTTTATGAGCAACAAAACATTTTTATTATTGCTTTTGAAGTTTGTTTTGTCCGCATAGTTTCTTAGGAGCTAGGTCATTTGAGGTACTTTTTTCTTTACAAGATGATCTCACACATGCTGGTTCTTTTTATTTACTTTGGCAGGCTTAGGGCCATTGTCTCCTACATTATATTCAAATTCTTACCAGAATTCATAACTTTGATTGTTGATGTTTAAAAGTAGAAATTTTGGTCACATTAAGTTAAAATATTGAATTTGTGAAAGCATTTCCCTTCATTAATTCATCTTAATCCTGGGAAAATTTTGGCTGTAAAAGTTAACACTCTGTCCTTCTTATCTCATGGCCTAACTGCTCAACTTGTTTAAGCTATATTGCCCTAAACTTGGATGAGAGATTCTCTGTTCTTCCGTTATTCAATCTAGGAAAGAAGTAATGTCAAACCTTGTAGTAGTTGTGTATGGGAAAGCAATTCCTATGATTTAAACTATGGGATGAAAAAGCTTTATGATCTAAAGCCAGGTGCCAGGTTTCTACACTCGGTTTTGTTCTTAGAGGGTTTAAGCATCAAATTCAATCTGTTCACATCGTAATTGACATCAGCATTCTAACAACGTAGTAACCATTACTCCTTCTAGCAAGAAATAAAGCACAAGAATCTCCCTTCAGTTGACTATTTAAATCATATATTCCGCAGATTCTGCCCGTTTGTTTGAACCCTTATTTTTATTCTTTTTTCTTGTTGAATATATTCCTATGTGCTGATATATTTACAAGGTACCGCACTGATTTAGAGGTTTTTTGTGATAGATTTATCTGAGAGGAAAACTTTGATCTCCTTTTTGTTTAATAAGATTATCCTGCCCACATGCTGGTCCTAATCTTTTTTAATTGCATTAATTGGTGGGATCAGGACTGAGTTTTCTTGCAATTGGGTCCAAAATCTTATGGAAGTTTGGGCTTTTGATCTGATGTTTGAAAGAAAATTTGGTTAACAAGCCAACTTTGAACTTCTCCCTTAAATGAAACTGCCCCTTGCAATTTACTGCATTGTTTTGAAGGTTCAGATGCATTGGCATAAAATAGACATGTCGCCCAACAGTATGTCAAATTGTAAATTATCTACTAAACCCGAACTAGGTTCTAACTTACATTAAGTTGAACATGTGAATTCGTTATGTAATGAATTAAAGACTGAATAATTTGAGACATTGAAGTTTACTGTTCAAATTTGCTATAAACTTCTTCCTTCCTATGCAGCAGTTGTTTAAAATATAGGTTATACCTATAGACTGCTCATATTTATTTAGCAAAATATAGTATTTCTTACTGGAACCTCGTCTTTACTAAGTCATCACGATTGCATTTACTAACATGCACATATAACTGTGATCTTATACTCTGGATTAGTCATTTTTCTCTTTGAATATTGAGGAAAGATATTGATGGGTAACAAACTAGGAATAACAGTTTATGATATACCATATATAGACTGTTGCTCAAATTACTGAAACCTATACTTTTCTTTAAAAGGCATGAGTAAGGATGCAATATGCCGATAGATTTAGTTCCATGATGCTGCTAGTGCTGAATAGTGCAGATGGGTTTGATTGTCCGCAATGTTCCATTAGTAGCAATACGGTTAATATTTTTCGTGCGGACTGCAACCTTCCTGCCATATCTGTGCTGAGTCACAATTTCATTGATTTCATAGTAGTAGGCTAAGCTTATTATCCTTTTAAAAGAAGTCTACTTCATATATTTGTATTATATTAGGTATTTGGATCGCAGCCAATCTCAGTATTATAATTGTTTCTCTTCTAATCGATTGCTTGTTTTTGATTCAACAGGCCGAAGGCATGCAAAGTCACATGATGTTGGCAATTTTAAGATTGTGTACAAACTGACATGTTGTTAAGCATCAACGTTGGGTGTTACAGTATAGTGAACAGTTAAAGGGATGCTCAGGTGCACGTATTGAACTTACCATTGATCATAATACAAATATAAAAACACTGTTGGCCTGAATGTAGAAAGTTTTTGTTGTTCCATTTGTTACTGATTTTATGTGGAGCATTTCAAGTTTTTTTTTTTTTTAATATATAAAGGAGGTCATGGTCTAAGGATAAGGGAATAGGTCACTGGGGTTTGAACTCCAAACCTTTTGGACGTTATCTCTTAAGGGTAGTTGCATGAACTAACCGAATTAAATTTTAAGTTCAGAGTTAAGTTTTGTTGATAAGCAATCATAGCTGATTTGTACTTCCAATACATTAATGTTTTTCTGTTTCATGCTCATGCCAGCAAAATATGTGTTTAAGTGAAACAAGATAGTAAGAAATTGTGTCCGAACCTCAAGATTGTACAAACTTGTAAGGGGTTGCTTCTTTGTGAGAACTTCAATCGTAGGTATAATTTCATGACCCAGTCCTTCATCTGCAACCCCACTACCAAGAAATTCAAGGAGTTCTTTTCCTAACAAACCATTTGTGAGTTCTAGCTATGCTGTTAATTTGGCTTTTGATCCTCCCAAATCACCTCATTATAAGATTATTTGGATCAGGAAGGTGTCCCGTAAGCCTCCCGAGTATGAGCTGGACATATATTCATCAGAGACTTACTCTTGGAGTGTAGCCAGAATCAGATTTGAAGTAGATGTAGTTATAGAATTCGGTAACGCGTTTCTGTAATGGGAAGATTCATTGGGAGGGTATTACAAACATGTCGCTGTATTTTGATGTAGAGAATGAATGTTTGGAAACAATGCCAATGCCATTGCCATTACCAACAATCAATGCGCCTCAGAGTGGAGCATATTTCGGAGAGTACCGAGGGATTTTGTATTTTGTGGTTACCTACCAGTTCTCTGTTTGTTTAGAATTCGAAGTTTATGAGATGGCAAGAGATTATTCTCATTGGTTCCTGAAGAGTCGTCTGAATTTGGGTGATGCAATGCAAGCTTTTCCTGAACTAAACTTGGAATGCCTTGAGCAACGTGCAGAATTCTCTGTTTTCTGTTTCATTAGATCTGAGAAAGAACAAGAGCCAAAGCTTATGGTATGGGCAATTGGTAAAATAATTTTCTATGATTTCAATGACGAGGCATGGAAAAAGCTTTATGATCCAGGGCAAGGTGTCAAACTTGGCATTCGTTATTTAGAAGATCCAGGTGCAGGTTTTGTATGGTTCAATGCTTTTCAGTACCATAAGAACCTGTGCTTTCTGTCTTAATTTTCTAGAGACGCCCATATTCTCCACTACTTTTATATTGGTAAGTCACAATCGTAAGCTCTTTTGTACACCAATGTTTAGAAACTTCATATTTTGTTGACATTCGGCTGTTTAATTAACCTCTACACGTTAGAGTTGCTTATAATTAATCATGCCATACGGTTTCCAGGCTAAGATGAATACTAATAATTTTTTGCAACTTTTTAAGAAATATCATTTAAAAATTTAAAAATTTAAAAATTATCGTTTATAATTTTTTTTTTTAATTTTCCACTTTGTAAATAAAATTGCCAATAAATGAATAAAGGGGAACAAATTAACAATAAATGCAAATTGCAAATTAATAAAAAAAATCCAAATTACAATAAGTTGGCCTTTTATGGCATTTCTGTAATTCACGTCAAACATAAGTAGTTTTCCAATCATGTGAATCATAATTTTTTTTTTTGGCAGCATGTGAAGCACAAAGGTACTTTGATTGCCATTTTTGTTTTGTATTACATTTTCCTGTAGTAAGTAAAATTAAACTATAAAAGATTAAGTTGTAACTTTTAACGAAAAAGAGGATTGTCACATGTTTTATTAAAATATATTTAAAATAAATAATTAATTAATTAAATTATACAAAAAAATATTTTAATTGTTTAGTAAGTCTAAAAATTTGACCAATAATTTATAGAATAATGGTATTAACTTAAATAATAGAATCATTGCTTTGTAAAACTATATAGTAATTCTTATTATCATTTTAAGAATAAAATAAATTTTCTTTATTTTAAATGATTAATTTTTTAGATATATGAATTTTTTTTTAATTTTAATGAAAACTATGGCTTATTTCATTTAGTTAATTTTATATTCAGAATTAAATTCAGAAATAGAATTTAAAGTTTTAACCATTTCTTTGTTGAAATACTTTGATGGAAAGCTTTTTTTTTTTTTTTTTAATTTGGATTGAATTTGATAATTTATATATTTGTGTTATATAAAATATTAATAATTAATGTATTTGTATTGTATATAATATAAAAATTATGTATTCTAATTTATATTAATAAAAAATATAAAATATATATTTTTTAATTTATTAAATTTATATATAATTTTTATTAAAATTTTAACTCAAAGTTTTTTTTTTATATTTTTTATCATATTATATTTTAAATTGTCGTTGAAAGTTTAATGCTTTTATTTAGGTGGCTAAAAACTCTTTATATTACAGTGGTAGTTTGACAAAATCCATAATTTCCGAAATCTCCAAGAATTAGGGATTGCTCGCATGAAGAAAACCAAGCCCTCCTCTTCCCCCATATCTTCAGCAGAAACGATAGCCCACAACCAAGACCTCTTGTTCCAATTCCTCATAAGAATACCTCCGAAACCTCTTCTTAAACTCAAATTAATCTCAAAACAATGGCTTTCCCTCATTTCCAGCCTCCAATTCTCTCATTCCCACTCTCTCCACCACCAAAACCAAGGCTTTCTAACCCCAACAGCTCTCTTTCTAGGCATTGGAAACTGCTATATACCACCCTTCGAATTACCTGTCCTTCCCTTAAACCCTCAAACCAAAGTTCCCATCTTGGATTTCATTGATGACCCACACTTCAAAATCCTCCAATCTTGCAACGGCTTGCTTTTGGGTCATTGTTGTTACAAAAGAAACGAAGGGTCGAGGTATTTCATCTGTAATCCAACTACCCGTAAGTTCAAAATGATTTCTTTGCCTGTTTCGCAATCGGGTTCTTTGCGTGCTGTTAATTTAGCCTTTGATCCTATTAAATCACCTTATTATAAGGTTATTTGTGTAAGGAAACTGCCTTCTCCAAGTAATAGGTTTGGTATATATATTTATTCATCAAAGTCTGACGAATGGGATGATTCTTGGATTAGTTTTGGGGCCAATGAGTATATTAGGTTTGACTATGGTGTTTTTTGTAATGGGATCATTCATTGGAATAGTAATGGTAGGAAGTCTTTGCGGTTTGATTTGGAGAATAAAGTGTTGAAGAAAATGCCAATGTTGGCTCCTATGTTTCAAGCTCCAGAGGAATCAGAAGATGAGGATAGTCGATATTTTGGGGAGTCTCGGGGCCATTTGCATCTTGGGGTTACATATATGCCACTTCGTTTGAAATTTAATGTTTTTGAGATGGCGGCTGATTATTCACATTGGTTCCTTAAATACAGTCTGAACCTGGATGATGCTATGAAAGCTTTCCCTGACTTTGGGTTGCCTGCTCTTGATATCTATTATGGATTCCGAATTTTGTCTGTTATCCGATCTGAGGGTGAAGTGTCAAAAGTTGTGATTCTTGTGGATTGTAAAGCAATTTGCTATGAGCTAAAGGGTGGGATTTTGCTAAATCTTTATGAGCTAAAGCAGTGTCCTGAGACCCTCAATCGGTGTCCATTGAATTATATTGGGGTTCAAGTCTATCAATATTTTGAGACCCTCTCTTGTGTTTGAGGGTCTAACACTCCTACTGGAAGGCTGGCATGGTCATACCAATCTTCTCAGGTCTTATTTCAGTAAGTAATCCAGTAGTTTTGTTATATGTTTGATATTGTGTTTGGTCAAATATTTCTGCTGTTACAGGAGTATGGTTTATAGTGTTATTATCATTAAGGGATTTTTACCTGTATCAAGTGAAATTAGCAATCTGGCTTGCCTGTTCTTGTTTACTGATTTCTTTATCTATGATTCTTTTAAACAATGCGACTGTATTCCTCCTGCACCACTTTTTGATTTGATTAGTCACTTTTATTCATGATTCAAGATTTCTTGTTTGACTTCTGAGATCTTTCAATATAGCAAATTGGCCTTCTGTCTATGATATTGGGTTCACTTTGTTTATGATTGGCCATTTGAACTTGTGGAAAGAAGAAAAGAACATTGAAAAGAAAGGAAAACTTAAAGAATTAAAGTTCGCAGAAATGGTAGAGAGGCAATAGAGTTGTGGCAATGGTGGTGTGGCTGTATTTACCTAGGAATTTATCTCTTCTTATATATGAGTTATATGTTATATATATACATATATATATTTTGAAATAAATTGTCAAATGAAACTTCCATGTCCCCTGTGCTTTAACTATTATTGTTCCAATCAGTAAGAAAGCCTTTCTAGCATTTAATCATTTTGAAACTAATGCTGGACAAAAGCTTGCATCAATATGGCCTTATCCTGAGTTTTAAATATTTATGCCTTTAATCTTGGTCTTGGTGGAAAGATATATATATATATATATACATACAGAGAGAGAGAGATAGAGATAGTATCTTGTATAGATAATTGGAAATTTGTACTAATTCTTTTTCCTTGTGATAGCAAGCATTAGTGGGGTATGTTGTGACTGATAATTCTTCAAGAATATAGATCTAATTTTGAGCTCCACTGTGCCTATTTAAGGGAAAAGTGACCAAATTAAGCATGTTTCACCTAAGCAGAATAAATAAGCTGACTAGGAATGACACATGACATGAGTAATGGTGCTGGAGGCTGACAGTATGATATAATTCAAAGACGGAGTTACTGCCAAGCTGGGCAGATGGTTTTAATCTGCTAACATTAGTAGCAATTTGATGGGTGCTTGGAGGAATTCGGATATTGATGCAAACTGCTAACTCTTTACCTTTTTTCTGCTGAGTTATAATTTGTTTGATTTCATAGTAACAACATAAGCTAATGGAGCTTTTGAGTCTTCATGTTTGTTATTGTCTTTTGTTGTTTTAATCTTGTAGTCTCATACAATACTATCAAAGTAGGGAGTTGGAGTGCAGCCAATGTAAATTATATAATTGTGTCTGTTGTAACGGATTGCCTGTTTCTGATTTAACAGATTGAAGGAATGAGGGGGTTTGCCTTGACTATTCTAAAGGCTCGTATCTTGATCTTGCAGATGAGCAGTGCCTAAGTGATACCTGTTTTATACAAAGCAATTTACTGTAAGACATCAGTTTTGGGTGTTAGGGTTTGGTGAATATTTATTTTTAGTGCTATACTTGATATGTACATAGCATTCTGAATGTTTATAAAATACTATTAGACTGCCTCCCTTGTGTTAATACTAGTTTCTCTCAAGTCCCTTCTGCTAGTCATTTATCTTTTTGGCATTAGCAATACTTATTTGCCGATGTGCATCTAATGTAAAGATCCTTTCCCATGCCCTATATGATGTATGAGACTTAGTGATTGATCCCCCTACGGTCATAGAACAATGCTGGCTGGCTATCTCAGTCTAGAAGTTTTGTGTTCTGTGTATTTCTAGCTCCTATTATTATGCAAAATATGTAAGCAGGGTTTATGATCTGAGCATAGGCTGTTTGTTCAATCGTGAAAAGGTTCAATCCATAATTTCTGTTACTGAAATTTTGCTATATATGCATGCATGTGATGATAGACATTGGCTTTGTAGGAGTCATTTCTATTAGCAGAGGTGCTTGGTTCGGGTTCAGGTTCAGGTTCAGGTTCAAGTATTAGAAATGCAGGAATTTAATTATCACATCCACTAATTTCACAGTGACAAAATAGGCTGGCCAGAGAAGGCTTCACTGCTCATCGAATTCCTGCCAGTCACTCATCATTAGAAACCTTAGGTATCAGCATCAATGCATCAAAATCTATGCAAGTTATAGATATCAATATTGGTTGGAAACTTGATTCATTCAATCATGGGAACCAGAATTATAAAAGATATGCCCTGATATCATTCTATTTAAATTTCCTGGGGCAATTACCTTTATCCAATTTCCAGATGATTTACTATAAACTGCCCATTTAGCTGTATTATGGGCTACACCGTTAAAAGTTTCCATTTACTTGCATTTACAGAAGTTCCCCAGGGTCAAAAGGAAAAGCTGTTCCATCAATCTTATGTCCTCAGCCCCTTGGGTTAATTGAGCTAAAGGTTACCCCATTTTCCTTTGTTATGTCTGATCCTACAGAATAAGACAAATGCATATCGCAACCAACGAGAGATTATAGAAGAATTCATCAGATACCATAATTTCAGAAATGGGAGAAAATTCCCATCAAAACACCAAAGCTAATATTATCAATGTTCCTACGTTTTCATAAAGAAAATTAATCACATGTCAATGTCCTTATGCTACAATATTCAATATGCTGTATCAAGATTTTGCAATTCTGGTTTGAATATAACAACTATAAGCTAATTGCTGGATGAACAAAGCTTTCGAAAAGTTTCATAGATTCAAGCAAAGAGACATGCATCAACATGCTTAAATCAGACCAGCAAATAGTACCACCAAATTAGATACTCATTAACAACAACATAGTTGAAAAAATACTGAAGTGGACATAACACTTGCAGCAACATGCTCAAATCAGGAGGGAAGAGACAAGAAATGTAAGAAAGTTTACCAAAGTAAGGTGTTCGTACGAGAGAAAGGGTCTCAAAGTATTGATAGGTATCCTATGCGGAATAGTCTATAGCAGAACCAAAACTGCCTGTTGTGGGATATGGCTTTAAATTGCAAAGCTTCTTCGATGTTTGTGATCTAAGATTATATGGCAAGGCTATACCACCCAAAAACATGACCACCACTGACTCTTCCTCACGTTCGGATTGGACAAAACTCAACACCCCAAAAGACCGAAACTTCTTCTCCAAATGCCAACTGAGCTCAGGAAATGCAATTCTAACTGGATCAAGATCGAGGTGATACATTACAAGCCAACAAGAATAATCAGTTGCCATCTCCAAAACATCAAACTCCAAAGCAAAATGGTTTTAAGTCACTACCATATGCAAATGGCCACGAGAGCCACCAAAAGACCAAAGTAGTATGAAGGTAATTCCTCACAGTAATACTCATCACTACACCAATGGACCATTCCCTTAAAGAAAACCCCAGTCCTAAAACATATTCCAGATGGAGGATGGAAATTTTTGCCTAAAAACCTCCAGGAATCTGTCTCCGAGGAATACAAGTTAATCCAGAACTCGCCGGAAAGCTCCTCTTGTTCCCTAATGGCAATAATCTTGTAATAAGGAGATAACAAAGGATCGAATGCCAAGTTTACTGAAATCAAGCGTTCCTCAAATTCACGACAAGGAAATGAAAATCTCTTAAACTGTCTTGTGGTTGGGTTGCAGATAAAATACCTGTGACCACAATCCTTGTCATTGACTACGGAGTTACAATAATCTGCAGAAGAGAAAAGACGGCAAAATCTCAAAGTATCTCCCTTGCTTCCCTTCAATAAGAAACTAAAAGAGCAAACAAGCAAACAATTGCAAGACTCTTCGATTCGGACACGGGAGACATTGAGATACTCCAGAAAGGGAACTTTCTCACATGGTTTTCAGAATTGAGTGGAACAACCTGGAATTCAGGAGTACGGGTGTAGTCATTGTTGAGCAAGAGAGCAGATGGTTTGAGATAGCCATTGGCTTGGTGGCAGCGGGCGTGGGCAAGGGTAAAGTTGGGTTCAGAGATGATACAAAGCCATTGTTTGGACACGCATTTGAATCTGAGGAGCGATTTAGTAGGCACCCTGGTAAACATATCTGTTAGGAGGTCTTTTGCAGTTGGCTATTGCCATTCCAGGAGACGCCATGCCTTTGCTCTTTTTTTCTCATTTTTGCAGTCTGATGAATCAACCCTCCAATGAAGGGGCATGGCTCCTGGAACTATTAGGTCCAAAAGGTTCAGCCCTGAAGACTAGTCTATGAAACAACTGTAGCAAAACCCAGAAACCAAAATCTCAAGACTTGCCTTAACAACAGTTCAAAAGTGACAATCACGTATAAAACATTAAAACTGAAGCGTCTAACACTGACACTCTTTCCATTCCCACTCTCAAGCGGATCATGTAAAAGGAAACGTTAACAAGTGCATGAATCGATTAAAGTGAATTAATATATTGTATTTGTTTCCTCCTTAAATTTGGTTAAAGAAAATATACCAAATATAAAATTTTTTCTACATATTTTAATTATCTTCTTTTTATAATTAAAAAGAAATATGGAGATGCAGATATTTTTATTATCTTTAATCCACGCTTATATAGACATTCATCAACGTTAAATGAATAAGCCGAATGAGTTTATGGAGATAGCCACAGCCATTTGCTTTGTCTTTAATACCTAATTATTTTAATTAATAGGCAGATTTGATTAGGTTATTTAGTTGGCTATCAGCTTTTATGTCATATCATTCATTCTTACAGATTTATGCACTGATTAATTTGATTTGTTTGTTGAGTTTTAATTGGACGTACGAGCTGCTATCTTAAAATTTATTTTATTACGACTTTAATTTTTATTTGTATATATAAATTCAAAAAAAAAGGTTTAAGTTTAAAGTTCAAGTAGTCTATAGATCTATGATTTTAAGTGTAAATTAATTGAATATAAACGAATTTTATTTTATTCATAATTTATTCATTTAATTAATAAATTATAAAATATTATTCGTTTATTAAATTTAATAAATAAATATAAACGAATAAAAACCTAATTTGTTTACAAATTATCAATCAAACACTTTGTTCATTTATCTCGAATATAAATAAATCAAATATGAATAAATTTTATTATGTTTGTATTTGTTTATTTAATTAACGAACCTAATAATATTATTTATAATCATTTGTTAAACTAATGAATAAATATAAAAATATAAAACAAATATATTCATAAAAATATTGATAAACATCCTAAATAATAATATAATAACTTATTAATATAAAAATCTATCAACTTATATTAATATAAAATTTTTTAATTTTACATTTTTTTTCTAAATATTGATCTTAATAAATCCAAATATTAAAATTATTATTTTTATTTATCTTTCTCATCCCTTTAATCTATTAAAATCATTAGTTAAAAAAAGATATAAGAATATGTAAATCTTTTTGGTATAAGTTAATCCCTCCCCATTAATATAATATATAAATAAATATATATAAATTAATTATTAAGTTAATATGTAAAATAAAAAATTGAAAATTTTCATTAAAATTTTTCTTTTGATAATTTCTTGAAAAGCTAATCATAGAATGCTACAAACTATAAAAAAGAAAAAGGATTTTTAAGAATTTAGTATGCAATGAAAAAAAGAAAAAAACCAACAATTTTCTTTACGAAATTAAAAAATTTTACTCCCAATATATAAAAATAAACTTATATACGTAACCGTAGAGGAATGAAGAGAAAACTAGTTCAAGATTTGCTGGAGATCTCTCCATATTTGTAACAAAGCAAAACAATCAAAATAGAAAAGCAGCAAACAAGAAAAACCGAGAAAGCCTATCAACCGGCACAATTACAACACATTCAAATCTTTGCCACCCTAAGAACCATAAAAACCCCATCTCCCCTACCACTCTCCTAGCTGCATCACTGCTTCTAACATAACTCACATACAAACAAGAGGCCTGAAAGACATCGAACATGAAAACGAATTTTCGGCCTAGGCAATGTATTATTTTTCGCAAGGAAAAATTGGAATGACTTCACAGTAGATTTAATACTCTAATGTACCAAGAGATCGGCTACATTTTGGCACCAGGAAACCACCGTTGACAGAAAAAGTACTAAAATGCTAGTTTTGCCGGTAGAATTCTATGCAAAAGGATTTCCTCCGATGGAAGCAACAGGCCCCTGGGCTGGGACATTCCTGCCAAAATAGAAAATAAATTTGAACTTCCCAAAGTATAATATAATTATTCACAGTTACTTGAGTACACAAATTGTAATCAGCATTCATGTCAAGCAACAAAAATCTCTAGCAGGGTAGCTTTTCGAATCAGTAATTCGATACAGATTCTTGGATAACTCGTTTCATATAAATATGAGGTTGCTGACTTGATCTTGGTTTGATACACAAGTAACACAGAATTCCCCAAGCAAAGTTTAAGAACTTTAAACTTGAACCCTCAAGCCAAACGATCCATTGTATGGAGAATTCATGCCTTGAAAAGTGGGAATGAATAATGTATAATAATGATGGACATTGGGGAAACGCAATAATGATGACTGAGAAGTTGGTGCTTGACTGTAACATAATAAAACAACTTACAATAATTGAGAAGTTGGTGCTTGGCCAGACATGTATGCTAAGCCACCTGCAGAAATAAACAAAAAATTCAAGGATCCACTTTAGGATAACCTCAGTCTATTGTCATGATGTTTTTCTAAGGCATCAGTTTTGCTTCTCTTCTTCCATTCTCTTTTCCTTAGTGCATGTCCAATAAGATCCATTGGCAAATGATGAACTTAACAACTACGTTATCTAGTTCCAAGGAGACAACAAGAACTACCTTGTGGTGTAGCTGGGATATATGGAGTCACTGGATTCAGAGGAAACCATGGTTGTGATACAACACCAACAAACGTAGATGGCAACTGAGCATTAGGAAGTGCGGTTTGCAATG
Source organism: Durio zibethinus (assembly GCF_002303985.1). Next base: position 3,557,949 of record NW_019168481.1, read on the forward strand.
AACTCATATCCAAGAACTGCAATATGCCATAAACCAGGTAGAAATTAATTAGAATAATTCAAATATTGCATCTGCCCTTCCCGCAAGTAATGTACTCCAAATCAATGTAAAGCATGGACTATTAAAAAGAAAAAGTGAAACATTATTGATGTCCTCCATAAAAAGGTGGTGGTTGCAAGCATGCTAAAGATGGGCATTTCATCTACTTACAAATTCTCCTTCAAGTTTGAAATTAAGTATATTCGTGTCCATCCAGAATCAAGAAACTTACAAAATCAGTAGGGGAAAGAACTAAAACAACAGGCTGTTTGTTTAGAAAATGCTGTGCAGATACCAAGAAATGATGAAATTGAGCCTAATCATTCAGATTGATGATATGAGATCTTTAATTGTCCACCCTTTAGTTACAGCATAACAACTTAATTCAAATTTAACTCTATACCTAGCACATCATATTTAGATAATAGTAATTTGGATAATGTTAATCTTTAGACAAACCCTGAGAGGTAACATCAAAGCAAATTCCTCAAAACAATTATATGAAAGTACAACCAAACCAAATGGCTTGATTTTCAACATCATCTTGTCTGTTATCCATGAGAGAAAATACAATGATCGTCCCCTTCTCTCCCCCTCACTCTACAAACCTAAACCCCTGACCTTGAAAGCCATTAATTATCCTTGACAGGAAGGCACATAGATTGTTTCATCTCTCTCTCCCTCTGTAGAAAACTTAAACCTTAGGGGCCTCAAAAAAGCGTAAGCTCTCAGCAAGACCAACCAAAACATAAAGTGAAAAAAAATGCCTATAAATACAGATAAAATTACAGGAACTATTCCCTTTGAAAGAAATGGTAAGCAAACTGTAAAGTCCCTCTCCATAAAACCAGGACAAAAAGGTTAGCATCGATAAAAGAGGGACATTTTAACCTCTGCTAAAGATCAACCAATTTTACCGAAATAATAAAGCATAAAGATAAACATGCATGATATACCATATCACTTTGTTCCAATTCAGAATCATAAGGAAGATCAAATGGGTTGGTTGATTTACGATCAGCAGCATTCAACTGTTTCTCTCCCTGAAAAATTAAGGAAGTTCAAGACCTAATGAGATTAAAGAAACGCTCAATAACAATCTATATGATATAAAGAACAAAGGAACCCATATGTAAGTTAAAAGAACAAACCAAAAGTGGATTCACCGATGCAGTATATGATGGTGCTATGCCATCCTCTGATGATAGAATAGCAGCAGGGAAATCAGCATGGGAGGCAGCTGTTTGGATGCCATCGTTTTCAAGTTTCTGCAGGAACAAATATTTTAAACATAAATTGAAGAAAAGTAAATCTTTGGCATCACTAGAAATAAAAAGTAGCAAACCTCTGAAACTCCCAAGCCCAAATGTTGATCAGTGGTGGCCAAATGATCGTACACTACTACCTGTGGTTCCAGAGAAAGTGATTCAGCAGAATCATTAAAAGCTTTCCATGACTGTCCGAAGGCAATCAATCACTTGACCATACATTTGACTGGAGACAAACTTCATATTTCTAACCATAACCATATATAGGCCAAGCAGTGAAAAACATGAATAAATTTATGGTACAAGCATCATTGTTTCTTATTCTTCACAAAACTGCAATGGGCTTAAGAAGAGCACGCATTACAATGTGAAATGATTTACCTGAGTACTGGTTGCAGCAATGGAGGCTTGACCATCATGCAAGCCCTCTTGCCATTGACTAGACATTGCTGAAGGAGCCCCGAGAGCACTAGAATTTTCAAACAATGGCCACTGCAAGGTTGTGTTTATGGACGATGATGGGTCTAACTTCGCTGACAAATCTCCATCACTGGGCATTACAGCAGGTAAAAGATTTTTGGTAACTCGATCAGATGTTGCATGCTGAGGAGTATCAAACTTTGCCCATCCTTCATTTTTAGGCACAGTTAACTCTGGTGATTTTCCATCAAAACCTGCAGCTGGGGGCTGCTCAGCAATTCCAGCAAATAAGTCTATAGATGGAGTAGATGGGGGAGGCTGACATAAATTCCCAGGTGGCATTGAAGATACTGCCACAGGTTGAAATATATCTTTGGATGAAACTGATGAGGTTCCAGGCAACTGAAACAAATCTATAGGTGGAGTGGCACAAAACTCAGGTGCATTAAAGAGATCCAGGCCACCATAATTCACAGGAACAGATGATTGGGCAAAAGTAGATGCTTTATCATGATAGGACCTAGCAGTTTGTTCAGGTGCAGAGACAACATCCAGTCCAATGCCTGAGTTATATGACTTGACAGACATGGAATTGCTATCAAATGACCCAAAACTTCCCATGGATTTAGTTCTCTACATAAAGGAACAATTCTGATGTCAGTTAAGGAAAATGATAAAACAGATAAAAGTAGTTGTAAGATTAAACGTGATAAAGCGTGTAGAACTAAAGCAAACAAAGAAAAAGGGTTCATTTACTTGACAACACTTGCATCGCACACATTTGGCATCACTATGACCATGCCAACTTTTATTAACATACTTTCAATAATTAAAAACATTAAACACCTTAGTAGATTCACATTCCAACAATCATAAAGTTAGCAAAATAAATTACCACTCATAAGAAAGCAGATGGTATCTCTCAAATGTACATATATTTATACGTCTTTATGCATGCAGTGAGCATGCATATGAAGCAACTAACAGTAAACCATGCATACGCAGGCTTGCATTTTGAATAAAATAAATTAAAAGAACAGTAAGCTCTACTGGAATAGTTTTAGACAAGTTAGTAGCGACACAATTTATCATGTGGGTTTGAGCTCGCTTCTTGATGTTAATAATCACTATATGGAAGTATCCTACCACAATACATAGAAGCCTGCACAGTATTATGATACAATGCTTCAAAAAAATCATATACTTCCAGATGTGGCACACAACTTAAAAAGAAGAGTATTTCTCATAAATTAGATGTAAGTGTAAGATATGTTACCTGTGGCCGTGGAATCCCTCCAGCATCTTTCTTGGAACTTGGATCCACAAATAAATGTCGGGTATTTTCACTTAAAACATCTCTTGGAGGTTGAGCAGTTGGGCTGCCAAATCCAATATCCTTCTGAAAATTTGGTGACCCTGTACCAGATTTGAATGGATCACCTCCGCTGGATAAAAAGTAGTCTGAAACTCTAGGAGCAGAACCCTCATTTGCAAACCTGTCCTCAAACATTTGATCACTTGAGTGACCAGGACTGTAGAGAAAACTAGAAACTTTCCCTGCATAATGGCCTCGATCAGAACCAGGCTTCCTAGAAAGCACAGCAGCAGCTTGTTTTCCATAACGCCGATCTTCATACTGATGGTCATAAGGTGGACTTTGAGAATAAGAATGATAAGAACTGGCACGTCTTATCTCATCTTCATGATTTCTAAGGCTCTGTCAAATTCATTTAAGAAAATCAAATTTAAAATGCTACTCTAGGATTTAGTGAGACAAATTCAAATAAAACTGGGAGACAAGGAGATAGAAATTCCCGTATCTAAAAACTGGCCAGTCTGATTTCATTTGCATAAATTTGTTTAATAAACAACAATGTGGGCAGCAGCTCTTAAATGAAAATAGTAATTCAGTTTTCTCTAAAGAAAACAGATAAAACAAATTTCATTTTAGAAAAAACAAAATAAAATAAAACAGAAAATCCAGAATTAGAAGTTCAACTTCGTATGAAATCATCCACAACCATGTTCTCTTCATTTTCTAATTACAAAACATGGTTTTTGGAAACAGAACCAAGCAGCAAAAAGGTTCAGCAAAATTTTGAATTTAGGGAATCGCAACCACTATATATACTAGATAGGAAGAAATTACCTGAATGTCTCTTGGAGGCTTGTCAGGTGTTTTTCCTCCAGCATATTTTCTGTCCACATATACATTCTTTATAAACTCTCGGATTTTGTCAGCATTGCTGTAATAAGAAAGAGTGTTATTAGAAAAGCCCACATCTGTCAAGAACATGCCTAGTACTGAAGTGATAAATAACATATTCAGCACCTGCTGTCAGGCAATCTTTGCCTCTGCAGGTCCCAATCCTTAAGATATATTTCTCTTGCACGCTGAAAACAGTCACACGAAGAACATCTCATCAGCATTATAATAAGCATTCCACTCTTTCCAGAGATAACAAAAAATGTAACACTAGTTCTAACCTGATTACCACCATTCTGAAGAGCTTCAACTTCCTTTGAAGTGAACTTTGACATTGATACGGACTTTACACGATGAGTAAACTCACGACTGCAGTACAAATTAATATAAACACAAATGACCAACCAGGAAAGCACAAAATAGGGGGAAAGATTTGAAAGACTCGATTCTGATGTCATGTCAGTCCACTAGAATCATGCAAAGTAAATACAACTATACAATCATCAACCAAATTGGAAAAAGAAAGATGCAATAACTCCTTTAAGTCAAGGAGCTTAAAATCATCATATTGAGCAACAAGTTACAAAAAATTTAGATTGTGAAAATCATAATGCATTGATAGATAAAGTTATATGCTAACAAATACACAAACTCCACAATAGTGCATTGATAGATAAAGTTATATGATACCAAACACAAAAAACCTCACAAGAGTGACAATTATTTCTATGGCAAAAATCGTAGATGCTGAAATAACTAAAAAGAAATACTGACTGTATCCCACTGCAAGTCATGCAAACGAAAGTCCAAAAATTGGTGCAAACATACTGAGGACCCTGTAACAATAGAACCACAAATTAATATCAAAGAAATAGAGGATGAAAGCAAAAAAAGGAAAAAAATTATCATTAGAAGCTGAAATAAAGCTAATTTAATCCTTTCAAATCATGCTGACAACAGTTTAAGCCTCATTTGAGCAGAAAAAAATTAAAAGAAAAAACGCGATTTGAAATCTATTAGACCCCAGTTGATTATGTAAAGAAACAACAAAGCAAATTTCAATAACCTTTAATTAAAACAGCTGATTTACCATCTTAAAATTCATTACTAAAAGCCGCCTTGCATTTAAGAAATCAAGAAAATCCATTTTCAAAAACCTTTTCCATAGCTTCAATTTCATCTTCTTTTTCTCTTTTTTCACTTTCCCAGCCTCCAAACAGACCTTAACTATCAAAACAATCAGCGTAACTCATTTTTTACAAAAATAAAAATAAAAGAAAACCCAAATTCAAAAACCATTTCTATAACCTCAAATCCCTCTTCTTTCTTCTTTACCTTTAGCTTAAACTAACTCTTCCAAGAGAATTAAAAAAAAAATTTTCAGAAACCATTTCTTTCTCATTTTCCCATACTTTGCCAGCCTCCCTAGCACACTGCAACTATAGAAACCCATAAGACAAAAACTCTTTTTTCGAAAACAAAAAAAAAAAAGAAAAGTTTGAGAAATTTTACCAAGCTGTTACAGTTAATACAACGACGATTAGGAGGCAGCTTCATGAGACCTCTTATTATCTTCTCGTTTCTTTCTTCTTCTTTTCTACTACCCATTTCTCAAAACAAACAATTTTGATCTTCCAAACTCAAAAAAAGCCTCGAACAAACCTAAAAGCTTCAAAATTTATCAAAAACCCACTTGGAATTCAATACTTTCTGCTCAAAATAAGCCTTATTTTAAAGCATACATCAAACAAAAGTAGGAAATTTGGAGAATTTTTTGTTAAAAGAAAAAAGAGGTGGTTTTTTAGTCAGCAGTGACTGCGACAAGAGCCCCCTGTGCCTTTCATTTTTGAACCCAAAAAAAAAAAGGAAATTAAAAAAAAATTGAAAAAAGTGTATGGAGTTATCATAATTTTACAACGTAATATTTGATGGGGAAATAGATATTGGTAGGACAAAATTTTGCTGCTTCCACGAATTCTATATATTGTATGACTCCTTATGATTCAAACTCAATCCCCCATGCAAAATAGTAGCAAGTGGTGACAAAAAAATGTTTCAATCTGACTCAAACTCCAAATATCCAAATCAAAATGTTTTTCATTTCCTTGGTTTTTGATTGGATATATCCTTTAGTTGAAGAACAAAGATTGGATTTTTATTTTTAATAAGAGGGAAGTTAATTCCTAAGGTGATGTTTTAGTAAAATTTGATTGTAATATGACTACAATTTTTGATATTTTATGAAAAATTTTGAAAAAACCTTGCTATTTCAAATTAATTCCATTCAAATAGAGTAATTAATAAATTAAAATTTTAATTCAAAGTTAAAATTTTAACCATCTTAAGTACAAAAAATTGACTTAGTTGAATAATTAAATTATAATAAAAAATGAGAAATTTCACCTTAATATTAATAAATTAAGTTTTGGAGGTGAAGTAAAAAATTTTCTATAAAACTTGCATCCAAAAAAACAATTTTAGAAAAAGGATTGAGAGTAATCTGGAAAGAAGGTGTGGCGGTAGCAATTCTAGTTTATCCTTATTCTGTTAAACGTTGTTTGGAATGGAATGTCACGATGTTTTGAATCCGAGTTAAAGACATTAATCACAAAATACTCGTTGTAACGGTAAAAAGGAGTATATGAATTTCACAAACTACATAATATAATTAAATCTTTGAAAGGCTTCATCTCATAAAAAAAAAATAAAAGGAAATTCCTAAATTTTTATGTTGTTTTGAATAGTTTTTATATTTTTAGAGTTCTTTTAAATGCATGATAAAAAAAAAAAAATTTAGTCAAATGAATCGAAATCATCTCTAAACTAAAATTTAATAATCATTCAAGTTCTTCTTATTTTTTACAATTAATTAAATTTTTAAATATTTATTTTTATTAATTAAATCATTGTAAAAAAATGATTAATTATTTATGTCTAACCAAAGGTTTAATTAAATAATAATTAATGTTTAAAGGTTTGATTGGATTAAAATAAATATTTAAAGATTTAATTTATGGATACAATAAAAAAAATCCTTAATTGGCACTTAAACATCTCACATTCTCTTTTTTTTTTTTTTTCAAATGGTTAAGTGTATAAAGTCATAACAATCTTCCAATCATTTCTATATCCATTTTGCTTGCACGAGCTTCAAATGAATCAAATCCTCTAGTCGATGGCAAATCCATTACAATCTTCCAATTATGACACATCAATCCATGGTTTGTCATTAATTTTTTATTTTATTGGTGTTAGTTGTAAAATTTTTCACCTAAGTCGGTAAAAATAATCTGGTTAGTCAACATTTTTTTTTTTTTGAAGTAAGATTGTTGGCTGAACCTTATTAAAAAAAAAAAAAGAAGTAAAGTGAGATTTATCAAAAGTAATTAAATTGAAAAGATAAAAAAAATTAATTTTCTTTCAATCTTTATTAAATAATAATAGTTTGAAAATAAAATCTTGAATGCGAATCACGCTAGTAAAAAAATAATAAATTTTTAAAATCATTGGAGAATGGATTGATCAAAGCAAATTAAATTTGAAAATACCCCTAATCATTTATAAAAAAACAAAAATAAAGTAAGAATTAAGGCATGCTTCATTCATGAAATTATTGACCTTTGACAATTTAAAATATTTGTTGTCCTCTATTAAAAACAAAATACAGGTCATATTTATTTTTTTTATTTTCATGGGACCATATGACACAATAAAAAAAATGCAATTTGGATTAAGGAGGGCTTGAAGAAAAAAAAATTAAAGAGATAAAACTTGTCCAAAAAATTATTTTGGATTACGGAATAATTGTTGGCTAAAAGCATGAGATAAGATTCAAATTTATCATCAGACTTAAGATGATTAATCAAATTTCTTTTTTATTTTTAACCATTGAAATTTTAACTAACATTGTATTTTATGATTTGATTAAAAATATCAAAAGCTAAAATATTTTACACTATTATTTTCTTACCAAATATTCTTTTATTTATAACATTTTATAATTTATTAATGAAATTAAAAAATACACTGGTAAAATTATATATATTAAAGATAAATATTTTGATTTAATGATAACGAAGACATTCTAAATTTAAATTTTACCGTTTGTGATTTTGGTTGTTTAATTATGTTATAATTTGTTATTTAATTATTTAATAATTATAATTTAATTATAAAATAATAGTTAATTATACAATTAATTATATAAGTATAATAGTTGATTATTAATGTAACAATCTCAAAAAATAAATTATAACTTTGGTTTGGATAAATTTAAAATTTATTTTTAAAAAATTTCAAAATTAATGGGCATGTCAACAAAAATCTTTAAAAAAATTTTATATTTTTTAAAAAAATGTTAAGAACCAAAGAAAGTTACCTTTCACTAAAAAAATTAATAAACATTTTTCGTTATAGTTTGTTTCACAATTTAAATTCTAATATATATTTTACTATTAATTTTAATTTTATTTAAATAATTAATATTATTACTAATGATATTTTTGTATCTCATCAGAATAATATCTAATTGTTATGATAAGGTTTCTGATAGCAGCATAAGTAAATAGCCTTCTAATCGCATCAAGTTATTAGTCATAGAACCTCCCAGAAGTTTCGTTTCTTTTATTTTTCCCTCCATAGATCATCAAACAACCCTACGATCTGCTTGCCAAACCATCATCCAACGGTCCAAATCAAACCCCACCTTCTTCCTCTTCTATTTTTCACCCACCCGTTCTCTCTGCCTCCACCTCTCTCTCCTTAACTCTCCGCGTTCTCAAGATTCTTTCATCTCCCATGGCCACTCTCCTTAAAACGTTGCCGTTTAAATCCCCTCCTCCTCTAACTCCACATGTAACGCTCATTTCCTTAAACTCTTCGAAGCCCTTTCATGTCTGCTTCAAACAAAGACTTCCTCGTACAACCTGTCCCCTCCGCTTCAGCTCCATTCCCTCTCTTCGGTTCGTAAAGTTGGTTCCATTTGCTTCAAATGGAGGTGAAACTCAAACTACTGATACCCAACAAGTTGTTGAAGAACCCCAAATTGAGGTAACTTTAACTTTCTCCCAACATTGGTTTCCATTTTTTCTGAGTTTGAATTTTTTGCCTTGTTTTTATGTTTGATTAAGTTTTGCTTGTAAATTTGAAAAAAAAAATTCATGGGCTTTGGAATTTAAGGGTCAAGTATATTAGAAATGAGCAAAAAGATGGTAACTTGATAGTGTATAGAATTCAGCTATATCAAGGAATTTTCTAATCGAAAATCTTCTGTCTTTTTGTTTTTTTTTTCACACCATGTTCAAGTAGACATAATGATATAGCTTGTAAGTGAATCAAATGTGGGGAGCAATAATTTTTTTGTGGTTGGACAATAAATGTCGCTCACTTTAGCATTTTCCATTTATCATTGACTAATTAGTTTAAGGCATGGAAACTTTTTAATGTATCTTGCACTATCATAGCTTTCTATTCATATGAGTGTAAATTAACAGTGTCGGATATACATACATTTTGTAACTAGGATAGATGTAGCAGGATTGTCAACGGAATCCAATCAAATTGTTTGACAATTCACATGAAGTAACAACTTGTGTTGAGTGAAAGAGGAGAATCTGCAAAGCGTAGTAATGGACTAGGAATTTTTATTGTTAGGCTTTGGAGATGAGGTGGAGCTGAAATTGATAAGAACTTGGTTGAAGAACAGAGTCAGGACTTGAGTTTTGAGTGCATCAGTCTGTGTGAGAATGATTGTAAGGTTGATGAACATGTTGTTACCTGAATTGATGATGGCCAACTTCGTGCTTGGTTTAATTCCATTCATCTTGAAATTGAAACATGGTTAGATAGAAATTTAGAGTCAAATGTGGTGGTTGGCTCCTTTCTGGAGATGAAGGTTACCTGGCTCCTGTGATTTGTGGCACAATGTTATGATTGATATTTTGATACATTTATCACCTGTTTTGAAGTTACCTTTGAATATCTATAAACAATACTTATGATTTTGAGTTCTTTGATGACAAAATTTTTATTCTGTCCCCCATGTATGAGTATCACTATGTTGCAACAATATCTTTATTTCTAGAAAATGTAGGTTGCTATGTTATGAAGGGTTAATTTATCTTGAGTCTTTGGTTTTCTCTCTTTTTCATCATTGTGGATTTCCTTGCTTATTTGTGGTAGGGAGTCTATATACTTTTACCTTATGTCTCAAAAGTTTATGTCTTTGAGAGTACTTTTCATCTGCAGGAACAAAACATAATTAAGGTAACTCAGTTGGAATACTTTTCGCTAAATGAGAGCCAACATTATCCTTATTAACTTACGATTATTGGAAGTGATCTGTAGTGAGGTAGGATAAAAGTGGGTTGTAATCGTTACAATCTCATAGTTGATGTTAATAATCTATCTTCTTGTTTTCAATCATGGCATGAATTTGTCATCACCACAAAAGTTAGGAATTCTGCTGAATACAGTTGTTTTGGTTTTGATTTTAACATTTGGGTAAAATACAAGGATAGTCACCAAACTTTGGGTGAAAACTTGGGTGACTATTTATCAAGATCTTAATCGGATTTAACTGTTTGGGTCATGGATTGCATGGCATAAGGTTAAGACTGCAATGATTGAGGGATTTCCGTATTGATCTATCTTATTGCAATATTTTTCTTTGCATAGCTCTTTTTTATTGCATTGTTAGAGACATTTGTGGCCGCATTTTTCTTCCTGATGGATATATGTAACAGGACTCTTCAGATGGTGCTGTCGCTGTTGAAGAGGATGCTGGTGCAGATGAGATTAGTGATGTTGAAGAAACACCTTCAGCCATTGCATCCTTGCTTCAATCATACAAAGAAGCTTTGGCAAGTAATGATGAGTCAAAAGTTGCTAACATAGAAGCCATTTTAAAATCCATTGAAGATGAGAAAGTTGATCTTGAAAAGAAAATGTCTTCTTTGTTAGAAGAATTGTCAATAGAGAAGGATCGGATTCTCAGGATTAGTGCTGACTTTGACAACTTTCGTAAGAGGACAGAGAGAGAGCGCCTTTCATTGGTAACAAATGCCCAAGGAGAAGTTTTGGAAAATTTATTGTCTGTTTTGGATAACTTTGAGCGAGCTAAAGCCCAAATTAAGGTTGAGACGGAGGGAGAAGAGAGGATAAATAACAGCTATCAGAGCATATATAAGCAGTTTATGGAGATTTTGGGCTCACTTGGTGTTGAACCTGTGGTAACAGTGGGAAATCCCTTTGATCCAATGGTGAGTTTATAGTTATTACTCTCTGCTCTCCAACCTTTTGTAGACATGATAACTTTTACTTTAAGCTTCCTCATAACTCAATGTTGGGACGTTTCATAATTTGTTGCATTGGATTGGATACTTCCAAGTCAAAGTGCACTTTGTTAATTGTGAATGTTCATAGACATTCTAATTTTCTCTTACAATATTGTTGTTCTCTTCATCATTGAGTTCAGGAGGCAGTTTGTTAACTAATTGCGTTTTCAAGATCCCAAATACATGATTGTATTTGATTATTGATGAGAAGAATTTGACCGAATATGAGATAGTTATAGAAGAGAATACAAATTTACTTAAGATATTCAAGTTAAATCTTCAAAAGATACTACATTTGAATTACATGAAAGATATCATTTTGGTTTGTTAATTGGCTTAATGCAGGTGAAGAACCAAGCTGGCTCGATATTCAGTCAAGTACTGGATGAGCTTTCTCAAATATTTAATCAAGTTTGTTCAGGTTTTGTGAAGACCTGAATACACTTTTAATGGAAACCAAGTCTTGATTGATTCGAGCTGACTTAGTGAATTTAAAAGTAATGATACGATGTGTTGATATGAATATTAGATTTTCGTTGTGGCATGACAACTTACTTCTAATTCCTTAGGCTAAAAGAGGTAGGTAGATGATGATGAGAAACTTCATGGGAGCTTCTTTTATATTTCTGTGTTACTCAATGATACTCTTAACAATTTTCTAACAAATTGCTTTTTGTCTCTTGAAAAAGCTGCATGAAGCAATTATGCGCGAGGATTCCACAGAATTTGAAGAAGGTATCATTCTTCAAGAATTTCGCAAGGGGTTCAAGCTGGGAGACAGGCTGTTACGTCCATCAATGGTTAAAGTATCGGCTGGTCCAGGGCCTGCAAAGCCTGAACAAGGAGAGTCATCAGAAGCAGCAGATGCCGGTGATGACACCAGTGAAACTGTTGAGAGCAATGAAACTGCTGAAAACAGTGAAACTACGGAGACCAGTCATGGAGCAGAGTCTTCTTGAAGACTAGATAGAGAACCTGGATTCAGTTTTGTACAAGCAAACACATGGTATTAATATTACCTCCACTGTTAGGACTTAAAATGGCTAATGAGGCAATATCAGTGGACGAGTTAGTTGAGTGGAATGTGCTCTGTATCAGATTTCAGGTATTCTCAAACTGCATAAGATAATGCTTGTACCAGGCTTTATCTATTAGATGTGGTTACCACTGCTCAAGCCCACAGGAAAAGAAAAAAAAAAAAAAAAAGTGACTTGATTTTTGTCGTTCCTTAAATTTAATTGTTCCTAATGAACTTATATTCATTGCTTAAACAATCAACTAAGAATTTGGCCCAAGTGGAATAAACCCAATACGTATCCTAATAAATACTCTGTATTCTTCAAAATGACAACCCATTCTTTCTACATCATTCTTTCCTATTTGGACATCACCCACCAAAACCATTACCTAATATGTGTCCAAAAAAGCAAAAAAAAAAAAAAAAAAAATACCAACTAGCTAGCTGGGGGGCCTCCATCTCTGATCGCGTATTGCGTCTGGTAATTTAATCATATGCTTAACAAAGAATTGTTACTTTTTGTAAAAGGAAAATTGAACATGAGATAAGGCAAGAGGGTATTTATCATATGCCTTATACAGAATGCTTCCTTTTTGTTAAAAAAAAAAAGAACATAAGTTTAATTCAATTAATTTATAAAATTACTTTTAAAAGATAAAATCTAGCATATCTAAGGTTCAAATCCATCTCTTATAACTAAAAGAAGAAGGATTCTAATTGTACAGAACAACCATCAGCAATCATCATCACCATTAATGGATTAGATTAAATTATCATTATTATTCTTTTAAAAATAGGTTAAGTTAAATGATTAATACCTTAGAAATACCTTATGTGGGGGTTCCAGTGGTGAGATATCTTTCTCATTTATGTTTTTATTGATTCATGAATAATAAAAACACATTATAAGTTGGTGATCAATTCTATGATAAATTTTTAATATGATAAATGTATTTTATTCTAAAAAATAAAATATATTTCATTGAAAATGACATGATATTTACATGTGCAATCATGTCATTATCACTTGAGCTCACTGTGAACGTCACGTTTAAAAATTATTTAGATGTTTTGATAACATGATATGCTCAAAGCATGGCACCAAAACAAGTACCAGGTGTTATCATAGCCTATTTAAAACTCTCAAACTCGCTTGCCATTGAAACGAGTGGACCATAGCCTAGTTGCCTCAAAAGTCATCGTTACAGCTGTTTAGAAATTGAACCATTGCCTATTTGGTTGGATGATTGATAATTAACAATGTTTAAAAAAATTTTGTTGGTCTAAATCTCTTTAATTATATGAAGACATGAATCATTAAAGGTTTGCCATTGGACTTGGAATTTTCTAGCAACATGAAAAAGAAGAAAAGGAAATTAATGGACTCTAGCTCTTCACGATCATGGGACTCTTGTCTTATATTTCCTTTTCATTCATTCTCATCCTCAAATGGGGGGTGGATCCCATCAACTATGAAGGTTTTTTGTTTTATTGTTTTTTGTCGGTGCATACAATTATTAAGGTTCTTGATTGAGCAATGTGACCCTGGCACCAACTTCAACATTCTATGCATGCCTTCTGTTGCTGGTTTGTTCTTGATGTGTCAATTTGTTTTGAACTAGCTAGGTTACCTTTTTAAGTTTTATTTTTTTAATTATTCCCCTATTTTTTTCATTGATAGATTTTTTTTTTCATATTATATTTGAAAAAAAAGAAAATTTTTATAGATATTGTTTTACATTATACAAGTAATTAATTTTAATGTAGGTAAGATCTATTTGTGGTTGAGATTTGCCTACATATCTAATATAAATACGTGGAAGTTAAAATTTTTTATAAAAACGAAAATTGTCTTATGTGAATTATGACATGTGAAATATTTTGAGTAAGCATTGCATGTGAAAAGTCTTATCAGCTTTTCCTCACCTAACCCTTTATGCTTTACAATTTCATAAGAAGAAAGGTCAATGATGATCAACTTTCATTTTTATTTTCTCTCTTGCCAAACTTGTAGAAACACAAATTCCCGTGAAAGTAAAAGTAACGAATCTGAATTCGAAAGCTTTGCTGAGAAAAACGAATCAAGGAAGAGAACACATCTCGGCCTGCCTGTGCTAATGAAAGTGATTGACGGAAAATATTTTTTTTTATAAGAAAATATTACCAATATTGAAAATTGAATCAAATGAAATTATATTCAAATTCTTTAAAATAAATTTGTTTTAAGTAAGACATTATGAAAATTTAAACATGATTAGATGCCATAACATGAAAATATTTCAAATAAAATTATAAAAATAACATAAATTAAATTTTTAATAAAAATTATATATAAATTTAATAAATTAAAAAATATATTTTATATTTTTATATTAACATAGATTATAATATATAATTTTTATATAAAACATAATATAAATACATAAATTATTATATTTTATATGACACATTTAAAAATTATTTCGTCTCAAAATTATTATCTCTTTTTTTATTAAATTAACTTAATTTTAACTATTATTTTAATAAAATTAAAAATTTTAAAAATAAGATTTATAAATTCTGAGTTTTAAAATTTTAAAATATATTTTTAAAATTTTAATTTAATATAATATTTAAAAAAAGATAAGGTTGAAGTTGAGTTATTTTGACAAAAAAATAATAAGAATAATTATATTCAGCATCAGCCAATTTGCCCTAGTTGCTTTCATAAAATTGGTCTCAGACAATATCATAAATTTTTTGGTAATTTTTTGTTAAGGTTATTATAATTTGGTTTTAATCGAATTAGTCGATTAAATTTATTTAATTTGATTAATTTATTAATCATTGAATTAATTTCGATTAATTATTGAAAATAATTTTTAAAAAATTTTAATTTTTGATTAATTTGATTCAAAAATTATATTAATTAAAATTTTAATTAAAATATTATAAAAACTTACATATAAAACTAAAAATATAAGAAATTGTTTATCTTATTTCAAGTTATTAAAGTTTTTAACTTAATAATTTAATGTTTAAATATTTTTATTGAATAATTTTATTTAATTTATTTCATATATGAAAAAATAAATTTAAATTTAATATATTTTATTATTTAATTAATTAAAAAATTAATCAAATTAATTGATTTAACTTTTAAAATTAAAAAAATTAATTAAATTGATAAAAATAAAATTAAATAATTAATTTAATTTAATTTTAAATAATTTAATTCAAATTTAATCAAACGGATCTAATAAATACTTTTTCTGGAGAGTTGTGTAATGCCCACTCGTACCACAGCTGTTTCAAAGAGACTCGGTCGACGCCGTGGTACCCTCGGCAACCACTAATTTGTACACATTTATCTGCTACGAGACAAAAAAAATTTATGACTAAAAATTATTTCTTCGAATCTGCTGCTCGTTACACAATTTTCATAGGTCAGATCAGTTTTCTTCTGTCACTCAAACACTGGCGGTTGCCTGGAGGAAAAGCCCCACTCTTCTTTATTTTCCGTCGACCTCTTGGTTTTCGTTTCTTCAGCTTTATGTTTCTAATTATAATAATTTGGAAAATCATGGTTACTAGATGTGAATAGGAAGATACAAAATTGGGTTTTTCTACTGGTTTCCTTGCGTTGCATTTTGTATTTGATTGCTCTAAGATTTCTTCTCCATGTTCGAGTGTGAATTTAAAAAATTTTATTGTTAGTTTATTAATAACAAAATTAATTTTTAATTATTATATTTAATAATTGATACATATTTGTTGTGTTTATTTTATATTAAATATATATAAATATAAAATTATATAATAATTTATATTAATATATAAAATATAAAATTTATTTTTTATTTTTATCAAATTTATATATAATTTTTATTAAAATTTTAAATAATATAATTTTATATTTTTTATAAATATCTTATCTTATCATATTAGGTATAAAATTACCGAATCTAAATTCGGTTTACCTGTAAATTATATGTAAGAGAAATATGACTAGGCAATTTAACTGTCGTTTTCGGTTTGAAAAGTCCACCAAGTATATTTTAGCAATTTATATGGAGAAATTAGAATGTTTCATTTTATCTACCTTATAAAAAAATAATTATACATAAAACTTTAGGGTATTATCGTTATAATAATATTTTTTTATATAAAAAATTTAAAATAAATAAATTATTTAGTCTCTCAAGTAAAAATAAAATATATCATATTTGATTATTAATTTAAGGTTATGTATTCAAAATGATCCCAATAAATAATTATCAACAGAACTTGAATCTAAAATTTTTTTTATAAAAAAAAAAGAATTTTAATGAATTGAGCAAATACTCTTTAGTTATCATTACAATAATATGATAAAAATACTTCCTCTATATTATTTTTTGATTTTTTTAGATAGCTTAAAATTATGTTATATTTGTTTAACACCTAAAATTTTTATTTTTTATATTTTAAAAATATTTTTTATGATTTTTTGCATTAAAAATAAAAAATAATTTTTTAATACTTTAAATTTTAATATTAAATATATTAAAATCAATTTTTTTTTAATTTTATAAAAGTCAATTACATCTAAATAATTTTAGACGAAGGAAATAATTGATAAGTTCTATTTTAGTAAGTTACTTTTATTTTAATTATAATTAATTATGTTCATTCATCACTTTTTTTAATAATGTTATTCAAATTCGCAATTCATGATTAGTGTAGGAAATTTTGACTTAAGTCAAAATAGATTTGGATTAGAATTTGATTGGTATGAGATGTTTTATAATTTGAGTTTACTAAATTAAGAAAACATTATTTCAGGCAAAAATTCTAACTGAAAAATGATTTTCTTAGACAAATGATGTGCTTATAAATATAGGAAAAGATATATTAAAAATAAATATAAAAAAATTCAAAATTTAATCTAATTAATTTATACAATTATTTTAAAAGATAAAAAACTTAAGATTTAAAATTTCATCATTTGTAATTTTTTATATTTAAATTACGATTTTTTTAAATAAATAGAAGCAAGAAATGTAGAGCTTTATCATGTTTGGACTCTAACAGACTTGTTATATATTGTGCATGTGAATGTGATTGTAAGATGATAAATTTTTTCGTATTTGTAAATAAATTCAAAGCAAAATCGAATAAGGTAACCAATACAAAGATAGAAGAAAATTTGTCATCAAATAATGTGCCGTGATTAAATTTTCCATGCAATTAAATATTGACTGTTGCTTCGTTTGATTACTGCATGCTCTATAAAGAATAGGCAAAGCAGCTTGAAAAAGAGAATAGCTTTGGGTACAAACTGGCTGTAAAAGAATGGAAGGAGATATCAACCAGAAGCTGCTAACAGAAGCAGAGAAGACTGAAGTTGGAGAAGTGAAACTTAAAGAAAAGATATGGACAGAGACAAAGAAGATGTGGGTTGTTGCTGGTCCTGCAATTTTCACCAGGTTTTCTACCTTTGGTGTTACTGTAATCAGTCAAGCTTTTGTTGGTCATATTGGTGCTACTGAGCTTGCTGCTTATTCCCTTTCTTTAACTGTCCTTTTGAGGTTCGGCAATGGTGTTCTGGTACGTACATGCTTGATCAGATTGAATTTTTTTTTTTGATCTTTTTAGTTCCTTTTTTCCCTTGTCTTGATTCCGGGGTTTAGTTGCCAGAAATGATTGCTTTTATTTTTCCTCTTCTTGTAAGAAATGATTGGTTTTCGGCCATTTTGTCTCTTTTACTTTTTTCTGAAATGGGATATAATGGTGTTCTTGGTCAGTATCAAATATCAACTTTATTTCAGATGAGCTCTTTGGTTCTGTCTGTGAGAAAGGTTGAAATTTTCTAATTTTTTCTTTTGCTAAAGGGTAGTTGAGAATTCTCTTCTTTTGGCTTGTTTCAGAGGAAGTATCATTCACCAAAGTACATACTAGCCCATTTAAGTGCTCTTCCAATGCGTATTTCAATTTTCAAGGGTAGTCATCTTAGTAAGAGGACATTTTTGGCTTGGCTGTTGTAAGGCCTAGAGGTCTAACTTTTAAATCAATCTGAGATGATCAGTTGTTGGTTCCTTGGCTGATCAAGTTCACATCATATGTTAAGCATCGGTTTGATTTCTATTTAAAATCTTAAGCATCAGCATAAAAACCTTTTTAGTATTATTTAGGTATTGATGAAGGTTTTTATGTTGATCCAGAGCATATCAAATATATCAAAGGCTAATGATGTAGTCCTGGTGAAAGTGAAACCTTTGATATATTTGATATGCTCTGGATTTTGTGTTTCTCTATGATGTGTCTTATAGTTCTCTGAGGTGTTTCATGAGTACTACTTTCTAAAAACTTTTATTTTCTTTGGATATTTGACATGTAATAATATTTTTTATATATCTAATTGATGACTTTTACATTGTTCGAAAATGGCAAATTGGAATTGGGATTAACTTCTTGATGGAAACCTTGTACGAATATTGATGTTTGCAAATTTTTGAATGTCCAGCTGGGTATGGCCAGTGCATTGGAAACTCTATGTGGTCAAGCATTTGGAGCAAAACAATACCATATGCTCGGGATATACCTTCAAAGATCATGGATAGTGTTGTTTCTGACTGCATGCTGTCTTCTTCCTTTATATATCTTCACTACCCCAATTCTGATAGCTTTAGGCCAGGATGAAAAAATAGCAGAAGTGGCAGGATATATTGGTCATTGGTTTATCTTTGTTGTGTTTTCTTTCATCATATCGTTCACCTGCCAAATGTTCCTGCAAGCACAGAGCAAGAATATGATTATTGCATACTTGGCAGCATTCTCTATTGGAATCCATATCTTTCTTTCATGGCTTTTGACTATGAAATTCAAATTTGGGCTCATAGGAGCATTGTCATCTACGGTTTTGGCCTATTGGCTACCAAATATAGGTCAAATTTTGTTTGTTATATGTGGAGGGTGTAAAGACACATGGAAAGGTTTCTCAATGTTAGCTTTCAAGGATCTCTGGCCAGTAGTAAAGCTATCTTTGTCATCTGGTGCAATGCTCTGGTAAGGTTTCAGTCAATTTATGAGTCTCCTAAAAGAATTGGCAGAGAAAGTCTACTTTTTATGGATTAATATGAACTAAAACATTGACAAAGTGGAACAAGTACTGATGTAAAGGCCGAATGTTGAATAGAAGAGGTATCCACATATGTTTTAGGATAGCGAAGTTTTAGGTTAGAATTAATCTCAGCCAAGGCTAGGCTTAAGCCAGTAGGATAGTTTATGGTTTTGCCGCACCATGCATATTAGCTGCATAGGATTTTAGCGGCAAAAGTTGTTAGAATCTTAGCTAATTAGCTTAAAAGTGTAGTGTTGGATAATCTTTGATGGGCACAGTAATCAGTTTCTACAATGCACAATTGTACATTGAATTAAAGTCATCTTAATTGCAGACCTGATGAACTATTGTATTCATTATGTTTAAGTTTAGTAGTTGATGATGGAATCTGATATTTCTGTTAGTAAATCTGGCAAAACTGAAGCATGAACTACCCTGATAGCTTTAAGTTCCCTATTATTTTTCAGACATCATGATCATTACAGAATTACTTTTACTTGGAATAAGTAACTCACAAATTCCCCACCCCCGCTCCCCTCTTTTCTTTTCATTTTTTTTCCCTTTTTTAAAGCTTACATCAGAAGATATTGATTTGAGAATTTTGTTGTCATGGTCAGTCTTGAGCTCTGGTACAACACAATCTTGGTCCTTCTAACTGGAAACTTGAAAAATGCTCAGGTTGCAATTGATGCTCTTGCCATTTGGTAAGTCTTTCTGGCATCCTTTTCCAATTGGCTTCAAAGGTGTCACTTTCTTTTGTTGTTCCCATCCTTATATTGGCTACTGCATTCTACTAATATGTATCTGTCCTTTTCAGCCTGAACATTAATGGATGGGAAATGATGATATCACTCGGTTTCTTGGCTGCAGCAAGGTATTATCAGCTTAGAGCTTGAACAAGACCATGGATTTTGTATTTTGTTCGCTGTGAGTTAAATATTATTTCTTTTCTTCTTAAAAAATTTCCAGTGTTAGGGTGTCAAATGAACTTGGAAGAGGAAGCTCCAAAGCTGCCAAGTTTTCAATTGTGATGACAACTCTTACATCACTTTCCATTGGATTCGTGTTATTTGTGCTATTCTTGTGTCTTAGAGGACGTTTAGCATACATCTTCACCGAAAGCGAACAGGTGGCCAATGCAGTTGCACATTTATCTCCACTATTGGCTTGCTCCATACTTCTAAACAGTGTTCAACCTGTGCTCTCTGGTAAATATCTGTTTGTTTGTTATGTCCTTCTGCGTCCAGCATCTTTGATCATGTTTTGTGTTAACATTTTGTGCCTTAATGACAGTAGATTACATCTAATCGAATATATTCATACATTAAGATCAGGAAATTTATTTTACGCTTAGAAAAATGTGTTACATGATCTACATTTTTCAACAGGAGTTGCTGTTGGTGCTGGATGGCAGAGCACCGTAGCATGGGTTAACATAGCTTCCTATTATCTAATTGGCATTCCAATTGGTGTTGTGCTTGGATACGTTCTCAACATGGAAGTCAAGGTGGTTTTCCTCATCTTTTGCAATTTTCATCTTACGAATTGACTCTGCAAATCTATCATTTAGTAATCTGCATTGCAGATATGCATAAGCCATATTCAAACTTCAGGATTCCTAGACATGAAATCGAAAACTGCTTCTGACAAAAGACTTTTTTTTCCCTCTTCTTCTGCAATTTGTTATTTTCAGGGTGTTTGGATTGGCATGTTGCTAGGAACATTTGTTCAAACTATTGTACTTATTATTATCACCTGGAAAACTGACTGGGATAAACAGGTAATGTGGTTTGAAATGTTCGATTTTGTTGTTTAAAATTTCACATAATATCCAACTTACAGATATTATGTACATTATCTGCAGGTGATTTTAGCTCAGACACGAGTTAATAAGTGGTTAGTACCAGAATCCAGGGAAGAAAACGGCAATACAGAAAATTCTGCCTGAAGCCAGTGACTAAATCACTGGTGGGAATTTGATTAACTAATTTTGAGATTCTTTGGTGTCAACTATGCATACCAAATGAAATAGCTGCTGTTGTTATTTGCATAATCACATCTTTGGCTCTTGGTATAATTTACATGTTGCTGCTTTATGTTTTCTGCAATGTGCAAGGGGTGGATTTGAAAGTGCCATTCAGATGGAAATGCAAAAAATTTTAATAATCTTTTGCAATCATATTTTTAAGTCCAAAGCTTCCCATACATTAGGGAGAGCTTCAAACTGAAGAAAAATTTGGTTATCTTTTGAGAAAGGTGATTAGATATATACTGAAGCAAGAGCAGCAGAGAAACTTGAAATGTACTTTGTGGCCTTAGTGTTGACTTTTGAAACTAGAAAGTATTTGACAATGAGAGATCAAAGATTG
Organism: Durio zibethinus; assembly: GCF_002303985.1. The sequence continues at coordinate 3,579,684 of NW_019168481.1, forward strand.
TCATAAAGAGTGCTTATTGTTCTACGTTCACAGTGACGAAAAATAAATGTAGATCAAAGTAGCATTGCTCTAAAAGCTTCGTACTTATTCTCATTGTTATGTCAGGGCTTTTCAGCAACTGTTTCACTATATATGTAGTCGTAATTTTTTAGCAGCGAAAATATTGATGAATTATTCGATTTTAAATATAATAAAATGATAGAATAAAAAAATAATATGAAAAAATAAAGTTTAAAATTAAAAAATTTATATATGAATTTAATAAAATTAAAAATATTTTATATTTAATGAATTAATATAAATTATGATATAATAATTTTTATATTTTATATGTATTTAATAAAAAAATAAATAAATACAGATGCACGAATTCAACTAACTTTGTTCTTATTTATATATGTACATCTCTCCGAGTAGATGGATAGATTGAGCTAGGAACATCACACAGGCTTCTCAGTTATTACTCACGAATGATCACAAATAAAGGCGTCGACATTTTGATTAGGAGGCTGTTTAATTTATGGAAGGGTTTGTCTACTATAAATTAAAAGCATAAATTAGGTGTTTGATTCTTAAAGTTTTAAGAGTTTTAATTTATGTGGAAAGCTGATTAGTGTTTTTAAACGAAACTATAAATTAATTTTTTAAAAAAAAAGGTGTAAGTTTCAATAATAAGTACTTAATGAAAATATTTTACTTTTTCATTTTACTCTTTAATAGTAAAGATTATATTACTTTAGATTATTTTTTATTTTATCCATTTTTATTGAATTCATTTGTTTTTATTATAACTAATAAAAATATTTTTCATTTTACTTATTTTTTTCACTTTAAAACTTGTTATTTAATTTAATAAAATTGATTTATTTATTTAAAATATAAAATATAATCAAATAGTTTTTTTTAATATTTTACAATATTTCTGTATTAAGTTTCTAAATGTTATTTTAATTTTATACTCTACTCTAATAGTCTTTATTTATTTATTTATTTATTTTCTTTGGTTTTTTCTTTTTATTTTTTATTAAATAAATTTTGAAAGAAATTAATGAAGGTAAAAATGATAAACCAACCTATATCCTATGGGTATCAATTTGTTTAAAAATTTTGAAATCAACGTTAATGTTTTTTCTTTTTTAAAAATTGAGGTTAGATTAAAAGCAATTTTATAATGTTCTATCCCACTCCATATATATATATATATAATTAATTTAATTTTATATTAATATATATTACATTAAATTAATAAAATTATTATTTAATATCTTAATTTAATAAATTCACGTGACACATATTTAGCTTCCTTTTCTTGTCATTTTATTTGTTTTTTAGTTTTTTACATTTTTTAAATTAAATAAATTTTATAAAAAAAAGGTCAATGAAAGTAAGAATGACAAAACAACCAACACTCAATTGATTTCAACTTATCTCGATTCAATAGATGTAGTCTTTTTAAATTTGAGATTAGGTCAAGGTTTTTTCATTTTGAAAATTAGATCCCAAGTCGAAAAATGGATGTAGGGTGTTCCACTTCATCTCATGTAAATATAAAATATAATAGTTTATTATTTATTTAATTACATATGTATTATATTAATAAAATTATTATTTAATATTTTAATTTAACAAAAATATTATATTTATACATAATTAAGATGTAATTATGTTAAAAAATAATATTTTTATGAACATTAAGTTAAATTAAATTATTAAATTAATTTTTAATTAGATCAAATCGAATGTAGGTTATATATATGTAATGGACCAAGATTGGATACCGATAAATAAAAACTTGATATCAAGTTGAAATTAAAACCGAGTTGAATTATTAAAAAAATCAAGTCAAAATCTGGGTGAACATAAACCTATTTCGACTTGATCTATTGTCATTTTTAAATGAAGGTGTTTATATAGCACCTTCATTATTTTGGATTTTTTTTGCTTAGAATATTTTTTTTAGTTTTAGCTTTTTTTTTTAATCCTCTATTTTAGTATTTTCATTTATATTTGAAAAAATAAATGATCAATTAAAATATTCACTTGGCACTCCTATTTTACTTTTTTTGGTTATTGCCTTTGTTTTTAAGTTTTAATTTTTTCTCTTTTTAAATAAAATAAATTTTGTAATAAATGAGGTCAATAAAAGTAGAGATGACAAAATAAATCATATCTAATGAATTTCAATATGTCATTTCAATAAAATAGTTTTTTAATTAGAATCAGATTGAGGAAGAATAATTTTTTTTTTTGAAAATCAAGGTTAGGTCAAAGACGAGTCTAGGGCATTTTACTTTGTTCCATTTTAAGGTATATATAAGAATATATATTTTATTATATATTTAATTTAATTTATATATTATATTAATAAATTTTTTTAATACATTTATTTAAACTTATTTTTATATAATTAAATATAATTTATATTAAAAAATAATATTTTCATGAATATTATACTCTTAATTACTTTTTGTCAAGTAAAATTGAATACGAGTTATACACACATATATATGTCATGTCGAAATTAGGTTTATAAAATAATAAATTAGTATTAGGTCGAAGTCGGGATGAGTGTAAACCAATTCTACCCGATTTAGTTGCTATCTCTAAGCGAAAGTGTTCACGTGATATTCTAATTTAGCTTTTTTTTTTAAATTTTTTTTTACTTTATTTTTTTTCTTTTTAACTTTCTTTTCGTTATTTTTTAAATTTTTAAAATTTTTTTAACTGTGCTTGAAGAGATAATTTGAAAAAATAAATTTGTATTTGATTTGTTATACAAGTTATAATAATAAAATGCATATATTACCAATAAATTAATTGATAAATATTCACTAATCATTATTTTTATTAAAAATTTATAAACAAAATTATACCTACTGATTTATTAAATTTAATATTATTAACTAAAAAAAATTTAGACCCCCAATAACGTTCGGACATGTGACTAATAATTATAGATAGCAGTAATTGATGACATTTATATTATATATATATATAAGGGAATATGATTAATGTCATTCCTCAATTATATCGTTTTATGATTTAATATTTATAAAAAAAATATATGATTAAAAATTAAAATTTTATTTTGTACATTATTTTATTACCAATAAGTTAATTAGACAAAAAAAGATAATATCATAGCATATTCCATATTTTTATTGATAAGTATTTGTTATATTAATATTTTGATTAATCGTGTTAGTTAATGATATAAAATATTTGACAAAAATAAAATTTAAATACTTAATTAACTTTTTTTATAAATTTTAAATCATTAAAAATAATATAGAACATAAGTAAAATTACATTATTAACCTCCCTATATATAATTAAACGTATTTTAAATTGATTGAGACTCGATTATTTGACTTAAACGACACAAATGATGACATGAAAAAGATTTGTGTGAACGAAAATTATTTGGCCAAACTGACATAAATGATGACATGAAATAGATTTGTTTTCAAATTTTTATATGCCAAGCATGCTTCTGTTTGATTAGAATATTAAAAGGTAGATAAAAAAATATATTATTTTGCTAAGTCTAATCAGAGAATCTAACTGCTTATGATTAATGAAGCAGCAAATAAATTTACCAGCATTTGATTTTGTTGTCGTTTGAATTGCTGAATGTCTCCGTTTCTTGTCAAAAGTTCGTCAAATTAACTAATGATTAATCATTGAATGTCTGTTTTTTATTCAACATTTTTACTGTTGTCTCCGAAATAAGTTGTAGTTTAAAAATAAAAAAAATTGTAAAAATTAAATCTTAAATCTTAAAATTATTAAATATTATATTTTAAAAATAATTATATATACTTACCCAGTTAAATTTTAAATTTTATTCTTTTTCATTTTCCAACTTCACGAGACTATCTCTTTATTTTAATCTTGGAATTCTGGGCAGTAGCGAATTCCAGTCTTGAAGTTCAATCCAAGCTAAAGGCTCTTTCCATGCTAACTGTTTAGGGTTTAAAAGATTAAATTAGAACGTATTAAAATATAACTAATAGATTAAATATACATAATAAAATTTAAATTTAGAATCTTAAAATTTTATAATCTTTATGTATTATTAAATCATGACATGTAGGTTGATTATTCTTTGAATTAATTGATATATTATTACAATTAACATTTAAAATTTATGAGTTTAAGAAAGTTTAAACGTATAATATTTTTTTGAATCAAATATGTAATTAGATAAAAAATTTTAAAGATAGATTAAGAACTTCATAAAAAAAAATCATGGCATGCAAAATAATCTTTTTTAATTTATTATAAAAATGTTTTTCTACTTGCATCACTCACCAATCCAATGTTGACTGAATTTTGGTTGGTGATGAATTTCTGTTCACTTCTTCCTTTTTTTTTTTTTTTTAATTTAAACAATCTTAAATGTTACACCAAAAAAAAAAAAATCTTAAATGTTATGAACTTTGGTAGGGAATTTATTTTAGAATTTTGGTACGAAGACTTTAGTTGTGGGGTATAAATGTTTACTACATTATTAGGAACTTGCAACATTAAATTATATTATAAAAAATTTAAATTTCAATTGCATGGTCACTATTTCTCCAACAAGGTCCTTTTTGTAAGTCAATAAAATAATTGATAATTCATCAATGCTAGAAAAGAACAATCTCAACAAGTGACGTATTCAAGATCTTGTTAAGTATCAATTTATAATATATATAAAAAATTGTCAATAAATTTATTAATTGTTGACTTGACACAATGAAAAATTTTTTGAGGAAGTCTAATTTTTTTTTTGAAAATTTTTTTCTAATATTTTGAATATCCATGAAAAAATTTTAGGAGCGTTTAAAGAATTTTTTTTAAAAAATCTCTTATTTATCAATTTATAGAAGATTGATGAACAACCTAATTCTAAAGTTAGATCTGCCTCTGTTCTCAACCAACTAAACTACCAGTCAACTATTTCACCAGCTTATTTTCTCTACTCCCCACTCAAATGTTGAGAAATAATACCGTATTAATGTATTCAATAAAACAAATTTTCCAATTGGAGAAGGACCAGTTTGAGATTGGGGGCATATTTTTTTCTAATCAAAAAGCATTTCCCAAGTCTGATAAAACAAAAATCCTAGCTAGGTCTGTTGGTAACTTTAGGTACAAAAAACAGTTTAAAGTTCAAAGGCTGGGAAATCCATTTAAGTGCCCATTGAAACCAAGCAAGTCCTGCCAGCCTTAAAAATTAGTTGCCTTAACTCTAATTTTCTCAATTTTATCTCACTTTGCAGAGCTAGGTAGCCATGGATGACAATTTGGAGCAGACGTTTCTTACACATGGAGAAGAAGAAGAAGAAGACAAGACTGATCTAAAAAGAAGAGTTTGGATTGAAACAAAGACAATATGGAGGGTTGCTTTCCCTTCGATGTTGGCTAGGGTTACTTCCTTTGGAATGATTGTTGTGACACAGTCGTTCCTTGGTCACATTGGCAAAGTTGAGCTTGCCACTTATGCTCTCGTTCAAAGCATTTTCGTACGTTTTATCAATGGTATACTGGTAAGTAAACTATCTCTCATGAATCAACTTTACATTCACTGATTTTTCTTGTTAAATAGTACTTAAAATTTTATTTTATTTTTTTCATGTAATCTGAAAGATTGGGATGTCGAGTGCAACTGAAACTTTATGTGGGCAAGCATTTGGAGCAGGACAGCACCATATGATGGGAATATACCTGCAACGATCATGGATTGTTGATGGCCTTACAGCGACGATATTGCTCCCCGTGTTCTTTTTTGCTACACCAATCTTCAAACTACTTGGACAGGAAGATGAGATTGCAGATGCAGCTGGGACAATTTCTCTATGGTTTATTCCCATGCTTTATTATATGGTCTTTGGACTCACCATCCAGATGTACCTCCAAGCTCAGCTCAAAAACTTGATTGTTGGGTGGTTAAGTGCTGCTTCATTTGTTCTTCACTTGTTATTGTCTTGGATCCTGGTTTACAAACTTAACTGGGGGGTTGCTGGGGCAATGGGTTCCTTGAACATATGTAGTTGGGCTATGGTTCTAGGCGAGTTTGTGTACATCTTTGGAGGTTGGTGCCCCAATACATGGGGAGGTTTCTCCAAAGCTGCCTTCTATGACCTATTGCCTGTAGTCAAGCTCTCCATGGCCTCTGGCCTCATGCTTTGGTAATCTTCAATTTCCTGCAGTCATTTACCCCTCCTCTAATAGAAATTTGAAAATTTCTAAAATCCAGTATTCTCTAATCAATTAATCTTTTAAATTAATTTTCTAATTAACAGCTTAGAGTTGTGGTACAATGCCATACTTGTCTTGCTGGCTGGATATATGAAAAATGCAACCATTGCCATTGATGCTTTCTCCATCTGGTAAGTTGAGTTTCTAACCGAAACTAATTAATTTACTTTTCTTTTGCTTTTTATGATCCAATTTACCAAGAGTCTATTTGTATAAGTGGTGGGATTGATTTAGATAAAATTTAAAATAACAATGATAATAAAATTAGTTATTATAACAGTAAAATTGAATACTGTAATGATGGTATTAAAATCAATAGTGAGAAAATGTGTTTTGATACAAATATAATTGTGACGATGAGATTGTATATGATAATCTCCAAATGCGCCCTATGATGCAGTTAGGGACCAAATCGCCTTTGAATTCCATGGTACAGTAGGATGGAATCCAAACGAAGCTTAATAAATTAAATTATCTGCTAATTAAAAATTAATTTATTTTCTGCAGCCTCAATGTCAATGCATGGGAATTCATGATCAGCCTAGGCTTCATGGGTGCATCAATGTAATGTTTTTTCTACATAATTCATAACATTTCTTCCCCTTCCTTTATATCAAATTCCCTTCCCTCAACATATATAATTAACATCTAAATTTTCTTTTTTTAATTTTTGTCTACTTTCAAAATTATTTTTACAGAGTCCGCGTTGCGAATGAATTAGGGAGAGGAAATGCCAAGGCAGTGAAATTTTCAATAAAAACAATTATGAGCACTTCAGTCTGCATTGGAATGGTGTTTTTCATTTTGTGTTTGGTATTTGGGGGTCAAATTTCCTACTTGTTTACCAGTGATGAACAAGTTGCAGAAGCTATCTCAAGTCTCTCAACTCTTCTTGCCATCTCAATCTTGTTCAACAGCATTCAAACAGTACTATCAGGTTTCATTTATATGTTTTTTGAGGGTTTTTCCGGCAAAAGCAACAAGTACTTTGCCATAATGATAAATTGTGGAGAATCTATGGAATTTTTTTTGTTTCTTTTCCCTACTAAAATTAAGCATATATATTGCATGTAATTTTTTTTTCTTTTTTATAAAAGAGGGATTTAATATATATATATATATATATCTATACTTTTGAAATATTGTTTCAGGTATAGCGATTGGAGCTGGTTTTCAAAGTATGGTTGCAATTGTGAACTTGGGATCTTATTATGCAGTAGGATTACCTCTTGGAGCTGTGCTTGGATATGTACTGCATCTTCAAGTTAGGGTAAGAACTATGAAGGAATATATATATATATACACACACACACACACGCACGTGTGTGTGTGTGTTTTCACATATAGTAAATATTTACTCCCTTTATCTTAAAATTAACAACTTTTTTGACCTTTTGAGATTTTTTTTGATATATTCGACATTTTATATAAATTTGTTATTAATTAAATTGACATTATATATATGTATGACATTTTTAGGGTTTATGGATTGGAATGCTCTGTGGAGTGGCATTACAAACATTCATTCTTGCTTTCATAGTGTGGAGAACAGATTGGGATGAGCAGGTAATTAGCAATTACAATGCAAATTCTCATGAAATGAAAGCTTTTTTTTTTTCATTTTAAAATAAGAAGATTGCTCGAAGATAAAAATTTTTACTCAAAACTCATTTTGTACTTATCACTCCTAAACCCAATTGATTCTACTGGCAGAAGAAATCCAATTGGTTCTAAAACGATATGGATTTTTTTTTTTCAGGTTAAAAAAGCATCTGAACGCCTCAGTCGTTGGTTGATAAAATCAGAAGCGGAAAATAATCAAAGCCTACTTCAAGCTTAAAACCAATTAATAAAAATACTTTTAGTTGTGTTTTTAATTGTAGTTAGAATTATGAAATTTCATGTTTGATTTTTATAAAATTTTTAGTTTCGATTTCTAAAATTTTATGCATCGCGGTTGATCATTGATGCCCAATGGTAATGTCCGTTTCTTTTCTTTAGGATTTGTGCATAATCCAAAAAGCAGAAATCCAAGACATCAAAGGCCCAAAATCCAATCAAAACTTACGATTATCTCAAAATTTTGTCCACATCTGTCTAATGGGCGGAGGCTTAGTAACCAAGTGCTAGGATTTACGTTGGGCAGGTTGGATGGATTCGCTGCTATAAATTCTTTTCACTTGCAAGAGATTTTGGATATTACTCAGATTCTAACACAGTGAATTCAGTAGCATTTTATGTGAGTAGTTTAAAATATAATGCATTTTATATTATACAAAAAGATTTAATTATTAATGAATAAAGTTAATTTTTATATTAATTTTATTTATATTTTAAATAATTATATTTGAATAAAAATAATTATTATATGATAAATAGTTATTTGAATATAAATAAATTATTATTTATAAAGATTAGAAGTTTATATTTGTTCATTTATTATAAATAAATATTTTAATATAATCATTTTCACTACTTCTGATTAAAGAGTTTGACGTTTTGTTGTATCATAAAAGCATAATTACCTTTAAAAAAGTGTTCTTTATGGCTTAAAGCCAAAATTCTTTTATATTATTTTTCTTCTCTTATTTATTTTTTCTAATAATTTAAAGATAATTATAAGAAATATATATTTCACATAAGAAAGATACAATGAAAAGAAATTGGCATGATTTGGAGATCAATATTAGAAAAGGCTCAAGGTATCAAAGGATTAATGTTTCTATAGACCAAAATATTAATTTTCATAAAGATCTTCATTAAAAGTATGTATTTTATTTTTTGAATAATTGCTAGTAAAAAGATTGACTAAATGAGATAAACACGTTAAAAGTTAATTTCATTAGTGTGTAAAGTAAAAATACAATATGCAAAATATTGATTACGTTGCATAAGTTTATGCATATACTAAAACTGGCTCTACAATTGAGTTTAATGAATTGTATTATTTATATTTGAAAAATTGATGCTTACAAAGATCGAGATGAGAAATAGCTTAAAAACATAAAAGAAAAAGACATGAATTGATTTATCATCAAAAGAATTGTTACTTGTTATCAAGTAATAAATTAAATTGGGTTATGATAGAATGGTCGATTATTTCATTGTCATGTCTTGGTTATATATAAAACAAGAAAATTATCCCATGGTTTCTATGAAAACAATCGAAAACGGGCAAAAAAATTTACCATAAAAAATTAGATATAAGTGGAGAATATATGTAAAAAATAAGATTTTGCTGCAATGTTAGTTTTATTTTTAAATCATGACACTAAAATTGAGATAATAAGTTAAGTTAAACTATTTGTACAGTTCTATTTTTGTTGGTCATTTATAAAACCAAGGTTGATATTTTTAAAAAAATTTATTATTAATTCAAATTTTGACTAGTGTTCAATTTTCATGAAAACCAACTAAAATTAAATTGATATATATGAATAATTATTATTAAGATATGGTATTTCATGGATTAATTATAAACCAAATAATTGTTATTATCATAAACATGGATAGTGTGACATGTATTTTGCCTACTAAGTGTATTAAACTATAAGTGATTTTATAAAATAAAATTTTATTGTGAACAATTATAAAGTAAAAATTATAAATAGCCATAAAAGAGTTAATTAATGGTTATACAAAAACATTGTTGCTTTTTCGCATATGGGATCTTGATCAAAAGAAAAAACATTTCATTAAAAATATTGAAGTATTTGTTGGTTATTAGCATTGTGAAGAATGCTTATCAATATCAAATTAGCCATGTTTATAAATTAGAAAATAACATACAAATTCAATGTTTTAAAGGCACTAAAACATGTATGTGTTTAATTTCATTTTGTGATAACATAAAGAATATTAGTACAGTTTGCTATATATTACAAAAATAACTGAATGTGATGAAATTTTATTTCTTATACATATAAGAAAGATATGGATTATGGAGATAGAATACCATCATCCAATTAATACATCATTGGTTAAAGACAAAAAAATATATTTTTGTTTCTTACACCCGAAAAAATAACCCTTTGTAGGCTTTTAAAATGAAAAGTGCGCAAGCTTCCGAGGTTTTTAATAGTTTCATGACAATGGTAAGGATGTGGCTGGTTGTACACCATATTAACATATGGGCTTAGATAATAATATTGGTTTGTGAAAGCCGTAAATCTTAAAGTTAACTAATCAATTATTTAACCAATGCAAATTCATTACGAGTTTTTACATGAAATATGAGTGAAACTCATATTATAATTATTGTTTATACTATTTTATGAAAATGATTCTTTGGATTCATGTTTCATGACTTGCCTTCATATGGTGGTTTAAATATGAACATATTGATCACAAAATGATTGTGAAAGTATTTGAAATGGTCTAAATATACTATGGACTCTTATTATACATGAGCATATTGGTCATATGAGTAAAGTTTGAATTTAATTATATATTCAAAAATGTTATGACCAATTAAAAGTGACAAATAATAGAGATATATAGGCTGCATAATGGTGAAAAATTAAAATTCTCATAAAATTTTGAAATTAAGTTTAGAGGTTGCAATAGTCATGAACTTGGAATTGACCATTGGACAATTAATATATGCATTGAAAACTCATGATAACATTTGGGATAGTTGGTTTTTACTAAAAGCCATCACTATAAAATGAGATAGCTTCAATAGCCAAATTTACATGATTTGTAGGTATGATGTGGATTATTATGGTTGGCTTAAAATAGTCATAAGCCAAAATTGATGCCACAATCTTGATCACATTGTCGTAATTTTTTTTTGTTATATATATAGTTTAATTCATGGATTGTACAAATGATTTATCATCTATGATTTTATTAAAAATTTTAAAATATAGTGAAAATTTTAAAATATATTTACTTTGAAAGCCATAAGTGATTCAAAGATCTTGTAAATATGAAAACTTTTATAATAGTAAAAAGAATGCTATTTGATCCATTTGGGTGATGGAAATGGTTTTATTCGTGGTAAAAAAAATTATTAATAGTGTTCATGATGAAATATATTCATATAAATATTTATGAATTGACATAAAAAGTCTTAAAATGAGACTATAAAAGCATGATTATATTCAAAACCTGCTTATTGATGTAAACTCTTATATTGAGTTAAAGTATAGAGGTTTTGAAACTTTTATGAAAAAGAAATATTAAGATATATAATATTTGATAATTATCTTTCATTAAGGATAAATTTGGTGGCCTTATACTTAAAAAAGAAAATCACCAAATAGTAAAAAAATAAATGAAATGGAAACTTAATTAAGTATATATGATATCTTGATAATTGAATAAGACATTCTTTAATAAAAAAATGCATACTTGCATATGGTAGAGGCGATAAAAATAAAAAAAAATAAAAATTATTACCATAGTATTGTAAGATTTTAGTATAATTTTATGAGCAAATTATACAAGTTAATAAGTTTAGTACACTTATTAAAGTAAAATCATAAAAAAGTTCTTAAACAATCTTAAAAGGACTAAAATGATTTGATTTATTAATTAAGTTTATTCAATTATACTAGAAATATGATTGTATTAAAGATGTATAGAAGTATGAAAATAGAATTGTTGAAATTTATAAGTACAGAATTATGGAAACAACCAAAACTAAAATAAACTATTTCTTAAAATGATAAAAATGAGGCAACAATGTTTGAAGCATATAAATGATATACAAAATGAAATGTTTGGATTCGTGATTTGTGCAAAATATAATGTCAGTTTTCTTTTCTTGGGATTTGTGCATAAAATTTAGCCATGGATCCAAAAAGCAGAAATCCAAGACATCAAAGGCCCAAAATCCAATCAAAACTTAAGCTCATCTCAAAATTTTGTCCATATATGTCCAATGGGCAGAGGCTTAGTAACCAAGTGTTAGGAGTTAGGTTGGGCAAGTTGGATGGATTCGCTGCTATAACTTCTTTTGACTTGCAAGAGATTTTGGATGTTACTCATATTCGAATATGGTGAATTCAGTAGCATTTTATGTTGTAGTTTAAAATATGATACATCTAATATTAGATAAAAAATTTTAATTATTAATGAGTAAAGTTAATTTTTGTATTAATTTTATTTATATTTTAAATAATTATTGTATGACAAATGATTATAACTATTTGAATATAAATAGATTATTATTCATAAAGGTTATAATTATACAGAAGGTCATAATCATTTGAATAAAAGTTTAGATCTGTTCATTCATTATAAATAAATCTTTTAATATAACCATTTTCACTACTTCTGATTAGAGAGTTTGAGACTTTGTTATATTTTAAGGCATAATTGCCTTTAAAAAAATGTTCTTCATGCCTTAAAGTCAAAATTCTTTTCTATTATTTTTTTCTCTTATTTATTTTTTAACAATTTAAAGGTAATTACAAAAAATTTATATTTTGCATAAGGAAAATAAAACAAAAAGAAATTGGCATGATTTAGAGATCAAATTAGAAGAGGCTTAAGGGGTCAAAGGACTAATGTTTCCATGGACCAAAATGTTAATTTTTATAAAGATTTTCATTAGAGGTATGTATTTTATTTTTTATATAATTACTAGTAAAAAGATTGATTGCATGAGATAAACACATTAAAAATTAATTTCATTAGTGTGTAAAATCAAAATACAATATGCAAAATATTGATTATATTGCATAAGTTTATACATATATTGAAATTAGCTCCACAATTAGGTTTAATGAATTGTATTATATCTATTTGAAAAATCGATGCTTATAAAGATCGAGATGAAAAATAGCCTAAAAACTTAAAAGAAAAATATATGAATTGATCTACCATCAAAAGAATTAAAGAGAAAGACATGAATTGATCTACCATCAAAAGAATTATCACTTATTATCAAATAATGAATTAAATTGGGTTCTAATAGAATGATCGATTGTTTAATTATCATATCTTGGTTATATATAGAACAAGCAAATTATCCCATGGTTTCTATGAAAACAATCGAAAATGGATAAAGAAATTTACCATGAAAAATTAGATGTAAGTGAATAATATATGCAGAAATAAGATTTTGCTGCAATATTAATTTTATTTTTAAATCATGGCATCAAAATTGAGATAATGAATTGAGTTAAGCTGTTTGTATGGTTCTATGTTTGTTGGTCATTTATAAATCAAATGTTGATATTTTTTTAAAAAAAATTATTATTGGTTCAAATTTTGACTAGTGTTCACTTTTCAAGAAAATCAACTAAAATTAAATTGATATATGTGAATAATTATTATTAAGATATGGTGTTTCATGGATTAATTAGTGGATAATAAATCAAATAATTGTTATTATCATAAACATGGGCAGTGTGACATACTTTTTGCCTACTAGATGTATTACACTAGAAGTGATTTTACAAAATAAAATTTTATTGTGAACAATCATAAATAGCTATCAAAGAGTTAATCAATGATTATACAAAAACAGTATTACTTTTCGCATATGGGATCTTGATTAAAAGAAAAAGCATGTTATTAAAAATATTAAAGTATTTATCGGTTACTAGCATTTTGAAGGATGCTTATCAATATCTAATTAGCCATGTTTATAAATTAGAAAAGAACATTCAAATTCAATGTTCCAAAGGCACCAATACATGCATGTGTTTAATTCTATTTTGTGGTGGCATGGAAAACACTGGTACAATTTACTATATATTACAAAAACAAACCTAATGGGATGAAATTTTATTTCTTATACATATAAGAAAGATATGGATTATGGAGATAAAATGCCATCATCCAATTAATACATTATTGGCTAAAGACAATGAAGATATTTTTGTTTCTTGTACCCAAAAAAATAGTTATTTGTAGGCTATTAAAATGAAAATTGCACAAGCTTCCAAGATTTTTAAATAGTTTCATGACAATGACAAGGATGCGACTGGTTATACACCGTGTATGGGCTTAGATAATAATATTGGTTTGTGAAAGTCGTAAATCTTGGAGTTAGCCAATCAATGATTTAATCAATGCAAATTCATCACAAGTTTTTGCATGAAATATGAGTAGAACTCATATTATAATTATTGTTTATGCTATTTTATGAAAATGATTCTTTGGATTCATGTTTCATGCCATGCATTGATATGATGGTCTAAATATGCACATATTGACAACAAAATGATTGTGAAAGTATTTGAAATGGTCTAAATATACTATAGAGTCTTATTGTACATAGGCATATTGGTCATATGAGTAAAGTTTGAATTTATTATATATCCAAAAATGTTATGACCAATTAAAAATAGGTAATAATAGAGATATATAGGCTGCACAATAGTGGAGAATTAAAGTTTTCATAAAATTTTGAAATCAGGTTACAATAGTCATGAACTTGAAGTTGACCATTGGACAATTAATATATGCATTGGAAACTCATGATAACATTTAAAATAGTTGATTTTTACTAAAAGTCATCACTAAAAATGAGATAACTTCAATAGTCAAATATACATGATTTATAGGTATGATGTGGATTATTATGGTTGGCTTAGAATAGTCATAAGCTAAAATTGATGCCACAATCTTGATCACATTGTGGTAATTTTTTTTGTTATATATATGGTCAAATTCATGGATTGTAAAAATGATTTATCATCTATGATTTTATTAAAAGTTTTGAAATGTAGTGAAAATTTTAAAGTATTTTTACTTTGGAAGCCATGAGTGATTCAAAGATTTTGTGAATATGAAAACTTTGATAATAGTAAAGGGAATGTTATTTGATTTATTTAGGTGATGAAAATGGTTTTATTCATGGTAAAAAAAATTATTAATAGTATTCATGATGAAATAGATTCATATAAGTATTTATGAATTGACGTGAAAAGTCTTAAATTGAGATTATAAAAGCATGATTATATTTGAAACTTGTTTCTTGATGTAAACTCTTATGTTGAGTTAAAATATAAAAGTTTTGAAACTTTTATGAAAACAAAAAATTAAGATATATAATATTTACTAATATCTTTCACTGAGGAAGGATTTGGAAGCCTCCTACTTAAAAAAAAATCACCAAACAATGAAAAGATAAATAAAATAGTAACTTGATTAAGTATATATGATATCTTGATAATTGAATGAGAAATTTTTTAATAAAAGAATGCATACTTGCACATGGTGGGAGCGATAAGAATTAAAAGAAATAAAATTTGCCACCATAGTTTTGTAATTTATAGTATAATTTTATGAGCAAATTAGACAAGCTAATAAGTTTAGTACACTTATTAAAGTAAAATCATAAAAAGGTCCTTAAAAAAACTTAAAAGGACTAAAATAGTTTGATTTATTCATTGAATTTATTCAATTGTACTAGAAGTATAATTGTATTAAAGGTGTATAAAAGTATAGAAATAGAATGGTTGGAATTTATGAATATAAAATTGTGAAAACAACCAAAACCAAAGCTAATTATTTCTTAAAGAATGTCTCATTCAATGTTTGGTGCATATAAATGATATGCAAAATAAAAAGTTTAGACATATTAGCCTAAAGTGATTATGTTAGAGATTTAATCTCGCATCGTAGTAATTACTATAAAAAAAATTGAATTCTAAAATATTTGGTTAGTAGTACTATAAGCAAAATGAATTTAAAACCTTACTAATAAGAACCTAACTTTGAATTAGTAACATCTAATTACAAAGTTTAATAGGTAAAAATAAGTTATTGTTATGTATCTGTTAAGTACTAGTAAAATCCATTCAAATTTAGAAATTAGTGTAATCCATTACGTGAGGAGGATAAATTTTTATACTTTTAATACAGTTTTAAATGTTTAACGCAATTGAGATATAATAGAAACTCCACCTATATAAATATAGAAGTACCTATAAAAACATAGAAGTGATGCCACTTCAACAAGAAAAATTGAGGTCTTTCGTATAAATGTTTATGAATAGGATAAGCACATAGTCATAATAGTGCTAAAAGTAGTTATAAACTTTTGACAGAAAAATAAATAAATATTATGTGTGTTATATCTTCAATTCTAGCACTAAGAGTTAATATTTAATTTGTGAATACCATCAATTTCGTTAGAATTCTAAGATATATATGTTAATTGAAAGTTTAAATCGAGAGATATATTTTTATATTCATAATATTTATTTGTGTAAAAAGTAAAAGCTTAAGCACCAACATTTAAACTAGTGAGGGATTGTTGGTAGTTTAGAATGTAGTGCATCCCACATTTTGATAGAAAGATTTAATTATTAATGAGTAAAGTTAATTTTTGTATTAATTTTATTCATATTTTAAATAATTATGTTTGAACAGAAACATTTATCATATGATAAATAGTAATAATTATTTGAATATAAATAGATTATTATTTATAAAGGTCATGATTATACAGAATGTCATAATTATTTGAATAAAAATTTATATCTGTTAATTCATTATAAATAAATATTTTAGTATAACTATTTTCACTACTTCTTATTAGAGAGTTTAAAATTTATTATAGCTAAAGACATAATTACCTTAAAAAAGTATTCTTCACATCTTACAACAAAATTTTTTTTTATTAATTTTTCTAACATTTACTTCTGTCAATAATAATAAATGATGTTTCATTTCTCTCCTCAAAAACTTGATTCATGTTTTCTAAGTTCAAACTACCAGTCCACTGCCCTACGTCTGGTTGAGAAAGTTGGTTACCTAAATGCTATCTTTTCTTTCTTTTATTGTAGTTTAAATTTTAATTCATGGAATAATTTAAAAAATTCCGAGGGACAATGGATCAAACTTTTTTCAGGGGTCGGTCATTAACTTGGGATTTTTCTCCGATTATTATAACTAAAATTTTAATAGTCTATCAACATAGGATACGATTGTCGGCAACTTCGGGAAGGTTTTTGTCATTTATCATTTTTATCCATTGACTTTGAAATTAGATCAACTTCTTCCTGGCCAAGTATAGACAGTAGATTATGAACTTATATGCTAGATATTATGCCTCAAGTGCAGGTGATTCTACTAAAAACTAGTAAAAAATAATAATCTCATAAAGGACTCCTAAATTATAATAAAATATTTGATATAATATTTGAATTTAAAAATTTTTAATGTAGTATTTAAAATTATTTGTTTGTCATGTATCATCATTTGGATTTAATCACATAATGAATGAAAATTTACAGGTTTATAGCTCAAGACACTTTAGGTATTATATTAAAATTTTTATAATTTAAATATCGCATTAAATATTTTACTATAATCTAGAAAAACTCATTACGTTAACCCTAAAATAAACAAACCACTGCAAGGAACAAATATTGTTTTTTTTATTCTCTGCCAACACCTGAAATGCTTATGCAAATTGGCTTCTGATTCAATGTTTGTGTAAGCACTAGCATAAGCATGTATATAACCAATTAACTAATATGACTTTAGAAAACCTAACCATTTAATTATGCAATAGATAATTGCCAATGATGTAAGTTAGTCTTAAGCATAGTCAATTTTGGTGTCATAGTGCTAACTGACTAGAACTGGCTGCAATTTTTGGTCACCTGAATGCTGCAAACATTGTTGTGTGAAAAGGTATATGATCAGTGCCTGGCAGTTTATTTTGATTCAGGTCAGGGCTCTATCATTTCTCTGTGTTTTTATCATTTCATCAATTATCAATCCAACATACTTTTGGCCAGACTGAAGGGGCAGATCAACATGGATGAGAGACTTGTTGAATCAGAGCCAAAAGACAGTAGTAATATGAAATTCAGAATTTGGGAGGAATCCAAAAAACTATGGAGGATTGCATTTCCTGCTATGTTAGCTAGAGTGACATCATTTGGAATGTTTGTGGTTACACAAGCATTTATTGGACACATTGGTGAACTGGAGCTTGCAGCTTATGCCCTGATACAAATCATCACTGTCCGATTATCAAATGGAATATTGGTAACACTGAGAATATACTCTCCTCATAATGAGTACAAACACCTAATGCATACTGATAACTTGTTTTTCATTTTCATGTTGTAGTTGGGTATGTCTAGCGCAACTGAGACGCTATGCGGGCAAGCATTTGGAGCAAAACAGTTCCACATGATGGGAATTTACTTACAAAGATCATGTATTATCAACTTTGCTACTGCAACACTGTTGCTGCCTATTTACATCTTTGCGTCGCCTATCTTCAAGCTACTTGGAGAAGAAGATGACATAGCAAGTAATGCAGGATATATTGCTCTATGGTTCATCCCCATTCAGTATTCTTTTGTCTTTACCTCTACCTTCCAGAGATACTTGCAAGCACAGCTTAAAAACATGATAATTGGATGGCTTTCAGCTAGCTCATTTCTACTTCATGTGTTCTTGTCCTGGATCTTTGTGACCAAATTGAATTGGGGGATTCCTGGTGCAATGAGTTGAATGATCATATCAGTTTGGTTAGTGATAATCGGGGAGTTTGTCTATGTCTTTGGTGGCTGGTGTCCCGATACATGGAGGGGATTCGATGCAGCTTGTTTTCTTGATCTATTTCCAGTAATTAAGCTGTCAATATCATCAGGGGTAATGCTTTGGTAAGTCCATTTATCTCTTCCAAAACAAATATAAGTACAACAATAATAATCTTCTTCCAAATATATTTTGGTAACACAAGAATTTTGCTGTTAAATTCTCAAAAACAATAACATTTTGGTAGCAGTTATTGTGCACTGTTAAAATTGACAACAGCAAAGAAGTGGTATCCAATGGGGACAGTTTTCTGCTTTAACCTATAACAAAAATGGGCTAAAAGTTATTGCAACAGTTAATTTTACATGTTTTTATCCTATGTAATACCATTATGAAATGGTAATAACATATTCTTCTTCAATGTTGTTGCTGTTGCATCCTCAACAGCTTAGAGTTGTGGTACAATGCTGTACTAGTCCTTCTGGCAGGTTATATGAAAAATGCCACACTTGCCATATCTGCCTTCTCTGTTTGGTAAGATCAGAACTGTGCCATAAATTTTATTTTTTTTTGTTCATTTCAGATAGCTAAACATAAAATGTTTTAAAGTTTATACCACATTTTGCAGCCTCAATATCATAGGTTGGGAATTCATGTTGTGTCTTGGCTTCCTGACAGCAGCAAGGTAATTGCTTCATTAATGACCAAAACCTTGATCAATCTTTGCCCATATTCCAACTGAGTTCCTCCAAACTGATGATTTTTATTTTTTTTTGGAATTTGAGACTGTTAGGTTTCAAATCCTGATAACCAAAACTAACAGTCCAGCACTCTACTAACAGATCGCATGGCTGTTAGCCAAATTGATGAATGTTTGCCTTTTACAGCGTTCGTGTTTCCAATGAGCTAGGGAGAGGAAATGCAGAAGCTGCTAAATTCTCCACTAAAATGATCCTAGCTACCTCAGTTTGTCTTGGAATCATCTTCTGGGCTCTGTGTTTGATATTTGGTCATCAAATTGGTTACTTGTTTACAACTAATGAACAAGTAGCAAAATCTGTGTCTAACCTTTCTGTCCTACTCTCTTTCTCAATTTTGCTCAACAGTGTTCAGCCAGTGCTTTCAGGCATGTATAAATTGCATTCTAAGCACTTTTATCTCATAAAGTTGCTGCCAGGCATGCTCTTCAAATTATAAAGCCTTGAATGCAGGTGTTGCTGTTGGTGCTGGTTGGCAAAGTATGGTTGCATATGTCAACATTTGTTCCTATTATGTGGTTGGTGTACCTCTAGGAATTCTTCTTGGATATGTAGCTAATTTGGATGTGAAGGTTACAAATCTTATCATTTTTCTTCAATTCAATGTTCTTTCTTTCTTTTTATTGTGTAAAAATTCAAATTTTGTGAATCTGACCCAAGATGTAATTAAAGCCTCCTATTGAAAGAAAAAAAAATTGATTCAAAAACATAATATTCGGTTTGAATCGAATAAATTTTTTATTTAACTCAATTTAAGTTTGGATAGTAGATATTTTTATTAAGCTCAAATCGTGAAGTAAAAAAATGAAAATATCTTAAACAAATCAAAATATATTTTTTTATTAAATTTTATATATATTTAAATTCTTATAAAATAAAAATAAATTTTTATATTTAAATTTAGTTAGATATATTAAATACTACATTAAATAATATCAAAAAATTTATAAAAAAATAAAAATTTAGAATCTAATGAACCGAACCGAATTAATAAAATTTAATTCAAATTAATTTTTAAAAAAATTTGATTCGAATTAGGATAAATTTTTTAAAATTCATAATATTATACATTAATCGAATCGAATCAAACCAAACACCCATATCTCTAAATTCATGTTAGAAAATGTATATTTTTTTGAGTTTATATTTGATACAATGTCAATATAACGATGCTATACACTTTTTATAAGTGAATCATACAATGACATATCATAAAAATTAATTTTAAAATTTTAAAATCCTAAAAAATGAACACATTTAATCTTAAAAATATATTTAAAATTATTTTTATGAGGTATTATTATACGTTTCATCAATAATAATATATAATAATTATACATTAGTAGTGCGTCAAATATATAAATATTTTTTTTGCATAAATAAATTTGCTTCATTGATTTCGCAGGGAGTATGGATTGGGATGATAATTGGTGTTGCTTTGCAAACAATTGTGCTAGGCTCCATTACCTGGAGGACTAATTGGGAGGAGCAGGTAATCAAAATGATTATATGGCAACAAATTTTATACGCAATGATTATATGGAAAATACTGAATGAATTTGCTTAACCAACATAAGTTTTTCAACATATTCCAGGTTAGTAAAGCATCAGATCGACTTCACCAATTATTCTTGAGACCTTCAGAGGAATCAGGTGGAATTTCAAGTCAGGCAAGAATAAACCATGAATGAATAATCCAACAAACTTATGATCTCCCTTTTTTTTTTTTTTTCTTTTGGTTTTTGGCTGAGGACGATAGGGTGACTGATTGAAGATGCTTTTGATTTTTTTGAAAAATAACATTTCTTCAGAAGAATCTAATGGATTCCAGATCAAGAAAGATTTACAGAAAATAAAGCCTTTAAAATGACCTCAATGTGGTTTTCCTGCAGATAAACCCTCCAAACATAAATTTTATACCCAGGCGCCGTTTGGATATCAATGGCCTCCAGTGAGACACGATTGAGGGTCTTAATCTCATCGTGAATTCGTCTGTCAGTAGTGATTGAATGCTGTTCAAGTGAACAGAACCCTGAAATTTTATCTCTTCGGTGAAAATTTTAATTATCAGCGAACCTATTTTTCTCAATAATATCGCTGCTCTCATTTTCTCCTTTTTGTCTTTACAATTACAATGCACGGGCAGATGGGCAAATATTTTCTGCCGCGACATGACCATCTCCTTTATTTAATTTTGCTTTTCTTGTTATTTAATTTAATTTTATTAATTTAAAGTTTTTAAAATTAATTTATTATAATTATTTAACATATCATTTATATAATTATTTAATAGATATTAAATAATTAAATAAAAAATATTTTGTTAAATTTAATAAGTATATATTATTAATTTTTTACATAATTATTAATTTATGTAAAAATAATTTTATTAATTATTAATTATTTGTTAAATTTGTAAAAATAAAAGGATTATAAATTTAATTATATACAAATTTAAATTTAATATCTTTAATAATTATTATTTTTTCATTATTCTTCGTCTCACTGCTATTATTGTGTTTGTATTTAAATACATAGTTTATTACTAATTTAAAATCTTATCACTAAACATCAAATCTCATCGTTATAATAATTAATTTCATCATCATTGTTATTTTTAATCTTATTGAAATTAATTTTAACAATCATCCAAATGAACCTTAACCCAATCTTCTTACCAAGATTTCTTTTCAACTTTTAATTTTAAAAAATAATTATAAAATATTAAAATAGAATAATTTAAATAGAATAAATATATATGTATATATACTATTATTACAATGAATTAATGAAGTAATTCCATTCATTTTTTGTAAATATTGGAGAAGGGTAAATTTAGTAGCATGAGAAATATATATATTAAATCTTTTATTTTAATTAAGGGAAAATTTGAAATGCATGATATCTTCAATCCAAAATTGATTAGGGTGAAATTGCAATTTATTCAAATTTAGTTGCTTATTATTGAATTGTCCCAACAAAAGTGATTTTTGCAAAGAAAATTATATATTAAAAAAAAAAAACTTCATAGTAAATTCATTAATTACATAGTCTTCTTGTGAAAAATAGCACTAAAAGAGCCCAAGCTCAATCCATATCAAATACAAATTATATATTTTACTTCTTTACAAGAAAGTAAACTCTTTTAAAAATTATTAGGTAGCATTAATAATCAAGTTAAACTATTGCTTTGTATTTTTTTAAATGAGATTTATCATGAATTTTATTTTAAACACTCACATTAATTATCATCGATCACTATTGAAATTGAGCAAATTATAATATAAGTAAGGACAACATATTTAAAATTTTCACATAAATTAAAATTTATGATCAGATTTTGAATTTCATAATGAGATATAAATCCCCACTCATCTATAAAACTATAACATCTTTACTTTGTACGTGCATTGTTTTAGCAAGTAACAGATGAATACATACTAAAACATACATTCCATTTACAATGTATTAAGTGACATCATACTTTTACCTACTTATGTTTTATTAATTTTTAAATTTTTTCCAAGACGAATAAGTAAATGAGATTATATTTAAATCAATTTAAGGTAAATTTTTTAAATCAATACAGATTGATTCGATAAATCAAATTTTAACTTTTGAATTTATTCGAAGAGATATCAATTTTTTTTACTTATAAATATTGATTCACCAACTTATCATGAAAATAGCATGTAATATGTTTTACAAACATCAGATGTTTCGGAACGAGATTTTGCTTATCAAATATCAAATCAAGGTAAACTTCTCATTTTCTTCGGTCTTCGTTACATTCATTATTTAGATAATATAATTAAAATTATTTTAAGATTATTTCCCAAAAAAAATTGTTTTAATTAAGATTATCATGAATGTTGTTATTTTATTGCAAATTTCTAACATTTGTTAAAATCAAGTTTGGATTTTGATTTGTTAAAATCTTTGGCGGAAATATTCTAATTTACCATTTGCATAAAATGCTACAACTTTTTTTTTTTAAGTTAGACCTCATTTGGATAACATCGAAGTGTCAGTACACGGTTAGGGTGGCATTTTGGCCTTAATCACACTGGCAATTTATTCGGCTTTCCTTCAGCATGGTATGGGTGTATATTTTATTGGCTTGCACCAATTGAAAGGGGAACCCTCCACTTGCCAATTGAAATTGTTTTTATCTCCTTTCTATCCCCAACTACCCTTCATATCAATACATTTACTTTTGTTTTTTATTTTTATTTTTTTAATTTAAGAAATTATAAAATAAAAAATTTAAATTTAATATAAAAATGAATTTTATTGTATAATAAATTAATAGAATAATAAATTTTATTATTATATTAATAATTAAAAACATTATTATTTTATAATTTAAAATTTTTTATATATATAATTTTAATATAATATCTTTAATAATCATTTCTCTTTTTTTTCCGATTTACTTCACGTGCGTTTGCATTGAAAATATATCTTTATTATTAATTTTAAATTTATCATTATAATAATTAATTTTATTATTATAATAATTAATCTCATATTTATTATTATTTTTAATTTCATTAAAATCATACTATTTATACAAGTAAACCTTTAATAATATTAAATAAATATATTTTAAATAATTTTTATACATAATATTATTTTATTTTTCAAAAAAGACATTCGAATATGCGACAAAAGACAATCAACTTAAACACTACAAATTTATTTTTAATTGTATACTTCACTTCTCGATGATGAATAAGAATAATCGACAAACCACAGCAGACTGCTACAGGAATAAAATGAGCACAGTGAGAATGCTATCACCCTGTTCAAACCAACGGGATATCCTGCGCAGTTTGAAGTCCAAATTGGCCTCAACCGTGCCGCATCATGACCCGTTTGAATCAAACGGGGAACTTGTCTCTGTTACCGCAGTCAACGAAAATATAATGATGCGAGCCTGGAATTTTGAGGGAAGAAATCTAAGTGCTGTATTTGTGCTTTGACAACCCTTTGTTATTTTCTCACTATTTACAGACAAACAGTGTTATTTTACCTACTTATTTGGATGAATTAAAAATTAGATTTATCAAAATAATTTTTTTTTAAAAAAAGGTTAAAACTTCCCTCGAACTAGTAGTATTAGTTACAAAACTATCGGAGTTTTTTTCAAGGATTTCACTGCCCCCATTGTAAATCCGTCTGACCATGGCAGTTCCTTGCTACTTTGGTACACCAACATACAGGTTATGACTGAGCTGTCATGTAGTAGTAGTAATACCCAAAAACAGAAAGAGTTACAGGTACCGGGTAAACCATGGAACTCAGCAGAGCAAATTGGTTAAGGGAGAGGATAATGAGGGCATGGTCATGCTCTGATTTTAAGTCTAAGACAACAGAAGCCTAGAAATTCTCTAATAATTTACATTATACACCGCCACTCTCAGCCTTCTTAATTTTCAAGGAAATGTAATGTGGTATCGGTTGATGGGTTTGCCCTAAAATCCAATACCTTGTGCCATATTCATGGGCCTGTACCTGTAGTATGATATGGTTTTCCAAGCGAAGCTCACTGCCGAGGCACAGGTGGTGTTGGCTGAGGGTTTTGTCCATAAAACCCGATACCTGGTGGTCGGTAAAATCCTCCAGTGGTTGGCTGCTGCTGAGGCTGAGGTTGTGCCTGTTGCAAAGACTGAGACTGCGACTGCTGTAGAGGCTGAGAAGCAGGCCTAGCTAAACTCATTGCCATATGTGGGGGAAGAGGAGGTGGCAGTGGCAGCGTGTTTGCTCCATAACTATAAGGCATTACCCCTACCATCATACCAGTTGACTGCACATATTGACTTGCTGGTGGATTTGCAGGAGATAGGGTTGGAGGAGGAGGAGGAGGAGGAGGAGGAGCAGAAGCAAAGGGAGCTTGAATCTGATTGCGTTGGGACATTGGTTGCATACCAGTCGATGGTGCAATTGCCGTATTGTTGATCGTCTGCTGCTGTAGTGGACTAAAATAAGCTGTGCTGGTGATGTCTGAGTTGCTTGCATCAGATGCAGGCATTGGTTTCTCAAGTTTGGGGCGCTTTTCTGGAGGAAACATTGATAACCCTGATGTGAAGCCACTAGACTTTAAGCTTCCATTCATAAAGGCAGCTTCTTCAGCAACAAGGGATGAAAGTACAGAGGTAAGCATCTGAGCAGAAGATGTTGAAGCAGCAAGCTTAGCAGCAACAGCTGCGGCTGCTGCTTTCTTGCTATCTTCTTCACTTGTTTTTGAAGGTGCAAAGGAAATCATAGGTTGCGGAAGATGAGGTTGAAGTGGAGTGCCAGTTGGCTGAGCTGAAGGAAGGTTCTGTTCACCCACTACTACAGCCTCCGCTGTTGGAATCGATGTAGCAGTTAGATGGCCAGGGACAGGTGGTAAAGTTAGCATTTTCCTTACATTGCTTGCTTTCTCAATCTGACCACGAGCAACCTGCACAAACATCAATAGTTTCACTTCGTCTTGGAAAAATAGCAAAAGTTTTACAAGTTGCATTACATCAAACAAGTACAATCAATCAATAGAAGCATAATCTTGTACAAAGATAATATGACTATAATAAGCCATAACCAGAATAGAACTCTGATATCAAATACTCAGATCTGAAATAGACAACTCATTGTCAATCAATTTTAGGTAAATGCCTACATATTTGCATATAGCATCAGAACAGGTCCACCTAGTTACCCTAACATACACAGAATATCCTAACATGGGAATGTGATAGGCCCATTGGTCCTGCTCATGAGAGGAAGCATTGAGTAGTGATAAACTTGTAAATCCTACCCCATAATAAGCCTACCATCCCTATTCCCTATAGTCTCTACACATAAGATTGAGTCCTAAGTGATGATAAATCTCACATAAATTCAGTTTGGAGTTTTCTAAAACTTTCTATTCAAGTGGGCATTTAATTTCACATAATTTCTCCCTATTGTGACTTTGTTTTAAGTAAAACGCCCTAACACAAACTCCATGGATTTCTACCAAGTTTTATTCCCAACTTACTATAGAAAAATGTTTCCCAATTGTTACTATGGCACCAATCAATTTTGTGATTCCTTCCAACATAACACATATGTTACATTGCGAAATAAGTTTCTGTTGTAGAGGGATCTAAAGACAAAATTTGCAAATTTATGAAGTCTATTAGCTGCAAAATATCAACTCAAGAAAGTAATTAGGAAGACAGCAATTCTTACTTGCATCCGACTACGAATAAGCTCCAGCTTTGATTCCTGAAAAACTTTAAACTAATGAGTGCTCAACAAGGACAAATGATTCCAAACTGTAATTGCCAACTCAAGAACACATGATAGTAATGAAACCATACTTGTTCCTGAAGTGCTTCTTTAAGTTGAAAAATCAAGGCAACCCTGGTCATTTCGATATTTTCAAGTTGTTCAATGCCTTGCTGGAGCGCGTTTTCTTGCTGCTGCAGCTCATCCAGCAAGGCAGATCCATTCTGATTCCCTAACCAAAATCAAATATATACACTTAGAGTTGTTAAATGTACACAGTAAATCCAAACTGAAAGCAAGATATTATAATAAAATAAAAGTTCAGTTGACTGAATTAATCAGCTGTTTACAACCTCAACCAAAAGATCCCCCATTAAATTGTTTTGAAACATAACATTAAGACAAAATACCTAAGAAAGAAAAAAGTTCAAATATATGTTCCCTTTCATCACTTTTTAATCAAAGACTACATTGATTAGAAGGAGAACTATCTGGATCAGCTGCACCAGAGACATTTAATACACTACAAACATATTAGAATAAAAAAAAAAATTAAGAGTAAACTTTATAGAGGAGAAACTCTCTCTATTAATCAGAACATGCACCAAAATCAGTCATAAGAACAATTGATAAATACCAAATTTTTTTATCCCTTCATTGCAGATTCAATGTGTTGATCTTACATCATTAAAGAATTGCATAACTTATATATATTTTAGAAGACAGTTGTGTGCATTCATTCAGTGGATTGGTTTGGATCAATCAGGGAGCATTAAGCATTATATTTACAACTAATTCAACCATAAACATGCATGAAGTATGGATAGAAATCAGAGGTCAATAACCTTAAAGCTAATTGTATGACCCTTGAAAGAGCTTACCTCAACTACTTAGGGTTGATTCTTATGATGTTCCATTCTCAAATCCATTAGGGTAAAATGCAGGTGTTAAGCACAATAAAATTCCACAAATGATCAAGTACAATCATGTTAGGAACAGTGAGAGACATTCTCTTAGGAATAAATATCTTAAAATCAAATCAACCTAACAACTGATAGCAAATACTTAAGAATCAGGCGCAAGTACTAGCGCTTGAAGCCTTAAGAGGCTTCAAGGGATTTAATTGTGCTGGCTTTTTAAAAAAGGCAAACCTTTTGTGTCACTGGGAGATTAGAAAAAGTTAGAGCATAATAAGCAAGATGAAAAATAAATATATGAAAGAGAAGCAGCCAAAATTATGCTGCTGGGATTTTACTTTAGATGTATATATTTCACCAATTTAGTAGTGAAAAGGGCCCAGTCTACTGATTTCTACCTCAGAAATGATGGAACTTACATGTCGTAAGTAGGGTCTTAGACTTTATTGTATATGTTTCATTTTCAATATTTTGAAACTAATAAGAACTAACTACAAAAATGGACTCAAAGAGACCAAATCATGAAGTATTCACTTGTCAGAATGGTTTAAGAATGACAGGTGAACTTAGTTTGAAAAGCTAACATCAGGAAATTCACCTTACCAAAAGCCCTCCATTCCAGTATTAAGAATCCAAGGTAATTATTTGGGCTCATCAATAAATTCTGTCTTCATAAATCTAAAATAACAAGAATTTGACACATATTGAGTTGTAAATTGTACTCAACATTTTCTTCTAGATTTTACGGCTGAAGTATTCTCTTTTCAATAGTGAATCAGTTCAGAGAAAGATTACACTCAAAAATACTTTATTACAACTGCACAGCTCTATGCCAAAACTAGCATTAATCAGGACATACACAAACCTGAATATACAAAGAGAGGGGGAGAGATAGTACTCTTCTCTTTTTATTGATAAATAAAATCTTAATAAAATGTAAGCATACAACATTAAATCCCATAGCAGAACTCATACCTTGAGCTAAATTATTTCCAACATCTTCTCCAATTTTAATCAAATGTTGTGCAGCAGCATTACACTTGTTTAGTACAGAATCCTCATTCGGATTGTCCTCGAGTACAGATTGATATGCAGTTAGTATCTTTTCTGGAAGACCTCCAACAGCCAATTTCTGAAGATAAGATGACCAAGAAAAGAAAAAATAACCAAAATCACAAAAGAACAAGCCAAGAAAATGTCTAGTCATAAAAGAATACAAACAAAATGGCAAGAATCAATCATAGATGAAAGTAGAAAGGTGAATTGAATAGATAAATTCTTACGATTCTCACTGCATGAGCATCCCTCTTCACTATCTTGATAGGATTTGAGCTTTTTCCATTGTTCACTGACAAAGGAGGAGGAGAAGAAAGAGAAGGATTCTTACCAAGCATTTCATCTTTAAGATTCTGCCCTCGAGAACCAAAAACTTTTCTTTCTTCCCATATGTCAACCTGAACATTATCATGCAAACAACACCCCCAAACCCACCACCACAGAAGAAAAACCCACAAAAAGGAGAAGGGGGGGGGGGGGGAGAGGAAAAACTACTTGTTAAATGATAGGACCACTTTAAGACAAATGTAATAATACAGCATGAGCCGCTACAACAATTTTCAATAAACAAAGGATAATCTACAAAAATACACCCAGGAGATGCCATCCTAAGCACAAATATCTGCAAAAAAAAAAAAAAAAGGGCTAAAATACTAAGTAAGCCCCTGAACTTTCTCACTTTTCCTAAATATGCCCTAATTCTTGGGAAACTTGGGATAGTTCAAAGGCATACTCAGAACTTTAGCCAAAAAATAACAAGCATCCTATACTTCTGTAAGTTGCTGGCGCAGGAACCAAAAGTACTACATGAAAAACCATGTATCCAAAAGCTTTGATAAGCACAATTCCCCCCCCCCCCCCCCAAAATCAATGTATGCAATGCAGCAATACTCACTTACATACGATAATCACGACAAAGATAGAGTAAAACAATTGAAAAAAAGAAAAAACCTATCTTGTGAAATTGAGGTTTACCAAATTTTAGTTGTTTTTCTATATATTGAGTATTATTGTAACATAAGAAAATTTAACACTGCCATTTAAGGAGAGAGGGAACTAACATAAACTACAATCAGCAATACCAACGATCGGCAGCAAAATTGATACAATAGTTCTACAAAGACCCCAAACTCATATTCAACAAATCAAAAAGAGAGACTATAATCTGCATGTATTTACAAGAAAAGATTCTACCATTAAATCCTACTTTGATGGAATTAATCAGCATTAGAAATACAAGTATTTTGACTACTCTAATTTAAGCTAAAAATCCATCACCTAACAACTGTTACACAGTTGAGAATTTTTAACGCTAACCATTTACAACCAAATAAAGCCACTTCAAAGCAAAAGGAAACAAAATGCAAGAATGACACCAGGTTAACAGATCCAGATTGAGTATTATGCAAACAGATTCCAAATGAAAATGCACTAAATAAAGAGACATGAAGGAGCACAATTAACCAAAAGTAACAAGTTTTGAGCCATTGAATTCTTGGGACAACGATAGAGCAACCATTAAAAAACAAATTTTGTCACTCCATCAGAACCTGAGGTAGCTAATCCATTTGACACAAGCAACAGAGAGAAGACTGCTCAAAATTGAATAAATAACTTACCAGCCTGGTTACTGCTTTCTTTCCATGCTCACCACCATTATCATACACATGTTTAAGGGCTGCAGGAAGAACTTTCCAGAATTCATTCACAAACTCACTTCCCTTTCGCCTGCTATTTTGCAAAATGTCATTAGCCAAATACAGAAAAGAAACACGCTGTTCTTTCTGGGAAGAGTTAAACAATTTGTCCCATGTTTCAACAATCTGTTTTGCCCTCTTCCGGTGAGTAATACACCATCGAGACAACGCTGAACCAATGTTAAGGAAATGCACGATAACATCAATTCATGGTAGTAAATAAGATAAACAAGAGGTATATTGCGCAACAATGAGATAGTGCTTCTTTTTTTGTGGAAAAAATTTCATGCAAGAACCATTCTTTCTCATTGGAGATTATCTATTAAGTGAGAAAATTATGTTGAGAGAGTTTCATACTGCAGATAGCTTTAATCTATCCCAATCAAGGAATTATAAGCATTCATAATGTTTATCCCTTCAATTAAAGAGAGTTTGTTGAAAAGTTTTGAAGCATTAACCCTCTTCAAAGTATTACATTACTATATATGGGGCCATTATGCTATGCATGCGTAATATCTAATTATATGACAGTTGATTGAAGACAAGACAACAGAACAGGCTACAAGTAATTCAAATATAAAAAATAATCAACATCAGTATCACCAAGAAACTCCTAAAAGCATCAATCTAAGGCCTGTAGGCATTATGGCTAGATCACACATCTTGAAGGAAAATCAGTAGTTGCTGATAATTTACATAAATTTATTCTCCTTTCAATTTAAATGACATGAGTTTAGCACTTAATAAAGTAATACTCCTTATCCCATAAGAAATTAAACTTAATTTACATAAATTTATTCTCCTTTCCATTTAAATGACATGAGTTTAGCGCTTAATAAAGTAATACTCCTTATACCATAGGAAATTAAACTTAGTATAAAACAGCTTAAATTCACAATCAAACCTCTCTTGGACCAAAAACAAAAAGGCCAACAAGATTAATTACTGTGTGTAAGACCTACAAACCTGAGTAAAAACAATGTCCCAAAAGCAAAACTTGTAAAATGAATACCTCACGAACTAATACTAAAGAAACTACATACAAAAGAAGCTAACAAGTTCCTCAAAATGCAAAAAGAAAATAAAAATAATATTGAAAAGAAACAACTTTTTTTCTAATTATCACATTCTAATATCAATTTGCTGCATTGAGAAAGAAAATGCATCAAACCAAGATTAGTTGGAGATAATTTCCAAAACAAATTTCAACAAGTTAGATCAAATACACAAAGGTGTTACAGGAAGAACCAAATCCACACCACCCCCTATATTTCAAGGAAGATCACCACTGGAAACAAAACAAGCACCTATTTAATGTCAGCCAGTCAGTCTAAGTCTTAGTAAAAAGTTATTGCCTGGTGGAAAACAATAGACCACCGACGTAGCAATTAATAGCCAACTAAGATAGACAGCCAGAGGTCCAAAGTAAAACAGATAAAGGCAGCATAAATATGTATTGCATTAGAAAAAATACCAGAAAAATAGGCATGATTCAAAAAAGAACAACATTGGTGAAATGTAAAGAAAAAAAGGCAAGTGACACAGGTGAGAGAAAAAACTTAAAAATAAAGAAAGCAAAATGCTAAAATCCAAACAGAAGAGAGCTTCAATAAGAAAAAACTTAATATGTCATGATTATTGTATGCAATGCAGAACAACTGATGCAGTCATGTGATACTAAATTCATGCGTAGCGAGTACCAGACATGAAGAAAGTAGCAAAAACACGTGGTTAAAATAAGGGAACAATGACATGATAAATCTAAAAGCATCACATCAGCTTATGCCATAAAACCATAATCAAAGAAAACATACACAGGGTACTTCATAAGGGAAAAAGATACATGATACATTCTCAATCAAATCTACAAGAAAAGTTACATGTTTATAAAGTTAGAGAAATGCATATCTAAAAGAAAACAAGATAAACAAAAAATTTCTCTTCTTCAATTGTGAACTTTAGAATTACACTAGATTCTGGTAATCAGGAGTGTCACCATAATTATATAGCACTAATGGGAACGAGAAAAATCCACCATTACTATTTTCTTAACAAAAACCTCCAAATAAGCTTGAAACTGTAGGATACATTCAATGCTTTGTTGTGAATTGTTGAGTTTTGACAGCTTCTCAGTTAGTATATGCCCATCAAAAGCGTCATTGCTCATCTTGCTGCTCGAGCTTTTACATAGCCTGCAGTAAACCCTTTTAGTTATCGGAATTTAGAAGGGAGAGGGACAAGGTAGCAGAGAAAAATTAGTAAAAAGAAAAAAAAGTAAAATCACTATTCATATAAAACAAGAAAGTTCTTTACATTTCATGCAAAAATCGATGAAAGAAGAACAATGCACATTTTGTTCAGAGGGACAAAGTACAAGATATTTCTCTGATGAGTCAGGTTACAGTGAACCTTCTCCAACATTTATATCACTTACATTTTCCATCTCATTTTTAAATAAAAAAATATCTTGCAAAGGATCCAGAAAAATAGTTATTAACTCTCTATTACAAATAAAAGTCAACTGTTAAAGGCTTATAGTCAACCATTAAATTCTATTAAAAGCCCATGCCTCAAGCATTCACAGCCATAAGCATCATGCCATTTTAGTTTCACAGCAACTTCAGCTGCATCAAAACAACCATCCTACTTTTCCTTGGCAGTCATCACCAGGACTAGGACCGTGAATTACTCAACAGGTAGCCCCTATTGCAAGTCTAGCATTTTTAAAAATTCTTAATTTATGAGTCCTGCATTGCACTTGACCATGATACATATTACATGCTCATTTCAAGCTTATTAAACATTTTAATGTAAATTTTTCGAAGCTTAAGCGTTACTGACCTCAAATCATAGAGTTCAATATTCAAAAACAAGCAGCTGAATTTCTTTGACCATGACACTCTAGTTGCAAAAAACAATAATTATAATAAAAATAAACTCTACAACTTGCATTCGCTATGAATGATATGCCTGTGGTAATATAAGGTAAAAACAACAATGTTACGACCAATAGCTTGGTTGGATAAAATTCATCACTTAGGAAGAAAAAAGATAAGATCATGGGTTTTTCATCAATGAAAATGTCCAAGGGAAAGTGTATTTAGTTGTTATCCAATCATTATTATAAGCATTTATTAGTTAATTGGAGTTTTTGAAGCAGTATTACGGTTTGCTAGTATGGGCATTGGACATGGTCCATTGGGTCTTATTTTCTGTCGAATTTAGTTACTACGTATGGTCTTTAGTTTACATTAGTTAAGTTTTATTCCTAAGCATAATGGTTTTAGGAATCCTATTCAAAGTAGGACAAATGATGATTAGACTATATCTCTTAGAATTGCCAATCTTGGCAAATTTTAATTTCAAGTTTAAAGAAAATTTGAGTTATTGAAAACTCTTAGAAATTTGTGATTTAGTTTTTCCTTCCTCCCTTGTCTTCTTCTATATTGCCATAGCATTCTTGAGTTACTTCCCTTCTTTGCACCCTAACCACATTCTCTCTCTTGTGACTTTCAAACCTAATTCTTGCCTCATATTTTCATATCAATTCCCACTAGCCAGACCTCTCAATTCAACAATTAAAGTTTCCTTCAGTTTAATCTTCCTCTTGAGATCAAATGTCAACTAATCCAATAACCAAAAGATTCTTAAACCCTAACCTTATTCCTACAAGAGCAATAAACCCTAAAATCCCTTATTTTCCAGTCAAAACTGCCATAAACCCCAAGGAGGCAAAACTTCCACGTTTCTTCCCTAGACTATTTTAATGTGTCCCAACAAAATTGATTTTCACAAACATGGTACACCAAGATTTTTTTATAGGACACCAACTCAAAATTTTGCCAGAAATGAAATTTCGCAATTATTGTCGCTTTCCTTCCTCTTGCAATGATAAAATACAGTACCATAATCTCAAATCCTTTCCTCAAGCTTTCAGATATTTGCACTCCACTCTAAATTCCGTGAAGGCCATATCATCGGTATTATAAATTAGTACTCACAAAGCAGTATCAGTTAAAAACAATTTTTCAACTATAGCTTTCATTTTCTTTATAATTTTATAACCTAACGCCTTCTCTAATCGCAAACTGACCGCCATTGAGTCTATTGTTTGCTTTTCAGCATCTTCTACTGTTCAACAACATTCACAAAAATCTCTCCAACTATATAAAATCTATTTACTGATAAAAAATAAGAAAAATTCTCAGTAAAACAAATTAGAAACATTCAAATTTAAATTATTTAATTTTGCAACTTACAAATAGAAAATAAATAAATTAAAACTAGAAACAAACTAAAAGAAAAAACAAAGAACTCTCAACTGTACCTAATATCAAAATTCTCCACAGAGCTGACATCAGCTTCCAAGATTTCAAATTGTCAATTCCATTTCTACTTAAGTTTCTTAGCAACCAAATAGAAACCTAGGGTTTCGAAGCACTCAAAGAAAAATTCAACTAAGTTTACAAAGCAGAACGAAAATAATAAACAAGAATTCAATTATAATAAACAAAGAACGAACCTGAGATTGCTTGCAGCAGTAGAAATAAGGGACAAATTTGGTAAAGAAAGCGAAAAAACCTAAAAATTTTTAGAGAGAAGAAGCCCTTTATTTTATTTTATTTTATTAGCAAGAGAGGGTTTGAGCGAAAGAGAGAGAGTAACCTGTCATAGAGAAAGACAATTTTTTTTACTTCGGGAGGAAGTATTAATTAATAAAAAATGAGAATATTAGGGGGCTTACGTGGAATGATCAGGACGGCAGATCTAAACTTTAGATTTAAGTTTGGGATTTTTTTTATGTTTCTTCTTTTCCTCGGAAATGAAGCCATGTTGCCGTGAGTGAGAGTGACTGAACTTTTTTTTTTCTTTTTTTGCAAAAGAGAGTTGGGCCAAATTGGGCTTCCACACCAATCACTGCTGGTGCCGCTGATTCACGTCTTTTGACGTGGCGCATGGGAAAGGTGATAAAGATTTGAATTAGATTTAATATTTTTAGATATTATATGTTGTTATAAGAATTTATAATTTAATCTGAATTCAATTCAAATTTTTATTTAATTTAAATTTAATCAAATTAAATTTTATCGGATTCAATTTAATTTTTTTATTTTTTATTTTTATATATTATTTTAATATAAAATTTTAATATATTTAAATAAATTTTAATATAAAATTATTATTTTTATTTTATAAAATTTTAAAATATATATAATAATTAAAAATATATATAATTTCATTCGATTTGATTCAATTTTTTTTACTTTTTAATCCGTATTTAATATATATATTTAATATCCAAACTTAATCTAATTAAATAAAAAAATCAATTCAAACTAAACCGAACATTACAATTTTGAATTAATTTTTTGATTTTTCAAATTTTTTTTCACCTCTACGTATGATTTGAATGAAAATAAGTTCGGATAAAATTAGATTCGATTTAATTTTTTTAAATGTTATATAATATATGAATTTTTAAAATTTAATATGAATTCGAATCAAATCTTTATATAATTTGAATTGAATTAAATCGAATTTTATCGATTTTATTCAGTTCTGTTTAGTATTTTTTTAATTTTAATTTTATTATTTTAAAATATTATTTTAATGTAAAATTTTAATATATTTGAATAAATTGTAATATAAAATTATTATTTTTATTTTATAAAAATTTAAAATATATATAAAAATTAAGAAATATAGGTTTTTTTTTTTTCACCTTTTAATATGAAATTCAATCCAAACCTAATATATCTATATATTTATTTAATATTTAAATTTAATTCAAATCAAATAATAAAAAAACGATCCAAATCAAATTGAACACTATAATTTCAAATTAATTTTTTATTTTTTTTTATTTTTTTCTCATCCTATGAGTTCTCCTGGTTAATATTCTCAGGTTAGTCAGTTGAAGACCTGGGTTTACCTATACAGAGAGATTTAATTAGCTTTACCGGGATTACATGGTTGCCGACTTGCTGTCATTTGACTAATATCTTGAAATTCGTAAGCCCAAAAGTCTGCAAACGAATAAGCTACTGCACTTTACATTTCTTACGTGGCATATTTCATTATTAGAATTTTCTTGACACAGATGATGGAGACTCTTAACTCAGCACAAGCCAATAGAGTGGCTACTATCCATCTTAAGGTATGTATATCAAACAGGGAAAAAGCCATTTTGTCTCATCTTGTACGTATTGAGGGCCTTCTCATCATCATGTATACCGGAATGGTGCCCTTTTTCTGATATCATGGGTAAACTTATGGTGAGGAACATTTTATATGGTAAACTGCCAAAAAGAAGAGACATCTCATGTTTTGTCGGGTATCCCACGTGCAATTAACTTCTAGTGAAAGAATCACCTGAATTATTAAAGGATCAGTGATGCTTAGAATTTAAGAGTATGAGGGATAGTCGTAAAATAAAGTTTCATGAATTTGTTATGAACAGATTACAAACATGCTCTGGGAATCCATCCTTTGTTCATGGCAAGTGTTTTTCTCTGCCTCTCCTTCCTGCTACTCGACAGCCAAGAAGAGGAAAATAGAAGAAAAAGAACTTTTTCCAATGCCATGCTTCCTACCTTCCCTCTTTCCTGAAGCCCTTTCTCCTCCTACTCATCAGCTTTAGGACAACATCTGGTGTCAGCTGATGCACCTAATGAAGGCATAAAAGTCATTATCACATCTAACTACCAGATAAAGGGATCCCTTTGGTAGGTAGTCTTTGATTTTACTGGTTGGGACCATTCGAATTCTTGCATGAATTTGTCTTTCCAACATTGTGCATCAATTCCCATAATCAGTTACTTTGTAGTAAGGCTATCCATACACTTTTAGAACAAAGGCCAAAGCTACAAATCCAAAGATTGAAGTAATTACTTTGGTTATCTGATTCACGAGGCCTTTCAGCTGATGAGAAATTTGTTGCAACATCCCAAGTTTCTCATCCATTTAAGTTCGTAAATTCTTATTCCTGTGGTTAATGATTTTCTCAAACATGGTAAAAATGCCTTTCTATGTCTTGTTACCTACCTTATCGTCTTTAAGAAGAGTTCGGAGAATTAGGAACTCGAGTTTTGGGTGTTCAAGGTGTGCCTCGAGTGCCATTGCATGCTACTTGTCATGCTTATGGTTTTAAAATCTTTTAGCTACTCCCTACTCCTCTAGTTTAACACCAAGCATAGTAAATATCGTATTTAGATAATGTCTTGAATTTTTGTTCATTTCTCTGTTTTTTGTTACATCATGAGAGCAAAGTCTTAGTACAAGTAAGAG
Organism: Durio zibethinus; assembly: GCF_002303985.1. The sequence continues at coordinate 3,617,367 of NW_019168481.1, forward strand.
GGAGGGGAGAGATTTGGTTCGAAACCAAGCTCTTGATGTCCCTCAAACGCCTTTAACCACTAGGCTAAAGGCTTTAGGACAAATTTTTATTCATTTTAGTATCTTAATAACCATGTCTTATTGGCATATTGTTGAGAAAATGGTATACCTAGTTTGTTTATTTGTCTTTTTATTTGTCTGGCTGGGAGTTCCTCAGAGCCTGCACAGAAAAAGCAAAAGCATTAGGACTGTAAAGTCTTAGTTTGTTTCTTCTTTCTTTTTTTAATGCCGTTATCTATAGATTCATGTTATAGTTATCTGCTCATGCAACATAGATATTCATATTGATTACTAAGTGCATGTTCACAAGGACGAGTTATAATTCATCATAGATTAACTGTACCCTCTCTCTCTTTCTTTCATGATCTGAAGAGTATTTGGCTCTCCAGTCACAGAATGAGATAGCTTTCCAATCTCAAGCAACCTCTGCCCTCTCTCTAAGTTCAAACCTGAAGATGTGAATCAGCTTTGTTGATTTGGAGTATGAGTTCTGTCCTGCTGCTTTACATAAAATCCCAACCAGGCTAACTCGTGCCTGTGGGGTATTTCACTCATTCAATTTCTCCTCACTCCCTCTAAAGAAAGGGACAGAAGCTTTTCAAAGGAAAACATTCCTTGGTCCACGCTCTTGAAATTTCATGGCTTTTTAGACTGATACATTCAGGTTATGATAACTTTTATTTACTTATCAATATTAATACTAAACAGATTGTTATTTGATGTTCTTGTGGGGTATAAAAGATCCATAAATTGATTTCTAATTTAAAACTGATTTAGCTAAAAGTGAATTTAGAAGATCCAAAGGGTCTTTTTTTTTTTTTTTCTTCCAAAGGTTCTTTGAATAATAAATCTTAGAAGAAACGCACAGATCACATATTCCTCTCATAAAATTGGCTGCAGAATTTGAGCTGGAAAAGCGGAAACCCAGCAGCCTTTCCCTGCTTTCCCCTTTCCAGAGTCCATTCACTAGAATGAGTTCATTTTCTTTAACCCCAAACAAACATGCCTAAGCAGGCACCAGGCAGGCACATCTCCATACTCATTGCAGCCACAAGTCGCCAACTTGGCATGTATTTTCTAATGCAAAAAAACATGAAGAGTTGCAACTGGATTGATGATTTCCATTGTGAGACCGATGATCAAAACCTTCTAATATAAGTTTACAATGAATTACCGTTTATATTTGCTTTTACAATAGGAAAAATAGGATTAAAGAAGCAACTAGTGTCTAGCGTTGCAAGAAAATGATGACTTTCTTTGAACATCGATGATAGGATTTAGGGGACTTGAATGAACAACCTGTAGCTAATTGAAGTTTTCTTGAGAGACTGACCTGGTGGAAGGTGAGATCAGGAGTTCTCATCTCCCTCCATAAGTGATATATATATCGCGAAACAATAAGAATACATATACACGTAGAAGGAGAAAGATGGAAAATATGAGAAAGCAATTGTACAAGTACATTAGAATTGAACACTTCATCACTTCTACAACCAAGATATAATTTACAAAGATATTCAAGGATCAAATCAATCTTAAACCTCAAACTGCCATACTTGAAAGGCATAAAAAAAAAAAAAAACCAAAAAGAAGAAAAAAGAAATCAAAACTAAAACTCATTGTTGAAGAAATCACTCAATCAATCAAAAACTCAACAAAGCATGACTACCATTAATCAAAAACATGATGGTAACCAAATTAGAAAACCCAAAAACTCATCTCCGCAAAGAAGGGGGAGAAAAAGAACCATTTTAAAAGAAAACTGAAGACACCAAACTCTATATTTTTCTTTCTTTTAGAACTAAATTTTGTTGCTTTCATTCAGAATCACTGGAGCTTGAGCTGGAACTAGAACTTGAGTCATGCGGTTTTGCATTCTTACCTTAAGGTTTAGACTTGATTTTCTGATGCTTCTTCATATTCATTTTTTGGCTCGCTAGCAGCATTCTCGCTTTTTCTTGAGTAACAGAGACTCCATCACTGACTTCAATCTCTTTAGCAGCAACCACATCATGCCGCTCTACTTCTGTTGATCCATTCCTCAAGTCTGAAGAATTGGCAACTTAGCTGGATTAGATTCTGGGCGTTGTTGGAAGGCATTATGTATATCCTCCAGAGATCTTGCCTCTACAACAGGTGATTTTGAATGTGTATCGACATGATCCTGCTGGTTCTCATGCATACTTGGAATAATTACTTCCTCAGCATCTACTCCTTTATGACGTTGCTTAAAAGCCAAATTGGTATCTTCAACCGGTCTTGCTTCAAGCTGCTTTATTTCTGATGATTCATTCCTTAAGTCTGAATAATGTGGCAGCTCAGCTGGATTAGATTCTTGGCCTTGTTGGCAAGCATCATGTATATCCTCCAGAGATCTTCCCTCAACAACAGGTAATCTTGAATTGGTATCTGTATGATCCTGCAGATTCTCAATCATACTTGGAAGAATTACTTCCTCAACATCTACTCCTTCATGAAGTTGCTTGAAAGCCAAATCAATATCTTCTACTGATCTTGCTTCAAGAACAGGCAGCTCAACATTAGTCTCGGCCTTTATATTTTCTGGTAACAATGCAGATTCAGTATAGGCAACATGAGATCCCTCTGGTAAACCAATTTCCTTGACATTAAAGTCCCCTACAGTATCCAATTCAAAGAGGATTCCTTCATCAATCTCTTTAATCTCATCTTCCTCTTCACTTATATTTTCCTCATCAACATGAGTGGCATATACTTCTGCTGCATAATTAAAGTGTTCTGATACCTCGTTGGGGCCCTCACTTTCAATTTTGTTTAGGATATTGTCTTTCAAATCTTCTCGATCTGTTGGCAATGTATGTTCAGGACTCGCAGCAGGAGAAGAAGTGGACTCTGAAGTCATAGAAGAGAAATTTGTTGAAAGTTTGTCCTCGGACTCATGAACTTTATGTACATTAACATCACTGTTGACAATGTCTACTTCCCCTCTAGACTCAGTTGCAATTATAGATGGCTCCTAAATCAGAGTGGCCAGAGTTAGTTTTGATATCACCAATTTAATTACAATTAGGATACATAAATACCATAAAATTTGAGATACATAGTGTGAAATGCAGGGTACCATAGTACCATGTCTATCAAGCACGCTAGAGGAAAAGGGATGCATGTGATAGCAACGGAAGCAAACAATTCAACTCCTGAGAAAATTCAGATATATACAAGGAAATTCAAATAAATAATGCATTAAATTGCTTAAACGCCACAGTATTTAAGCATACATGCAATAAGAACATTTCATACTGGGTAAATCAATCACTCAGCTCTATGAAATCTTAATTATCTGCAAATATATGAGTATCACATAATCCATGTTTAATTAGCTACTTCAACATCATTATTTGATGCAAGAATAATATCATTGCTTTCAACTTGACTACTTTCTTTTGCTGGTATATCTGGCATTAAAGGTTACTTTTATACAACCATCAATTCCTTTGTCGATAAAGAAACAGAAAAGGAAAAAAAAAGATAGCATGAAAAAACAAAGAGGATAGATTATCATTTTACTTCTACCAAACTCCAAGCTCACAAAAAAGTTTCATAACTGAGAGAACTTGATCCAATGAGATCAAAGTAAGCATCAATATTTAAAAAATGAAATGAATTTTTGAAGAATAAATATGCAAAATAATTTATAAGAAAACAAATAGAAGAAATACTTGCGTAACTTACTTCAAGCTTATGATGTTCATCAATGTGTGGTTCATCCATAGATTTATCAGACAGCGACAGCTGTTTCTCCAATTCTGGTGAACGGTTTTCTCTAGAAGGCATAGCTTGATAACTAGAGTTTGAAGGAATTCCCTCCATGTTCATATCATGGCCGAGACCAGTATCAATCTTTGAATCAGAACATGCTGATTGGACTTGATCCATTTCAGATTCCGTTTTATGCACCTCCCTTAGGCTAGCCTCTAAAAGGTCAATTTGTGAAACTTGAGCCACCACTATCTGACCTGATTCCTCTGCTGTGGATGAATTGGAAGGCATATGCTGGTAAGTCAAAGCCATGGAAGACAACTCCTCACCCTTATCGTGGTGGTCATCAACATCAAGACTTGCAGCAAAGTTTGAAGATTGCATTTGATCACATTCAGTCTGGATAATTTCCTTCTTTGGGCATAACACTGCCCTCAACTAAGTTAATCCTCTGATGAACTTGATGAATGGATTTCAACTCGCTCAAGCTTAGTGTCCTTCCTTATCAACTGCATGCCTATCTCCCGGTTCAGCCTGTGAAGATTTATTGGGGTGCATTTGATGCTGTTGTACTGCTGGTGAAGAATTCAACACCTCCCCCTTTCCTTGGTCAACAGCAAGAGTCATCCTTAATGAGTCCACTTGATTCTTGGTAAAGCTTTGTTCCTTATTTGGGACATCCTCCTCCAATCCCTTGTCAGAAGATGATGACCCTGCATCTGTTGAAACATATTCAACCACAGATTCAGGCACCACTGATACATTATGACCAGCAGAAGTGGAAGAAACCCCCGATGAACCAGCATATGTATCATCGTGTTCACAATCTCCGGAGATCCCTTGCCCTTGGTTCATTTCATTAAGTACATCTAAGGATGCTGCATGCATCTCTTGAAAACCAGAAGCACCCTGCTCAGTTGTTTCACCATGCCCTTCAGGTTCCTTATCAGTAAGCTCAACCAACATTGAGGGTGAACCCATCTCAGATATCTCAGCTTGTGTGTCAGAAGATACAGATGAAAATGATAGGAACTTCTTAAGAGGACTTGAATCATAAACAGGTTCACTATGCTGATTATCATCAACCACCCTGCTTGTAAATGGAACTCTGATTCCTCAAATGATGGTTGTATAGAAATGCCCAGATTCTTTTAATTTCATGATCTCTGGGGGTCAAAACCTGCAGATCCATCTCCTCTGACAGCAGATATTCTTTTCATCTATTTCTGATAAGAGGACAAACTTGATCTACTGCTAAATCCTCCTCAACTGGATCTGTTCTGGGATGAATTTCACTTGCATTGCTTTCCACATGAAGTAGTTGCTTTCAGCTTCAGACAAATTTGATTTCATTTCCAGCTGACTTTCTCATCTCTGATGTGATCTCAACCAAATCAATGATGAACATCTCTATTCTCGGCTTGGCCAACATGAGATGTTGGTACAATTTCACTTGCATTGAGTTCCACATGAGCAGTTGCTCCAGCTTCAGACAAATTTGATTCCATTTCCAACCGACTTTCTTCATCTCTCAATACGATCTCAACCACATCATGATGAACATCTCTATTATCGGCTTGTTCAACATCCCCAGACGCTTCACTCTCTTGTTCATCATGGACAGAAGCGTGATCTTCATTCACAATCAATTCATTTTCTAGAGAAACATCTTGTTCATATGACTTGTCCTCCTCATCCAGAACTGAACTCACTGATTCAGTATAAGGAATAGAACTCAACTTCGACTCGCTAACTTCACTTGACTGCCTTTGGAATGGGGAAGGGTTAGCTTCCTTCTGTTACTAACCGCTCTGGAACAAAATAAGGTTTCCAGTTAAGCTCTTGCTGAGGAACACCTAAAGATGATGGTCCAACATTGAAGCTTTCATGTCTTCGAAAGAAGGCTTCTCTTTGGAGAATTGTTTCCTTTTGATTAAAACCTGAAAACTCTTGTTGGAAACTGTCTCCTTTAAGATTGAATTTTTCCACACTTGAGTCATAAGGAAGATCAACAGGGTTTCTTCTTGGCAGCAAAATGGATGGAGCTGAGCCAGGAATGGGAGGCAACCCTAGGTCATCGTAGGAATCATATGGAAGTTCAAATGGGTTCCGTCTTGTAGAAATTGGTGTGATGTTTAAGGGAATATCAGCACTATCTAGTCTATTAGATTCCTCTCAGCCATCAATCTCATGTTTTTACAGGCTCTACTCCTTGCAATAAGATTCTCCAATCGTTGGTTTCTTTCAAGCTTTGAAGTCCCCAAATCCATGAGATTCTTCTTATAATCATCTGTCCATTTAATTGCAGATTTACTTTCATCCTCTTTATCTCCCTTTTCCCCTCCTTCATCCTCCTCTCCATCATTATCTTCCTCCCTCTGGTTTTCTAACTCATACAAGTTAACACTTTCATCATTATTGCTGCCATGAGATCTCTCTGAGGCAGAATCCAGACGATCATGAGATAACTGAGCTGGGTGTAGAGCTTCAGGGCCCAAAAGTGGATGCAACTCATCAAGCATCAGAATTATATCTGCCATTGAAGCATCAGGAGAAGAACTCTCAGCACTATCAGAACCAGAATCCAAAGATTCATCATCATCTTCATCAACACCATCATCCTCATCATCTGCGGTGCATTTCCAAGATGACACCAGAGAAGAATCCAATTCATCAACCCTTGGTACATCACTGAAACCTGCATTGCGTTTACCATCCTCCACTTCAAGATTCCTATCTCCTACCTCATCTGCTAAAAGATGTCGATCATCTGCAGCCTCTCCCATACTCAACACACCTTCACTCACCAGCATCTCTTCCCGAATTTCCCACTTCTTCTCCAACAATGAACCACTCAATGTTCCCTCCAACTCATCAATCATCCCATTCTTACAATGAATATCCCTAGAATCCAAATCCTCATCAACCAATGGCTTATAGCGAACTGAACCATTTTCTTCCTCTGCTTCACTGACCTCATTATCAACCAAATTATCTTTCTCATCAGCATTGTCTGCAATATCCCACTTCTTCCCTACATATCTTTCAACAACAAAATCATCATCACCACCACCTCTCTCGAAAACAGTATCATCCTCCGTAGCCCCAGTTTTCAATTGTGAAACTTCATGACTAACTTTCTCTTCTTCTTCCTTTTCGTCAATTTCGGGTATATTTGGTGACCCAAAACTCAAAAGAGTACCAAGCAAAACAGCAGTGCAAACCAAAACAGGAGATGCGGTAACCAATACAGAAAACAACAAAGGAAATGATCTATTCAAAAAAATCAAAAAACAAAACAAGCCAACCCAAAATGGATGATTCCGAACCGATCTATGACATGTTTTAACTGATATCACCATAAATTTCCTAACTCTAACTCCAAATTCCAATCTTTCAAGCCCCATCTCTCACTATATATATAAATTTATTTCTTCTCAATTTCCAACCTGTTTAAAAAAAAAAAAAGAACCAATTAAAAATAAAACAGCCCACTGGATCCAAAGCGAACAAATATTTCACAAAATTTAACTGTGAACTCACCTTAGAGGTAGAATTAAGTGAAAGACAGAGCAATCAAATGAAGATCAACCCAATAGCTGAAAAGCAACAATTAAGAGTTTTTGAGTATGAAATTGACTAACAAACAAAAAAAGATGGAAATTTAATTCAAAAGAAGAAAATGTTAAGCAAAGCTGAAAACTTTCCATCACATAAAACTTAAAACTTTCAAGCAAGAGATAGAAAACCCGACAATACCTGGAAAAACCCAGAAACCTCGGGGCTTTTAAAACTTGGGAAATTGAAACTGAAGGGAATTCTGAAAATGGGCCAAATACAAATAGATCAGCAATTAAAAAAAAAAAAAGCAAAATGTAATCCTCTGTTTTTCTTTTCTGCTCTGTGTTTTCTCTTTCTTTTTGCTTACTTTTTTGGCTTAGCAAAACAGCTATGAAGTCGTAATGGTTGGTTGCTTTTTCTTTATTCAATTGTTTTGCTTTGAAAGAAAACGAGAAAGCAAATGGGGTGGCACAAAAAGAAGAGAAAGAAAGTGAAGACAGTTCCTACTGTATTCTTCTTTTGTTTTTCTTCTGTTTTTTTTTTTTGGCACTACTTTTTTTTTTTCATTTTATTGTGGTGATTTTTTTTCATTTTATTAGAAAAAGAATATTAATTTCTTTTATCATTCTTTTCTTATAGATCAATCCAATTAGTTGGCATAAAATCATGATTAATAATTTTTTTTAAATATTTGAATTTTACCATTTTTTAATAAAACCTTAATAATTCAAACTTAAAATATTTATCCAAATCTCAATTCAATGAATTGTCTTAATCAACTTTAATAAATTATCTTAAAATTATTACAATTAAATATTGGTTTAAAATCTAAATAAAGAAGCATAAGATTTAAAACAAAACTTGATTTAATTGATTTATATAATTATTTTTAATAAATAATATAATAAATTTAAAATTTAAAAACTTATATTTATATTTATTTATTTTTAAACTAAGATTTCCTTAAAAAAACATATAATTTAATTTTAATTTCCTTGATATGTTTTTTTTTTTATTGTATTGTGGATTTTGCCATGATGATTACTTCATCCGGCAAAGAGAATTTATTCCATTCTTGCTTTTTTCGTAAAGTTTTGGTGTTGGTCCCATAGATTTATTTAACTTGGAGAGGTTTTATTTTTGTTTTTCTAATTTTTAATCTACTCTACTCGATCTCATTTTAATTTTAAAGAAATTTTTTTTTAATTTTTTAATAAAAAATACAGGTTACAAAAGCATAAAAGTATTAACCCATTTTTTTATTTTAGAAAAAAGATAAAATGTTTTACATTATTTTAGAAAAATGATGGAGTTTGAACATAGATAATTTTAACAAGAAAGGTAAAATTTTTATTTTTAAAATTAACATTCATTGTTACTATTTTTTATATATTTAAATATATTTAATATTTTATTTTAATTATATATAATTTATTGATAAAATATTAAAATAATTTGAAATGATGTGAACCAAATTTGAACTCAAAGTTTTTGTTCAAGCCTAGACCAATGCGGAGCCAAGCTGTGGGGGCCGGAATGGGCTCCAATATTAATCATCCGCTCCGGCTCCTTTATGACAATCTGGTTGGCGGTTGGCCCAACTAAACGAGCGGCCCTGACCCGCTAACGTCAAAATTATTTGCACAAACCAATTTTTTAAGGAAGCAAATAAAATATAAATATTAAATTTTAATTTGACAAAAAAAAATTCAATATTCGAGAGACAAAAGGGCAAGATTTTTTTATCGTTTATTAACAACAAAAATAAAAAATATATAAAAATGAGTAATAATTAAAAAAATACATAAAATAAAAAAAATAATTTGAAAACAATATATTCATTTTTACGATTAAAATTGCGACATATATTTATAAAAAAATAAAAAAAAATGCATCGTCATCTTCTTCCTTAAAATCACCAAAACGTCACCGCCGTTTCGCTGGTAACCCTAATTTTACACATCTATCCCTCTTTACCTTCTATTTCCATTCTCTTATATATAATAAAACAAAGGAGTGCCCGAAAACGAAAGCCAAGCAGATTCCACTGAGAAAAACGACGTCGAATCCGACACTTCCCTTCTTTCTCATTTTTCTTTTTTTTTTTTTGATCAAGCTTTCTTGTTTTTCTTCGAGAAGCGAAAAATTTTCGATATTTCAAATTGAATGATCGAAGACGATGCCAAAGAATTAGTGGAGAATTGTAATCCGACGCCGTCTCAGCTATATGGCTCAGCAACAATCTTCGCGACTCAATCGTTTACTCACTTTGTTGGATAGTATCCTTTTTTTTTTAATATTTTGAATTATTTCTTTTTAATTTGGATCTGATTGAAATTTTTCGAAATTCAATAAGCATTTTCCTTTTGTTTCTTTGACTGATTTTGTTTAAAAAAGCTGGTTCAACGCAAGCGACGAGATTCACTGCGGCAAGACAGATTGGGGATATTGCCAAATCGCATCCGCAGGACTTGAATTCTCTTCTCAAGAAGGTACTGATTTCAAATTTGTGATTTTTAATTTCTTTTAATTTTTATGCATTCTTAGCAATTATTTTAGTGTAATAAGTGTTTTTTTATTGGTCAATTTGGAGCTTTTTGGAATTTATGTCATTTTGAGGAAGAAAAAAAAGCTACATTTCCCTGATTTTTTGGATTTAATGCAGTTGTTGTATTTTTTTAAGATTATTTGGAGAAAGCAAAGAAGCTATACCTTGTATATTACGTTGCCAAGATTGAATTTTGACATTTATTATTATTTTTGGAATAATGCGATTGTTGACAAAATTGGAATTGCTGTTTTCCATGCAATTGAGTTTAGTTGTTTAGCAAAATACCTAAATAAGCTGAAGTCGGTTTAGTAGGCCACTGGACTTGCCGGTTTCTGTGGTTTTTGTGCTTGTGGTATTTATGACTTAAAAGACTTTAGGTGGCAGCTAACATTTCGAAGTCTGTGTTTAACCTTGCTGAATTAGGATTGTGAGAAGTTTATCCTAAATGTTCTTCTTTCCTAAGCCGTCAACATTCTTACTTCTAATATGGTTCTGTTATAGGGCTTAAAGGTGGAATTCGACCCATTTTATCAAAATGCTTGGATGTTCTTGTTGTTTTAGGAAAATAAATAAGAATACTATTTTTGAATGCCATAGATTTTAGACCTCTCTTGCTGTCTCTATGTTTTGTTCCATTTTCCCCTGCACGCTGGGCCGCTTCACTAATTGCTCTTTTTAAACTGTAAATTTTTAGAAATTAGACATTTTAAATTGTTGCATTGCAAGATTCTATTAAATTATTCTTTTTTCAACCTAGAAAAATCATTGAGGCTGTAATTGAAGATTCTTCATTAAATTTTAGCTTGAAAGGTATTTTTCTTGGACGTTTGTAATCAAAATGCAGAACAGTTGAGTTAACTTTTGAGCTGTTCTCAAGTTTTCTGCGTTTTGCTACTTAGTATAGGGATTGAGCTAAGCACTAGTTAGGGTTATTTTATTTAATTCTAGTGTGAAATTTACATTTTCTAATTATGTATTTCTACCTTTTTTTTTTTTGTGTTGTTGTTATGACATCTTTTTACCATGGACTATCCTTCTGGGGTGGACTTGTCAGTTGCATGTTATTGTTATGTTTTGTACTTAATCATCTACCTAAACTATATTGTTTTTGTGCAATTAGCTTTCTCAGTATCTTCGTAGTAAAAATTGGGACACAAGGGTTGCTGCTGCTCATGCCATAGGAGCCATTGCTCAAAATGTTAAGCACACTTCTCTGGCTGATTTATTGTCTTCTGTTGGAGCAAAGATGACTGAGGCTGGGATATCTGCTAGTGTTGAAGATGTGGTGGCATCACCTGACTTACATTCTAAAATTGTGGCAGGTGTTTCATTTAGAAGGTTGTTTATGAGATTTCTTTTTTCCATTTTCTATTGTACCAAAATTTTCCTCGGATGGAAAAATATTATGCTTGTCATTAATTTCAGTTCCATCTTTCTAAGTATGCGATTCTCCAAACAATATCTAGTTGTCTTCTTTACTGACATATGTTTCTTTGAATAAATTGTTTTTAACAGCTTTGACATCAACAAGGTGTTGGAGTTTGGGGCTTTGTTGGCCTCAGGTGGACAGGTAAATGATCTCCATTTTATGTTGAAGCCAAAGGATTTAGTCTAAATATCATGTATTATTCTTTATTAGGATTTTAATAACCTTGAAAAAAATTCCACATGTTATACTGAAAATTTTCTATTTAATTCCTTTTGTTAATTTCTCAGTAAATGTACAGCACCTTTCTTTCCATTCTTGTTATTTCTAGCGATGAATGGTCAAGGGTTAGAATCTTCTGTCTTTGTTCTGGCTGATGTCACATTTCTGATTTCCTTTATTTGACATTGGTTTCTTTCTTTCTCTCTTTCTTTCAATTTCTTGTAAAGTAGCTTTTCATATTTGTTTTATTTATTTTTGTTTTTCGATCTCTGGAGTTGTAAAATGCCTTTGCTTTTTGTAAACAAGATCAAGAACCTTTTCCCATCCTTTCTTATCAGTTTTCCTGTGGATGTTTTTGTTGAATAGAGAGAAGTGTGTAAACTTAAGTTATGTAATAATATGGCATCTATTCAGACGGTTTTCTGGGTTATCTAATAATGATAATGATAATAATAATAATAATAATAATAATAACAATAGAGCTAAAAAGAATTAAAGAGAATTGTGATTGCCTTTCTTCACATTGTTTCCTCTTTTTAAAGTATATTTTGAATGGTAGTTATTCTGATTATGACAACTAGCATCATTTTAATAGTCATATGTTATCTTGACATTTATCTGCATCTTGTTGAAATAATTGTTTAGGTTTGCAAGTCAGTGTTAGTAGCTTGTTTGGTTGATTGAAGCTGGACTAAAATTTGAAATAACTGATGATGATTTTATTTATTCAAAAATTTTATTAAATCTGCCTCTGATAACCTTCTCAATGCATTATTTTTAAAGCTCTAAGTTAGAGCCATCACTTCTGTTCTCTAGAAGCTTACTTATGGGCACTAGATACTAACGGTGATTTCTATAGTTCTCCGCATCCCCCTGTTCCTCCTCTCTGGCACTACTAGTTTTCTCTTTGATTTATAATGTATGCCTCCCTCTAATAATTTTTTTTTTTAATTTGTCGCAACATTGGTCGTTTTGTGTATTAATTTCAATTTATAGCATTTTCTGTGCTAATGAAAACGTTTGATTCCTTTTCCAATGCAGGAGTATGATATTGCAAATGATACTCAAAGAAATCCTAAAGAGAGATTGGCTCGCCAGAAACAGAATCTAAAACGACGCTTAGGTTGGTACTTTTTTTTTCTTTTAATGAGTTTAATTAAGGAGTTTGATGATACTTCAGATATTTTATCTGTGGTTTGATTTGTTTGTTGTTTACTATATGGTACTAGAAAGAATTCTGTATATTTTATCAAAAAAAAGGGGAAAGAAGTTTTTATTTGAGATAATTTCATTGTCAGGGTAAAAGTTTGCAATGTTTTTAGGAGTTCAAAATTTCTGGCAAGTCTTTTAGATTGAGACGATTGATATTTTGTTGTCTCTATGATCTATTCATTGGTGAAGGTTTTATGAAGATCTAGTGGATTTATAATTTTTTTTCCTTTTTATGTCCTGTTGAGGTGGGGCTGGCTTTTCTTTTTTTTTTTTTTTTAATTCTGGCGGTGGGGATGGAGCGGAGGGAGATTGGATTTTATTTGAGCATTTATATCAAGGAGGGAAGGTAGAAGAGGTGTTATTATAACTTGATGTTGTTTATCTGTTGTTTCATAGATTCCATAAATATATATTTCAAACCTAAAGAAATCTGGCTTTGAGTTAAAAATCTCTTGGCTGATAGTTCTTTAGTGGTATGGTGTTGGGTATGACATAGACACATGTCTATTAGCTTGCTTGGCAAAAGTACATTGGATGGAGTAGATTGGGAGGACGTATCATGCATATACCTCTCTCTCTCTCTCTTTATATATATATATATATATATATATATATATATACACACATATGGGCAGTTAATCTAGGCTTTTCTGTAATCTAAGCAGTAAGTCGCAATTATGTTACATTCAGAACTTGGAAAGTGTGAAATGGGTTCTTTAACATGGGAAGTTGTCAATTAGGTTCCGTTTAGGTGAAGCTGTTTCATTTGTTCCTTGGTCTGAAGTTACCAAAACTGCTTAATATTAACTAGAGACTAAGGACCTTTGATACATTGTAGGTTCCAGTTATCAGGTTAGCTTCCTTTGTTTGAACGTAAAACAAATTAATGTTGTTTTCTGTCCTAAAACTAATCAGATAGAAAATTCAATTTTGTTCAATTTTGTCATTGAAAACTTGGTTGTCTTGTGGTTTTGTAGTTTTAACTTTTTTTCCCCTTAATATTTGTGAAGAGCTTCACCTTTTAAAATTTTTAAAAATGATACTAACATTTTAGCTTAAATTTGTGGGTGGGTCCTGATACTCTTTTATATTCTGATGCTAACATAAGTCAAAATGAGAAGGGGGAGGGAGGTCATTTTTCCAGTAAGGTTGCCATCAGGTTGTAAGAATGGCTTCAATTCAATAATTTTTCCACATGGCAAACAATCAAGAGGTAAATAAGCATTTTATGTCTAAAACAATTTGGAATTTCAACTCATATGAACATAAACTGAGCCTTTGCTGTAATTATATTCCCATTCCAGCAAATTAAATGATTAAGGAAGGTTGGCGGTGTAAAGAGTGGGACTCTCTGCTGTAGAATTCAATAATTTACATGCATTTTTATTTGTTTAGTTTCTTCCTTTTTTTTGTAATTTGCATGTGTTTACCCTTTGTTATGAGTTAAATTTTATTTCATAATTTGTCAATTTGGTTTGCATGTATGATTTCTTTACCTTCAGTTGTCTCCCTTAATGAGTTCACAAGAGGCTACTGAGTTTGATATGTTATACTTTCCTTGCACATGGTTTTCTTACACCGGACTTGGTTGTCGTGGGCAGGTTTGGATATGTATGAGCAGTTCATGGATGTCAGTGATATGATTAGAGATGAGGACCTTATAGTTCACAAATTACACAACAATGGAAATGGGTTAGATAATAGATTTTACAAGTCGCCATCTGTACATAATATCCAGCAATTGGTTTCACATATGGTACCTAATGTTATGTCTAAAAGAAGGCCAAGTGCAAGAGAGTTGAATATGTTAAAGAGAAAAGCTAAAATAAATTCGAAAGATCAAGCAAAGGGCTTGTCTGATGACGGAGATACAGAGGTATCACTAGCTCACAATGTATCAACTCCAAGGGGAACATGTCCTGATCCATTAGATTCGAGTAAGGTACTAGAATGTCTCACTTGCTAATTAACGTATAAGTTCATGATTTTGGTCTTAGAATACCTAGCTGTTAGGTCTAATGTTTTATTTATGTATGTTGAATGCAAAACTTCATATCAATTGGGTGCTACATCTTTTTTATTTAATAAATAATATGAAAGTCTTATCCTTGTTTTGGTTACAGCATCTGTTACAAGATTTGCAATTAGTTCTATTTGATTCCATTCACATTCAGTTTCTGGACCTAGTGTGTGTGTGTGTGTGTGTGGTTTTTTTTTTTTTTTTTTTTTTTTTATAAATTTAGGCATCACTATGTATCTATATTCTTTCACCAAATTCTTGAGAATTC